>CM052130.1:3117166-3196227 GCA_028454255.1 Halictus ligatus | reverse complement strand
GCGGGTCCGTGGCAATTAACCGATCGGCCGCTGATTGCGCAGCTAGTTTACTGGCGCATAAATCGTCGATTTAAACCTTCGAATTTTTTACGGTCGCTCGTCATAACAGTAGCCGGTGTTTTCTACACGCGTTCGCTGCGCTGCCGAGGAACATAAAGTTCGGCCGCAGAGTCTAAATGTAAATCGGTTTTGGCCGAAAGAACTTTTTAAGCGCGGCCGGATTCGAATGGCGTCGATGGTAATGCAACTTCGACACCAAGGAACGGCGAGATAGAAGGAGAGAGAAAGAAAGGGAGCTACGAAAGAGAAGTAGAAGAAGAAGAAGAAGAAAATGAAGGAGAAGAAGGGGCGAAGAGACGAAGGAGAAAAGGGAAGACACGGGTTCGCCGAATCTAAAGGACTCGGAGGCTAGTAGGGCCCGAAAGTCGTCCTACACGGTCAGGATCCAATCTCATTTGGTACTAGCATGCTTTCGCTCACTCACCTCCGAGCCACGGATTATTGGCTGCTCTTCTGCCCCCTCTACGTGGCCTCTTCATCCTCGATTCTCCTCGAAAGCACCATCCCCACCTCGTAGATCATTATCGCCAGACATTCCGAGATGTATCTGCAGCGCAAATGCGGCATTACCGGTGAACAGAGTCTCTCTCTCTCTCTCCCTTTCTCCCACTCTCGCTCTGCCCCTCCCCCCTCCGCTCTCTTTCTTGCTCTGACTGCAGATCCATCAGTCCTTGAACAGACCCCCGACCACTCCAGCTAGCTCCGAAAAAACAATTGAGGCGCTATCTGCCTGCAGCGAGTGCAAAAATGCTAGTCGCGAGAAAATAGCTCTCCAAGAATTGAAAGAGGCGTTACCATTTAATACGTTTGCTACCACCCTTGGACATAGGTACATACAACGCCCACAATCTCGCCAGTTTAGTTAGGGATAGACAAATTAATTCTATATGCTTCACTGTTTCAAATCGTAGTTTAATGCAACATAATACTGTGAACTCTCGACTGAAAAATATTTAAGAAAAAGATAGTTTCTGGTTATTGCAACCAATAAGGTAAGAAAGAAATTTCTATTTGGCTTCTGCCATTTTGATTTTGCACATAAAGATCTGCATTCGTGACTGTCTTCAGCTAAATTGCTGGAGTACTAGAGATGGTAAGTTGCATTTCATAAATATTGTAACTGTGAATCATACAGTTCTGCGCAATCATTGCTAGCTTCGTAGAAAGAAAGAAATCTGATGTTCGTACTGGTGTGAGTCTTATGGTGCTCTACTAATGAAGCCACTAACAAGTGTGGCTAGCCCATATGATACATATCCAACTGGAATGTTTGCTCCATTCATCTAGCTGTTCTTCCTTATATTTTCTAATAAACTATGACCTCATCTTTCGTTAATGCTCATGCATTATTTCCATTCGTTTCGATTTAAAGCAACCGGAGCCATTTGTTCGCTGCAAGACACAAATGGGACTGGTGTGACTAATACATCGAACATTAGTCACTATTGAAATTCATATCTGTTTTTCAATATTGCTAAAATAAACTGTGAGATGGCTGATGTATTGCTCGGCTACTTGTAAATGATGGTGATAACCGAGATTACTGGTAATAATCAATTGCAACAGTAATCAGGGAATGGTCAATTTTGATGAATGATGCCGTAGTCTCTTCAGGACAATCTCGGCACCCTTATTGCACCTATGCCCTCAATTGTCTTCGTGGCAGGGCTCTGCGCGGAGTCGATTCCTTTCAGAGATGCGTCGAGAGATGATTTCGGTTTGTATGGGCTGCTCGCAGCACAGCGCAGCCCAAATAGCTGCCTCGGATATCGTCGAACGAATAAAAAGAACGGTCTATTTATCATGACACCCGCGATCGTAAAGAAAGGTCTTTCGAGGATACTCACAGGGGTTGTCTGATTCATCAGCTTCATTCATCAACGTCCGCCGCTTCTGTTTCTTTCATTTCTTTGAAACCTAACACGCTCTCGGCCGAGCTGCGCTCGACGTACGTACATACATACGTGCATCATTGCGAGAAAGCATGACCGGTCCACCGGACCATTATAATTGAACAGTTCATTAGAGGATGGGGTCTAATGCTCCATCTGTCGATACGGACCGTTCTAATGCGCTTCGTCGAAGCGGACTTTGAATCGTCTCGCAAAACAGTACAGTTCAACAATCTGAAGCGACAAAATTGAATTTCGATAACGATCCAGAGCGTTGGAACGTGAAATGTTTACATAATTAACGGGCGAAGAATAAATATAGAGAAGAAAAAAATTCAATGCAATTACGCTACGGACATAAACGACCCTGGTTACCCACGGAGAGTTAATTAGTAGAATTATGTCCAGTTGATTGTATGGATCTCTGACTGGAGGTGGATTTGTATTGATTATAGTTGTGCAAGTTTTCAACGAGTTGTAAGTGAATTTTTATGATGAATTTGTCATCCACTTTAGTTCATACAGAACGAAATCACATTGTTCACATGTACAGGGTAGTGCTAGAAGCGATCCATGCACACCTGAGCTCCGAATAACCACGGTTCTCCAGGATCCAGACGTCGATCCATCGATCCCGCGGCCCCGGTTCCCTATCTCTCTTCCTGTCCGACGAATTATCGCGTGTACTCGAGGATAAACTCGGCTCGGATTCAATACGGTGGCCGTCGGGGCCGTGGTATCGATCGAGTATCTCCCACTAATTGGGATTTCGCGGGATCTCGGGGCACAGACTATGAAAAAACGTGAAGCAAAACGGAGGAGGGCGTGGGTCCCAACATGGTATGACGCGATAATGCGGTACGGGCCACGTTGAACGGCTCTGGGGGCAAAAGAAGAGGCAGAGGAAAGAAAAGACGAAGAACCAACCAACAAGAAGGAGGAAGAAGACAGAGAATGGGGGGTAAGGAGGGTGGGGCCTGCCGCACTGACCTTGACTAGGCCCGAAGTTGAGGTGGGTTGAGGTGCTGCCGGGCCCTGTCCACCTTCCCCGCCTCCCTCTTCTTCCTCGAGCACCGAGTCCTCTCTTCTCTCTCTCCCTCTCTCTCTCTCTTTCTCTTTCTCCCGCCTCTCGTCTCGTCGGGCCCCACCGGGCCTGCCTCGTAGTTCTGCATTCGCAGACTCCTCCATCAAGGACATCACAAAAAGTACATTAGACGAAAACACGTTGCCATTATACCGCGGCCAGCACCGCGAGAGGAGAGCGAAAACGCTACGTCTGCTCTCTTCGAGGCTCTGGCCCGTGTGCAGCCACTGCAGCGGCTACAACAACCACCACCATAGGCACAGTCGTCGACATTCGGGCCCCCGCAACACCATGAAAAAAACCCCATGGCCTGCTACGCAGTATTTCTACGACTACGCCAACTTTAGGCCGGGCTCGAGACTCCTCGCTCCCGAATTTACGCTAATCAACCCTCTCGGAACACGCTCGCCCTAGACCGAATCGAAACAGTCTTCTGGTGGCTAGATCTTAGCTACCATTCGCGGAAAATGTTCGAACTGGCTCATTATAGCGACCGGGTAAAAGGTTTGAAGACTTTGGTGCGAAACTGGATTAGATCCGCATTTTGTGAATTGTTCAATTCTTACACCAGACAATGTGTAAAACCGTGTGAAACTTCAACAAGTACGATTTTACTAAACGATGGTCTTACTTGGTTTTTGAACCAAGGTCTTCAATTATTCGAGCCGTTACCGAGGTTGAAGGCGCGAACATTTTATAGTCTTAGAATAGTTAAACGTGAACGTTTAAATAATTTTTTTAAGGAAACGTTTAGACCACCAAAATTTTCAAGGACACATGCTGATGCTTTCAAGGACTCATTGCTCTAGTAGTTCCTCGACGTCCCGCATACTGTATATGGGACCAAGAATGTCCCCTCAGATCATCTCAGCTCCCATCGGTGAACGGTGATGCCCACGCTGAGAATCTATGAGCTTAGATCATTTGCATTATGATCCGTTTAATGCAAAAGTGGTGTAAGCCAATTTTTATTCGGTTTTGTTGGAATTTATTTTATAAATGAAACAAAATGAATCTTTATTTTCTCTAGAAGGAGGGATCGTTTATATGATCGTTTGAAGGATCGCTTGAGATATACATTGTATATTGTCCCAGGCATGGGACCCTCGATCCTCTGATGTTTATATTGAACTGTTCCTCCTCTGTTTCGTTTTCTTGATAATTTCGATTCTGTGTTTTATAAGAGAGTGATGTTTTATTATATATACACCCATTCCCAATAGGTTTATTTTCACATCGCTTCTCGAAACTTTAGTATTCAATCTTGGAACCTGTAACGCACTATCACTTATTATTATATACATTCATGAATTCATTAATTTCAACTCAAAAATATTCGTGACAGAAAATTGCCCCTTGATTTTCTCCCATTTCAATTTCATGCTCTAATTCGATTAATTCTATTTAATTCATAATTTTATATATTAAACAAAAACACAAACTTAAAACTCGGTCATAGAGAAATCGAACATTTACCGTCTCTAAACTAGAAAATAAATGAGCATTCACATAAGAAGCCTACAAATCTCTCACGCCACTTTGGTATTAATTTATTTCGTACCGTGATCCCCATTCGGGACCACATGGATTGCGCCAAGGAGTGGCATAAAAATAACTAATAAATACGTTCCCAGCGTCGTTTTATCCAAATGGGGATACTTTCTGCAATTCGTCATAACAATGATTAATTTTTCAAATGTAATTTAATTGACTACATAAATACAGTGAATTCTCAGTATATGTCGCCGAGGCATGGCCAATAGGTGTCGCGAATTTATCCCTACTACCAAGAAGCTCGCGAGTCCTCGGTTGCCGAGCATCGTTGTTCTTTTCTACATTCGGAATAGAATAGTGACCCCTGGACGATAAGCGTCATCAAGATTCGTGTTGCTGACATGTATCGAGAATTCACTGTACTAGCACACGCCTCCCTTTTGCACAGTATCTAAAATTGTCTTGTAACAGTTCAGAAGGGTCAGTACACCTTTGTGAGGATTCCCATCAGCGTCTCCCTCAGCAAAGGTATTTTTGACAGGTTGCTAACAGCGGTTCCCCGAATCGCGCGAGTGTCGAAAACGAAGGTGGCGAAACGCGCCTTAACTGCCGCCTTTATTTCTGGCCCTCGCCTCTCTCTCTCTCTCTCTCTCTCTCTCTCTCTCTCTGTCTCTCTCCCTATCTTTCTTTCTCCCAAGATCAAGGTCAGCAGTCGGAGATGACTGGACTCTTTAAGCGACGTACCTTTTCTTCGTAACCCGCGACGACGACGACTCTTGTGTTCTCTATTCTAAACCGTGCACGTACCAGCGTCGATTTCCGATCAAGAGCTGCCGGGTGAATAATGGCCGGCTACCGGCAGCTAGAAAGTTTGTCACGCGATCTTCGAACATGTCCCGACTATCCGCAAGAAACTTGCGGACAAGGTGGGAGGCGAAAAAATGGCGAGAAACGTGGAAAGATCACTTGGTGACGGTGTTGTCCGTTTGCGCTTTGCATCGCGCCTTTTGTATCCGCGGCGGTCTCGTTTTCGCGAGGTTGCATGAAACATGGGCTCCGCTTGTAATTATCATCGTTACCCGGGGGACCGCTGGCGGATATTTTATCATTCGGACGGGTCCGAGGAGCCGCGCAGTTTGTCGCGCTATAAATCCTGCGCAGCAAACGAGCAAGAACCCGAGCTCGGTTCTTGCGATTCGTCGCGAGTCGCCTGCCACTCTTTCAAGAGGCCTCTAACTGCCTATAACGGATAAACCACCGGCTATCCCGATTAGCCAGCACGCCGCGGACTACCGGCCGCCACAATTCCACGCTCGCTTTCCCCCCTGAAACGAGCCGGCAAGACGCTACAGGGGGAATCGCGAGCGACTGCCACAAAAGTAAGCGATCTACAGATATTTTTTTCCGGGAAACTATATCCACGATATCGGCATTAAATTTCTTGGGATGTGCAGGCACGTCCTTGATCTATGAGATGATATTTTTTGATTTCGCATTTCTTTGTTTGTTTACTGCAGACAGCATGAATCGTGCCAGCCTGTTCTGCGCGCAAGCTCGATGTGAGTGATTGCGCGACGTGCAACAGCTGCTATACTTATGCAAACCGTAAAAAATTAATTATTTTCTTAAAGTTTGATAGGTAATGTAAAGTATTTCCGTATCCGAAAATAAGTATGAAAAATCGAAAGACTTGTAAAAATTCTTTCATTCTAGAAAAATGTCATTTTCCGAATCAGAAGAATTGACTTTATATTATTAATGATAAAGTTATGAACGAAATTGGCATTGACACTGATAATTTTACAATGAGTATTTATCTATGCTATACGCAATCTCGAAAAACGCGTTTAAAAGCCTCTGACACGTTGCACTAAATGAGCTATAATTTTCGTTATTTCCTCGAACAGAGCTAGGAAATTTTCGGGAGCATATTTTTGAAAGGTTGTATTTTCGATGTACGTAAAAATATTTGCGAGCAGTTTGCATTTGTTGGACCTGTTACGCTAGAATGCCCCCTTAAGGACGAGCTCGGCACTCGGAGAACGTTTCCGGTGAATTTATCGCTCGGCTTTGGCTCCTCCAACGACTCCTGCGCCAGACACTCTCTGCGGATCCTCCTTTTTCGTCGTGACGTCTAAATACTGTGCCCGCAGGCTTGCAGGCCGTAAAAGCGCGATTTCAAACGAGCGTCTTATAACGCGGCCGCGATTGCTGAAGATATCACTGTGAACTTGATTGATAGCGCTGTCGCCTTTTCTGGAAAGATTCGAGCATTGAGACGCGGCGCTGAGACTGTCGCAATTGCTTTCCGCTAGACTGACGTCGTTTTAGACTGAGAACTCTCGGGGAAGCGCGGATCTGCGGAGATAATTGCGAAGGAAGATAGTACGATGATTGATCTTCGTTATGTTTGAACCATGGCTGTTTGCGTATTTATAGCATCCCCAATTTTGTGAAATATAGGGAAATATCTGCTTCAACAAATTATTAATGTCCTACCTTGTGTTTATATCCTGGCTTTTATAAAATGAGTCAAGCTGTCGCTGAACTTTGTTACATGAATGGTCTAATTGCCCGTTTAATAGAAATGCAAGTGCATAGTGTTTCATTGACGTGTAATCAGATTTATATGTTCGTTATGTTTGTTCATAGATTGTTTAGCTTCATTTTCTTTTTTAAAGTTTCGCGCGAAGCTGCATGTTAAAATACACCGTCGAGTGAAGAAGGTAAATAGTATGGCTGCTATGACTGGCTCCTTCGGCGATATCAGTGATAATAATTAACTATTGCCTGTCTAATATTTATTAGACAGGCAATATCCTGGTAAAATTGAGTGCGAACATACGCAGGGTATTAATTATTTCATAAACGGGGGATGATAAATTTAACCCTCTATAACCTGAAAGTACTTTATCTACCATTTCCATTAAAATGCTATTACGATGACATCACCTGTTTGGATATTTTATAAAACTTAATGGAACCTCTTTTATACACATTTACGTTCCGATGATTGCAAAAATATTTACGCTTGACCTACGTTTTATGCGAATAGCTTCGGCATAGCGATCTAAGATGTAGATAACATTTAACGTAATTCAGGATATAAAAGCTTGAATAACCCCGAGGATCATGGACCTGGAAGCCGTTTATTGTCGCTTCATTGGATTACGGGATTACCTACCTTGACCCACAGACTAAGACAATTCGTCAGTAATTATTATTTGGACTACAAAATATTGGAGTTGAATAGAAATTGATCTCCTTCCTTAAAACTTTGAACGCCCAACTAGAAACCTCAAAAATTCCATAAAATCAAAGTAAGTTATTTAATGAAATAGAAATTGCAAAAAATTAAATGTATGATACTGAATAATCCTCCAACATTCTTGCATGTTACAGATCCTAATCAAGTTTATTACGATAAATATATCAACGTAAAAATTCATCTTAAAACCTGCGCAAATAATTCCGTTGCCTACATATGTGTTTATTAATTTGAAAGTAATATAACATTATCTTTAAATTTTTCTAATATTTTTACCATTTCAAATTACACCTACTCGTTTTTTCCATAAATGCATAAAATCCGCTGTCTAATAATTATGGAAATTCACGTTTTCAATCTATTTCAATAAATTCACTTTTTTTATTTATGAAAATAAGCGGTGCACAAAATGTGGGTCATTTAATTAAAAAAAGCAGTCGCTTTTGGCTTTCATGAAAATTTTTGTGATTCTTCTTTTATAATAGTTTCTATTTCTAACGTAGGAAACCTATTTCAGCTCCCTTTCAATCTCAAAAATATGACAGTAAAATTTTATGAAAATCTGCCCAAGCATCAATTGCACAGTAGGTATGTTCCTTGGCCAACGGTAAAAAATTCGATACAAAATTATCGTACGGTTCTCGGGCAACTGTGCACTTTCAGGGGCTGTTCGGTGCGCGGTTCAGGGGTGAATCTTCGCGAAGTAAACGAGTTAATTGCGCGGTCGTTGGACAGCCATAACGGCGATTTTTTTCTGCGTTTCAGAAAAAAAGCCTGCGTCTCGTCTGCCTCTGGGGTCGTTTTAATTGCGTTACTTCGAGCGCAATTCAATCGGAAAGTAGAAAATGGCCGCGTAAACGGGTTTCCGGGCTGTCTGTTATGCTCGCAACGCAGTTAGGTCTCCGTGAAAGTCGATTCCCGGGACGCCCACTCTCGGTACTCGAGTACTCGTTGTCCGGGTACGCCGGTGTCAATCTGTCCGTTGGACCAGTCGAAGATCGCTGAACGATAGCTCTCCCACAGAAATCGTTGCGATATTTACGACCGGTCGATAATCGATACCCCCGGGCTTTCAACGGGAGAAGTTGTTAACTAGTTGGAAAATAATGGCCAGCCTTAAAAACCGTATCGTTACCCGATATATTTGCATCGTATAAGTTTACGCTTCTGTCCCCGCGATAGCTCTTTATCTTTATCGCGGTCTGTAGGTTTATTATCGCCTGCATACTACGTACAAGCCGCGAGCTTATGGTGCGGCGACATTCCTCGGATGGGAAAAACGGAGTTTATAGAGAGGACTGCGAGAGCTGGTAGAAAAATTCGGTTCTGGACACTCGGTTCTGCGAATTGAACCTTCAATCACCGGAGCCTGTGCGCGAACTCGCTTCGCCTTTTACTGTTTTTCACCTTTTTTTCACCTGCCGTGGAAAGCCTTGCCATTTTTGGACGCTTCGACCTTTGAGTCTGCTCGGTTGTCCTTTTTGTCTGGTGACATGATCTATTTAAATTATTCGCTGTAGAGCGCAAGAATACCCGACTATCGGATATGAAGAATGAGTAATAAATGCATTTTTTTTTGCAGAGCACTTATTCTTGTACATTCTTCAATCCTTGTGAAGGGAATTGGGACGTTTGTTTAAGAATTAAAATGTGTCACGATTAATGTCTAATTCCGAACAAAATTTGCTTTTTCACTAGTGTACAATGTATACAAATTGCTGATATACAATTCATTTATTTGTGGAAAACTGCAATTCAGAGCAAAGATTTATTTTTGCTAGAAAAGTTATTCTGCACCAGGGTCGAAAAGAATTTAAACGCGAGACCTTCGGAGGACTTTCATTTTTTCATTGTATAACTTGAACAAGTTTTTTCATTTACAATATTATATTTTAGAAACATATATCAAAGTGCAACACAATTCTGAAACAAGAACGGAGTGAATTTTCTCTTTTAGTGAATGTGTTTCGAAAACTCTGATTTCATGAATGAAATCTGTCGTACACCATTAGTCATAATGATTGCCTATCCCACCAAAATCAGTTCAGTATAATGACATTTGGGTAGCAGGAGTGGAGTGGACAGCTGCATTGCGTCTGCTAGTGCATTTTTTCTGTCAAAACACAGACAGCTATAATTCAAATTTTTTCTCTTGGATAATCAAGAACTGCTAAGTCTTTCATAGTTAAGTAATATTTATTTTTATCTAAGTCCCCGGCTTGTACGTACTCACCTAGGTTAGAAATTGATCGATATCTTCTTTCTAAATACAATAAATTATTGCCTGTAAATATTTCAAGACATAAAATTACGATTGAAATACATTTGATTGTGTATACCAAAAATGACAGAAGTATTCCTCGAAAAACCTTCACGGGTGCTGAAAAAATGACGTAGCAGGATGAAGAACGATTTAAAAAAATTTGTAATCCAATTTGCGAGGCCAGAAAGAGTTCGAAAGTGTCTTTGAACCTGTCACAGACAGCTGCGTCTCCTCGGAATCAAAGGAACGATTTCCTCGAAGCATCGGTAATTCTGAAAACCGTGTTTCAGCGTCGCGTTCCGATGAATGGAGCTATCGACTGGCTGGTAGCGAGACAACTCTGTTGACAAACGATACAGCAGAAGTGTCCATTAATCCGTAAATAGAATCGATAAAGCGTCCAGTCATTCTTGACAATAGGATGACTTCGCCGTCGTCATTACATACTACGGAGAGCAGCGTCGTGCACGCATCACGCGCTCACTCTCGCTCTTTCCGACCGACGGTCCCCGTGCCTCCTTTCGCGCGATGATGAGCACACGAGCAGACGAGCACGGAGTCATTTAAACGCGCCTCGTCATCGAACTTACAGCGGTACTCGCATTTATACCACGCAACACGCTGCTCGAAATAATTAGAGGATCGCGTACTCCCGGCTCTGAGGTAAGGATTATTTTTAGAGCCGCTTCTCGGACGTTCATCCGATGCAACATGATATTAAACCTACATTGTTCCAACCGTTAATTTATTCCGCATCTACCGGAGCCCTGCCTCGGCGTGATTTAAACGCGTTTATTAATCGCTCGTTTCCAAACCCCGGATCCGTTTCTTGCGTGCAACATTTCTATCACGCACAAAAATCAATCCTTGACGACATTACTACACAACGTACCGACTGCGATAAACATTTACAAATTGATTACACGAATTATTACACGAATTATTACACGAATTATTCACTTTCAAACTTCGTCGTTTAATTCCTAGAAATCGAACATGGCTGTGATATTGAAAAAGTCTGAATCACTGACAGATTACGCTGACGTCATGCAAAGTCAATCATACAGAAAGAAACCGAGTTTCAGTTGAAAGTGGTTAGGTGACTTAATCTTTATACAGTAAAATAAAATCATGAAAAGTACCAGTCATTTTTGACACATTTTCTTACAATTCAGTTTTTAAGTTCTTCGGGTGACGTCTCTAATTCAGTAAGACCTCGGCGATTGTCAGGGCGTTATCAGTCGTATACCTAGAATTCATTTTCTTGTGCGAGAAGAAATTTTGAAGAGGAAGAAGAGAAAACTGTCAGGAAAATTCCAGGCTCCACGTCGACTGAAATTCTCACTGCTCACACGTCAACGTCAAAGAAATTATCTGGCACAAAAGAATGAATATAAACGCCGCTTGAGACTGTGCAACTGCGCAGTCGACTTTCTTATGTGTCTGCAATATTTCAGCGGATTATTCAAAACGCATTTGTCCGTAAGACCACCCAGCGGGGCTGAATATAAAGTCATGACCGGCCCGGCTTCAATTGCGTTCGTTAATTTTTATTTATTAATTACGCGGAGGAAATACGTAGCGTATAGCTGGCATTAACGCGCGTTAACTGACGTCAGGGTCCCGGGACCAGGGGCCCAAAAAATAGTGAGAGGGGGCCAGGTGAAATACACCGGCGGGCACCGCCCACATTTTAGGTATAGCTCGTGACAAGTCCTTGGCATTAAATATGTAAATGCTTCTGGGGACCAGCACGCACAGGCACAGGCCGTTTAATTCGTCGGTGAATCGACAATCGCGCGGACATCTCGTCAATTGGGTTTTCGGACAGCGTTCCATGAAACCATTGGCCGGTAATTAGGTTGCGCATAATGATAACCGGACAAACACGTTGGCTAGTCTTCGGTACACGCGCTTCTCTCTCTCTCTCTCTCTCTCTCTCTCTCTCTCTCTCTCTCTCTCTCTCTCTCTCTCTCTCTCTTTCTCTCTAGCTCTTTGTCGATATTGCGTATGTGTGACCGATTGCAGACAAACAAGCGAGCCGATTAAATTATTATTCTCACGGAGGCTCGTTAACAGCGGAGAAGAAAAATACTGGCGCGAGCAGTTGGCAAAGGAATTACTCCGATCTTAATTGCCATTTCTGCGAACCGAGAGGAAAAGTCGTCGGAAGGGACCCAGCGCCAGCCGTCTTTTTTCGACATTTACATTTGCACATTTACGAACCGCACGTTGATTTATTACGCCGTTGTTCTTGTTCGTCCGCCTACCGAGCCTACGGCGACTTTCCATCGCTCTCTGCAAGAGTAATTTCTATCGAGACTTGCGTCACATTGGTCTAGAGCGATTAGGAATTCGAGAAATGGGACGTTCTTGCGGTACCAAGATATGACTACTTCCGGTACACGATCCACTTTTAATGAGAAAGAGGATCAGTCATTGCGTCTCTCACAGGAAACGATTTTAAAGCTCCATATGCGCCTTCAATGTAAAATATCGTAAACATATTAGTCTCTCTTTAGCTGTGAAAATGGCTGCTTCCGATTACAATTTTCCTGCAACGAGGAAAACCCTCTGGAAGCTCTGATATAGCACCGAATACAGAAAGCAATTCCAGCAGACTTCATTTGTTTGCTTAATGCAACAGACTTGTCGAAATGGCCCCGCCATGTGCTTGCAAAATGGCTACTTCCGGTTATGATCCTTTCGAAAACTCATCAGAGTCTGAATCGTAGCCTTTAATACGAAAGTAATTTCCATGAACTGAAATGGGTCTCCCTCATGTTTCTAAGATTGCCGCTTCCTGCTATATTTCTTTTTTCGCGAGGAAAATTCTCCAAAGGTTTAGTAGGAGCATAAAACACAGAAAATAATTTTAGTAAATATTTCCAAAACGTTACTTATGCCTATCATTTTAAAAAGTTTTAATAACCCCTACTGGCCTTCTAATGACCTCTACTGTGTCTTCAAACTAGCTATTCTTGGTTATAAGCTGAATTGTATAAAATAATGAACGTAATGTTGATAAGTATGTTTAATAAATTTCAGAAATTCTCTTTTGTACCTTCAAGTTTGCCATTTTTAGTTATGATGCGGCTCGAATAAGAAAAGCTTTGGAAACAGTGCGAAAGATTGTATATAAACGAACTTGGTTCTTCTCGAAATCTTTCGCAGCATCCAGTACGCGGTGGATTAAGTAATTACAGCAGGTTTTCAATGTAAAACACGGACCGTTTACCTTTATTAATGACGCAATTTTTGGCGCAACCGTGCGACCTTGTTTGCAAGTCTTCGCCGTTTTCGTGTCGCGGCAACCCGTGTATTCTTATCTCCGCATCGACTGTCCAGAATCTTATTAACGCAAGGCTGTAGGCGTCCGATCCCGTCTTTCTCTCTATTTAAATCGAAAAGAAAACAAAAAGAAAAATAAATAAGAAAAAGGTACTTGCTTTTTTAGGAAAAATGACCGACACCTATGATCACGTCCTCTGACGGTGCTTCCAAGGTAAGGAGTCACAAAAAGCGACGTTATAAAGCATCCGCGGGTTCTTTTATCACCCGAGTGAACTGAAATGACTCATAAAATACTATGAAATAGTGTTTACAGGAGTAGACGCGGCGAGGTCATGCATGAGATATCAAGGTAGTTTGTTGCAAAGAGCGCACTGTGAGTCAATTATTCTGCTGATTATCATAAACTGTACAACGAAAGTATATCCATTCGAAACGGGAACATTGTATTAATTAATCTTCGATATCCAATTGCAATCTCGCGCATCGACCTTCGGGACTCAACCTACGGGGTGAACCTTATCGCCAGACTGTGGATCTCTATGCAAATTTCATGAATTATTATTATCAAAACAAAACAGAAGGATGATTACATTCGCCGATGAAACGACTACTTGCGGTGAATGTTTTTGTATTTTGCAAGATGCCATGAATGCAGATCACGAGTCTAGTGACCATCTCGACAAATTAATTTCACGATTACAGTGATTTCTCTATATATGTCGCCAAGGCCTGGATAATAAACGTCGCGGAATTATCCCCACTACCGCGGGTTATTATCTTGTGAAGGGCCACGAAGCTCGAGCGGCCTCGGACGCCAAGGACTGTAAACATAACACGTCTCGGGTATGTCTTCTGGCAAGACCCGTGTTGTTGACATATATCGAGGATTCACTATATCATTTTTCCAAGAAATACACATTTTCTTGAAGCCTAAGAGGAGAATTCGAGGAAATCTCTTTCCAGAAATTAATATGTGAAATTGTGGGTTTGAAGATGAAGAAGAAGACAGTATCGGCGATCTTGAATGACTGAAATAAAATAATCAGAAGGGAGTCTTCTGCGAAACATTACAAGCTTAATATCAAAGTTTTGTTAAGCTTAAAATGTACTGCCAATTAAAACCAAATCTTAGAGGGTAGAAACAGGTCTGCCGACAGTAACAACGGTATAATTATCCTCTGGCAAATACAAACCGCCCAAGAAAATGCATTGTGATCGAAACAAGACCGCCGTTCCTCCAGCTGCAGAGATTAGAGTAGCAAGTGCAAACAGCTCTTGAAATGTAAAAACAACTTACGTCAGTAGGTGCTCATAGACCGAAGTAAATCATGACCTCAAACGCAAGCAGGTTTCGCAGACGGACTCCGCGAACGGGGCAACAAACGGGCCAGTGGATCTGAAGTGTTTAAAAGTTTCAAATATAGCTGAAGTTCTAGCAGTCTCGAGTGCCTGTCGAATTCGTCGGGCGAAACAAACACACGTACTCGTGCACCGTGCCCGTCGCGTCGCGTCGCGTCGTCGCGAATATAATTTCGGTGATCATGGCCATAGTCGGAACGTGTATTTGGTGGCAGTACGATGATCGAGGAGGCGCGTGTGCCGCTCGGTTACGTGCCGATCGCAGTAAACAACCGAGCAAAGTAATTTGTGGGCCGAAGCGAGCAAGAGAGCGCGCGTGTGCCGGAGAGTACTCGTGCCACTTATAGTAACGAGTATCGAACGGATTCCTGTTATTCGAGAGCCGGCCGAACGATTTCTCGCTCGCGCGTCCATTTTCGCCCGGTAACCAAAGTGCCCCGGTAATAACTTAATCGGCGTGTTCAAGGCTTAATTGCCTCCGAGGATGTGTCCGTCGTTGGATACTCGCCGTTGTTACGCCCCCTTTCAATCGTTCAACGCCACTTTTGTAGCCTATAAAACCGAGCCATCGAAAATGGCACCTCGAGATCAACACGCATTTCTCCCGAGGGTGTACTGCGGTCTTACGTACTCTGTTCCGTCGAGTAATAGCTTCTAGGTTTCGATTAAAACACTTTCCGAACCTGAGAAACGCAGAAATCGATAAATGGCACTTGACAGATGCAGGTAATATTTTTTAGGATTTTATTTCTGCAAATGAAAGTCCCCGGATTACTATGAAGTCTCTTTCTTATGACTTTAAAGCGACATAATCGAAAATGGCACTTGAAAACCAACAGGCCTTTTCTAGTTTGCGGGATGAATAAAATAAAAAAATGACACTTGGGAATTGTTGAGGGATGCAAACAATTTTTGTAGGATTTTATTTCTTTTACATTATAAGACCGAGTACTTAGAAATGGCACCTGGGGATCAATAGAAACATTTTCGAGTGCCATTTCCTTCAAAATGTTCTTCTTTCATCGCATTGTAATTGGAACATTCTTCTAGTTCATGGACCGAAGAAGCTAATGAATGGTACGTGACAGTTGATGAAACTTGACGACTCTTTTTAGGATTTATATATTTATGACAATAAAAATGTCTAAATTATTCCGAAACCTCCCTTATAGTCCATAAAATCGTGTAAATAAAAATGGCACCATAGCACCAATAAAAATTGCATCCAATCGTTACGTGTGCCCATATTTCTGGTCCTGTAAGTGTCAAGATAATTATTGAAATGATTTCCAGACTAGGAGGAGGTGTCCATCGTTTTATACGCGCCATTATTACGCCTCCGTTCGATCGCTATTCCCCTTAAAACGAATTGGAGTACGATACGGGAAATGGAAAACCGTCAATTTTACTCCAAATGCTTGTCATGCGAACGATTGTAGGAGGAGCACTCTAAAGCCTCGCGTTTCCATTTGTTTTTGTTTTTCTTTTCCCTGTAGATTCGAGAGAGATTCAATTTTATTCCCCGATGTTTATCGCTTCATTAACTTTATTACTGGATTGTGGATCTCGATGCTTTTATGGTGTATATAAATTTCTAGAATACAAGAAAACGCGTGCACGAATAAAAATGTGCGTTTTTATTTCAGTTTTAGCACGGGGAATATTTTAATCGACGAAAGACTTTCCGTTGTCTCAGATTTTATGAAATTCACTGTGAACACAAGAAGATGCACGAAGAATGTCCATTTTCTTCTGAATCCATCTCAATCTTCCAATGAAATCATTCGAATTTGACAATTTGCTGAAATTGTCGAATATGATTTCTCTAAATTCATTGTTTTATTTACTCTGTTTTTTTTTCAAATTTAAATGAAACAATACTTATATTTTAATTACTGATTTTGGTGATTCAATAGGCACACAATAAATATTAAGTTATTATAATATAATTTAATAATATAATTTATGATAATTCAATAGTTATTATAATAAGTTAATATAATAGAAAAATAAATGTTAAGTTATTATAAAAAGAATTGAACTATCATTTACAGCTTAAATTCCTCACATTTTTCTATTGTTGAACAGCAAGATTGCACTCCAATTTACCAGGGACAGGACTCGCATTTGATTCAAAGAAAATGCATCGTACAAAAATAATACATTACGCGTTAAACAATAGGATCGTGCCACAGTCATGCAAAAAATTGACCCTGGCCGCACAGTCCGTTATATATTCTACATTTCGCTCGATCTCACGGTTCCATTCGAAGCGGTACAGCGCGAGTGTATCGTGGAAACAGCTTAAAAATCGCAAGGTAACAGTAACGCGGCCAGCGCGCAGCGGTACGGGGCGTGTCCTTTAATTATCCGTACGAAAAATGATTTTAATGGTGTGCTCGCGAGGGGAGGCGGCGGTTTATCGTCGAGCGGTGTCTTGCGCGTAATGGCCGCGATAAATCGGCTTAAATACAGAAATAAAAATTCGCGAATCGCGATTATGAGGGTCGATCGCGCGAGAATTCGAGCCCCGGGGAAAAATACGGCCTCGTTATGTCTGCGCCAGCGCCCCGGCCCACTTGCTCCTTATCTGTCGCTCCATTTGCATGAGAAACTGCGGCCACGGCCCGCGATACCACTCGTCGAAACCCTGTGATTAGGTAGACCGAGGTGACAAGGACCTTTAAGAAGGATCGTCGATTCTACGTCTTGAGAAACGGAGAGGCCGTACACACCTACGTTCTCGCATTGCGCCCGAGCGTTAAATGCTCGTAAAAAAGCTCCCATCGAACCCGGATATTCCAATAAACGCTGGAATTCCACCGGTATTCCATTATACGCTTGTATATAGGGTGGCCTTTAATTGGGTATCGAGTTTCACGGGTAGATTTATTTGAAGTTTAAACGTCCACGACACCGATAATATGCCCGGCGGAATGTGCCGGTTAAAAGCCTCGTTCTTCGCAATAATTGATCATTCCCGGCCGAGAACGGTATGAGAAATCCCAGTTTTTCGAATCCAATGAAAAACGGACGAGTCCGGATATCTATTCTCGTTTTGCTCGATTAAATATTTTATTGTCCGTGGGCACAGCGAATACCTTGCGAACGCTTCGATTTACGCACGGAGAGATGGATTATTTTAACGTACACGTGTACGTGTGTTTCTTTTAGCTTCTGTCTAGCGATCTTTTTAAATCTGTTTCCGAAGGTTCTTCTCTTTCTGAAGATTTTATGCGTTTATTACAAACATGTGCACATCAAATGCAAAATCATTTAAAGAATTTAGAAATACAGTCTTTACTCTATATATTTCCCGAATATCTAGCCGATAAAAGTCTCAGAACCATCCCCAACAAGCTCAACAAGCTCGAGAGTCCTCGGTCGCGTCTAGAGCTTCGCTGTCCTTTTCTACGTGGACTAAAGAATAGTATCTCCTGGCCTATATATGTCACTGGCTAGACACGTGTTTTCGACATATATCGAGTAAACACTGAAGTGCTGTAGTCTGCCCAACTCTATAAACTTATTAAGAAAAGAGAAAAATGTCTACGTAGCTCCTGTAATCTGTAATTAATGCAGATAATTTCTATTTCGCATAAAAATCCGTAGTCTAAACATAACTCGTTAATTAAGACACAAAAGCTCACTGGACTCTTAAAGGCTAAACAGTAGTACCTGGTCTGTGTGTGCGCCGACCGGGATCATCTACGAGCATGTATCTAAGCATCCTTTATTCGCACCAACTTCCTGCAAGGTAAAAGAAATGAAAGGACTATTGTCGATTTCTTAGGAAGGAATGCAACTTTACAGGAAGGAAAAAAATGTTTTGGACCAGGGCGAAATTTTTAAAGCGTGCTCGGGACTCGTACAAAAATGGTACCTCGACGGGACCTCTGTCCGCCTCCATGCATCGGTGTTCCCTTGTAGTAGAATCACACCCACGCGTGCACTATGTGTCCGTGCAATAGCACCTCTAACTTGTGTGAAGCCACGGAGTCGCGTTGGAGGCGGGCTGGATGCTTAGAAGGCTATAAAAAGAGAAAGCCGGACGGTATAGAGGCATATACACTGCCCCTCAAAAGTATGTGGACAGTTGTAATTTTTTCAGAATCTGAGATATAAATTTATTTTATCGAACGATGTTTATTTCTAAACTCTCTGCCCAACGTATATCTATTAATAGCATTAGCAGAAAGTAGCCTAGTTTGCAGAACCTAGATTAAACGTGTGCAATCAGACACAAGAAAATAGTTACCGTGTTATTAACTGTAAGTATTAATTGATTATGTACCATGCTTTGGTTTGTTAGAAACAAAAAATTCCAGCAGACGATGGTGGTAGCCGTTAATGTTAATTTGTACATTAGGCTCAAGCGTTGGTCCAAATCCAGCTCTTCCCTTCCACACTTCAAAGTTCACGATGAAATGAGGGATTTCAAATTTTTGTAATTTACGATTACTGAAAATGGCCACCATTTCTAATCCTTTGAATACGATAAGAAGAAATCTACAAAGGAAATATAAAATCTATATCTATTCCTTTAAACACGTGTTACAATAAAAATTTCCAAAAATCTGAAGAAATCTAAGCAACGTAAAATGGTAAGTTTTAGTGCTGGTGGTAGTATCAGTGAACATGACATTGTACCTGTTTTTAGGTGATCGCAATTAAGAAAATGTCCCCATACTTTTGGCCAGCAGTGTACGCCGACACATGTGCGTGCGTATAGTCCATGTACAGACGAGAGCAGTGAGTGTACAGGTCGAGAATGTGTGCGCGACTGTAAAACGTAGGACAGGATTATCCTAAGACCGCTTCTTAACGGGCCGGGGCGCGCATTCGCCGCGTGTTCTACCCAAGAAAATAAACGGTACGATAAAAATGTTCGTGGATACGCTTTTATGAAATTGCGATAAAAAGAACTCGATTTTGGGCCGGACTGGCTAGGAGGAGGATTTTATGTAATTCGTCGGGCCCGGTGCGTATACGATGTACGGATCGCTTAGGGCCCCGCGAGACGGCTCGTAAAATTTCGGGCGAACCACAAAATTCGTACAAAGTCGGCGCAATAAAAGGTTCCGGCCAGGGATTGGAATCTTACCTTGCCGATTCTTTCGAAAGAAAAGGTACCCTCGCCCGGTTTAACGAACGCTTCATGTCGGCCACATATCATTCGCGTTCGAATACTAGGAACAGAAAGGATCTTACCGATCCCCTCGATTTGCATAAAACTCCGGGCCAGGTCACACTTGAAACCTAGATCTTCGAGACTGTGTTCTGGTAACTCGGAGAAATCTGAATTATTCCTTCTTGGTTCTAATCGGGGCTGCAACCCTTTTTGGAACACCTAGTTTCGAGAGACGGTCGCGTCGTCTGTCGCGTTTCGACTCTGTGAAGGATGCGGAAGGTAGAATTTGGACCGAAATGGTATTTGGAGATCGACAGAAGTGGCTTACCGCGGCTTTCTTGAGTTTCAGAAGATCCTTGATGAAGGAGGAAGTTTCGAGATTAGAACTGACACGGTTTTCTTATCTGGAAGATCAAGAAATTCTATTAAACGGCTCCCGGAAATTGATGAAACTCTCATACATTATTTATTGAGGTTTTGGTTCTGATAATAGATGTCACAAGACTGTTATAGAGTGTCATTTTTAGTCTATAAAATTCAGTAATCGAAAATGGCACATGAGGTTCAACAAAATTACCTTCCGGTGACCTTCTTGAATGTTATTACCTATTTTTGGTCTGCAGAACTATGAAATCAGTAAACAGTATCTGGAAGTTGCGAGAAATTACAAGAAAATTTGTGAAATTTGCATACAATATTTTTCAGTACCTCTGAAATGGTACTTGAACATATCCAATCTTGCCTAAGACTACATCTCCGGAGGCAAAAGTCACAGCATCATTATTATCAGTCTTCCGCACACTAAATACCCAAAAATGGCACCTGTGAACGGCCTCCACATTGCCCAACATATTCATAAACTATTTATTCCTCAAAGTCAACCACTCTCGAAACAGTCACTCTCCTCAAGAAAAATGGAGAGACTGACCATTCGGGGGCATAAAGTGATCGCCGAAAATGGCCAGAAATGTGCCTAATCTCTTCCTCTCGTTTCTCTCGCGGCAGCAGAACCGATTTGGCCTAAGTTGGAGCGTAAAACGTGATCCACGATTATCCGAAGTGTTTCTCGTCGGGTACAGGTTGTTGCTTAACATTCAGGTATGTCGTGTGCCTAGAGCAATGGCCAGCGTAATTATTGGCCCGTCTCCCACCTTTCTTGATCCCATGTTACGTTATTCACAGTGTGGCGTGGCGTGGCAATGCCGCGCCGTGAGCAAGAACTTGTACGGAACGGCTGGTATAACGGTGACCCACAAAATCGAGATCCTCGAGTGCCGGTGTAATTATTACTGTGGCCCATTCATTGTGAAAATTTGCCTCGCGACGGCGCACAGGGGATAATGAGCGAGATTCAACGAGCCCCGTATAATTACCGCCGGTGTGTAAGGTTATCGGGAGTGCAGAATAATTGGCGATGATGCATGCAATTTCTATTGTCCCTCGGCGACTTTTATCTACCACCACCGCCACCCCTCCCCCGATTCATTGTAATCCTCGAATTTATACGCCGTGAATCAGCTTTCGAGAGCCTTGATCGACAATTATCGTCGCTGCCCGAATGGAACCACGCGTGTCATCAATTAATAATGTGCGGTGGACACTATAATGTACCAAAATTAACTGGGCACACGGTAAGAGATATTGTTGGTTGGAAAATATTGAAAAGGACCCTTTTCTATCGACCAGAAACAATCGAGAGAATTTGTTGCTCGTATATGCGAACAACGTGTTTCAAGCTCACAGGATTCATTGTCTTCTGGACTCCGGTATTAACACTAAACCAACCGACACTTCTGGTATACCTATTCCTACCGTGCGTGGTCAAAATGAACGGTCCTTAAAAAAAGTTCTTGTTAATATAATTAAACGTGAATAATAATCAATTTGTTGCTGAACGAATTAGTAGATGAACAACTTCCATAAAATGACGATACAAATTTATTTTTATATAATTGCAATTATATATTTACGGTTTGGATTCAATTGCCATGAATCAGTATTATCAAGCAGGCACGTGCATAACTTGATAGCGTCTCATTCGATAAGACGGCTCATTTATTTTGAGTTGGCCATGCGACATTGAGAACAGCCTTTCTTTTATACTGATTGTTTAGGTTTAGAAGAGTAAATACCAAGACAAGATACATATATTTCATGGAAAAAAAAATAAAACGAGAAATAAATACTGAAAAATACATTATATACATACTTTAAGAAAAGTCGTAAAGATAAATAGCAATGTGATAATGTTGTATGTACAAAATTGTACGCAGAAGTTTGAGAATGTCAATGTGACCGGCCGTGGTAGGAATAGTGTTAACAACATACTGAAAATAATCTAAATAAGTATTGAATTTTTCTCGGTTGTCAAAAGAGTTCCTAAGGATCCCCGTAGATAGGGGATCTCTAACCATTTCCGGTTCCGCCCCATAAATTCGAGTCGCACGTAATTGTCGACCGAGAGACACGCTCAGGCCTCGATCGGTGACTATAGCTGCCAGCCACCAGACTCTATCGCAAATCGATCGACAGTCAAACGCTTCGACGCGTATTCCCGTCGAGCTATCTCGAGGTAATCGAGTCCACCTCGAGCAATCGACCGACGTCCTTAATCATTCGATTGGATCTAATTCGCGTTCATGATTCTCTATGCCGTCGTCGTCGTACCCAGTTCAAGGGCACATAGTATAGAGCTCCGATTCTCGGTACCCTAACGTATCTTTCTAGTCCAGCTTTCGTACGATTGTAACGTTGAATTCGACGATTTCTCGATCTTATCGAGGGACTCGGGAGAACCTTTTCGAAGGGAACACGGTCAGGTGCTTGCCATCTGCTGCCTGATGGTCGGCCCTTCAACGAACGAAACCCGTGGCGACCATGTTTACCGCCGAAAAGCTTGCCCTGTTATTCTTCGAAGTAACTGGAGACCGTCTTATAGTAAGTTGACACGGGAGCAGTACTTCTCGGACTTCCGGGTACTCGAATTGGAGCCACCGCTGCGACTTATGGTTTTTCCGTGACGTACGATTCGTATAATTCAATATTTAAGTCTCCATTTCTCTTCGGTACTCTGTCAGACGTAATTCTCTCGAGAATTTGTACTTGCTAAATTTATAGTTGTTTTCAAACAAGTTTGCATCTGTCTGGTGCAATCGATATATTGACGGTCTTGAATTCTTCCATTCTGTCTGCTACTTTAAACTACACTTACTCGTTTTCTTCATAAATGACTTCGTTCTTTCTGTCTTCATTAACTAGAGGGCCAACAAAGCAACAAACGAATAATCTTTACGATATATATATCGTATACTATATTGTATATAAACTGCACTAAAAATAAAGTAAATGCTAAAACGCCAGAACACTTTTCAACCCTTAAAAATCATCTCTAAACATTATCCATTAAAAAATCGCCGTACCCAGGTGCAAAATATGAACGCAACGACTGCAAGTCGCAGTCCCATAATTTTCCAACGTGAGAGAATTGTTCGGGTGAAAATTCGCGTGTCGCGGAGCATGCGGGGGTAGAAAAGAATTGCAGCTTGTGTTCCGTTGTCACGAACGCGTGGAGCAATTGTCGAGCGTCGCGGGCTCGTGCGGCGGGTCTGGACTAGCATCGGGGCGACTGGTACACGTAATCGCGACAAACTTTTAATTCCATAATTGCGCGATGAGGGGTGCAGATGTGCTGCGAGTCGCCGGAGCCGAAGCGTTAGGCGATGGAGCAATTATCGAGTGCCGTGAGCGCTCGTTACCAGAAGGCGTGCACAGACGGCACGCCGAGAGCCGGGGAAAATAATTTTAGGCCCGATAACGATCGGTCCGGTAATTCGCCGCAATCGAGAACAATTTACGGCTCGTGCACGGGCCGGGGACCGCCGTGGGTGCAGCGTCGCGGCGCGAAGTGAGTGCAGCTGCACTCCGCTGCACCCGCGCTCCTAGTTCCGTGTCACGGGATCGGCGCCAGGCGTCGCGCGATGCTCCTCGAACGAAACTTATACAGTGACTCCCATAAATATTCGGACACTAGGTATAACTAACTTTATGATTTAATAATTCGTTTGTTGATAACGCAATCGCCCTGGAAATTGTTTCTAGCAATAAAACATTTATTAAGGATGATAAACATATAAAATTTATTTGAAAAATATACATACGTTTCATAATAAAAATTATTAAACGAAATAATGGACCATTTGTGGCTCACAAAAATATTCGGACACGTATTATATTTCTCTGGCAATCGCCTTCTGGGGACGTGATATTCCAAGAGCGAGAAAACGTTTGTTTACAAACAGAATCTCGTGGCCCATTAGATGTCCATGCCACCTCACTACTGTCAGTAGTAAACGTGAATTCGTTCAAAATGAGTCGTAAAGGAAAGAATATGAGTTTCAATGTGCGACAGCTTGTAATTTTTCATCGAGAAAAAGGAAAAACCTATCGCGAAATTAGTGCAATGCTTCGTATAAGTAAGAGTACTGCTGCAGATATCTGTCGACGATTTTATACTGAGAATCGCATTGATTCTATTCCGCAAACTGGAAGACCAAGTCTCTTATGTAAGAGGGAAACAAGCGAAATTATTCGGAAAGTGGAAAAAAATCCGCGCTTAAGTGCTCCAAAACTAGTTAGTGAGTTATTAGGAGAAAGCTCCAAAAATGTTTCAGCCGAAACAGTTCGGAGAGTGCTGAGGCAAGCTGGTTACAATGGAAGAGTAGCTACAAAGAAACCATTTATCAACGAAAAGAATAAGAATAAACGAAAAACCTTTGCAAGAGAGCTAATTTCTAAGGATGAGACATGGTGGAAGGATGTCAAATTTGCTGATGAAAGCAAATTCAATCTGTACAATTCCGACGGAAGAACTATAGTGTGGCGGAAAGCGAATAAAGAGTTTGATTTTGAAAATACAAGAGGTACAGTGAAACGCAGCGGAGGCAGTGTAATGGTCTGGGGTTGTATTTCGTCATATGGAGTCGGTAACCTAGTGTTTATTGACGGTATCATGGACAAAAATCATTATTTAAATATACTCAAAAATAATGTAATTCAAAGTGCTCAAAAAATGGGGCTTAATGATCATTTTAAGTTTTACCAAGGCAACGACCCCAAGCACAAATCACGTATTGTGCAAGAATTTTGATTATACCGCTGCCCCAAAATTCTTCATTCGCCACCCCAATCATCGGACCTGAATCCTATTGAGAATTTATGGGATGAATTGGATAGAAAAATTCGAAAGAAACCAATTACACCGATAGCTGAATTAAAACAAAGACTTGAATAGTGAATTGAATTGAATATTTTTAAAAAATTACAAACATTATGCCAAACAGCTTAAGACATGTTCTTAAACAAAATGGTTATGCCACGAAGTATTAAACAAATTTTGTAACGCTAAATTACATTATCTAAATTGAAAAATTAATATTGTCCGAATATTTTTGTGAGTCAAAAATGGTACATTATTTCTTTTACTAATTTTTATTATGGAATTTATGTATATTTTTCAAATAAATTATTTATGTTTATCAACATTAATAGATCTTTTATTGCTAGAAACAATTACCAGGACGATTGCTTTATTAACAAAGGAATTATCAAGTCGTAAAGTTAGTTATAGCTAGTGTCCGAATATTTTTGGGAGTCACTGTAGGTAGCTGTTCTCAGGTTCTCGACCCGTTCGATCTTCGAGATTTTTCGTAAATCTCGAGTTGGGACTGCGACACCAATGCATTTACTCAAGCATGTCAAGTCAAGCTTGAAATGACCGATATGATTGTTATCAGTCAATTGTTGTTCGCCCATTTAATCATTCTCAGAAATAATTGATCTTTTACGTGTAATTCAAGTTACAGCACATTTAGAGAGAATCTCAAGAGTTTACTGTATCTATGAAACAGTTGGAAAAAATCGCAGACCAACTTTTGGGACGTCATTGTAAAGGGGGGACATCCTTTGATACAAAATTGTTTGAACACTGTAGAGTTTTTTTAATTTTTGAGAATACGTAATGAAGAGGAGCGAGTACAATTTCTCCCGTTGTTTTATAATGAAGATGACAGTCTAAATACGAGTTGAGGGGCGCGAAAGTAGACAATTTGCCCCCTAAAATGGACATAGGTAGAATATTGTACGATTTTTTTTTATATGAAGTTACGCGAGTTCAAAGATTGACTTTTTCGGTTGTTCCGCACTGCTTCATTTTGTAAAACAGTGTAGGAGGTAGATACTACGATAATTGATTAAACATTATACATTCTGGTGTTTCAAGTCTTGTCGTTCAGTAGTATCAAGCTTGATAAACAAGAGGTTCTACTTGAAATCGAAAGAGTCAAGTTGATGAATGTGCATTGCCAGTAAAATGTAAAAGAGTTTGAAGAATGGTTGAACGCCGGTTCGAAAAATTGGTTATTAAGTAAACGAGCATCTAAACAGGGTACGTTGCTGGAAAAACTCGAAGCTCGTTCTCGAGTGCGAACGGGACACGGGGATGGATGCTAAATCTGCCTCGCTCGAGGCGGCTAGACGCGGCCTACATTTCCGCAGGCAACGCTGATGCAACTGCAGTTCGCTCTGCCGACGAAACAGGTGCGGGTGCACGGCGAGAGCCGCGCGAAACCAAGATTTAGGATGACAGACGATACGGTTAAATCGCGAGGCGAGAAGAGAATGGTATGCCGATGTGCTCTAACAACTTAGAGCACAGGCACTTAGGCACTTTAGTATTGTGGTTGCACAACTCGAAATCGAAGAGAACATTGTGACCGTAGGCTTAAGACATTTTGTGGATGTACATTTAATAGGTAGGTTATTTGAAATTTAGAAAATAATTTTGGAAAACTACAATTTTCAAATGTTTGGTAGAACTTCATCCTTTTTTCTTCTTAAGGAATACTTTCAGTAATCATGACAATGGAAAAAAGACTTGTTCAAATTTTGCTATAATCCTCTGTCTCTATTTGAAAATTCAGATGACTTCGGACCGGAGATAAGTATGAGTTTGATGGATTTTTTTTTTTTTTGAGAATTTAGTGGACAGGACTGAATGGACAAATTTGGTGCCTCGTCCGGGTAGTTTCAACGAGTTATACTTTTTATTAGGCAGCGACGAATGTTCCCGGTACAAAAAACCCGACGATGGTACTTGTCCGTGCATTCAAAAATAACTGCGGAAATGCCGGGGCAGTGAATAATTAAAACGTGGAACGATTTTGTAAGGGGCGCTTGAGGACGCTATGAATCCATCCGGTGGAGAAGCGGCGGCTTTTGGAGCCTGTATATTTAGCATTGATTCTTTCGACAGAGAGAAACTGGATGGACGATTATTCAAAGAGCCTCGGGGCCGATGACAATGCCGCTAATAGGTTTTTAGAACTTGTCCGCTCGGAGGGAATACATTTTTTTTTATTATCGAGGTTATCACCCTTGTACGTATAAAGGATCGAGATTCGTAACAGAAAAAATTGATTGCACAATTTCAACAGAGCTTCAATACAATTTTTAATATTGTTAAACATGTTACAGCATCTCATCTTCGTTGAATTGTTCTACAGGTGGCACATGTACACATTAAATGTACGTTCTTGCACATTAAATGGCAAGAATTGTTAAGGGTTGGAAATGAATTGTGGATTAATGTTGTGGAATCTCGAATGTAGTATAATTTTGATATCTAGAAATCTGGCAGATGTATTTATTTAGTTACCGTCTATTTTTTTAGGTGACAATGTTTGCTGGATTTCGTGTCAGAATTATTTAACGAAGCATTTGGTCCACCCGATGTTTAAATTACCTCTTCAATCGCCATGTTAGCGCCATCTGGTGGCAGAACCGTTGATCGCGGCCTCTTTATAACTTGCTGTCGTCGCTGCCGCTCGTCGGTAAGAGAGGATTCTCTGTGATCGATATCGTCTCAGCAGATAATAGGAATGCCCGGCACTTTAGTTTGCTTGGGCAACCCTAAGCGACAGCATCGAGCTGTTCTTGGCGTTCCCACTTTATCGAAAGTCGACTTGCCCTCGAAAAAGCACAAACAAGGTATAGAAATAGACATTAAAGATTTTTCAGCTTTAATTTGAATAGTGAAACATTTGAAAATTCCTACCAGGACAAAAGGGAGGGGCATGAGAGGAGAGTATCTACGGAATAAAAGGGGGTCTAGGAAAAGGTAGGGAGATTTAGGAAAGGCTAAGGTGAATTAGGGTAGGGGGAAGAGAAGATCTAGGGGCAAAAGGGAGAAAGTAATCTAGGGTAGAGTCTAGTAGAAAAGATGGTGGGAGAGGTTGAAGGGGAAGAGAGATGGGATGGTGTGGGAGGAAAGGAAAGGAAGTACGTCCACCACGGGCCACCACCGACCATTAGGGACCACCACAGTTCCACCATGATCCATCGGCAACCTACATAGGCCCCCGTGAAGCTACCGACGGACGGACCCCTGGGACTTCTCCGAGCTCTCGAACGGTTCGACCTCCTCGTCAGCTCACAACAAACTGACAACTTTTGGCAGCTCACCTCCTGATACAGTTGTGCTTGATAGCCGTTAATCCATAGCACTGTGCATTCATCGATCGACAGAGCGCACTGATACTCACCAAAAATTGCTTATTCACGAAAGGCGAGGTTTGAAAGCAGACCAACTCACCTTATAAAGCTCTGTGTCGCACAATCTACAATACCAACGTCACTCTAAATCAGCGATTACTTTCTCATGAAAATGTGTCCCTTTGAATTGTAAAAGTCACAGACAGTCTGAAAACCCATAAAGTGCTATCTATTCTGGTATCTGTTCTGCACATCGACAGAAAATTACCATTAATTTTCTAATGCCTAATCAAGAACATATCTGGAGCCAATAAACTAATTTTTCATTTACAACCAAAAATCCTCTTCCTCTCGAAATGGTAGAAATTTTCCGCCATCACAGTGTGTTCAATTAAAGAACTGTGGAACTTTTCCAATGGAAAATTTCTGCCATTGTACCACACAGTGGAAAGAATTCGGAAAAGTCGGGACGCGCACAGTGCCAAAGGTGACCGGCGTCTCTTGGCACAAAAATCGACGCGTCTGTGCTTCAGGCGCCGACGCATAGTTCGTCTGCACTCGTCTCTATTATCTAAACAGTCGACAGTGCATTTAAATATTAAACATGCACGAAACGCTGAAGCTAATTCTTTTCCTCTTTCAAACTACGAGGAACGCTACAACGGTGCGCTCTAAATTGAAAAAAAAAATCTTTCCGGTGGAGGAAAAATGATCGACGATTAAGGAAATGACTGACAGCGTGTCTGGCCTGCAGCGACACAACGACGAAAAGTTGACAGGCTCCTTCGAGCTTCCGAAAGGCGAATACTTAGATCCGTGTTTCGTAAAAAGTTTATACCAAGCTTCCTGGCTTCAATCTGCTCTCTGGTAATCATTCGTCCTTCCCGGTGTATTATAATAAACAATTGTGGTATTAACTCTTAACTTATTGAGTTGCAGCTGTACGACTGTCCAATACTTCGAGTATCCTCCAATTATTTGTCCGGATTTAAAAATTAATTTTTCTCGTCAAACAAGTTACCTTGATTATACGAAGCTTTGTATGACAACATTGTCAAATCTGATAAAAGGTGTTAATAGTTGTCACACAAACGTGTCAAGTTCCTTTGCTGATAAACTCTGAAAGGGTTTCATCAATTTCTCGTCTTTCTGCTTGCTTCCAAAGGGTTTTCACGTTTGTTAATGTCTCTGGGAGCAAAGGTGAGCTAATAGAGGGGTGCAAAAGTGAGTTTAAGGGCAACTGGATGTTACGTCAGTCCTGTGAGAGGCCAATCAGGGATCAATCTGTGTACCTGCACGTGTCCTCCACAAGCACAATGCCTTTCCACCCCATTTATCGACCGCCTTTCATCCTTTCTTCACCCTTTCCTCGCAATCCTCGGCTTTTCGGAGCAACTTCCACATGGTTTGGTCACACAATGGCCGCGCCATCCCGATGTATCCTGTTCGGGTCATGAAATCAAAGCCTCGCAAGTTGACTGAACTCCCGCGAAAGCGGAATAACATGCCTCGGGTCAAGACGAGGTATTTTCAGCCTCGGTGATAAGATCGGGCAGGCCGTTCGACACGTGAACACCATTAAACGTTGATGATATCTCGGGGATTATTTTGTTTGGCGTGCGTCTGCAGCTTCGACAAATTTCAGAGGCGGGCTGCCTGATTGCAACCTAGACACAACCCAGACCTACTTATCGATTAGAATACACGGTTGTTTGCGGACAGGGTCTTTATGCCTGACCACCACCGATGCCGGCTTCTTAGATCCCCCGGGATATCCCATTCGCCCACCGTTTGCATTTCGGCACGCAATCTTCTGCATCTGTAGCTAATTCTCGTTCCTCTTTATTCGCGGATAAATAAAAGCTCGAAGCTCCAATTGCAAGCCAGTTTCCACGGTGTTTCGCACAATTTCTCTTCATCTCTTATGCTTGTTTCAAGATCAACGTTCACCGATTGAATCACAATCGAGACGTTTGTGATCAAGCTTAACAAGTTTCAATTTTAAACCAGATACCAAGATGTTCAACACAAATTACCCTTATTTCTTGCACCGGAATCGACGAATCTGACGAATACAGTCCGAAACAGCCTGAATACCTGATCCACAAAAGCAAGCAGAAGTGCCAGGCGGCGTGGCCCAAGGCGTTTTACTCAATAGCCGAACGAGTTAAAACGCTGTTCCCTTGACACGTTACAAAGGACGATTAATCATCGTGAGAGAGCGAGAGGCTCGTTTCCCGGTTTCTGGCGGATGTTATTCGGTTACACCTAACGGCAGGCCCGGGCCCGGTAATTCAGAATCCGCTTGCGAGGATCGTCTAGCGCGGATCGGTCGCATTCTTCTTCCCGAGTTTCTCCGTTGAACGAGGAAAATTACGACGAATCGAGGCTCACTCGGCTCTCTCGGCTGGCAGAGTTTTCGGTGTGGCGGCCACTGTTTTATTTATAGCGGAGGAGGTCGTGATGCGTTCCAAAAGCTTCTCGTCGCACCAGTACCACACGTACAGGCATACCGGGCTCGTCTCGTACCAGTTTCCACCGATCTGTCCGTGGGTCCGAGACGAAACAGCTCGAACGCCGTCAATCTACGCGAATATCGATCGTCGATCAACCGGTGAACCGCGAATTCCATCCCGAAAACAACAACAACAACAACAAAAATTGAACACTGCTGTCCGGTGTACACGTGACACGATCGTTCAACCGTGTTACGAGTGATAACCAAGTGGCAAAGTATTTTATCAACGCCAGAGACCCTCAGCGAGCTTTTCCGGAGGCTCTCGCAGTTAGGAGATCGCGCTGGATGTCCTACGAACTGTGGGATGCATCGATAGCCTCTAGCAGTGCACTGTTTTCTATGGCAAAATTATCGTAATCATCAGATTCGTCAGCATAGACAGAGCTCTTACGCATCGCCGTGGGACGCATCGACAGCCCCTATCAGCGTTTACTGTCAAATTATCGCAATCATTAGATTTTTGGTGATTCCTCGAGCCGCCAACTACAGCAGTCAAGGTTAAGGCTGAAAATTTACGACTTCGCTATCGCGCGTTCGCTCCTCGGCAAGGATCCAAAGATCGTGGCTTGTGCTTCGAAGCGTATTAATCGTTAATAAGCGCAGGCTGACGCTAATTAGGCTTGTCTTTTTTTCGCGCTTTAGGCTCGAATAGGTCCTCGATGCATCCCACGCGGCTTCCGGAGCCAGCTCAGCCGCGGAGTGCGTGAAAGTGAGAACGAACTGACAGCCGGCCGTGTGTTAAATGCGGTTTCGAACCAGAACTCGACGTGCCTCTTACCGGAAGTCGATGGACTCGCGAAGCTGACGAACACTGTTGCACGAACGCGAAACCTCGTCCGACGATTGTTGTCTCGCGGCAGGTTCGCATAAATCCGGGATCGCTGTCGCGAGGTTGCGAATAGGTCGCGGAAAGATGGCGCATCTTCGGCGGCCGGCGAAGAGGGAACTTTACAAGCCCTTCGGCAAGAGGAAGGTAAATGAAAACTGACAGCGGCTTCTCGCGAATGTACACTTCTGTTGATTGCTCTACACAATTCTTTAATTCTTAATTAAACATGTAATATAATATAAGAAATTCTTCGTGTCATTGATTTTTGTCACCGTTTTCTTGTATTTTAACGCTGTACCTACCACCGAACCTATTAACATTGCCAGCTAGAAAATACTTTGTGTCATTGATCTTTTTCAATAAAAATATTTTTTTTTTATTTTAACACTACATCCTTCCACGTAACACAATAGACTTGCTGTCTTAAGGTGAAACCTACCAACTCTAACAAGTGTTCTGCCTTATAAAAATGATTGTACTGGAAAAATGGGACCAACGTGATCCTAGAATGCTACAGACACCACCTGCCGATAAATTGTTGAACAGTGTCGAACGGAATTTCGATGAGCGACGATAGAAAGCAATGGTCCGGGCGATGACTCTAGAACTAAGGCTCGCTAGAAGTTCTGAACACGCCTGGGAATATGAAACGCTTGGAAACTTGCCCTAACTTGACCGACAATTTACCCAACATTTGTGTAACTGGTTCATTTTTGTGTACGCTCGTTCTGGGAATTTCTTGCTGTTTCCTTTCTGTCTGCTTGTTACTTCCTTGCTGGTTTTCGGAGCTCTAGGAGCTCCGAGTTAACGAAGCTAGTCGCGTTTATAGTCGACAATTCGCGCGGAGGATAATTTTCATGATAAAATTTCATTTTAGGTTTCACTTGGCTACACCATTCGTATCTTTACTCAGCAATTTCTCGAAACACATTTTTGCGGATACTTCTCGTAGACATGTTGGTTCCCCTGTTTGTAGAACAGCTATTTTAATTAATCATCGGAGATTGAGTAACTGATACTTTGGAATACATTTTTATGAAACTTTTGTTCCTCGTAACGAGCTTAGACAATTTTAATTTTGCACGAAGATTCACAGTCCGGCGATGATTGCAGAAAGCAACAACACCAAATTCAGACTTTCCCGAAGCTCCTCAACCAAACGAACAGTCGCAGACAATCTCGTATAGATCGCGCTATGTTTACAACAACGACTGCAATAGGAACGAGAGGTAACATTGGGCTCCGAGTATTAGCATAACCGGAGTTGTTCTGACGATTTTCGCCCTCCTCAATAAAAGCACAGTTTGGAAAGTGGGGCAAAGGCTGCAATCGAAGTGCATGTAAAAATAAACAGGCCTGTGTTAATAGTTGATAAACCCTGTAATACCAGACGACTATACCCGTCTTTGTTGCGCGTGATCGATCGATTTATGGAAGGAACCGTTCGCCGGCGACGATCGATCGCCGCCCGAAAAGAGAGTCGCATTCGCGACAATTCTATTTTCGCGATTGCCTCTATATGACAGGACGCCTCTAATGCAGCGTTTACACTGAAATAGCTGAGACGTCCTTCGATGCCCGAGAGTCCTCGTTGTCGCCAAGTTTCGACAGATCGACCTTCCTGCAACCGTGACTCGTAGATCGACCATAGTCTTTTTTTTTTTTAGAGTCTGGTCGGACGAGTGTCAGGGAGATATATTTTTTTTTTTTAAGATTCGATCGATGTTTCGCTGCACGCGTGATCGCGCCCGAATGCAGCTGCTCGAATTCGATCAGTTTGCGGTCACGAGTGGCCGCGAAGACGGACATGCGCGGCTCATGGTGAGGCCACGATGTACTCGGAACTGATCTTCGAGGTGCATTCGCCTAATTGTGTGGCAGCATTGTCTACCGGCTAGCCCAGCATTTTGCTGATTCACTAGAGCGACGGTCTACCAGGTCTACGTGATCTGTGTTCGTTGATTTTGGAGATACATGTATCTCAAGTGGTGAAATATGAAGCATCGAATAATCCAATCATTTACGATTTCAGCAAATCATTTATTGACCGATTTGTTAACACATTGTTGACCGGCAATTTTACGCAGAAGCTATCTCATGTCGCCAGCTATTATTTCGTAATTGAATGTGAACCTAAAACAATCTAAATAAACTTTTTGTATTTTTTTTTTTTTTGTATGATATTGCTCCGACAACGTTTCGGCATGGAAACACGAGTTAACTCGCGCCCGGTCAACAGCGTGTTAAGTAGCTGTGCATTACTTGGGATTATAAAATCCTCCGATTCCCACTGTAGAGACATACAGTAGCTCACGAGAGTATTCGAACGCTTCCAATCTACATCGTTAACAAATAAAATACACCCGTTGGGTTTAAGTTTTCAAAATAAGATTGTAAATAAAGACACATAAGAGTCTTGAGAATGTGTAAGTAAAATTACAAAAAAATCTGACAGCACATACGGGATTCACAAGGCATTGAGTATAAACATACCATTTTCGGATGTCACAAAAGTATTCGAACGTATGAATAAATCTTGAATTGTTTAATGTTAATATCTGGTTGGTCCTCCTTTGACATCAATAACGTGTCTTAGCCGGCTTTCCATACTATATACAAGTTTTTCCGTTGTCTTTTTTTCAATGGAATTTCATATTTCTATTATTTTGGTTTTTAACACTTCCTTGGACGTTATGTCAAAATTCATAAGTTTTCTTGCAATTTCGGCCCATAAATGTTCTATAGGATTTATGTCAGGGCTTTGCGGAGGAGTTTGTAGTGTATGCGGGGTATTATATATGATCCATTCCTTTACAATCCCAGCTGTATGTGTAGGATCGTTGTTCTGTTGGAAGTAGAAATCATCCAATAGGTTCAATTTAATTGCACTTTGTTTCAAATTTTGTTTCAAAATATTCAGATATTTGTACTTATCCATAATTCCGTCAATAAAAACAAGATTTCCCCTTATTTCGCCATAAGATTTCGCCTTATTTCGCCATAAGATTTCGCAATACACCCCCATACCATCACTGAGCCACCTCCGTGTTTCATAGTTGGAATCATATTCTGTATTTGCAATGCTGTGTTGCACTTTCGCCACACATAATGCTGTCCATCCGAACCGAAAATATTAAACTTACTTTCATCCGAGAAAATAACTTTATTCCAAAATGAAATATCCTTATCAATATACATTTTTGCAAACGTTAGTCTTTTCTTTTTATTAATTTTACTGATATATGGCTTTTTTCGTGGTATTCTTCCATGGTAATCATTACTCCGCAGAACCCTACGACACAGTTCGGGATATACATCTTTCCCAAAATTATTTGCAACAATCCCCACAAGTTTTGGTGCAGATGTGCTTGGATTTTTCTTAATTTCACGTATAATCATTTTCTCCTCTCTGGGCGTTAACTTCTTTGGACGTCCTGTACGCTTCTTGTTTGTAATATTACCTTCAGTTTTCGACTTTTTTACTATATAATGTATCGTAGATTTACTTCGATTTAATAATTTGGCAATTTCAAGATAAGATTTATTTTCATTATGCAACTACAATATTAATTCACGTTCACATTTACTGGTTTCTGATTTTTTCGTGCTCATGATTAGAATAACTATGAAAGATTATACTCTACGAAATCTGTATGAACCACACGATGTCTCGGAATCTACTAAAGTGTAATGTTTACATTTCAATCACTAGAAATACGCTTCTTATCTACGCGTTCGAATACTTTTGTGACGTCCGTAAACGGTATGTTTATACTCAATGCCCTGTGAATCCTGTATGTGTTGTCAGATTTTTTTGTAATTTTACTTATACATTCTCAAGACTCCTATGTGTCTTTACTTACAATCTTATTTTGAAAACTTAAACCTAACGAGTGTATTTTATTTGTTAACGATGTAGATTGGAAGCGTTCGAATACTTTCGCGAGCTACTGTATGGCTCTTCTCAACACGCGATCAAAAATCAATTGAATGTACACATATTAAACGAAAGCTTCTACAAAAAATGGGCCAGCCAATTTCGACTATCTAGATCGAAATGTGTGTCGCCCCAGACCTTCTCAAGCCAATGAGAGGTTCAAGACAAACCTGCAGAGGGCTGTATCGAAGAAGTGCTGCTTCAAAGTATATATATACATGTATATACTTTGCAGGTTTGTCTTACATATATACACGTTTGTAACAAAAGGCTAGCCAATTTTGACTATCTAGACTGAAATGTATGTCGCCGCCAGGAGGGTTGCCTTCGACCCTGCAGTGGGTTGTATCGAAGAAAGGCCGGTGCAAAGTGGAGAGAGCCCGTGTCGAGGAACACTTGGAAGGTGGGCGCGTGGGGTTTGATAGGACACGTTGCCTTCAGAGTGCAGTGGCCTGGCGTTGTCGTGTGGCGAATCTGAGGGGGTTGGAGGGGTTTCGCGGGTGTTTCCGTCGGATCGATATAGTTACGGGGGTGTCGTCCGGCTTCCTCGGTGGCGCCACAGAGCGGGTGAGTCGGCAAGCCCCTAGGCCGATGTATCAACTAACCCAGCCAGGAACGCGATTCGCGTAGGGTGTCAGTACGCGGAGAAACGTCGTCGCATCTTCTGTCTCGCGCGTGTCTCTGACGAAATATTTCGCACGGTGTGTACCCGGGAGACCGGTCCGCGTTTTGTGGCAAAAAAAAGAGAGAAGGGTTCACACACACACACACATACACAAACAGAGATAGACGCGCGACCGCGTGTCAACGGAGAGGTGTTGAGAGGCACGCTGCAACGTGGCCAGTTTCTTTCCTCCAAGCTGTTGATATTTGTTTTCCTTGTCTGCTTCCGCGCGAGAAGATCGAGCACAGGTACCCACCAGCGAACAAGCCGATGGACGCAGGCAGAATTGTTCATAAACGCCAGCGACCGATCCCGAAAGCCTTCGTTTTCAGAGGTTGCAACGAAGGATTGTAGATTCTTGATCCCCGGTAAAGGAAATCCTATTTTTTTTTTTTTTTTTTGACGAGATCTCGCAGTGGACGAGGAAAAAAGGACAAGTCGTCTGCGTTGCTCTTTCCGCGCCCTTTTCGATCCTCGGGGCGAATTTTCCGCGCACTCGAAAGGAACAAAGGGGACATGCTCGCTCGAATGCGAAGGGGCAATTATTCCTCAAAGGACACGCTGCCATTACGACACCCGCCGGCTTTACGCGAATCGCAATCATATTTTCTCTCTTTTGTTCCCACCGATGCGTTCTAGACGCGATGGGTAATTATTCCCATGGAATCCGGGGAAAGTGAGAATCGCCACTTTTTAATATTGTCGTGCCTGGAGATGGTCATGCGAGATCACTCGGTCTCGCGGACAAATTACTTAATTCCAGAAATTGGTTTTCCTTGAACGAGATTAACCCTTTGCGACTACAACCCTCTTCTGTGGGATTTTTTCTAATGTATTTAATCTGCCAGTTTTCTCTATAAAGCAAGAATATAAGAAGCACTGGATGAATGCTTAATTCTTCCAATTTGAAATGAATATTCTCAATACTGAACGGCTTGACAAACATTAAAAGAACGCGTTTTACTTCGTGAAATTTCTTCAGCTTAGCTATGGGTCAAACAAAGGACAAGATATTGTGTTTGATAACGGTCCCTTTGATATTATTTGACAATAACGATTCCTGTAGGGGCGACATTTGTCCGCAAAGGGTTAATTCCCATTTACTGCGCTATTGGGTGTAGTTCAGCGAATTAGAAAACGTAGGGAGCAAACTGCTACAACTTCAACATCCCGTGAGACATTCCAAAAAGAAACAGTACTAACCGGGAAACCTCAGGTTAAAAGAATCTCTAGCGGTAAAAGCAACAGAACAACAAATTTAGAACCAGCTCAAATAGATTAAAATAATTTAAGAACTATTTCCAACTTACAAAAATCATGACATAAATGTCTGTTTGGCTCCTGTCTCTTGCGATTGGAAATTTTCATTTGTCTTGTGAAAAGGAACTAACAAGAAAAAGCTAAATTGTATCCACATGCTGTCAATGTAACTTAAATTATCACAAAAAAAAAATACAGAGTGTGCTGATGCCTCTTTGAGATACTGTAAAATTCCCTTGACATCTTTCTACTAGCAATGGCTGACGTTTAGGTTGATTTGGTAAGCTGTAATCTCTCTTTTAGGCCATTTTTGGAAAACTTATATAGCGTGTACGAAGTGGCTGTATAAATGATTCTTGTGCTATAATTAATCAAAGATCTAAGTTAGTAATTACTAAGAGAGCACACTGATTGTCAACGAAGCCTAAGAAAAATTGAGAAGATCGAATTTATTTAACTTTCGTTTTCCATCGAATGATTTCCCACGATGGTATTCTTGCATTTCAATAATTGTTAACCAGTCGCGTCGGTGATTAATAAATAAAGTTTCGCGAGTCGTCTGGATGAAAAGCATATTAGCCATCGTGCAAATAGTTAATCACCCAACAATTCTTCCCGAGTGAGAATTATCCTGACGTCTGTTTACAAGAGGATAACCCCGACTGTGCTCGATGGCTCCGAGTTACAAAGAGGTCAACGGAATCGATTGCCCTCTCCCTACGACCCCGCTGATAATTCGAGAGATCTCGGTTCTTTCTTTCTCTTTCTCTCTCTCTCTCTCTGCGTCTTTTTCTTCTCTTCTTCCGTCAAGAGACAATTGTTATGTTCCAGTACGATCGGCCAACCGGGGTCGCGTTAATTGCAAGCGTTAATTAATTATTCGAGCGGCCGGCGATTAGGGAGTTGCGTGACTGACAAGATAATTTTGTGATCTGACCGGTGTGTTCCATTTGCTGCTGAGGACACGTTGGGTAATTCGCTGGAAAATTCGCTACAGGCTTGTTCAAAATGGGGAACGCGCTTTGGGGTTTGTCAATGACGTTACCAACTTAGCAACTCGGTGACGATCGTTGAAGAAATTTCATTTCGACGATGTTGCACGATTTTCTGTGGTGACTCGAAGTTTTCAAGTACGAAGCGGTTCGAGAGGGTAAATTTTCCACGGGGGGTTGAAATCGATGGCAAGACTTGAAAGGGCGGTACTGCACAAGGAATAAGGGAGTCAAAAATATAGGGTGACATTTTTCTCGACCCCTGCAGACCCTTCGAGAAAGCCCTATCGATTAAAACGTATACCAAGCTGGCATTCGACTTTTAAGTTATTTGCTCTGGTCGTATTAGTTATTTAGAGACACCGTAAATGGTTTAAAATTCGCCCGGCTCGCTCTTTCTTTATTCGGTCTTCACGCGGCCAAACTTTACGATCAAAACACTCCGCATCGGGCGAGAGGCAAATCCAATTTTCCGAAAACCAGCCTCTTAGTATAACCCACTTAGCATGGATATTGCTGCTATAAAACACTATTTAATATACCGTCTTCTTTATAACTCAGGATATTTACGACACGAGGTCCCGGATCTATATCCTCTAAGCGCAGTATGCTTCCTCCTTCTACAGCATTTATAGAAAAGTAATCAATACGAAAACCAAATCATATGCATTTCTCGGACCGTTAAGAAAGATCAATAGTGATCCAACTGTTAATATTTTCTTTTTCATGAAACACGTCAGTCATTGAATACAACTGTAAAAATCATCGATTTAAATTTCATAAAAAATGAGTCGTTGGTAGAGCATCAAAAAATATAAAAACGAGCTTTAAAATTTTCATACTTACAAGCCAAAATAGTCATTGAAAGTCATCGGCGAAAAGTCATCTTCTTTAAATTCGCATTCAAGAAAGAATCCTATTCATTTCGGAAAAAGCGTTGAAAAGATCGAAGGCTACTGAATTTCGGCATTTTCGTTTCTACAAGACACTTGTCAAACAGATTCTCTCGTGAAGCAAGACCAGACGAGATCTCATAATAATCCCTCCCGCGGCACGCATAATCGAAATCGCCGACGATCCCGGCTATTAAACACGTAACAGCGTGGCACGTAACCGGTGGATGTCGGCGTCGCGATCCTTCAATCTCGTTTATAAGCCCTGAGCAAGATGAAGAGGAGATCCGAAAGTTTTCGTCTTGATGGAACGAGCCCTCCACCGGTTTCGATATTACTTGACAATCGATCAACCGCGTCGGACACGGACGGCCGCGTCCTTTTTCTCAGACGTGCGATGATCGTTACTTTAATTGCGACGGTGTAATTAACGAAGGAGCCGGCGTCGTTAGACAAGAAAATCAAGTGCAACCGAGACGGCACTCGTTAAGACGCTCGAGCGCAATTATATCGACATATTTCGCGATAACAGCTGATGGAGATTGTCTGCCAAGGCGCATCAATCTCAATCGAACATCGTGCTTGATCGAGGATTTCCTGAGAAAATTGCGGTGCAACTACCAGGCTGCTGAAAACGTTACTGCGTTAACCCATCCTAGAGGACAACATACGTTGATCTTTCAATGATGTTTGTTGATGATTATGTTCGATTTTATTCTTGAGGAATCCGAGATACGGTCCTTTAAGTTTCGAGCCACCAAATAAAATTACCGATTGATCCAAATTTCTCATTATGTGTTTATTGGAATTATAGAGACCTTGAGGAATAATTCAAATATATTTTCATCAAATATATCAAATATATTTTCTCGGTAAGATTAGTAAATATTGATACATGTATCCTTGTCATCAATCGACAAGTTCACCTTTGTATACTGTTTCAATAATTTAATTATGCGAGAACACCCTCTATGCTGTATACTGTATTCAAAGGACTTTTACTGTAGTGAAATCCAAGCTTTTCTAAAATAATTTCATTTCATCTAAGCAATAAAGAAACCATAATCTTTACCCAGACCGTTCAATGTGACAAGACATCTATCAAAATCATCCAAGCAGAAACTACTCGTATCTCTGCCTGCGTCCATCGACATTGCAAAAATCGCGCAACAAACGAGTGATCAATGACGAAACGCGCTTGTTCAGCATCGACCGAGGTGCGTCACCGGAAGTCATCCCGAAGAGGCTCGATCTCGCGTCGGATTTCAAGATGTTCGCGGAGATCGAGGCACCAGGTGGTCGAGGTGCGATAGCGCTGTCAAGCCAGGGGTAGATCGACACTGACATTTGGATGGCTTGCAAACGGAAGCGCAAAAAGTCGTGGAAGAGCGCCTGAGAGACAGTGTTGGATTGGTCGTTGCGCCAGCCAGGATGGCGTAGCGGCGCGCGCGCGGCGTTCTACACGGTCCCTGCTGGAGGAGAACAGATATACTAATCAGAGAAACGCCGGGAAAGCTCGAGAAATCCGAGGACGAGATGCGGTAGCGTGTGCTAAGCGAAAGCTTAGCCGATCGGGATTTAGTCTCGGAGCGAAACTGGGCCCAACAAAGTCTGGGGCCCCGCCGGAAGTGGGTTACCGCCGCTCGAAGGACGGCCCTGGCGACTACGGCGGTGGTTTCCGGCGATGATCGGATATAATCAACACAATTCTGGCTACAACAAGCTGTTCACTCAGGTATTATTGGCCAGGCTCTAACAAATTTAGTTGCATTCTTTCATTAATTTTCTGTCGAGTCAAAATCGAAGCTACTGCTAATTCTAAAGTAATCTCACATTCCTGACAAAAAAAAACCAACTAAACATCCAACAAACTCCGCAAAAGAAGGTTACGCGAAAGTAAAGTGCAACTAGGTCAATGATCCAGCAGGTCAACGCCCTTAAACCAAATCTGTCGATTGATCTCGAGGGATTTCTGAGGGTGAATGTTATTCAGCACTACATCATAATGTCACCCCACGGAGAGCAATAAACAATCAATTGTCTTATATCGAAAGAAAAACAGAAAATGCTGTGAGATAAGGGTATCGCCACATTTCCCGTCGATTGACCCTAATTATTTAAATCCTGCTTCACCTAGTCTTTCCCTATTTCGCCGAAGCAATAAGGGTTAGATATCCCCGAGAGTATAACACTGGTAACAGGGGGCGGTCTTTCTCCAAAGGGTGTCGACGAATCGCTTGCAAAGTAAATCAGTCGCGAAGGGAAGTTCGCCGTCTTCCACTCTTTCTCGGTTTTATAAAATGGCTCTCTCCCTGTGAAGGTGCAGCCGCGTCATAGAAGTTTCCCATTAATCAGCCTGCCGTGAAATAAAATCGGCGAGGCGTGTTATAGTTGCAGAGCCTCGATCCTTTGCGTTGCAATCTAAATCGATCTGGTTTACGTTTTCAATGTGAAACCGAGCGTTTCCGGTATGCTCCGTTGCCCCCGGTAGCCCCTGTTTTCATCCTCGTTATAGATATTCTTTCCTCTCACGCTTGTCCGGCGTTTTTATCACTTTGTTTATCCATTCTACCATTCGGTCGGCGTACCACTTCTTTAGACGGTATCGATTACCGCGAAACAAACAAACGAAATGCCTCTCATTACTTTTAGCAATTTTATCTTCTTCTTAATTGAGGGCAATGTTGAAGACATTGTAAATTATGAGCTGATTGGATCATTTTTTAGAAATTGCAGTTATGGTATCGGCAAATTTTTCAAACACAAGAGAATCTGTACATTAGCAAACACGAACGCCATTTTCATTTTATGCAAGGAATTTATTTGTCGATGAAAGCATTTGCTAGTTTTATAAAATAAACCTTTGAACATAGAAATTTGGACGAAGATCCGCAGTATAATTATCACAAGATGTGCATCGTTGTCAATGGGCCATCGAAGCTAGCAGAACTTCGAAATATTTTCTGAAAAGAATTTTTACCTCGAAGCATCTCGAAGACTTAGGTTAAACCCTCTGTCTACAAAGTGAAAATGATTTTGTGCTCGTTCGCTGTTTATTGAACTTTTTGTAGTATCCAACATCCCGAGTTTTTTATTTACCCAACGAAGCCACCGGCGTTTACATTATCGATTTCTTATTAATAGTCGTTTCTCGAACAGATAAAAATAATGCGAGGTGCTACCGCTATCGTTTGTTTACGAAATTTACGCGAAACACGGATGAAAAGATAAACGTGGTGTAATAAACGACCTTCCAACTAGGGTTACGAAGGCGACGAAGGGTCGAGAACAGGATCTGGAACAACAATTTCTACAGGGAACGGTGTTTTGCTCGATTGATTAAAGCCATCCTGGTTTTTTAAGGGCCACGAAGGGGCCGTGAAGGTCGCATTAGCACGCATAGACAAATTTACACAGTCACGCACGGGAGCCGGTCGTAGAGACACGATCAAGTATAGGCCGTTGGCATGACTACGACCCCCAATCGAATCAATTCATTCTCCGGGAGGAAAAAATTTCTTTCGGCCTCGAGGGGACACCAGTGAGAATCCTTCTACAGACAATATCGACTTCGATTTCTTTTTTTCTATATCTCTGCTATTTTTTTAATTGAAGAATACATGTTGAAGGGAGTGAATACTTTCGAATTGCAAGATTTCGATTCTACGTATACAAGACTACTTAAAAGTAATACACATTAAGTTTTTCCATATTATTCGATCGACATTTTAACCTTGCACTGTTTTTAGTCCATTCTATTATCCAAACACTTTAACCCTCCGTACGCTATGCCAGAGTCATTCGTGACCCATCGCGGTAGCGGTGGGGATAAGCTTGAACGGCCGTCAATATGATTAGTGAAATATTGGCGTGAGTCACAGTCGCCTCCCCACGTTACTTTCCCCTTGGTCCCCCATGCTTCAATGTCACGTGACTAACCCGGTACTGGCAGAGAGAGGGTAACTGTATTCCCCGCGATTCGAGTCAATTCCCCCTATCTGGTGAATCTGGTGTGAGTCAAAAATGACTTCGGCATAGGCCTAGAACTCGCAGGAGTCCGAGGATTAATAGATGATCAAGAAACATTTGTTGTGTTACAGTATACAATCTGAAAGTAACAGAGTTGTGTTAAACGAATCTTTCAAAATTAATATACATTAATATACAAGCAAAACTTTTATAGGAATTTTATGAAATTTAATGTAGATGGTGCAGGATTAATAAATACTAGCATGTACTACAATTTTTCTATGTACCTTGAACGGAACGATCCGTAGAAGACTCTGAAGAAGCTAATGATCTCGATGTCCACTGATACGGGACAATTATCACGAAATGTAAATTTAGATCCACGTCCAAATGTCCCGATGCTTGTCGGCCATTCCTTTCATGAAATTAAACGCTCGGATGCCGGAGACGTCTTTGAGCCGACTGGATCAATACGTCAATGTCACCCGGCGGTTAAAATTATGAAAAATGTCTCGAAAGTTGCACAGTCATCGTGCACACAGTATACGAAAAAAGGTAAATTGGCCGCATGCCCGTATGAAACGGTGTGAGCACCGAGAGCCTGAAAAATGCAAATTCTCGTCTGAGGGTCTCGACACGTATCAGTCATCCTTCTCATTTAATTAAGTGTCTAATTACGCGGAGAAGCAGAGGCTTCGACTTTCAAGACGGGGGATCAATACGTCAATGTCATCGGGTCGTTCGATAAAACTGCTACAAATTGCGTCTTGCCCTGACGGATTTCTTGTTTACGAGCCGCACTGATAAGACTTCGAATTAATTCTCGTTCGAATTAGTCGAGCTCCCTTGGCGAAATTGTTGCCAACAGACGCGGAGTTCCTGGGTGACGCTTAATTGAACGCCTGCTGACAAAGTCGCAGACATAGACCAGATAGATTCGGAATTTTTGTCACGAACCATTCCCAGCGCAACGTGGAACTGGCAATGTTTACTTGATCGTGACACTAATACCCGGCGAACGGCCGTGGAAACACCTTGAAACTGATTTATTGGTTTCGCCAGGTAATCCTGTTAACGCGTTCCCGATATCTTGTTCCGATTGCCGCCTTTGTCTCCGTGATACTATTTTATCGCTGAATATAAATGCTCCATGCTTTGAACGATATTTAAATGGAGAATCGTTTGTCTGGGACTGCAAATGCTGCGGCAAATAATTGGATTGTAGCTGTGAGTATACGAATAATCACTTTGAAGTTTTATTGAAAGCCGAATTACTCGATATCTGTGAATATTCATGGGCCAAACTGTTATTAATTCTTCATGCTGCTGTGTATCTCGATTGAGAAGATATAATATTTTCTTTTATCAAACTTACTTTCGCGAGACCCACTTATTCAATAGATTTTTAATTAAAACATTATGGGAAAGTTGTAATTAGTAAATTGTTGCGTTAGAAAATATGTTTACGATCGAAAATATGTTTACGATCGAAATAGATTGTTTAGAATGTTGTTTGCTCGTTGGGGAAAGGAAATTACAGCGCGAGTGGAAAAATTCACGCGTCTGGCCAGTGCTGTGTGATTCTACTGCAGCGTTCTCTCTCGATGAATAGCGTTCCCTGCAAATTCTTGTTTATTAGGCATATTGTATATACAAAGCACAATACAACAACATATTTCCAACCAAGCCAACTTCATTTTTATAATCACGATGCACTTGAACTTTCTAAACCACCATCGTTGTGTGCAAGCGCCACTATGCATTCTTTGAGAAGAATACGATTCAAGTGACAGTTACACAAACTGCCACTTGGAAACGTTTGCAGTCTATGGTCAAGACTCCCCTTTTCGACTAATGGCCCCCGACAGTTCTCGAGGATCTCCTCCGAGGCTTTTCCTACACAAAACATCGGGTCTCGGGACTCTTGCAAAAAAGAAAAAAAAAGTGGCTCCCGAGAGCCGTGAATGTGGAACACGGTGTAATGACCGTACGGAGTTCCAACTTTCAGATTATAGTCGTTCGCCCAGTTTGAGGTAATCGATAAGGAGATAGGAGTTAAGGAATGTGGAAGAACACCGGCGTCCGATGTGTTCTCCGTTTCTGTTGTGCGCGTCGATGTCGCCCGCGATGTTTAAAAATCAACGCGATCGAAACAAGCGTTCGTGTTCAAGACACTTATTCGTTCCACGTCATTGGTACATACTTTCGTGACCAACTTCTTTCCGATGAAAAACCGCGAGATGGATCTGGTATTCGAAATACAAAATACATAAGGTGTTATTATGAAAAACAAAAATTTAAACATCCTTCACAGAACGATATGACCCATAGTACGAAGGATTGAATGAGGATTTTAACAAGATCTATCGTCATCATTGCATCGACTTAAAATATTTTTTGGAAGGAGATTGACGGTTTTCCCAGAGCTCTGGGAAGGATTTTAATTTTTCGGAAGGGTTATTGCAGAGGAAATGAATCGATTATTTAGACGTAATGATATTGACTGCTTCGGGGCACAATTTGAACGGTTCTGTTTTTCGTTTCAGGGCTCGGCGGACTCGAATTACTCGCAGCCGAGCTCGGATCTCTCGCTGGACGAGGAGAGGGAGAACTTGCGACGCGAGAAGGAGAAGCAGGCCCTCAGTCAACTTGATAAAGCCAGGGTAAGTCATTGATCTTTCGCATGCTCCGGTTTCCTTTTCCTTCCCCGTTCCGTTCCTTTTCGTTCGTAGGCTGTTTTCCCGCCGTAGGGAGAGGGCCTTTCGGAATTCGTTTCGTATCGATCGTCCGTTTCCGAACAGCGCGGCGCCGTTGCCTATTGACGCCTCGGACCGTTTTCACACTGTCTGATCGACGAATTAATGTATTAGGACCTTGAATAAGTTCTCGCTGGTTCTTTAAAGATGGCAGGAGCAGTACCCCGTTCGTCAATTTCGAATGGTAACACACATGCAAGGAAGTAGTGTATCTAAACGGAAATTTCAGTGTATGGTAGTTCACTTTAGTCTAAACAAAGTAATTTTTTCTTAGTTCTGAAAATGTCCTCTTTTGTGCCAAATAAAGTGTATTTGCGGGGAATTTTATTGCACTACTTTATTCAAAAGAAATCTGCAGCTGAAGCACATAGAATTCTTGTTGAGACTTATGGTGACAATGCTTTGTCGGATACGACATGCAGAGACTGGTTTCGACGCTTCAAAAATAATGATTTTAAACTTGAGGATAAAGAACGTTCTGGCGCACCGAAAAAATTTGAAGACGAAAAGTTGGAGGAATTACTCGATCAAGACCGATGTCAGACGCTAGCAGAACTTGGAGAAACATTACAAGTCGATGAGTCAACGGTTTCAAAACGTTTAAAAGTTTTAGGAATGATCCAGAAGCGAGGACATTGGGTACCGTATGAATTGAAGCCGAGAGACGTCGAACGGCGTTTTCTCACGTGTGAACTACTGCTTCAACGGCAGAAAAGAAAAGGTTTTTTGCAACGCATCGTGACTGGCGATGAAAAGTGGATACACTACGATAATCCAAAGCGTAGAAAATCGTGGGGTAAGCCCGGCCATGCATCAACATCGTCTGCAAAACCAAATATCCATGGTTCGAAGCTTCTTCTCTGTATTTGGTGGGATCAGGAGGGTGTAATTTATTATGAGCTGCTCCAACCGAATGAGACTATCACGGGTGAGCGCTATCGACTTCAATTGATGCGTTTAAGTCGAGCCTTAAAAGAAAAACGGCCGCTATACGAGCAGAGACACGACAAAGTGATTTTGCTACATGACAACGCTCGGCCTCATGTTGCAAAACCAGTGAAAACCTACCTGGAAACGCTTCAATGGGAAGTTCTACCCCACCCGCTGTATTCACCTGACATAGCCCCTTCTGATTTTCACCTATTCCGTTCGATGGCACATGGCCTAGCTGACCAGCGCTTTCATTCTTATGAAGGAGCTAAAAAATGGATCGATTCTTGGATAGCCTCAAAAGACATGTCGTTTTTCCGACGCGGAATTCATACACTGGCAGAAAGATGGGAGGAAGCGGTCGCTAGTGATGGGCAATACTTTGAATGAAATGTTTTTGCTCCTTATAATTTAAATAAAGCTTTTATTTTGTAACAGAAACAGCGAGAACTTATTCAAGGTCCTAATAATTCAAGTAATTAAAGCTGCAATGGAAAAATAAGACTTATTCGAAAGGCCTGCATACCGATGAATCCAGACGAATCCATCGCATTTATTTTAAAGCGTTCGAACACGTCGTCTGGGTGCGCATCTACTAAAACCGTGCCCTAAGTCGCCGGTGACGGAATGAAAAGCGTGTCAATGAATACGCGCGGAAGACTAATGAGATTTCACCCGAGAGGCTGCCCGGCGAAAGCAATTAAACGTCTCGGGATCCTTTGTCCCGACGATAGACGCGGATCCATTGTGCGCGTTCTCAGCCTCGATGATATTATTGCCTTTGATTACGAGCGACCCCGCCTAGAACCATTGATTGGGTAATTGTTATCAGAACATTCGGATAAAACCGCTGTTTATTTTCTGAGCTTCCTCCGCCATTTTTTCCACCAGTTCTATGAAGATTTATCAATGCGAGCCTGGAATTCCTATAAATGCTACTATGAAAATCTAACTGATAGTATATCCGATTATTTATTCCTCCAAATGTTTGCATATAAGTTTTTCAAAATGCACAGTCGAAACATTCCTAATCTGTACAGTATGCACCAGAGATGTGGTCACATTTTATGTGATTTGTAATCGCATCATTTGTATCAAAAAATGATGTCTCAGTCCTGGTACGTTCTGTACAATAATTTAGATTATGTGTATGCGATACCTGTAATTTTATTTGATTTTTCATCGCACCATTTATGTCTGGAATTGGATAACAATTAATTATTATTGTAAATTTCATTAAATCGTGGCTTCAATTGTCTGTCACTGTGGACCTTCTCGAGACGATCGAATAGGAAGAATTGATGACATTGAACGGTAATTTTCGTTGCTATTGATTCGCCATCCCCGTTCTTCGATGAGAAGAACGCATCGTAATAAATACGACGAGTTCCCCGTCAATTTGTCACGCTCTTATTCTTTATTGAGGGGGCGAGTTGCCTCACCGAAGACGGCTCTGACAACGTGTCAGCCGTCCATGATCTCACTGTCTTTTATTTCTCGCTTACGTTACGGTTGTGCGCGTGCTACGTTTTTAATGGACCGTAGCATTACCAAATACGTGTGTCGACATCATGTACGACAGACCTTGCCTCGTTATCGTCATATGCCAGTCACAAGTACGTTGCAGATCTTTAAGTAGAATTTTGTGTATGAATCATAAGTGGACTGCACATTTTTCTGCAAAATAAAAATTGTCTACATTGATTTCTTCAAAAATTTATTTCCTCTCTTAAAGATTTAATAGGTTGTAAACGACGTATCAGTAATATTAAATTCATCTATACAAAATCCGCAGTCTAATCAAAGAAACAGAAGTTTTTGTAAGAATTGCGATAAATATTTTATTGTCCTATGTACTTACTATGTAGTCGCAAAAATTCGGACGGTGGCATTTTTCTGTTCATTCTAATGAAGTGATTCTTTGGTCTAATGAACCGGATTGTCATAGGCATTGGGTCGTTAGGAGGAGATTTTTAAGATTTTGCGACACAAGAATAATAGCTCGAGATTGTCAGAACGTTAGTAGTAGTAATAGTTTATTATTGATCCCCTCAGAGTTACAATTTTTACCTAGAATATCCTATTCTAACTTAACTTAACCTGACCTAAAATACAAATAAAATCTTATCATTTCTCTTACTCACCACTCCGCTCACACACCTACACCTCCCCTTCCCTAACCAACGGACCCCCTCTTCCGGTCCCCCCTCTTCCGGTCTCAAACCGTTAGTAATAGATCTCTTTCCATTATACAGGCGAAACCGGTAGCGTTTGCAGTGCGGACCAACGTGAGCTATGACGGATCCGTTGACGATGATTCGCCGGTGCATGGCTTGGCAATCAGCTTCAACGTCCGCGACTTTCTGCACATCAAGGTAAACAGATAGCAATCTGCTTAAGCAAACACTTGCTCACAGATTAGAATGAATAGAGTAGCCATTTACTGTGTCCAAATCTATTCGAATAATCTAAATGACAAGCTACAAAAGAAAATCCATTTCAATTCACTTAATTCCTATTCTCATTACAATCTAGGAAAGCCTTAGACAGTTAACTACTTTTTTGTCTTCACATTGAATAATTGCATTGGCTAATCGATAGAATTTTAACGAGCCCATGACTACAATGTTCCAAGCACTTGTTACTTGGACAATCGCATTAACTTTAAAGTCTATAGCGTGAACATTCCCCGACTGGTCAAGTTCGTCATAACGAATTAAACGTCGTTCTAACTTAGAAAAGTAACAGACAGCCTAAACTACAGCATAAACTATCCCTGAACTTCGTTCTTTTTTGCTTCATCCTTGCACTACATTAGTTGGCTGTCCGTTGGCTTCTCTAAGCTAGAATGAAATTTTCCTGAGACCCTCGAGCTGTTGTGCAAATTAAGAAGAATCAAGGAGAAGTTAGGGGATAGTTCATGCTTGTTCAATGCGAACGAACAGTGGTTCAAAGGTCCCAGGAGAAAATATCTGGACATCGGGATCACTTTGAGAAGATAGGCGGGATATTTTACGGTTATTTAATAGGAATTACAATTGAGGGTCTCGAGAGAAGGGGGGAGGGTGTCTGGACACCTGGGGCACTTGAGCAAACTGAATCCTTCGGTCCTAAGGTAACGATCGGCGTTTCTACTGTACAGGAAAAGTACGACAACAACTGGTGGATAGGTAGGCTCGTGAAAGAAGACTCGGACGTCGGTTTCATCCCATCGCCGGTGAAGTTGGAGGCCCTGAGGCAGCAGGCGAGCGCTGCGCGTGGCACGAAGAGCCTTTACTCGACGCGCGGAGGCTCTTCAGGGAACCTTGGCGAGAGTGGTATGCCCTCACGTGGTTCCACACCACCTACACCAGGTATCCTAGCACGTCCTTCTTTCTTTCCCCGCCCCGACAATACGTCACGGTGTGTCCCGTTCCGTGCGGGATATACCCTCTCATCTCGACCGGTCGACGCCCGACGGGCGAAAACAGAAGGGAATCCGAGGGAATCGTTTCCGGCCGGACACAAAAATCAGAGAAATATAGAGACAACCGTGACCGAAAGACTTGAAACACTTATATGCGCTTCTGCGGCCTTAAGTATTCTCCGTGAAGCAAACATCAACACACAGACACACTGTAGCTTTCGTTTCTGTCACACGCGAGCTTCTTTCACCAACCTTCACCATCTCTGCCCTTTATTAGGCGTGCAAATTCATTCGTAAACCTTCCTGAATGACTTTTAAAGTACCTGATCACCTTTATTTTCTATGTGTACAACACCTGCTTCATCTTTCAGACAAAAATCGTCATTACTGTTTCCGTCTTTTGAGAGACCTCTTTGGAATTTGAAGTCGTGACCAGATCAGATTTGTGGGACCTATTCTCCTAAGATAGGAAATGGGAAGCTTTAGCACTTTCATTCGAAGCAGATACAGTGATTTCATTAGTCTCGAGAGCTACTGTTCTCGATTCAGTTCCAGAAAGTTTCATATAAATTCTATAAAGCGTTTGACGTTGGGTAACAGGCGACATCGTGTTCGATACTGTCGTGTTCACACAGATGTGTTATCGTCCTGAAAATAAACGGTTCCTAATGTGAAGGATGAATTGAGCTTACTATTGCCGTTGCCAGGGCCATGAATTAATTTGTACGCCCGATAGTTGCTCGGTAAGCGATGGTCGGCATAGACAGTTAGCATCATGAGGACTTTAGTTGACGTCGGGTTGACCACTAAGAAATTTTTTGGAGACTGTAATTCTTTATGGAAAATGTGGATGAACGGGTTTCCGATCATTCAGAACGTAATGGCGTAGAGATTCAACTTTCATAAAGTTTGAACGCCTTCTTGATGGTCCACTCACGCTTAATCTTAGCGCCGACTGTCCTTTGCTTCTGAATCACGCGAATTCGGCTACGGTTATGCCCATCGCTAGTCACCACACCAGTTCGACACACGCCCGACACATACACACGTCCGTGACACACTTTAGTACCGCTATAACAAAATATTTGGTAGTTGCTAGTAACGGGAATGATACCGAATCGACACTTGCAATTTGGGTTCAGAAATATTGAAGTTAAGAAGTGATAGATTAATATCTATAAAAATATGTTTTTATATTTTATTCCATCAAAATCACTACTTCAAATACCGATAAATACGTATGCAAAATTCGAATGCACAAGGTTCGATAGTTTTTCTGAAAACTTCCTAAATAATCGCGGAAGAACGGTCTCGAAAATAATAGTACAGTGAATTCTCGATATACGTCAACAATACGGGTCTTTTCAGCGTCGTGTATCGTCCAGGGGACATACCCGAGCCACGTTATGTTTACACTCCTCAGCGACCGAGGCATCTCGAGTTTCGTGGGCCCTAGAACAGTATACTCTGCAGCAGTGGGGATAATTCCGCGACTTTTATCATCTGGACCTTGGCGACATATATAGAGAAATCACTGTACCCTCTTTAGTCACAGAGGACATTCAGATTTGGAAAAAATCTAGTTACCAACTCGAGTACAAAGTGTGCAAAACAGTTCGTAATTTACCTATTTCTGCAAGAAACAAATGGAATTGGAAATCGATTCGATATCAGTCCGGGCACTAGTAGTCGCTTCTGTGATGACGGGATCAGTGCATCGACTTAGTTACCCTAGGTACTTAGATTGCATCGCGTTTTCTGAAGCTTCTCACTAGCTACCTTGAGAGAAAGAGGGACACTGATCTTCGCACAGGATTTAGAATGCCTCCCGATTAATCCCGGCTCTGTCTCCTCGACAGGTGATGACTGCGACAGCGTTTGCAACGTGAGGGGCGGCAAGGCAACCTTGACTACACCATCGACCAAGGACAAGCGGGTGCCCTTCTTCAAGAAGCCGGTAAACGATCTCAATGGGTCCGCTGTGTCTGTGACCACTTAATTCTTTGTGTACACTTGAACGTGCCGTGCCCGTTTACACTTTTCGATCTAGCTTTTGATAGTCGTCGGCTGGACGAAGAGAACCACGAAGTCTCGCCCACGTTGGACGGAACCAATTGTTCATGAGGTGTCGAAAACGTTATGGCTATTCACGCCTGGGAATAATAAATTTTTTTCCATTAATTTTTAACGTGTTCTGCTGGTCAAGAGAGTACAAAGTTCTGAGGTGTATCGATTTCGTGAATCACATTCGCAGATATTTGATATTCTTATTGCGTCATCACTGGGTCAGTGACCACAATGACCGATAAACCTCTTTTATTGGCACGCTATTTTTGATATTTCCATATTATAGCTATACAACCATGAATACTGTTGTTACTTGGTGTAACCAAGACACTCCATGACCCACTCTCATTGATGCATGATACTTCTGCACCATGACCACTGGGTCAATGACCACTGGGTCATTGACCACAATGATCAATGATCAATGCTTCATGGAATTCCAATATTACAGGTTCAAGAAAATGAACACTGTTGCTACCGAGAGTAATTAAATGACTCCATGACCCATTCTCGTTGATGTTTGATACTGACTGTGATCACTAGGTCACTGACCACTGTGATCATCAAGTCTCTTTTGCAGTTACTTCTTGACCTCATCACCTGTTCTTACTGACACCAAATGACCTCGTGCCGCTTCATTAGATCACTGACCACAATGACCACAACTTTAAGCCTATCTTTGGAAAAGCGGTACATCCCTGACACATAATTTCCTGACAACGTTTCATCCTCTTGACGAGCAGAACACATTGATGATATAAAATATACAAAATTAGTTTCTCTTGTTATAAACAATCTAAGGATGCGTTTTTTACTACTTCAACTGTTAACAAAACCAAACACTGCTTCACTGACACCTCGTACAACGTGTGTAACTAGTTTTACGATCAGAGATGATCCAAGGGAAGATTTTCCCGCAGATTTGGCAAAGGCTCGGCACGTGGACGAGGCTTTCGTGTCTAAATTTATCAGTCGGTGCTAGAAAATATCGTAGGCCACACGAGGACTAGCAGATTTATTTCTGTGAGTATAACGGCGGCTGTATGTGTGGGTCTGTTAAACACTGTGCATCATGTATATTGATATGCTGAAAAAGTACGACGAGCGAGCACTCGGGATCTCGTAACTCTCGAGACGTTTATGCAATAATTTCCACGCGTGCTTTCAACGATTCTCGTACCAAGGAGAGCCGCTTCTTCTTCTTCCTCTTCTTCCTCTTCTTCCTCTTCTTCTTCTTCGTCCTCCTCCGCTAAGCTGGTGCGCTGAATCATTTCGAGCCTGATGACTGCTCTACGAACAGGTGGAAAATAAACGCATTTTCTTCTTTGTATGTCAGTTAGGTGTCGATGTGAGTAGCGGTTTCTAGCATCGATCGATAATTGCCGTGAATTTATACAGTTGGTCGAACGCGACACTCACTCTTTGATCAATAGTCCGCTGATCTTTATGCAGCTGCACACGTGTCCCTGTTATTTTCTAAAATCACTAATCAGCTACAAAAATTGGAAATCTCAAAATATTGAAACCGAATCTCAATGGACTTTCGAATGCAAGGAATCTTCAGTCTATTAACAACGTTTACCCAAGTATGATTTAAACCTTCGAGTATTCAGACCAACTGTGTGCTCCAAGCGAACCATTTTCATCCCCTAAGACATTTCGAGCTGCGATTTAGAGGCCAGAGCAAAGATTTAGACGCCTGACAGGCAAGGGACACTGCAAGTAGGTTAATAGAGTGTCATGTGGCGTTAGTTAGACCGACCACGTGTTCCAATAACGCGAATAAGAGAAACGTTCGGTTCCTGCCAGCCAAATGCATGAAATCAGATTCAAAGATATTATTGGCTGTGCCCCCCCCCCCCTGCCCATGAATCCTTGCTCTGGATTCGAAAAATGGTTCACTGGATCGGTAGACTAGGATAATAGTTCGTAGGAGGTCGTTGGTAGCGTTAGTTTGTCGAACACACTGCTTGGCCAAAGCGCCTTTAGATGCTGAAGAGATTATGGAACGAACTGGAAGGTCCTTTGGCCGTGCAGGAGGGTTGGTCGCATGTCTCGATTCGAACGAGTGACCATTAACTGTTTTCAATGTTTTTCAATGTTTTGCATTCCGTGCTCACGAAGTCCTACGTAAGTGAGACTATCCTGGGGCTGATATCCTTGGGCGAGCGGGACTCCTCTCGACAATCGACCCCACTGACAAAGCCTTCCATTTTCAGGAGATCACTACACCGTATGACGTCGTACCGTCCATGAGGCCGGTGATCCTGGTGGGGCCTTCACTGAAGGGTTATCAGGTCACGGATATGATGCAGAAGGCGTTGTTCAACTTTCTGAAACATCGGTTCCAGGGCAGGTTAGAGAAAATTTAAATGTGACGAGTAGACAGCGGATCTTTGTGCAAAACAACAATCGGATAACTGGAGCGAAATAGAAATTCATTTTTTTTTCTCAATATGTTTAATAGATTTCGGTACAATATAAGGGTACAGTGATTTCTCTATATATGTCGCCAAGGCCTGGATGATAAACGTCGCTGAATTATCCCCATTACCGCAGGGTAATTATCCCCAATGCCCCTGTGATGTCCCTGGGGTCACAAAGTGTTGTTGACATATATCGAGAATTCACTGTATTTTTAAATTTTTCTAATGTTTTTACTATTTTAAATTACACCCGCTCATTTTTGTCATAGACGCATAAAATCAGCTGATGAGGTTGTTTCATATGCTTGCTTGGGGGATGGTGTACATCAGTTTTCGTGGTTCCAGGATAATTATCACCAGGGTAGCGGCTGATATATCGTTAGCAAAGAGGTCCTTGTTGAACAATCCCACGAAAAGGGCGATCATGGATCGGTCGACCAACAGGAACAGCTGCTTGGCCATGGTGCAGACAGAGATCGAGAGGATTTTCGAGCTTGCCAGGACTCTACAGGTAACGAACCAACATCTACTATCATTACTGGTAGTACAGTGATTTCTCTATACAGGGAGTTCGACTACGGGTGGGAGAAAATGTAAGGGGCGGTTGTCCAAAACAATATAAGGCGAAAGTGAACAATTAAAAAATTGCGTTTTCGGCTTCAGTTTTGTACTGATTACACTGTCCATCAAAATCAAACTTTTTCTGAGTTTTGCAATACCTGTTGGGTGATTCTTATACACTTTGTCATCCTAAAACCAAATCTGCAAGGAGAATTGCTCCATCGCGCAACGTTTTCGAAAAATTTTGGTTTTTGTAAAAATGCCGGATTTTGATACAAAATGACGTGTTACGCAAAAACTAAACACGCGAGAAAGTTCAAATTTGAGTCAAGAGATAGAGGGGACTCTCCACTACATATGCATATAGTCAATTATATTTTTATGTACTTCCTAATAGTTGTGAATGGTTGTTAAAGTTTGAAAATGTGCCGACGCGGATACATTGTACGCTATATTTTTGTATTTATGTGAAAAATCCTTTATCCAGCAGGAATTTACTGTACAGGAATGCATTCTATAGACATTTCTGGTAAAGAAACCATTCACGAAAAGTATTTGGTTTCCTGAGTATACGAGAAGATTAAGGAAATAGTCATTGACAGCGTGTGCGCGACGCGTTCGCGCCAGACGGCCATTGCAGCCTTTTCTCGACTCGCCAGGGCCGTCGCTATGCGTAGTCGACGTTGGTACCACTCAAGCATGTCTTTGCTTACTATGCTTAATTACATACATTTCTTTTTTGTCTTTTTGGGTGCCAATCATTACACAAATATTCATATTTTATTGCGAATGTGCTTAATAAAGAAAATTAACCGCATTGCGGTGACTAGAAAATTTTATTTTCAGTAATTGTTGTCTTATCTGTATAATTGTAATACCAATGGACATTCGAGATTCTTCCAATTAAAATAAGTCCAAACGCGATGTAAATGGGACTATTTGTATTGATTTAAGTACATAATTAAGACATAGATTGCTCCATATTAAACCGATAAAATTATTTTAAAATCAAACCAAGGAATACAATTCCAGCACTAGTCTTTCATCAAAATATTTCATCAGTGGAAAAACGTTACAAAGGAAAAGACTTATATGCGATGCTTGCTGATTACTGTTGAACACTTATTATTGAAAAACGAGATACCAGGAACAAGCATCAAGCAAGGAGGAAACAAACAAAAAGACAAAAAAGAAATGTATGTAATTAAGCATAGTAAGCAAAGACATGCTTGAGTGGTACCAACGTCGAATACGCATAGCGACGGCCCTGGCGAGTCGAGAAATCTTAATCTTCTCGTATACTAAGGAAACCAAATACTTTTCGTGAATGGTTTCTTTACCAGAAATGTCTGTAGAATGCATTCCTGTATAGTGAATTCCTGCTGGATAAAGGATTTTTCACATAAATCCAAAAAAGAGCGTACAAAGTACCCGCGTCGGCACATTTTCAAACTTTAACAACCATTTACAACTATTAGGAAGTACATAAAAATATGATTGACTATATGAATATATACTCTTATTATATATATATATATACTCTTATTATATATACTCCTGACTCAAATTTGAACTTTCTCGTGTGTTTAGTTTTTGCGTAACACGTTATTTTGTATCAAAATCCGGCATTTTTACAAAAACCAAAATTTTACGAACACGTTGCGTGATGGAGCAATTCTGCTTTCAGATTTGGTTTTAGGATGACAAAGTGTATAAGAATCACCCAACAGGTATTGCAAAACGATTTTGGTGTTGGACAGTGTTATCAATTTAAAATCCGCCTAAAATGCGGCAACCCGACCAACAGAGGTGTGCGCTGCGTACGTCACAGAGGCGCACGACAGTCACGTATCAAGTGACAGATACTCTGTGTGCCTCGCAAAAAGTCACCTGGCAGGAATGCCGATGTAAACTGTACGATTGGGTCATTCCACACGTATTTTCGGTTCTAGAAGAATTATTGGCTAAAGTGTGTGATGTCAAAGCATTGGGAACAAGCGGGGACTACTTTGGATACGTGACTGTCGCGCGCCTTTATGACGTAAGCAACGTACACCTTTGTTGGTCGGGTTACCGCATTTTAGGCGGATTTTAAATTGTTAATAATGAAGCCGAAATCGCAATTTTTTATTCTTCATTTTCATCTTACGTTATCTTGGAGAATCACCCCTTAAATTTTCTCCCATGTGTAGTGGAACATCCTGTATACGTCGTCGAGGCCAGGTTGATAAACGTCGCGGAATTATCCCCACCACCGCGGAGTATACCCCGTGAGGGCCTCAGACATCGAAAAGTGTAAACATAACCCGGCTCGGGTATGTCTCTTGGACGACACACGATGCTGGCAAGACCCGTGTTACTGACATATATCGAGAATTCACTGTACTTATTACCATTGCTGGCAGTACTTGCAATTACTACTACCATTTCAGCTAGTGGTGCTCGATTGCGACACCATAAACCACCCGTCGCAGTTAGTGAAGACCAGCCTAGCCCCGACGATCGTGTACCTAAAGATCACAACGCCGAAGGTGCTGCAGAGGCTGATCAAGTCGCGGGGAAAATCTCAGGTGAAGAACATGAACGTGCAAATGGTGGCGGCGGAGAAGCTGGCACATTGTCCTACCGAGATGTTCGACGTGATCCTGGACGAGAACCAATTAGAGGATGCCTGCGACCACGTGGCCGAGTACCTGGAAGCTTATTGGAGGGCCACGCATCCACCTGTGATCCCGACGGTCGCTCGACCAATCCCCGCACCTGTCGATGCGCTGACAACTCGCGTCACATCAGGTATCTTTCCGATCGGGTCGCTGTCGGGCACATTCGTCGATCGGGTTAGCTGGATGTTTCGAAGTACTATTATTCCGCGTGGGTTTCATTATCGCGGAGAATGGTGTCGCTGCATCACCACTTGACAGCTTCAATGGTGTACAAATTAGTTCGTCTAATGATTCTTATTATACAGTTTGAGACCAAGCCCAGCCTGATGGATGAAAGACTTAATTTTAGAGAAAAGAGATTTATTAATACCGAGGACCACGAACTAGTTCGTAAACCTAAGTATGTGGACAGGGGTCCACCGAGACTCGGTCGGTTGCAGATTACACGATTGATCGACGATTGATTCGCGAAACGATCGCGTGCGTCGTTTCCACATGTTCTGTATACGTATTATACGTTTTATTCCGCGGGTCCCCACAGCCTCATCGCAGTCCTATCCTCTCCCAGCCTCGGCTGGGTCGAGGCACTCTAAGCTCGCTCGAAACTCTAACGAGCCCCAATTCCGTCAACTAACACTTGACACTTTCTTCTTACCCCCTCAGGTGTCCGTCGCCAGAGTTACTACGGCCATGAGCCAAGAGGTAACCCAACCTTCTCCTTCGAGCGCAACATTGTTTTACACACGTCTCCCCATCCTCGAGTTTCTTCCACCGTCTCGCGCAGCTTTGTGTTACTCGCTCGATTCCCACCCCCGAAGAAGATCCGCATCCGTAGAGAGACCCAGGGGATTCGAAACCACGGAACCGCGACTCTGTACTGTGTTCGACAAAGCGGTCGCGTCGGTCCCCCATCCCCACTGTTGTTTGCTACCATTTTCGTTACGTGTTATACTTCGAGCGCGGCCGACATTCGAAGCTAGTAATGAAACACGCTACACCACCTTTGTCATTAGCTGCACGTAGCCGTTTTGCATGCACTCGTGGTAGAACGTAGAGGCGTTACCCTGTAGAACGCTGGAAGACTATGCCATTTCCCGGCCTGCCGATCGCAATCACGGTAATTTAGATGTGACGCACGTTCCACCTTGAACGCACTTTGCAGTACCTGCAGAAGTCGCAGCATCTTTTGCAACGAATTTTCTTTTCAGCGTTACAGCGCAACACACGGTTCGCGGTACCGTCGACCGTGGCGGAACAATGGCGCCGCGGTTGCTCTCGTTAGTCTCGAATGTCTCTCGTCGCGTTTCCTTTGTTCACTCTCCTAATCAGAGTTTTCTTTTTGGCCACGACAGAAGCGTTCTATTCAATTCTTTTCCGCCCGTTCATCTCGTCGCGTTTCATGCACGCTGCCCACTCTGTCGTTTCACTCGGGTGGATTCGTCACATTCATCAGTTTAAACGTCGTTTCTCGAAAGAACCCATCGATGTCTAACTGTGGATCCTTCATTACGAAACCAATGGCGCTTTGTACGAGATAATTTCATCGTAACATGTCATGTTGTTGCATGAACGCACTTTTTTTATCCACCGCTGCACTGACTCTCTATTTCAATTTTCATTCTCCGTATTCACTATCACGTAATTGCATAACAATAGTGCGAAGAATAATTCGCAATTCAAAGGGTGTACCGTTCACGAATCCATCATTGCATTTTCATTTTATCTTACTCTGTGCTTTTAATCTTCTAACAACGTTTAGCATCAATAATAATTTATAATTTAAAGAGTACGCCATTTTCTACGTCACCATTGCAGTAGATTACTGTCACTTTTGATTGGTATCGGTGCTTTAATTCTCTAACAACTGGTCTAATATCCAGAGAATATATCGTTGTTACTTCGACGATAGTAAAGGAACCCCGGGAAAAAACGATTCCAAATGCATTAACAGAGTCCGCTGCAGGCTTCAACCGATTTCCACCGGGGTGGCTCGACCACAATCCACTAATTGGGAGTCGGACTCGTCGATCCACGCGTGTTCCCGTGCTAAGCAAGACTAACAAGTCGCAGCTGACTATCCATCCAGAAACCTGTCCCTTCGTCTTTCGATCGTCAACGATGCACTCGGATGCAACGTGGGGCCAGCCCAGAGACCTTCAGCCTACTCTCTTAAACTGAGTTCGCAATAAGAATAACATATCACACCACATTGGAGTAGGAATGCACCGTGAAACCACAAATTGTGGAGTCCAGTCACAGGTTTTTGTGCAAACTGGCCCCTGGAGGGCCAGATTCCTGGCTCCGACTCGGAACGGGGTTAATTGAACGTCTCTGGGCTACAGAAAATCGCATGTTTGATTCGAACGCCACGTGGCCGCGGGATTATCGACGAGCTCTGACTCCGATGTTTTGTCTCTGTTTACGTGTAAAAGCCGTGGAGGCGGTGGCTGCCACGGGGGTGATCCGCAAACAGGGCCAATTCACCTATGGCCGGGGTGACGATGGCAAGAAAGAGTCGAGTTAGGTGAACACGCTCGCTCGACGACCTAAGAACGACCGGCTTCTTCCGCTACCTCCTCCATCCTCGCCGCGGATGTGATTTCACGGCGTGTACATCCCCCGGTGAATTGTACAGGGGTGTCGTCCTCCCCTTGTCACGGGGGAGGTGAGGTTCAGAGAATTAGAGACTGTGTAAATAGGGAAACCTACTTTGTGGGGCCGCGTAGTAAGTACTGACGGGTTTGGTGCATGGGCCCGGTGAACGGGACCTACCTGTTTCTCGTCACCAAGCAGACGGATTTATGTTTCTGGTTACTTTGTTCACCGCCTAAAACCCTCCGCAATCTGTACAGCCTTCTCCCCTACACCACAGACAATTTTTCCAATGCCAAGTCCGTGGACTTAACGTTTTTCATCAAATTTTTAGTTTCAGGTGTATTTGAATCGATACTGAACTACAATAAAGTCTTGATCTAGGCCAAACGGAGCTACACGATCTTTGGCAGTTCGCCTATCCCCTCCACTGGGGGCATACCCCGCGAGGGGCCGTGAAGCTCGAGCTGCCTCGGTCGCCGTGTAGTGTAAACATGCCGCATAATCCGATACCGGGTCGAGTACATTGGTGTTAAACGCTACTAATCCAATTACAAAGCTTTTTTATTTTGCATTATTTTTTTGTGGGACTTTCACCAACTTTTTTGTGGCATTTTTCTGATTAAAATGACACTAAACTCGATATATTTTTAACTGTATTCAGTGGTTTATTTTGACGGTATGTTAATTGACGGTGCAGTTGACGGTGTCCTTACACGATTTATGTCACAGCACGGACCCGAGGATTTGGCTTAGATGAAGACTTTATTGTAACGTGTATATTTAACGTTGTATGTGCAAGGACTTATAGACCTATTGTGTCACATTTGTTTGTCCATATTGTACGTAGAACCTGGAATTTGATGTTAATGTTAGTACGAATGCGATAGAAAACTATGTTGAAGTAAAAGATGACAGAACATACCGTAACAATTTTGAACGTTTATGGATACTGTGTGAACAAACGTGTGAGTCACTGTGTAAACAGGCAATTTATATATTTGACAATATTATAATCAGAGTTCATACGATGCAGATTTTTCATTCATGTGAAATTAAAATGAAATCACGAATACGGATTTGTGGAAAATATTAAATTTTAATTATTTCTGCATTGTTTCAAACTAGTTACTCTTCGTGCTTGATCCTTATGGTATCAACATTCTTATCACACAAAAACAATACAAAGGCAGTCATCCAGAATAAGAAAAAAACATTTTACTATATGAAAGCGTCGTTTCCCAAGTGGGTATACTTTTTGCCGAATATAGAAAGTGATCTTTGAATGAACATGGTAAAATGGTGAATACGCTAAAGTGAATTGGGGATGAACACTGTACAGGTTAACCATTTAGCGATCGTCAGGGGCCCATTCTATTAATTGAAATTTTGTATCTCATTAGACTCGACTTCTTCGGTTGACTTTATTTTTCTTTTTGTTATCAGTCTCGCCAGTCCTTCACCGACCCTTCTCACATAGACTAGGTTGATAGACTAGCCTCTAACTAAGTTCGACATTAACGACGTAGTCGAGAGGGGACATGTTTTGGATCGATCGGGACCCATCTCGATAACGAGGATCGTTCGATCGTCGGTGATCCTTTTGGGACGTTTGTTTTGTACGATCAGTCAGTCCCTTTCGTTGATTCTTTTTTTTTTGTTTTTCTTTTTGTTTTTCGTCAACGCGAAGATGATCCACTCGAGGGATGAACAATTCGTTCAACTTCTCCACTTCTCGATCTCTGCGCAGAAGGAAGCTCGAACGTCGGACCGTCTTTGCAGCTTGTTTCTTTTTCATTCTTCATCTTTTTTTCATCTTCTTTTTGCATAGCTAGCTTGCATGCAGTTGTTGAGTGAGGTGTTTCGGTGTTCCTAGATGTGACACGTAGATAGGTGGACTGATCCTTACCGTTTCGCAGTGAATTAACTAAAGGAGTAACACAATCTATTATAATATAGTTTGTTGAGTAATATTATCAGATATGAGTAAATCGCAAGCTCGACGTTGCGAGTCTCAAAACTTCCTTTTAAAAAATGTAATGTAATTGTCTAAAAAATGTAATATCTTGCATTACTAACTTCGCAGAAGTTCATAAATTCGCAAAAGTGTAGCACGAGGTGCATAATTGGACTCCGGACTTTATGCATTTATAAGAAGCACGAGAAATCGATACAAACATCAGAGAAATTAAAAATCATTGTCATATTATTTCCCATGTATCAAGACTGCTAAACGTGGACCTTTTTACTTACCCTTTGCTTTTTATAATCGCTTTAGATAATTTACATAAAAATCTTGCGATTGTATGAAACGTCGTCGAGCTTGCGAGACAAGAAAATTCGAAAGACTGTTATACATCTTTTTCAGCACTTTATCTACCGGTAGTTATTTGATAGTTCTTCGAACAAATGAATTACTGAAACGAATAGACATCAGAGTCCATGAAAAACCTATCGTTACTATTACTAATGCTTCCGGTAGCTAACGTATGGATCACAGTAGAGAAAAATAGCAAAAAGTCTTTCGAATTCAGCACTTTCGAAGAGTCAACGTTGAACCGCCTAGCTTCTGCGACCAAAATCGAACAAGTATCGTAAAGTCAGCAGAGGCGAGGGTTGTAGGTTGCCTTTGATCGCTCGTGGGACTAAAACGAGTGTTTTTGAAATGTAGGATCGGGCTCGTACAGCGGCGGACACGTGGCCGAGGGATCTCGAAGATACTATGGCACCGAGGAGGAACCGTACGTTGGTGGCGTCGACAATGGGAGTGAATCGAGGCGTCGCCAGCAACAGGACTCGCGCACATCGAACGGCATTTAGGAGCTGGGGCCCCGGGGCCTGTCGCTACAGCGCTGTCCCCACCTGCGCACCACTGCTCTTTAGTGGGGTCGCCTCCTGGTACGCTACAGAACGTACGAATTGCTTACGCTACCCTAGCGAGATGTCGCTCTGGTCTGTTAGTGGGGTTTCTTTCCTGTCGCTACCTGTAAAAACCGTTCCACCACCTGGTCACGCTACCCACGAGCGAGTCGTTACGCTAGACACCCTACACCAACGGTAGCGAACGCACTACCTAACGATACCAAAAAATTCCAAAATAAGTCCATTAAAAAAAAACGTCTTTATTTCTTATTTTAGAAGATTCGAGAAAGTTGTTTTTGTTCCTCATTGTCGTGACGATACCGTACGCCACCGATTGATTAGAATTTTGTCTCGAGCATAGTATCGTACGGCTTTAAATTTGTCTGAAAGTTCACTTTGTTTCCCCGTCGTCGTTACGATACCGTGCGCTACTGTTTTACTAGAATTTTCTTTGGAACGTAGGATCGTACGGCATTGAATTTTTCTGAAAATTGTCTTTTTTGCTTTGAATCGTTTAGAGAATTTCTGATTGTTTATGACGCTACCGTTCGTTGCCGGTAATGATTTCATTGAATTTCCGCCACTGTTGGGTCGTGTAAAAAAAAAATAGTTCTTGTAAACGATCTAGTCGTCGAAAGCGTGCACGATACCTTGACGTAAGCTCCCGGTCAGTAGACCCCTAGCTGGGCTCCCGTTTCATTGTCCGAAAGATTCCATTGTTTTTTCTCTGTAGTATGTAACCGATTGGTTTCTTTCTTTCAAGGATAGTGTATTAATCTGTACTGTGTTCGAACTGTTTCAAGTCGGTTGCACGCTACCCACGATACACTTGTTCTCGGACAAACTTGTACGAGCTTCGGAGGAACGTAAGAATAGTATAGCTAGTCTCCTATTGTCCCTTTTTTTTTCGATTAGACTATCATTAGTAGATTCTGTCATAGCCCCCGTCGCTCTCGATAGACGACCATTTGATTTGACGCTATCATTTTTCGAGCATCGTCGAAGTAGAGCCGTAGAACTTGTCCAAGTAGTCTCGTAACCAGTAAACGGATGCTTTCTTATACGAGTTCTTTTTTCGAGAGAGAAAAAAAGAAAGAAAAAAAAACGGACGTCATCGACGGATCAGCAGCCGAGCAAAAGTATAGTCGCTCGAGAACTTTCACTAACGTTTTTTCCAACAGGAATTCCGCATGCGATGGTCGGGTTGAAACACACACAGATCATTGAATGTCCTTGTCAATGCGGTACGCACAGGATAAACCCCCATTCGCGGAGCCAGCTGAACGAGATGAGAGAGTAGAGACACGAGATAATCACGTGAGAACAAACAAAAGTACTATACTTTCGAGAGATTGAGAGGGAGAGACTGAGAGCGTGTGCAAGTGCGAGAGAAAGAGAGATTCGGGTGAAAGAGAGACAGAGAGAATGCGTGCGAGACAGGGAAAGGGAGAAAGAGAACGAAGGAAGAGAGAAAGAAAGAGCCCTGGGGCCTCAATTTTTGCGCTGACTCCTCCCGGGCCCCCTCCCCGAAAAAAAAAAGAAATCCTCCCACCCCCCATGAGAAGCGTTACGATCGATAAACGCTCGACCAGTTGCGAGACTATCTCGTGAATCGGCGACCAGTGTCGTTGGGACACCAACCAATCTCGAAATTTAAGGTAGACGATGGATTCGCAGTGAACGAGTCGATTAGGGGAGAACACGCGCAAAACGATCGGAGAACGCAGCGTCGTCGACCCGAGAACACTCGTGTAGGTAATTCTTTTAAAAAAATCCGGCCGAGTGATCAGAGATAGTTTTGCTTCGACTTTAGCGCGGGGAGAACGGAGGATCGCCTCTAGTCGATTACTTAGACTTCGATCGCATGATCAACTACTAGAATCCCGTAGGGAATCTGTATCGGAGGAAATGAAAACGTGCGTGGCGATGGGTTGGGATCAGATTAATTAATATCTCGGAATATTTGAAAGTTTTTTCGATTGTAGATGTGTTTATACATTTTATTAGGGTCTATCTGAGGAACACAAACACAAAAACACACACATACACATACACATACACACACACACACAAGAAACAGGTTGTACACTTTGTGTATATACGCGCGAAGAAAAGAAAACACTTCCACCTTTATCACTCGACAGACAAGTAAACTCCGATCGTGGTAAAGAGACAAAAGAGTAAAAAAAATTAACAAAAAAGATACTACCATAGATGACGAGTTGACGTGTAAATATTGTAAGAAGCCTTTCGAAACGTGTCCTTTCCTCGCTCATCAGCGTGAACATGGAGCGAGGACTGCGTTTAATCTACCAAGAATATTTGTAAGAGCGATCTACTGTTGTTTTTACGAAGCACCTCAGGCATACTGCAACTGTAAAATATTTGTCGATTTAATACAGACACGTGTAGCCACGTCGATCGCGTGCGTAGGGTTGCCACCGCCTTGTCATTTTCCAACGGAACGCCGCTAATTAAACCAGAAAAAGAGACACTGTCTGGACATCTTTTCCTGGAGGAAGATAAGTAAGGTTAACTTAACGCTTAGATTTTTCACAATTTCACATTTTTTACTCTTGAGATATCGATATAATAGGCTTGTAAGATACTAAGGTGTTTGACGATAGCCCGCAAGACTTCGCGTCGAAAGAATCCCGTTGTCGAGCCTTGTTGTCGAGAATGTCGCTTTGTTTAACCCTTTAAGACCTGAATTACGTTGTTGTTGTTGTTGTTGTTCCTTTCCAGCCACAATTTTTCATGTAGAAGCTCGACTGCGATATAGAAAAATCCATGTTTCAAAGTAGAGATATTTTGCAGATTTCAACAGTTTACATTATTTACACGTTAGTGAGCAACGCGTAGAAAAATTGACAGTCTATAAAAAAAAAAAAGAAAGAAATGGAAAATTTCCCCTAAGCACGTTGGCCTCTATGCGTAGATACAATTTTACATCACCTCGAAGAGTCGAAAGAAGCGGTAAATGTAAGAATTTTAATTGTAGTTCTAAGCATTTCGACGTAATTGACATGAAAAAGCACCGTCGGGACTTAAAGGGTTAAAATGTTTATCAATTCGTTGTTTCCACGAAATGCATGCGTAAAACGTTAGAGATATTTGCAGATCGATAAATTAAAGTACTAAGAGTACCTTAATTTAGTTTACCGAGAAAAGTACTCAAACAAAAAACAATCATTTGTTGTACGTACCGCCGTGAACGCGCGCCAAAACGTCATCGCTTGCGCAGGTATTGAAGTCTCCAGCGCCGGCGTCGAAGTCACTGAGCGGCGGCGCTCGCATAATCGCGCGTTTCCGCAGTTGTTTTGCGAGATCTAGGTAGACATACAACATAACACAGTTCTACAGGTTCTTGAGGACCTATGTAACATACTTTACGTGAATTAGTTACTACACTTAAGGCTTGATTAGGGTTAAACGCCATGCGAATTTCCGCAGGCACCGCGTACACAGTTTTGGTAGCTTCTTCTACCAACTATTCGTAACTCTTCCATTCGATTGCCAGTGATGTTTGAAACATGTTGGCAGCCTTATGCATGGACACGTTCGCGTGGCTACAGAATCTACACGCAGATTGAAATAAGTTCGTATACCATTGGTTTTTAGATGCGCACGCGTCACGTTGTTTCTTAAGTAGAGCGAATTTGTCACAGGCAACGCGAAGCCGATGAATTATTGGGGGAAGCATGGCAACGTACGAAGCAGATCGAGAGAGGTTTAAACGTTGTCGCCTGTGCGTCGTTTGGGATAGTACATTCTTTCTTTCGAGCAACACGCTTTCTTCACACGAACCGCTGTGTGACTTTGTTGCGTACGTTTAAGCGAACTTGTTCCATTGTTTCTTAGTACATTTGCGATCGATGGTTGATGCCTCGATCTTCTCAATCTTCGAACCAGTGGATCGCGTTGTGTTCGATTCTTGGCATACTTCATCCATTATTTATGATCAATTGTTTCGTTTGTTAGTTTGTAGCTAGTACAATTATTAGGCTTTGAACTTTCGTACGAAGCTCTTGAATGAATTTTATCGGCGTCCCGAGTACTAGATAAGTTCCGGAGATCGTTAAGTCTTCAATTTCCGTGTTGAACGGCGTCGCATGAGTTTCATCGGCGTCCCGAAGGGGAACGTACATGCAGATTTTCGCGCTTGAACGAAATTTCCTTAGCGCGGCGTGTGCAGTTCCCTAATTTCGCGTCGCGGCGGTCCCGCTATTCCGGCGGGCATTTTCTTTTGTAAAAGACGAAGAAACATAATGATCGAGGAGCGACAGTATCCGCTTCGCGATCCGCGAGCAGACAGGTGAACGAGGACGAATTTTTCGTGATCGAGTTTAGCGAGGAACGATTTTCTGCCCCGGACGAGATCGGTCCGAGGCAGCAGTCGCTGACTGTAAAACCCTTTCGCAACCAACTTTTGTACATACTAGGTGAAATGATTAACGATAAAAACTTGCATGCACGATCACTGGTGACGATTCTACTTAAAGATACTCACGCTTCCACTTCTGTGTGAACGACGTTCGCTCTTTGTCCGGCTCGGGTGAAAGTTTTTTTTCCGGCGCGTTCGCGTTTTGTCACGGCCCGGATTGTTGTTCGAGTGTGTACACCGGAGACATGCGATGGCTACAGTCTCTCTCGGGACTTGGATCCGCGAGAAAACACACGCTAACGATGTTGCCCGGACGTCCCGTCGATTATCCGACCGCGGATGTCCATGCAAACTCGCGCTTTTACGCGGGAAAGACAAACTAACTGCAGGCCCCATTGTGTTCGCCTGTTTTCAATCTAGGAAGAAAGAGAAAATGGTAGTCGGACTGTCCATTGTGTTGCGAAGAAAGTGTCCGACTCATTGTTCTTCTAAAGAACGCATTCTAGTCGAATCAATTATTTTACTAATTTTCTCAGTAGTTCTTTCGAGGGCAACCGTGGAACGAGGGTCGCGAGGATTCTAAGCCGAACGGATTTAAATTGATAGTCTCTTTAGACGGGCCCAACGTGATCAGATCGATCGATGACAGGCGAGCAAGCTACTTTAGGCAGTCGGACAATTTTTGTACCATATTTTGTAAGAGTCGTTAAGCGGCGACAGGAGCGAGTGCACAGACACAAAGTGCCGTCACGACGAACGTCACGCGAACTACTCCACACGGGAGGTTCTGTCGAAAATCTCCTTTCGACGTTAGGGAACGATCTACGTAGGCGACACGAAGCTGACAAACCAGCGAGAATCTCCGTCGGCTTTGACACTTCGGTTTAGACAACAGAACTTTAGCGGCTTCCAGTCGGTCCGTTCTTCGTTTTCGGTGTATCAAGTAGCGTTCAACTCTGTAACGTCCAAGAAAAAAAGAATAATAAAACACTAGCTCACTGAATTAATTAAAGTCAGAACAGAGAACCTAGTGACGAGTTAAACGGAGAAATTGTCGTAGCTTAAATCGGTAGCGATTCGGAATACGTGAAGCTCCGTAGTGTCTCTGTAAACAAACTAACAATGGTGTAACAGTAATTTTTCGATCATTCGAGAGACTCGTTCGACATCTTTCTAGATCGACAGGCGGGCGAGGAAACTTCGAACCTTCGTTAACCCCTTCGCGTGCCGCTTCACATTAAAAGTACAGTTCACGATTGAAGACCTTCCTCGAGATTGATTTTATTCAACGTTTCAATTCCTACTGCTGTACTACTTACGGTGTGCACCCCTGGCAGGAAATATTCGCCGTTCTAATTATTCGTATATTATATTCCATGTGGAAAATTTGTTCATTGATTGCGAAGAAAAGTGTAATTATAAAAATCGTAGACTTATGGATTTTATGAGATACTTTGACGCTGATTTGTGAAAGGATTCGATCATCCTCATACGTTATAGACATTTTTTGACCATTCATGTCCCGATCCTTATCGTTTAAAAGATCAAAAATAATATAAATAAAATTTTTTTAGAGAGAATTCGTCTTTTATGTGGCAAACATACGGATGGAAAAAGATGGAAATCATTTTCTAATTTATGAAAGATGCTACGAATTGATGTTCTTTCAATGTACACAATTCGCAGGGGTGCAACACTGTGTTTCTCGTCCGATTTTCTGGATTTTCTGGATTTTCGCGCGACAGGGGTTAAAGTGGAGAATGTGGCAACGCAAAGATGGAAGAATATGTATTCGCGTGGGTCAGACACGCTGGAAAGTCCAATTCGGAACACAATCGAATTTTCTGAAGACTAATGAGAAATGACAGCGAGAATGACAGACTACGTGAAGCGACGTGGATCTAGAGCAGAAGGGAGGCGAAAAAAAGCTAGAAGGCCGGAAGCGAGGGTGAACCTTTAAGGGTGTTCGAGCGCGTATGTTCATTGTACAGGGGCGCGAATCGATCCTTAATTACGTGGCAGTTGATTCGTTGGCTTGCACCGGGTGAACGTGAGAACGTTGTTGATTAGCGGCTTATGGCGTCGCGACGACCGACGCCCTCCTTTGAACGCAACCCCATATGGTTGGAAGGTCCAAAACGGGACCGAAGCGTCGACTGACGGTGAGCATTGTTGGAAAATCATTGAAAACACTGATGGGACCCTAAACATCTTGGAAATAATTATTACAAATTTAAGACGTTGTAATTTTTCTTTTTCTGATAACTGCTGTAGAATTGCCGACGAGGAAATTCAAGATTCAGATGTTTAAGTCCCATTGTTATTCGATTGTTTGCGAGAGATATATAGTCGACGCGGACAGTCTCGGTACGCTTAGGGAATATCGCGAAACGCCTGTCCTTGTATCGAGCCTTAAGGCTTTCGCAATAATATTGTTGGCCGCGGTATAATGTGGTTTTGAAAGTATATAATACGGAGGAAAGATATGATTGCGCGGACGCCATTGTCGGTTTGACTCGATGATCGTGAACATAGCCTGAATCGACGGATACGAGATCATTGGCACGTCGATGCATCGGTTTCCTGCTTTCCTGTTCGAACAGAGCCACACGAAACCCAAAATTTCCATAAAGACGACCACAATCCAGTCTTCGATTAAACCAAAGTCGCGGTACCAGTCTGAACAAATATATAACATTCGCACGTTCCTCAGAATAAGCGGTGATCCATTTTCTATTTTCGATACAATAAAATTTGCTGTTTCATATCTGTTCTCTATCGGTGAGTTGCAATTCGGTGTATACTTGCTTAGAATATGTGAGCGGAACATACTTGATGGAAGTCGAGTATAGAACGAAAATGGATGATACTGAAAATCTCTCGTGCAATTATTTCTGAGGAACCCGCGAAGTTTGAAAGTTAACTTGCATCAACAAAGAGAACCAAAGTACTGCGTACCAAAAGAAATATGTGTTGCTTTGTGGAAATTTCGGGATTGCAGTTTCCACCGAGAAAAGAACGATAAACGAGTTTCCAGAAAAATTGACTACTTATTTAGAATCGTTAGAGACTTAGAGGAAAAATTCTTAGGCAGCTAAAGATGCATGCGTTTCATATTTAACGGCGAACGATTCTTTCGAGATCCAAACACCACGCGCGGTCGTAGTTTGCACGATGTCTCGCAATCTCGATGAAACACGATCACGTCGAACGCCGTTGACGCTCGCGATCGGCAAGTCGCTGTTTGTCACGCCGTCCCGATTAATAAACGCGATGAAACCAAAGGAAAGAACGATCGTCGATTCGAATCAACCGGCGTCGCTCCGAGGACGAAGTCCCGCCGCCCGTGAACACTCGTGTCGTTCGAAATTCCCGTGCTTCGAGCGGCGCGAAATTTGAATTGTGCGGGCGCGCATCGTGTCCTCGGTGATGATTTTTCTTTTTTCCTCTTTTGCGGCTGGTTCGTTGGATCAAAGGTTTTCCCCTGTGTATATTGTCTATTATTGTTCCATCGCGATGCTGGCCTCGATGGTTCGGTGAAAAAGACGTTTTTCATTGATACGAACGAAACCAATATAAAAAAGAAATAAACACTGGGTGTACTATGCACTTCGCGTGCGTGCAAATACACGTGTACACGTGCAAGATCTAATCTGTGTAATTTTCAATAGACATATATCGAAATGTATGTATAAAATGTTTCAATAATTTCTGATGGCATAAAAAAGAATTTTCTACAGGCAAATTGAAGACGTTTAAGTGGTTACCTTTGTGTCTTGTGTATTTGTGAAGCAGATCAGCTTTCGTCATCTTCCTGAAACAATAATTCGAACGTTGAATTTGTCTTATTAATTTTTCGCATAAATGCATCGAACCTGCGGTCTACTTGTAACGAACGTGTCTCGTGTACACTGGTATTTCGGTACAAAGTCCAGATCTCCAACAAAAACGTTTCGAGCGAAGACAAGTCGAGGTCCAGCCCGCGATCGAAACGATCGAACGATCTATTCGTTGTCTTCGAGCGAATTTTGATTTGATTGTTGTTGCACGTTGTGAATGCGTCGGCGAAGAATGCGCGCGTGTGTATATTGTTCAGGTAAGAAAGTAAAGGCGGACACGTTTGTATCGCATCGCCATCATTCGAATTAAACGGTTTATCTAATTGTAACTGAGCGCTGCGGATGAACGGGGGCGAAACGGAGCGTACGTGAGTGACTGGTTGAAAATATGAGCGAAAGAGTGGGAGAGAAAGGGAGACGTACGGAATGACAGATTTTGTTGAGAGAGGGTAAATAGATTGCGATTCGCGGTTCGGTGTGTGCGAGCTACGATTGTTCGGAGAGACGGAATTGAGGCGATTAATTAACGAGATGTTGTAAATTGTTCTATAGCAGAAATGAAAAGTGCTACGACCGTGGCAGCGCGCCCCCTGGGAGTTCCTCGACGACGATGTTTCACAAACCTTGAAAAGGCGGAAGCCAGATTCGAATTTGCGGTTCGTCGACGACTCTCGACGGGCGCGATGCTCCGATCGTTTCAATGTTGATATGTCAATGCTGTGATGTTATCCTTTGAAACTTAAAACGAAAAAAAAAGTATATTTCCCCTATCCCCGCCCCTACCCACTCCCTCACCGCCCCCACGCCTCAAGACACGATCCCCTTCACCCCGAGAATATCCCCGAAATAACAAGAAACAGAGAAACCCTCTACCCCCACTCCCTCCTTTTTTCCTTGGAGAAGCGAATATTTCTATTACTGTAACACTCCGCATAGCCCTTACAAAATAGCTAGATTCTAATCGTATTTAATGTAAAGTTTATTATTGTTACATCTCAGTGATTCTCTCCTCTATCAGTGATCTCACGGAGAGAACGTGACGCGATCAGTCGAGAATGTTTCATTATAAATGAGATCCTGGTGACATTGTCAGAGCCGGGACGCAGTTCGTGTAACAAGACTATGGAGCCGTGGGGGTGTTTGAAAGTAAAAGCGATCCGATAATCGACCAATCGCAACCGCTCGTTTCTCTCCGATACGTCACTGGTGCCCAAAATTCCTATATTTGTCGCATTTGTAAATAAAATTTTTATCGTCACACGACAAACGCCTTCTTCATTCTAGCTTCTAATGAAATATCCTCCGTGTCCGATTTATGACAATGTTTAAGCCATACGTATTCGACTTGGTTAACTCTCAACAAAATTACAGCCTCTCTATTAATCCTCGTTTCGTTCAATCTTTTAAACATTCTGTTTAAATAGAAGCAATTTACTTGAAATTTAAGCTTAACAAAGTGACTTTCGAAGAGTCAGCAGGTCGGTAACTGCTGTACTATTTCCGTTCACAGCCTTCAGACACAGACTTAGGATCCGTCTTGGTCTACAGGTAGGAAAAAATTTAAGGGGTGGTTCTCCAAGACAATATAAGACGAAAATGAAGAATAAAGAAATTGCGATTTCGGCTTCATTTTTTAGTTATTATCAATTAAAAATCTGCCTAAAATGCGGCAACCCGACCAACAGAGGTGCACGTTACATATGTGATAGAGGCTCACGACAGTCACGGCATATCGTCAATTTTTGCCTTACTTCCGACGCTTATATTACCAAATATTTGCATAATCTCGTCAACTCATGACCAGTGCGCTCTGCATTGTACCTTCCTCTTTCGAATGATCCCTTCCCCAGCGAGAAATAGTCTCATATAAAGACGAAAACTTTCCCCCCGTGAAACTATTTTTCGCCTATTCTTGTCGATAACGTGGTCACTCTATCTTATCACGAATTTAAGGTGTTTTGGCCAGGAAAAGTAATCTTTGTTGAATAAAATCAATGAAGTTCGTTGTGATTCCTTGTTTATGATTCGAAGAGAACAATAATATACTGAATGCAAACTACATCGTTATCTTATCAAAGATGCGCTTGCTGCACACCTTTTATTTATTTTACTATGAATCGATACACTTAACGGTGAAATTTTAATGAATAAACTATTAGATACGTTGGGGTTGAAAGAAACTAGACGAGGTTTAGCCACGTGAAACAATATTTTCTTTTGTGAATTATAAACGACGATACAAAAGGGTATGTACACTCTACTGTGTCGTATTACAATAATACAAGATCCATTGTACTTGTTACAGTTGCTGGTAAGTCACGGCGATCTCGACGATCTCGATCCCGTGACGGTCGAATCGCATCAAGAAAAATAATAATCGAGATGATTCTTGAAACGTTTCCGTTCGTTTCTTGCGCGCGTTTTGTCGCAACGTTGGATCAACAGGTCTCGCATAACATACGTGTCGTACCGAATCTTTGGCAATGGATCCAACTATTGTTTGAACAAAACGCGATCGAGCTCGGAGAACGTTTCCGGTGTGTCTATATACAGTGTATCGTAAAAAAATATAACACGCTCCATCTTGAAGTGCCAGCGAAAACACGAAGAAACTAAGTGATTTCGAACGGTCGGTTGGAACGACGCGCGACAAAACGAAATTACACATTCGTATTCGCAATTTACAACACGATTTGATCGTCAAAGACACTCGAATACTCGTCGCTTGTGCTCCGGTCTCTATGTACACGAGCTCGAGTCCTGTTTAATCGGATTGCACGACGAAATTTACGTACAGGACTCGCTTAATAACTTAAAGTTCGAAGCTCTTGGACCACCTAAACGCTTTACAAGTGTTAGAAATAAATAATATACGTATTTTGCGTCTCGGGTAAATGGAGTTCACTTAAATACACTTCCGATCCATCGAGACTACTTTGAATATTACGAACATTCACAATTGTACTTTAACCGATAATAACTATTTTTTAAGTATATTGGGTTGGGTAATAAATAATTTCCGCTGTAGGCAGTGAACGATTATAGAAATAGTTAAGTTTAAGTTACCTCCTTTCTGTTTCTGTTGCAAAATGTGCTGCTTTAAATTGTGTACTTAGAAATAAAATAAAACCCGTTCATTCCAAGCGTGACGCAAATTGATGTTGACCATACGAGGGTGGAAACATTGTAAGTACTAATTATTGAACATTCTGCACCAAAATAAAATTGGAAAATAGAGGCGGAAATTATTTTTGATCCATCCTAATGTGTTAACATTGATTTAAATATTGTTTTAATAGAGTTCAAGCGAGTCTCGAGGGATCAACGTCAAGGATCGGCACCAATGGATCCCCGACTATATTTTATTTTATTAACTCTCTTAGAATACCACTCTAACGCAGAACATTTACACATATATACGTCTGAATGCACTATAAACCTAAAATTCCGTACGTCTACCTTTGGTACAATTTTCCTCGCTATTGACTATGATCGTAAATTCTCTTTGTTCTGTTTAACCGACGCGGTTCAGCCGGGACGCGAACCCTCTGCCAAGCTTGCGCAACTGCAGCAATAAATAATCTCAAACCATGGTTGCTCGACTGCTGGAACATGCTGGCACTGAACCATCGAATACTGTTCAACGCGTCGACGCAACGATGAAGGTAACACCTAATCTTTCGATAGCTCCAGCATTTCAGGACACTACGAGTGATGAAACTGTTACGTCAAGGTTCTAATTAAAACAGTTCTGAAGAACCTTCGTTCAGAATAAGAAAAACCGAAATTTCTAACTGTTGCCTGTTTCTGTTACGTTCCTTTGCTTTCCTGATCGGTCCTGCATCGGTTCGTTTCGTCCGAGAATATTTATTCTAAATACACAACTTATAATTAATATTCTACACCAGTACTCTTATAAGGATTCTTACAACAAAAATGTAAAAAATGTAAGCAAATGTTCGTGCTGCTTTATTTCTTTCAAGACTCTGTTGGGAATCAATGATATGTTTCTCCTTTTTGTATGCTTTTGTACGTAGAAATATGCAATTACGTCAATAACAGGAAAATTCATAGAAGAATCGACTCTGGACCATATTTAACTCGACATGAACTTGATACAGGAACCATAAGCGAAACAAACAAAGTTAGAAATTCTTCCCAGCTATTTCAGGAAGAGAAATTGCTATAGCAACAGTTTCCAAGCCCTGGCCTACAGGTAGCAATAAACAATTCATTCGAAGATACTCTCCAAGCGTCTAAATTCATTCGAAGATGCTCTCCGAGCGTCTGAATTCTAAATGAACAGATAGTTCTCGTAATCCGCGTACGCGGACGCGGTGACGTGTTTCGCCGTCAACGGCGTCGATGGTACGCTCTGTGTCAATTGTTGCACCCGAGATACTTGCACCTGCGGCATCTGTGTCGCGTGAGGAACAACGATTCGAGACTGCTGATTCAGCGACCCAAGGGAGAGATGATGATTGTCCACTTTGTGGATATTATTGTTGTTGATAGTAGCTGGCTCCTTGTGATAAGACGACAGATGATTGTTGTTGTCGTGTTGTTGGTTGTAGTGAGCCTGATGGCTGCCGTGCAGGTTCAGTCTTGACATGGCCACGCTGATGCTCGAGTCGGACGCCCACATGCTCTGCAAACAACGACGATTGTGTAACGAATTTGACTTTCTATTATATTCTCGTATGAATAACGCTGACGACGGATGACGTGCAGGGAGATGCGCCGCGTAATTGCGTTTCGACGTCTTCGCAGGAGATCCGAGAATGCTTTTGTTTGAGGCGTGAGAAGGATTCGAGAGCCGTTCGACTTGTTAACAGTTTACCGGGAGCCTAGGCTTCTTAATGACTGAACGATGTATATAACAGAAGCTCGATAATTTTCTTCGAAACAGTAAATGCAAACGAAGTTCGTCAATTATATTAATTCTACAAATGTGTTGAATTTTTCATAAAATTGCTAAAATTTCATTTGTGTTCTAATGAACACATCTAACGTTGAATGTGTGTGGGAGATAGAGCTCACTTTTCTTCGGTGAGGATTGTAGTCGGGATTGCGCCTGATACGAAGATGACGATCCACGCTGGTCCATCTTTGTGTCACCTTCAGGGGTGAGTCGTCGGGGTGCAATTTTCTTTGATACTCTTCACCCTCGCAGACTTCGTACAGGGAGAACTGCTCGACTCGCTCTTTCGAGCTGTAGCAGCTCAGCAGCATCTGGATCAGCTCGTCGACGGTGGTCTGCTCGGAGATTAGCAGACTCTTGTACTTTGACTGCAAAAGGAAATTCATTCGTTTATGTTGCGACGCGTATTGCGCGCGGTTCTTGCTGCGAGTACGATTGCGCGTGCGGACAGACTGTTGCAGAGTTTGCAAACTAAAGGGCAGAGCAATTCGCGAGGGGACAGGATGTTTGAAAGGAACTTAACGGGCGACTTACCCCGGACATGAGCGCGCTGTCGTATATTTTGACAAGTCCGCCGCGACGCGTCTGCAACGAGAATCTGCAACACAAGAAAACATCCGTGAAATCCTGGATATCGGCGAGAGCTCAAAGGGAATCGGGGAACACTACTTCCACGGAAAAACACGGGGCTACCGCTTCTAGTCAAACACCGCCGATCTACGTAACGTATACCTTCGCCGGAAGTCTCGAGCCAGCAAGAAAACATCGGTGACTTCGAAGCCTACGCGAAGGTAGCTTCGACATGTCCTATACAAACATTCTACTTCTACGCCTGGCTGTTCCCTCATTCGTACTCTTTTACTTCGTGAACGTTGAGAACGTCGATAGTGACGATTTTTTTAGAATTTAGCGACCAACACAGAGGAATATCAATTTCTAGCAGCAGAAGGTCTTCGACAGCTTAGATTCCAGGGGTTAAGGAGGACAAGTCTGACCTCCCAGAGGAAACACGTCGTAAGAGTTTCAGCAAAAATCCGCATCAGAGGGTTCTCCAAGCATAAATAAAGGCGTCTCGCGTGGTCGCCCCAGACGACTTGAACCGAGAAACAAAGGGAATCACTGGAAAGGACGTTGCTCGTTGGCTCGTGCTCACCGACCCACAAGAAGTCGCGTTTACGGTCGGTCGCGAGCCCTGAAATTACATCACGAAGCCGACCGAAACCGAAAGGGGAGCGTAAAGAATGTGCTTGCGCACTCTCTCTCTCTCTCTCTCTCCCTCTCTCTCTCCCGACAGTTCGATCGTATGTACCTACCTGGAATCGCCTCTGGGATGGCACGATTGCAGAACCGCGGGCCTGGCGTCCTCGTCGAGTGGCAGAACCGTCCTCACGTTCGGTCTCCTCACGGTGACCTCCATGGTGAGGTAGAACAGCCTCGGATCGCGGTGCCTCATTCGGTACTTGTTCAGCAAGTTCTGAACAACCTCGCGACAGGTCGTCTCGTAGCTGATGCTGAGGGTCTTGTACTCGATGTCCGGCCGCAAACAGTTCGCGTACACCTTGATCGTCGTCTGTAATCAACGGATAACAACGCCGTTAACACCACTCGCCTCATAATCGATGGTACACGCTTCAAATTGGAATAACCATTTTATAAAAGGACCAAATTACTTCATTCTTTCCTACCAACCTAGGATTAATTTACAAAAAATGTTTTTACAAAAGCGTAACAACAATCATACGGCTAGAAATAGAAAAAACATCTGATTGAAGAGATTCGAACCTGGTCCAAAAAATCTCCAGCGGTTCCGCAGTCGGAGACCATAGCTACTGCACCAACCGGCGCCGTTGAAAGTACCTTCGAAATATTGGGATATATCATGAATAGTATAATTGTTGTTTTTTGTACTACGCAATTTTTAAAGTCTGCGCAATGTTTCTCCGAACTTAGGGATGTTTAATATTATATAATATATTTTTACGATAATTATAACTTAGTTTTCCACGGAAAAAACGCCGAAAAAAGTGGTTTTTATTTTTTCCTACTATGACGCTCCAATCGCAGGGATTTGAAAAAAAATTGAGCATAATACTTAGGACAATATCTTATTGCTAAATTAATTTTTTTCTAGTCGCTCTTAAACTTCCATATGAAATCTGCATTTTTTCGATTTTTTTCGTGTTTTTCGATTTTTACAGCC
>CM052130.1:3050510-3108273 GCA_028454255.1 Halictus ligatus | reverse complement strand
AACCGCTAAGTGGCAACGGCAATCGGCATCGGCTGCGTTCGAAACGCGCGGCCCTATGATTATCACGAGAGTGTACGTAAAACGATAAACTTCATAGTGAAAATTAGTATAGTTGCGCAACGTTGCGCAAGCCAATTTTGGTACTAAAGTAAAGTAGAGAATCTCTACTTTATTTCTATGTAAAAATCATCGCGTGGGGCGACGTGGGACATATACTAATTCATTAACGAAGAGTAGTAATATGGGCGTTTTTGTGGAAAAATAAGTACCGGCTTTGACACTTAATTTACAAAAATAGAGGAATGTTATCGATAATTTGGAATTACTAAAGTGAAAATACATGTTTTGAGATGCTATATCCATCATATATAGGAAATTTAAACACTCCTTAGTACATTTTAACATATTTCGAGCGCGTATGGAAATGTACCCATTCATTTATAGGTTAGGTGTTCGTTTCTTAGGCGAAGTTTACACGCTCTGTAAACATACAACAAAAGAATTTTAAGTTTTAATATTCAAGGGTTTTAATACATGGTTATTTTAGATTATATTAGCACAGTTAGTTTTTGCTGATTTGAAAGTTACTTTTGTCCAGCTAAAAAGGCCATTCGTCACACTGTGCGTCGTCCGGATTGTCGAAAGAGTTTCCGAGAGACAGTGAAAAGAGCCAAAGGAGCCGGGAGATTGATTAGGGAGATACGGGGGAACATTCCAATGTGTCTGCGGATCGATACAGGAACGGGTTACCCAACTTCATTCCCGTTACATATCGCCGGCAGTTATGTAAACCGGGTCGTGCGACATTTGGTGGCCGAGCACAAAAGGAGTCGCAGAGTCCCAGAAGCAGGTCCTCCCACTCGGGCTCGCAAGAGTTGGCTTGGGGCCCGCGTGTAAGTTTCCATCGAGCGTGCGAAGTGTGCTTCGTTCGGTAACAATTAAGCTTCCCAGGCTTTCCTGGCGGCATTGTCTTGGCGGTACGCGGGAAAGTGCCGGCGCGCGAAAGTAACAACAAGGCAGGAAACAAGAAGCCACCGGTTTCTCATCGAATCAAATCACGGCCGTTGAATAACACGGAGATCATTCTGGATCGCGAGGCGGTCCCGAAAGCGGCAGATCCTCGTGGGACTTGGAAACTCGGGGGGAGGGAGAGAGAGAGAGTGTGTGTGTGTGTGTGTGTGTGTGCTCGATTGTCTCTCCCCCATTGTTATATTCGCAGCTTTCCATTTTATTTTTCGGGAAGCATGAAAGTCAACGACAGAAATTGATCGGTGAGATGATACGCAATGTTGAACACGAGAGAGAGAGCCGCGTTGGCTTTAGCTGATCGTGCTTGCACGATACCGCTGATGACACTCCGTGAATCGTATTGTATCTTGTCAGCAAACTATCGCCATGTAGTTTCAGGACATTCGAAACGTCCACGAGACACGAGCTGCTGTTTTTGCACTAGCGCAGCTTTTTTCTGCTTAAGGAGTTAGATGGCTTTACCGGCAATCAATATGACAGTGATATGAACTCTATATCTCACACATTGCTTGGACAATCCTGTTTCGACTTTATCGTTCGTCGTCTCATTACATTCTATTTTTAATGAGACAGTTCTGGTTAATCCTTATCCGTCTCTGGTATTAGTTCAACACAGTGTTCCTTGTTTCAAAATGCTATTTCAGTTTCTTTTCTCTTTCGTTCGGTCATCTATGAGGAACTCTTAGAAGTCCTGGATCGTTCGAACCCGAACTAACCGAGGGTAGTAAGAAATTTTGCCAGGTCCTTTGGAAAATCCAGAAAAAGACCTAGGATCCCTCAGAGGCTTCAAGGACCTGAACCCTTATGTCAATACCCGCCTACAATATTCAAGGATATTGAACAAGCAGTTATTAAAAGTAAATAAGAATTATTGGCATAATAAAGGTTAAAAAGGATTTACGGCCAGAAAAATCTGAGTAGAATTAGTAAGCGAGTCTCGCTCTTTTTTAAAATAACTACGAAAACCAGTCTGGGTAAAAAAACCGCCGAGAACGTAAACGAAAGTTTCATCGAACAAAATACGCCAGCCTCGAGCGACCATTTCTTTCAGGGATCAGTAATCGCGTTTCATGAATGAGCCGCTATCGCTCGAGTTCCGTGTGTCGCAACGGCAAAGAAAAATATGGCAGCTCACGAGCCACCGTCGGATAAATAGTCTCACAATATTTTTTCTGTCTAACGGCGATACCGAACGATAGCAAGCGGCGCCGTTTTATCGTCATGAGACGGGCAATCTCGAACCCTTTTTGTTGAAAAGAGCTCCGGCACGTTAAATCGCTCGTGACGGGGTCAACCGTACGCATCTGAACCGAGTGCCTCGCGAGGTCAGGAATTCCACGCGAAGGTCAATCACTGTCGCCTTGCACCAGCAGAAGAGCCGAGCATTTCGTACAATTGTCTGGCCGCGATTACGCTTCGCTGGATCTTCTTTCTTTTTTCTTTTTCTGCACGCGTTTAACGAACCAACCAATTGCACGAAATCTGCGTACCTCGGACACGCGACTGCGAAATTGTCACGAAACCCCACCAGATAACCATAATTCCATTGTCCACGAGGAAACAGCGTTCTCGAAGCGGCCTCGAGTTCAAGTTGAAGGCAGAAACAGTGAAAGAAACGCGAGTCTTCGACAAAGGAGATCACGAGTACATTTGCAGAGGAACGCAAATGAGCAACGATTAAATAATAGAAGAAAATCGAGTTTACAAAGCGGAGAAGCAGGTCTTTACTCTGGATCGTAATCACCCTGCCAATCAAGTCTGTCTTCTCGGCTACCGAGGACGGTTTCAAGTTAGCCGCATGCGCGCCGGCTTTAATCGGCATCGTAGAACTCGCCGGAGATGATAATTAATGCCTCGTTGCAAACGATTATTAACCGCAAAACGCGATGCAATCGAACGAATTCATTAGGCGAGCGAGATCTGGCTAACGTTGCCGATGAACCGCTCGTTAGCAGAGCTAATTATTCTTATCAAGCATCTCGAACGACTGTTACGCTGTTGCGCTGTGTTCGCGTTGGCAAGATCGGCGAAACCACGATAATCGGTCCCGAAGTTTTCGAATTGCATGCTTCGTGTTAGATTTTTAGACTTTGTGTCCGCCGTGGAAGCGGCTGGGCACGAGCAATCACTCTTAAAGTGACGCTAGGTGCAACATACTGTGTGCATCTTACAAAAATCATAACAGCGTTATTTACAATGGGCCTTATCACCTTAAATACTGAATGAATGACGCCAGAAAGAAATCAATCGCTAGATTTTTTTGTGGATCTTTATGCATTTATGGCATGTGCATATTTGTACAATAGGAGGAAGTATTAACCAAGATTAATCTTATTTTACTTTGGCTGAAAGACATTTTTATTCGTTCTTATCTTCATAAAATAATTGATTAAGAAGTCCCCGCTATTTCGAGACCTTAATAAATTAACGAAATAAACATTTCGAGAACTTAAAAATGCTGTTCTATTATCGATTAAAATCGTTAAAAAAAGAAATAGTGTAGTACGAACTGCATTCACAAATCATGCCTCTAATTGCAGTAACCTAGAATCAAACTTGAGAACACAAATGACAACATTTGCGAACCATCCCACGTAGCAGAACTACCGTAAAGTCTTGATGTAAGGCCTATCTTCGGGTCCGTGCTGTGACATAAATCGTGTAGGGTTACTATTTTCTTGTGACCGCGTCCCCAGTGGAGGGGATAGGCGAACTAATGTCATGCAATTTCGTTCTGCTTACAATAGATCAAGGCTTTACTGTAATACCTTATTAATATCTCGCAACTGATGAACTCGAAGAGGCCCTCTACAGTGGCCGAAATAATGATAGGTTCACTATCCGCGTCGGCTGATTTACTGTGTTTATTTCTGTTTACATTGTTGGAAGCGTACTATAGCGTTTGTTATTGTTGTACAAGAGTGTGCCCTACCCACTGTGTAAACAGTCACTCAAATATCAAACGCGTTAGTGTAAAGACATACCTCTTTAGGTAATATATTGAAAATTATCGTGTACAGGATACGAAATAATCTTAGGTTCACGGTGAAATATTTAAAAAATACTTTTGTCAGTGCAATTTTTTGAACATTTTTGTAAGGTAAGTACAAAGACTTATAACCTTCACACATTTCGAAAAATATTTTATGTTCGTTTAATACTTTTAGAGCATAATGGGGCGTGGAAAACCGTTAAATGATGGTGAAAAGGGCCAAATTATTGCTTTCCATAATATGGGTCTCTCAAACAGAGAAATTTCAAGGAGGATTGAAAGATCATTAAATGTAATTAATCATTTTTTACAATTACAAGAAAAATACGGCACTAAAAAATCTACGGGCCGTCCAAAAAAATTAAGTCAAAGGGAGAAAGGGAAGATTCTTCAAGAAGCACGACAAAACAAACTTAATGCGTCTAAAATAAAAATGAAATTAGACTTGCCAGTTGGTGTTCGACGTGTACAGCAAGTTTTAAGATCGAGTGGAACACTTAAACACACTAAAAGGGCGAAAAAACCACCATTAACGAAATTTCACAAAGAAGAACGTTTAAAATTTGCGGAAAATCACATGTCGTGGACCGAAAAATGGAAAACGGTGATATTCTCAGACGAGAAGAAATTTAATTTAGATGGCCCTGACGGGTTTCAATATTATTGGCACGATCTGCGTGACCAAAAGGAAATAAAAATGACAAGAGTCCATGGAGGAGGGTGTGTAATGATTTGGGCTGCATTCGGATACAACGGCAAGACCCCGATAATTTGGTTTCCACCAAAAGCTAATGCCGAAAAATATCAGGAAATACTAGAACATGTCCTGGATCAGCATGGAGACAAAATTGGTGGGCCTAATTTAATATTTCAGCACGATAATGCAGCAATACATCGTGCAAAAACTATTAAAACTTGGTTTGAGACAATAAAAGTTGAAGTTTTACCTTGGCCATCAAGAAGTCCCGATTTAAATCCCATAGAAAACCTTTGGGGAATCTTAGCAAGGAAGGTATACCCCAATGGCAAGCAATATTCTAGCGTGTCTGAATTAAAAAATGGGATCAGAGAGGCATGGGCTCAAATTAAATCAGAAACATTAGAAAAATTAGTTGAGACAATGCCACGTAGAATGTTTGAAGGTATTAGAAACAAAGGAGGACCAACTTTATGCAAAAATATATAATGAACCTATGTTTATTTCGCCCATAAGTTTCTAGTTTTGTAATATAAAATTTGTAACAGACAGTAATAAACATTATGTTATTCAATTGAACTGGGTATTTTGTTAATTATATTAGAAAGAATAAATAATAATAAATAAAATCAAAAATATAACATAAAAAACATTTTTATGTCAGCCAGTTAAACTGAACCTATCATTATTTCGGCCACTGTATAATTTTTCCAAGGCGAGATTCACCAGATAACCTGATCGCTTGTTAAAAATTCGAAGAATATCCTTTCGGCCCTTAGACTGAGGTTCCAAGGTCTTTTAATTGCGGCTGATCAACAGCTGTCTTCCACGGGCTTCATCCTGCAGAGATGCGCTTCATCCTCGGCAATAATCTTCGATAGTCGAAGATTCAAGAATGATTCGCGGAGGACCACACAGAAGGAGAGGCATTCTCAAATTCGTTTCGAGAAGAACCCGGTGTCGGTAGAGCAGTCCAAGTGGCCGACAATTGACACCCGTTTCCGGCCCGTCGACAAAGAAGAGCGACGCTTCTTGCGGAGGAGGTTCCCCGAGGAATATGGGGCACGTGCCCCCGTCGAAGGATCGCGTGCCCGCTTTCACGTGCGTGCACGCAACGCCTACGTCCAGCTTCTTCTCCTCGACGCAATATGTTCCCGGTATACATACCCGGGAACATAATACTTCGCTGGAAAGCTTCCTTCCTGCCGAGAGCTGCCAGCAGGACCTCCAGACTACCATATGGCACATCGGCCCGCGGGCTTCACGAGATGAAAGCAAAACTGGACGGAATCCACCGGCCCGTGGACACGAGCATGCTACTCGCGTGTACACGCCAGACGATGCATCGCGATGATGCGAGCACCGATGCAACGTCTGCGCCCGGTCTAGTCGACGATGCATTCGAAGATCATGCTGATGCATTCTCTCTTTCGAATTCCTTAGATCTAGGACGCGCGGAACGCGGTCGATATTTGGTTCTATCATCTCACAATATAATAGATTTGTCTGCATGTCTGATGCTAATTTTATTGGGCCAGGTGTTAAAAAATTCAGTTTGAAACAACGCAGCGGACGGAACTATCTCGCTTTTCGTTTCGGAATTTGAGATTTCAGACTGGAGATGCTTTTGGTGATCTGCTGATGGTTGAAAATCTGGTTGGAGGCTGATCTTGATCCCTTTTGCCTATGCATGTTCTTGCATGTTTAACTGTAATCCATTTAGGTTTGCGTAAAACGGTGCTTAACTGGAAGCATGTGCCAGAACAATCTTCTTTAATCATTAATTTGTAAATCTGTAAATAAAAAGTCTGAAGTCTTTCTCTTGTGTAAGATGTGGTCGAAGGGCAAATTTTCTTTTTCTTTTTATTTTGCAAAATTTAATGGTAACTCACCGGGGAAAGTGTAAAATGATACCCGGCTGGATGCATGTGACAGAACAATTTTCTTTGATTATTATTCATTTCTAGATGTATTGGAAATTTCGAATATCAGGCATTTTCCTTGTGCAACAAACGGTTAGAAATCGATCTTGACTTTCATCTAGGCGTTGAATTTGTCATTTTTATTCACTGGGGCAAATGTAAAGTGCTAGTTATTTTTTAAGAATATGTAAGAAATTATCTATTTCGATTGTTAATCTTTGAATCTGTTATCGGGCTATGTTTCTTCCACGGGAAAAATTTGATTCAAAGAGCGTTTCCCGGGAGTTGCGGAGATGACAATCGCAGTGAATCACTAATTGACGAGCGGACGGCCGTGAGGCAAAGATGTGGAAACATTTTCCCGCAGTAGCATCGCGGCAATTTTTTGGTTCAGTAGCCACGGCAACGGCAATAATGACGCACGTTGCGGATAATCACGTTATGCAACGGATTGCGCGGAAACACGGTTATATTAGCTAAGTATCCATTCGCCGGTGTCTCCGCGAGAGGAAACAGGCGAGAAGAATTTACTTAAAGTTCGGGCAACCTCTCTCTCGAATCATATTCGCTTCCACAACGTTCAACAAGCACGTGCAACTCCTATCAGGCACCGAAAAAAATCGCAGACTCCCAAGTGTAGCGATCTCAACAATTGCAGTGGGTGTCGAGGGCACTGCAGCTTAACACTCTAATGGCTACTGGTCAGGAAATACCCGGGGCAGCTGTTTACACGAGCTTACGGGGGCGGAAAAGTGGTAGACGGCTGTTCGATCTCGGGTTTTCTATTTCTCTAAAGTATCTCGAGTGGTCGGCGAACAAGTACTAGCCTCCTGTTTATGGTGGACGAGTCGCGTGCTTCTAACTCGAGAGACGAAGCCCACTCGTGTTGGTTCAGGAAGCGAGCCACTTTCTTGAGGGCTTCCAATTAAAGCGTGGTCGCGCGCCGGAAAAGAAAGAAGTCGCTGTCGCGTCTCCGGGGGGAAAAGAAACTTTAGTGAGATCGCAATTAACAATGGACACCGCCTTTCTATAGGTAGCGGGTTCCCAACTCGGCGAAAAGTGGACCAGAAATTTCTATTCTGTCGTTTTTATCCTCCGAAATATATTGATCCTTTCGCTCGACATTCTGTCGTTTTTATCCTCCGAAATATATTGATCCTTTCGCTCGACATTCTGTCGTCTCGAATTCTTGAATTTTTTATTCTATGCTCAAAGTGATCCTGAACCTAAGTGAGTCGTCACGGTTAACTCTCAGGATCTATATTTTGCGTTTCGATTCGGAACGAAAAATCGACAAATAAAAAGGTTTCCCATTTTTTAACGAGGAGGTACATCGAATTTAAAGCACAGATTGGTAAAAATTTTTGCCGAAAGCCTCGTCACGGACCTGACTTAAAACCATCGAGAGTTCAATTAAATTATTTTAAAGATTAATGTATATAAGGAGTTCTGAAGAACCACACGTTAGAATGATCGAACTTTAATACCAAATTCAGGACTGATTAATGTGTAATATTCGGGGAAAATTCTCTACCGCCATCAAAGGGGAAAAAACTGTGATGATCGAAAGCTGCTTGCAGATCGGGGTTGACGATCGCATAATAGAGGCACAAAGCATGTTCGGAAGGGGTAAAACAAACGCTGACGCCACAACCACGTCTTTCCTGATCCTCGGTATAGCATGCAATTGTGCCGATCACGTGTTGTACTCTAGCTGCCCAGCCTGTACACCAGTGACGGGCACGATAGGGGCCCCTCGAATGCCTGTTTCTCCCACCACCTTTCTTGTATGCAGCGCGCATCTTCGTCGCGTTCGTTGGTGTCTCCCATCTTCGTTGCACCACGGTAACGGCACTTACTGGAAGAGGACAGTGGGCGCTGTATGGTTATCTTTCCTTTACGGCGGCTAATTGCACCGCGCGACACTATAGTTAGCTTTCGTATCAAGTTTTATTTCCAGTTTTAATGACAGCCCTCTGTTGCATACTCCTTTATCCTCTGTCTTCCTTCGGTCTCGCTTCGACCTTTTGAAAAATATTACACGCACGGTGTGTCATGGCTGCTGTATGTTGTTCTCATTGTTGAAGACAACTGACACGACAGATGATGTACTTAACTGGGCAACTTAGGACAACCTGCTTCGCACATGTCCTAATTTTAGAAAGGATTATGGAAAATCGGAATTGTTGTTTGACATCGTAATCGACTCGTCAGATTATCATTTTTGTTAGGTCTGGGGTAACTTATTTGTCCTCTTAACATGTTACAGCATTGTTTTCATCACGTCTAGGGTGGTCGTACTATTAATATATACCCTATGTTAATTCTAGTGTAAAATATTCTCCCTTTTCTTTCAAAATGGCAGAGGATATTGGAAAACGAGGACGCGCATATCTCACCCTCGATCGTCCCACGTTTTTCCAATTTAATTTATACTTTACTGTGAAATGTTGAGTGGCCAAACATTAACCCTTTGCACTCGAAGCCATATTAACTCTAAAACGAAACATTTCTTCCGACCTAGAATATTTCCCTTCTATATATATATTTTTTCATGTTGTGCATACGAAAATGACGCAATTTACTCGTAGAGTACTGATATGTTTAGTAATTTTTTAAATGCAAACAAATTTAATAATGTAAAAAATATTTTGAATAATGATACAGCAATTTTTAGTGGCGCCTTAAAGTCACCATTCGAGTGCTAAGGATTAATATTATGAAAAGACAAATGTTCATGTTGGATCTTTGAAAATAAGAAATGTTGAGACAAGATTAATCTTCCAGTGCAAAGCAATCTATAATTTACATTTCTTCTAATGAAACTGAAACTTTTCAATAAACCTCAGCAATTTAAAATGATATAGAGTGCATTTTTTCACAAGCAGTAAAACCTGCAAGTTGCAGTAAAATCTGCAATAAACCTCATCAAGATTAAATGATTTAGAGTGCAGTTTTCACATGGAGTAAAACCTGTTTCTAATTGACTTAAGGAAAGAACGGGGGTGAAAGGTAACTCCATTTTCCGAAAAAATAAATATTGACCTGTACGAAGAGCTAGACGAGTAAGACCAGGTGCACTTGACATTTTTTTTCCTGGATGCTGATGTTCAAGGAGGTCTGAGTGATTATGTTTCGGCGGTTGCTCTTCTGGTTGTTTATATTTACCAGTGCTGTCCGATCTACGGTATTAAGAGAACAGGAGGTCGGTGACAGACGGTCGCAGGTCCGTATAATTGGTCCTTCCTCTGCTGCTGATTGTTTTAAACGAGAACAACTCGACCAACTTTAAGTCCCCCGTTACCACCAACACGCGCGCGATTATTAGCGGGCACAAACCACCATGCGAGGAACGCTTGCATCCGGTTCTGTGGGCCGTGGAAGGGTGACAACACGATTCCACGCTAACTCGAGGTAAGTACGATTCTAATCTCATTGAGAAACGCAACATCGGTCATTTCCAGTCACGGAAGAGGTCCCCGGAGACCACGGGATCGTCAATACACTACCACGGGGGCTTTTTTTATAATCGTCAACATTTCCCAATGATCGAACACCGCCGACGTTCTACATCATTCGAATTGCATTTATTGTTTCATCGCCGACGTTCCCTGTCGTCGAAATTGGATTTGTTGTTTCATGAATCGTGAGGCGAGCCGACACGGAAGTCGGAATCATTAAATCTAGAGTATATTGGATCACGGTATTAGATTACCGCGTATTAAGCTATATTGAATCTTGTATAGAGGGTGAGCCTTTCTAGGGTTTCGACCATTTATGGTGCGTTTTAGTAGCAGTTGCAGTGTTAATTTTAGACAATTTATCAGATAAAAAATGATTAGGATATTACAGGCCAAACGTTTCAAAATTTTGTAAACTCGTTTGGCTCTATCTCTGAATAACAGACTGTAATTTTCATGTAATTATCCGTATTAATCTTTCAATTGTTGTGTGACTCTAGTATATTCTTTTTTCAATACTGGATACGTCAATGTCCTTCAATGAGAGATCCCTTTATCTGGTGAACTAAAATTATGTCAATATCGACGACTTTTTTTTATTGCTAACTTACTTTTCCTTGCAGTGAAGATAATTTAGAAATCATCGACTGGAGTCATATGGAAATCTCAAGATCGGGTGTAGACACTGTTGCGGTAGATCGTCGAAAAATTTTCTGTAACTAATTTCGAGGGGTGTAAAATCAATATGGCGGACGTTCAATCATCTCACGCGATCTCGCCGCTTTCTCCAAGCAGTTCTCTGCGAGCAGACCCTTGAAAATCGCTCTTCAGGTAGTACAGAGCTCGTCGCGATGCACACCTGACCACGATCGCCGTAACCGAAGCGATAAGGTCGGACGAGGGAGGGTTATCTCGAACAGCGGTGGTTTCTTTCCATGAATAATTCAAAGGGGAGCGCAACCGCCGCGAAATGTATGCACGAGATTTTAAAGGGAGCCGCTCGAAATTCCGTAATACCGTTCGTCTTGTCCTAACTCTTGCCGAAACGTGGATTCCTTCGAGCGAAAAAAGAAGGGTTATCCACCGACAACGAGGAAGCTCATTAAAGTGGCACGGTTCCCCACCAACTTTTTGTTCCAAAGGACTTTCGCTTTATTTTTCGCGAGGCTCATTAACGCCAGACGAGATTATTACTTATAGGTCGAAAATAAACGACCAGGCAAGCGGTGACGCTCGGCTTCATTTAACCCGGCCTCTTGACTTCACTTGACCAAGTGTCAATAAGTCGCGCGCCATGTCAAGACCGAAAAACCACTGAGCTGAACCATTCGACTACGTTTCCCCCAATTCTAGATAATCAATTAGCCCGACAATGTAGTGAAATCATTTTTATTTCCTGGAGAAAGTGTTTATATACCGCCAAAAGTACTGGAAGTTGATGTCCTTGACGATGGTGGAGGAAAACCGTTCTGTTTTGTTGGTCAGTTGTTCGTTTAGTACACATCGATTCTAGATACAGTTTTTACCCAAATCAAAATGTCCCAATGTCAAATCAGGGTCCCAAATGCCCAGACGATAAAAGTTCCAGAACTATCCCCACTCACCGAGAAGTGTAAGGTCGCGTCAATCAAAGAATAGTATCTCCTGCCCGATATATGTCCGTGGCTAGACTCGTGTTTGGGACATACATCGAGTAAACACTGTACACCTAATTAAACGCATATTTTATTTGAAAAAATTCTAAAAGTCGTGTAAAGGCTCGTATAAAATGAAATAAATCATTTTAGGTAAATTGATTAGGTATTGACTAAGACAAATTAGAATAGCCGAACAGATTGAGAAACGAATAATTTCGTCGAATCGGGATCGGTTTCAGTTTGCTTTTTCCATCGGGGGGCCAGGGTCTAAATCGATCGTTTGGGTTCGCAGTGGGGTTGATATCGATCTCCGAATAGCAGAATGGCAATTACCATGGTCAGTGGGAGTCACGTTCACGGGAATTCTATTTTATCCTCTCGAGGGGTTTGCAGGTGCAGCGATGCACCTGCCCCTCGTTGCGCGCTTCTCGATCCCGTTGCGTCTCTATTCATAGCCCCGTCGGACGACGTACGTATCGACGACGTATGATTTCGTCGGCCTATTTTCAGTAGTCTGTCGTAAAACTAATATTGGTGTCGTAACAAGCCGCGTGCGACTCGAACGGGTTCGTTGCACCGGAAGTTTCGTGTCCGTGCTTTTAGCTCTTTCGTCGGGGCACCTCGCGGAAGCTCGACGATACTATGAAAAGCCGCGATAAGAAGCACCAACGGTGGTTGGGCCCTACGTGGGAAGTCCTCGCGCGATCGCTATCGTTTTTTTTTTTATCATAGTTAACGGTGACCGACAACGCGCCCCACGACGTCTACAGTCTAGACGACGATCTCGTTTATCGACGACGCGAGTCCCCGGCTCGTGTTTGCGTTAAGTAATCGCACGAAATTAATTTTATCGGGTCCAGAGAACAATGGAAAACTGTTGCTCGGCGTTTAAACTATTGTCGACGCGCATAAACCGCCGTAAAAATAGCCTGTCGAGCTTATAACGGTGCGGACAATATGTAACGCGGACGATACAGCAAAGAGGACGCCACGTTTCGTGCGACCCCCAATGACACGCATAATCGTTTTCCCGTGGGACACCCGTTACATGCCATAAAAGAGATACGCCATGGTACTGGCGCCGTGCCTATCATTACGCTGTTTAGCTCATAATGCATCGTAACACGTACGATGCCACTGCTGCTGCCTGTGTCGCTACCGTTTACGCGGTTCGAGGCTGTGCGACCCTGGATCTTCCTCGATCTTCCTCATTCGTCAACTAGGAAATTAGTCGTTTCCGGCATTCATTGCTAGATCTCGGAAAATACGTTTCCCTAGATCTATAGCAAATTCAGAAGTTCCGTTTTAAGAACGACAAGTTCAAACGAAACGAATGGAAGGTCCTCGACAGCTCACAAAAAAAGGCTTCAAGGAAACGAAATGAAACGCTTAATTACCCGCATGCAATCGATGCCGGTCTTGATCATCTCATGAACACAGGCGACTGTCACGATACTTAGTTAAACGCGGAGAAAGCTGAGCCGATTTCTAATTGCAGCACAATTAACCAATTATAATTAAACATTTACAGGATTCGCCGGCGAAACGAGCAACTCGAGAGCGTGTTACGTGATGTCAGCGATGTATGTGTTTCTCGTCCGTCCGGTTTGTGTATATGGCCGCCATATTGCCATCGACGCGTACCATCGTCATCGATGGACGCTTCCGGCTGGCCGGAACCCTTGCTTCTCATCCGGTCAGCTTTTCAGCATCAGAATTCCCCGGATCAATGGTTAGCATCCGATCCGATTCATTCACGCGTCTCCCTACTCTTTCATTTCGATGCACACGCGTCTCCGAACGGCATGTACGTTTCGTAAGAACGTGATTACAGTCGAGACGTTGAGTCACGTTAAGTATCCGCGAAAATGGTTTCGTTCGTGAGCTTAGTCATCCGGCACGGTCAACTTTTCCCTGGAAATCCGGTCCCCGCTTGGTATAAAAATCGCTTTACAGCCGGCCGCGTTGGAATTTATAATTAACAGACCGCAGACGTCTATGCAGAATTAACTTTTCCTGAGTCAGTTGCGAGACACGGGGCCGCTCAGAGTAATCTCAATAATTCGAAGAAGTTGCAAGTAATGCAAAATAAAGATTCCGTAAAAAGAAATCCTAAAATCTGCAATCTAATTGCGAGCTACTTCATTTGAAAGAGTGACTAATGTATCTCGCTCGGTTTGTTAATATGTTAAGAGAAGTCAATGAATTGCGTAATTTCTGACTGCAAGTTGCTTCTTCATCCAAATCATAGTCACGTACGTTTACAAAGACTCGTAACTAAAACGTGAAAAAATTAGAACGTATTTATATACCGAATTTTTCTTGTTGCCGAAAAACACTAAAACAACTCGCGATAAAATGAAGTTCGATGCAGAAGGCAAGGGGATCGACAGAGATCTATTTACGTCTGTTCCATCTGACCATTCAAGACCCCCTCCTTAGGACGCATTGTACCTATTAATTGACAATTCGCATTGCATCTCCCTCTCTCTCTCTCTCTCTCTCTCGTTCTCTCTTTCGTTTCCAATGGGCTAATGAATGTTCATTCATTATCATGGGTCAGGCGGTCCGTTATCGTTCCGAGTACCGTGGAACCACCGGCACAGATCTTCCTTCATCATTGGGAAAATTGTAGTGGAACAGGGCCGGAGAAGATCGCGGAGCCTCCGACCATCTGGCAGACAGTGCTCCCATTCACTCTTTCTTTCGTGAACTCTTCCCCTCACAACGGTTTGTCGTAGCAAGTTCTTCCTTCATCCGACTCCTCCTTATCCTCTTTTACCGCCTTTGTGCTCTGTTCGGCGCGTAGGTCTCTCGTTTTATATCTTCCCGTGATATCAAGCCCCGCGATAATCCTGTTTGCCGCCGTCGCGGAATCGTTCGTGGAAGAACAAAGCGCCGATCGTTTCCCTAAAACGGCCCGAAAGCCTGGGACCCGGCCTGCGAGTGCAACCTTACACTAAAAATTCACTGCTACCATACCGGGAACTTATCTTCCACTCTGCAGAAGCTTAAAATCTTGGGACTGTAGGTCGTATGCAACTTCATACTGTATAAACTAAAAATTTATTTCTCCTTTCGGGGATCCTGTTATATTCTGAAGGGACTAAAAGTCTTGCGAGCGCAGATTTTTGTGCTATTTCTGTTTTTCTGAGAATCGGCATAGGAAATGTTTATTCTCCATAAAGATCTATCCGTCATCGACAGGGTTACTCCTTTCGGAAGGTTCGGTATAATTGTTCAAACTGTTCATCAACTGATGAACACTTTCCGTGCACAGATCGCGAACATCTTATCCCACAAAGCAAGGAACCTGTTCGCGGGTGTGCCTCTCTTTCGGAGTCGATCCATGAGATAAAAACTCTGAAAGACTCTCGTGTTACTGATCCGACCGCAGGAATTAATCATCTCGTCTTCCACCTCGACGTGCGATTCTTCTTTTCGTTACACGCGCTCGTTACCCTGTTCTCCACAGTTCCCGGTAGTGTAGTCTTCATCGAGAGAAAGAGAGAGAGAGAGAGAGAGAGAGCTCGGGGCCCGTAACACGCGTGAAAATTACAGGCGACGCGTGTTTGTCTCGCGAAGCACCCCGACGGGTAACGACGAGCCAAGAATCTTAATGAGTCGCTGACAACTGTATCGGAGAACCACAATATCCGTGGAACTTGGCATGAGAACCTTGCGGCCACGCCGAACTGAACAATAATTACCAAATTCTGATGACAAGCTCGTCAGGACCCTTCAAGATTGCTTATTTGGGTTTAGAAAAATGAGAAAAGTGAAGCGTACAATTGTCATTTATTTCTACATCGTTTAACGTGCGAATAAAAAATAAATAGTTAATGATCTAGGCTGAAAAATTTGAATTTTCTGGATCAAAATACATAGACCCAGAACTAAAAAAATTTATAAAACCACAACCAAATTGCACGGAAATGGCGGACTGAAAGGACTGGGGAGACTAGTCCTTCTCCAAAGAGGACTCCAATTTTCACTGTAGGAGCACGCGAGGGACGTCTTTGAAAAAAAAAATATTTGAATCCACCAACTTTGAATCACCGAAAAGCATAACCAAGAAACACGATTGGTCCATAAAGCGGGCCATTGTGACAGAAAATCACCGAATCGATCGTAGCCGTACGAGCTGCATGAACGAGCGCTTTCATCGGTTCGACGTCGATCGGATGATCGCGTATCAACCCCAGAAGCAATAATAATCCACTGTGTGGTTCGATCGTTCGTTAAAACACATTTCCTGAAAAATCGACCGCAAGAAGTGCCGAGAAAATGGTCACGGGAAGTTTCTTTCTGAAACGAGCCGCGTGTCGACGCTGCACCACATGCAGTTCGTGCGGTAACATCTCCTTCCTCGACTTTCGAATTTCCCCATGAAAGCAGCGTTGTTCGGGGCATCGCGTGAAGGTTATGAGGACCCTCCGGGACCGTGCGAGAAGAATGTTAAACGCCGCGATACAATTGATCGGCGGATGCAAACACGAAAGCGCGGCCATCTGGTGACCGCAATTGTTGCGATCGGTTCGAACACATGTCGATCGATGACAGCGCAAAGAAAGGGTTTTAAGGTGGACTCGGCCTCGGCAGGAAACTGGATCCTTTGGGCCGGTTTTAATGGAGCAGTGACGCCACCGGGAATTTCCTTATGGCTCCCGGAATCATCGGTTTTGCGCAAAGTTCGCGGAAACGATTCCGAACCGACTCGTCCGACCGGATTCGAACACTTTCAGATTGTACGCGATCAAGGACGCTGCACCGGATTCCGCGAATGCAATATTACGGCCCACACGGTGGCACGATTGTTAAAGATACTATGGACGTACTTCGAAGACCTTTCGGCGCCTAGAGAAATCGTTGAATACCTCGAACGCCAGCATATTAGCACGTGCTCGCGGTGTGAACACTGCGTAATCGCATGCAAAGCAGAAACCACGGTAGCCGGAGACTGTTTATCTAGGCTGTAAGTCTTCCGTTGTGAAACGTGTCGAGCAAGTTGCGAGACGCCTTCGCGAACGAACGATCCGGGGAATACATTAATCCCAGCACGAATTTATACTTGGAGCTTATTGCTATTATTTCCTGCCGTTTCTCTTTGCCGCGACTATCTGTACTTTCTCGTTTTGGTAGATAGTCAATCATTCGTCACGGATTGATAACGAATTTTTCGGATGTAAAGATTTCTATTGATTTCGTTTTGTTTACTTGACGAGACGTTTAGAGGCGTCAATTTATGGTTACAGGTCGTAAAAATATGAATTTTCACAGTGATCCGCAGCGGGCTCGATCAAATTGTTGCAGAAGTTTCTCGGTAGGGTTCAGACATTTATCCCGAGGCGTCCCCGGGGTGTCCAAGCGTCCGGATCGGTGACGGTGATAAAAAGAAGCAATCAGAACGCCTAGATAAGTATGTAACACCTAAAGAAAGAATGCCGCGTGGACAAGGCTCGACAGTTCCGCCTTTTGAGAATGAGTTACGGCTGCGAATGCAGATAACCGAGTGGTCGAGCCGGGAATAATACAACGTTTAAGAGCAATACGATCCAATAAATATGTAGAATGACACTGTAATTGGCCGCCATGCGTCACAAGCAGGCTGGCCAGCGATTCCCGGTACAGGAATGACTGTTCAAGAGTTGTTTCGCGTACTCGGCCACGTGTGAGAAGCCAGTGGCGAGTGCTTTCACCGGCGCGGCGACCAATTCACGCCGAAGGAATTTACGCGACGATTTCCCTCAATGGGCTACCAATCGGCGCTGCGATCTACGGCGTACTACGAACTCACAGGGATCGCTTCTGATCCTGGCGGCTGTGACGAATCATTACTTGCCACGTGATTGCTCTATCGTGGATGCTATTCAATTGATAGACTGCGGATCTTCTTCCAAAATAATCATTGTCCCTGTCACTAGCAATTCACGGGAACCAATCAGCATTTTGTCACTCTCTTTAATAGTTCTGACAAGCGTAAGCGATGTCTCGATATTCTTAATATTCTTGTAATTTTTATACAGGTTCTACCAAAAATGTTGTATCCTTGAAAGGGGTAATTCCTGAGATCGTTCGAAGAAACTTTTTCCTTTGAGAAAATCTTCTTCGCGTCCTTGTCGTGGACTTATTAACGAAAAACACGGACCAATCAGGGCGCGGCAACAGCGGACGAATTTAGGCTCGGCCAATGGCAACGCCACGCTCAACGGGATCGCTGCCGCCGTCACGTTTTCCGTCTGCTTTTGTGGCGCTCTGATTGGTCCGTGTTTCTCGTTAACAACTCCTTAACGAAGCCGCAGAGAATATTGTCGCAAAGGGAAATAGTTACTTCAAACGACCTCAGGAATCACCTGTTTCAAGGAAGTGCAACAGTTTTGGGACACCCTGTATTGTTTGCAGTTACTCCCGCCCATTTTCCCCATAAACGCACAAAATCCGCAGGCTAGCGACGAAGCTAGATGATTGAAAATTTCGCAGACGAAACAAAATATTGTAGAAAGTATATATGTTTGATTGGAAATCCGTAAAATTCAACTTAACAAGGAACACAGAGAAAGTCAGGGTTTCCATCGCCGAAATCGTGGCCAAATCACTCGAGAACGATCGAGAACGTGTGTTGGACCTTAGAATCCCGCGAGGAGAGCGGGTCCGAACGGAATCCCTCGCGGCGCGGCATTCGTCAAGAACGTACTTGAAAGATGAACGTGTGCGTCACCGGTTGCGCAATCGGCGATTGTCACCACTGTTAAGCAACAGATTCCGGCTCGCAACTCGATCGGCTAATCGCGGATGTGGCCAAACCGTCCCCAGCGACGAGGGCCGACGCATTTCCATTCCGAATTCGCAGCCAGTCGTTCGAAGAACAGACACGATCAAACCGGGCCGGAATCAGCCGTGAAGATTAATCAGACGGAACAGTATAACGACCGGATCGGTTTACGTTAATGGACTCGCAATCTGAATTCCTAGCGCGGTAATGCCTCGCTAACTGTCTCACTGTAGTTAAGACGAGAATTATCGCCACGGTCGCACGGGAGACGTGACCGGAAGAAATACGCGGTTCCGGAGCTTTTAAGAGGATCATTATTTCAGGGACAAGCTACGAGGCTGTGTTGAGGATATGATAACAGTGGAGTTGCTCTTATCATAAAACACAGCAGTAATGGATGAAAGAATTTTAATATAAATCTTGGAACGGTGATCTTTGTACATACACCCCCGCCCAAAAGTATGTGGACACTAACTATCTTTATGAAATTTGTGATATATTATGTATACTGTTATTGTTCGACGGTATTTATTGTTTAATTCTGTTACGTACATGTATCTAATGTATTTTAGTAGCATAAAATTAAACAATTTACATATTTAATTTTCTTAAATAAAAAAAATTCGCCCAGAAAGCCTAATGCTGCGTTATATTTTCTTCTCATCCACGTATCCACCGCGTGCTTTTATAATTGCGTTTACCAGTCGTGGCATCCGGGCTATTAATTTTTTCATTATTTTCCTGTCAATACGGTTCCATTCGGATTGTAAAACTTCCCACAAATGTTTTTCTGATTTTGGACAATGTTTTCTGACTTCTCTATCCAAGTGACCCCATAGTTTCTCTATGGGATTCAAATCGGGGCTTTGGAGTGGCCAATCCATTATTTTTAAACCAGAAGTTTGTTGTAACTGGTGTAAATAGTCTCTACAGATTTTGGCAGTGTGTTTCGGATCGTTGTCTTGCATAAATGTGAAGTTAATGCCAATTATTCTCTGTCCGGATGGAATCGCCTTCTCAACCAAGATGTTTAAATATGCTTCTTTTTTTAAAATGCCGTCTATTTTTATTAATTCTCCCGTCATGTTGTTCCCAAAACATCCCCACACCATCACAGAACGACCTCCATGTTTAACGGTGGGCACCACACAATTGTCATTAAATTTTTCGCTAACTTTTCGACGAACCAAAACACTCCGTTTGGATCCGAACACTTCAAATTTTGATTCGTCGGTCCACAACACTTTTTCCCAATCTTCCAATGACCAATCTTTATGGTGTTTAGCCCACTGAAGTCTTTTTCTTTTATTTTGTGCCCTTAACAATGGTCTTTTTAGTGCAACACAGCCACGAAGACCGCCCTCCGCAAGACGCCTTTTCACCGTTGTCACCGAAATTGTTTCATCCCTGGACTTATTAATTTCTGCAGCTATTTCGGGGGCTGTTTCTCTTCTGTTTCGTTTACTTACAGTTATAATATGCCGATCTGCTGCCTCAGTTGTTTTTCTAGGCCTTCCAGATCTTTTTGCAGAGGAACAAATTCCTGTAGCACCGTACTTTTTAACACTATAATTTACACAAGATTTAGAAACTCCCACTTTTCCTGCAATTTCCCTTATAGAATATCCTTCTTCATGTAGCGTAATTATCTGAGAACGCATATCTACACTTAATTCCTTACTTTTTGTGCCCATCGTATTCTCACAAGAATGCAAATCGAACTGATGTCGATGGAATAACAGAGCGGTTGCCACGCTCTTATCTACGGTCTTTCCACTCTGGATACTGTTTCTAAATATCGATATTAGTCTTGAGAATGTTTCAAAATGTACTAAAGTGAAGCAGTCATCGTGAAATGAAAGAACAAACGTTTATAAACCGCCCGCACGCAAAAGAATATAACGCAGTATTAGGCTTTCTGGGCGAATTTTTTTTATTTAAGAAAATTAAATAAGTAAATTGTTTGCTACTAAAATACATTAGATACATGTACGTAACATAATTTAACAATAAATACCGTCTAACAATAACAGTATACATAATATATCACAAACATAAAGATGGTTAGTGTCCACATACTTTTGGGCGGGGGTGTACATACCAGGTATGTCTTGTATAAACCAACTCTTTTTGTCGGATGTGCAACTCGCGTCTTCCCCACTCTCGTCTCGTGCCGATCGTCATTTTAACCGCCGACCGTTATTTCGACTTGTGACGCACACTCCACTGGGCTTTTCCAAATTGTTACATTGTAACAGCCAAAGCGACGCCGACGCTCCGACATTCCTAGATGTGAGTTTTACGCACAATTTGACTATTTTATTTCAACCGGCTGTATTGCGCTTGGGGATATTTAGGGACGTTCCTCATTCGCTCCTCCACTTGACAAAGTGCTTTTGGTTCATTGGCCAATAAAATCAAGCAAATGGTTGATAGAGCAACTTGCGAAGCAATACTGCACTTGATCCTCTTTATAGACGTTTCTCGTTTGTTTTGTTCTCCTTAATTCGGCGAATAATTTTCTTTCATTTCGTTGGCCAACGAAGTAAAACAATTGTCGATAAGACAACTTCTGAAGGAGACGTTACCCTCTTTTCTTCCTTTTGTAATTTCACGAATAAGTCTTCCACTTTACAGTAGAGCTTGATTGTTTTAATTCTTGTGTTGCGTGGAATTTTAATTCGAACATCAGCTGCATAAAGCGAAAAATCAGAAACGATTCCGACGCATCTGTTATTGTTAAACGATCGATCGGCGACAACTAGCTAGGCAATATCGTACCAACAATGTTCCAAAACTGGTATAAAATCACTCGTCTGGAATACAAACCATTCGATCACCGAAGCAAAGCGCGTTTCCCAATGATTGGTCGCGTGACTCGGGCAGATCAGTTCTTCAGCCGGTCGGCAATCGTTTCGACAATGTTTTTTTCGTGATCTCGCTATCAGTTCGAGGAAAACGGGTGAACGACACCGATAAATGGAGAAAACGCTCCCGGAGAGACGTCTCCGATAAACCGAAAGAAGACGGTTATATTTACACATGTGCGCCCGATGATCGATACGGTTTTTATCGCAACGGAAGCCCGAATCACGTATTCTCGGTACTAATTGCCGATCCCGGAAGACCCTCGATCATCGTCTCGTTGTTCTGAATGGGCCGGACATTATCTGGAAAGCTTGACGTTCTTGGCAGAACAGATTACCCAAGAATCCGAGCAGCTAATCGCGTCGAAACTCTCGTTCCGCCTTCGCGAGCCGATTTATCGGTGGATCTGTTTGGCCAGCGATCCACGATTTTGCCGAAACCTTCCGTAGCGTTTGTTTTAACGCAGGCCTGGTTACGAAAACAAGCGGATCTGCTTCAGGGTGAAAAAAAAATGAGAAAAAAGCTTGGAGGAAAAAGCGGGGAGAGAAGGTCTTCCGTCAGGAACGTCAACCCTGTTTTTGTAAGATTTAGCTCGTGTTTATTTAAGGCCGACCACTCCCGTAAAAATCACGTGTGTCTCCAAACAGAAGAGTTCATCTCGTGAATCTCTCTCTCTCTCTCTCTCTCTCTCTCTCTCTCGGGGCTGATAATAACCTATAATTATCTGTGAACAAGCAGAGACGCTCCCTAAATACTTGTGGAAGTGTTCGAACCTTCGCGAAGGTCAATATTCAAAATGTCTGCTATATTTATGATTTTATAGATTTTATTTTACAATTGTTGGAATTCCAAAATTTCTTCGATAATAAATAAAATGACCGATAGTGTCTCAATACTAAACCTCGATGTTTAATCTTCTGCAAACAGCAAGCTACATGTTCCTAAAAATTTATGATGATGCATTGGGGCACTCTCATGAGCTACAATGGCCCCAGCAGACGATCTGTAAATTAGGGGGTTGACGCGAGCGTCTTATCGTCGATTATGCATCTCGCCCGGCCGACTTTCTTCGTGCATTGCTATGACATAATGGCATTCCCCGCCGTAGGAAAGCGCTACTTAACTCAGTTACGCAATCAGACATTCCGTGGACCGTTTAGCATGATAATAAGATGGCGGACAGCTCGCTTCGAGCCCTAGTAGCGTTTACTCGAACGACTATATGGACACACCTAGATCTTGTTCTACAGGACAGTCAAGTATAAAAAAAAAAGTATGCTCTGAAGGGAGACGCAATTGTGACGATTACACTGTGCGGATTTTATAGGGGAAGCACCGACCTGGCCGAGGATCCTTGGATCGTTTGTATCCTGATTAGGGGGCATTGTGGTACGAGGTTTGTTGGCCCTTCGTGAAAAGCCTCGACGAACACGATGCAACGGGCTCCCTTCTTCTCCTCCTACTCCCCCCCCCCCCCCCCCCTTGCGAGACCGATGTCGTCGTCATGCGGGTGCGCCGGCACGTACAGTATTTATTAATGCGACGCACAGTTTATTACGCCCTCTCGCGTCCCACTCCGCCGACAAAGGAAACGGAGCAGGAAGAGAAAACTTTCGTTCATTTTCTTCTCGTTCGCCTGCTTTCCTCTCTTTTTCCTATTTCTAAGACAACCTGGGTCATTTATGTCCTATCCGGAGCGAAATTTCACTCTTGAATTGCTTTCTTTCCAATATTTTGTTTTTACCCATTAATGATTCCAACAGTTAACGTTCCAACGATTGCGCATTAAAACAGGAACTTGCAATACATATTCCAGTATCTTTTGAAATACTTTTGGAAGCCTAGAACCGTAAAAAAATGGCTTGTAAAACACAAACGATCGTGGATACTAGCAAATAGAAAATACGAAATAAAATTTTGTGGGAAGCTTTTTTAAAGCTGTTTCATTATTCCGACTTCTACTTGGACCTCTTTAATTGAATAAAATGAAACTGTCCCCATTCCTCACCGTGAAAGTGGAATACAAATGAAGTGGGACACAAGTCAATTGTTTTTTTGTATTAATGCAATTACAGAATACGGTCCAGAAAACTGAAAGTCGGATAAATATCTTTCTACCTTTCGTAGCTCGACATACACACAGGTGTCCCATTGTCCGGTTCCATCGACAGGCCAGTTTTTGCGGAGACCGCAGGATTCGCGTTGAAAATTTCGACCCACCGCAATTCAACGCAACTTTTTACCGGGAATCGATCCGGACACGTACATTTTCGTTCCGCTTCTGGGTTCGGGACCTGTCCCGGGCTCTCGGACCTCGCAACATCCGGCGCGGCGGCCCGTGGTTCCGGCTTTCTTGTGTACGCACTCCTATCCGAACCGGTCTCGATAAAACATACTTAATCCCGTCGAACCGTTCAACTTTTCCAACCTGCGTGCCGTTTCATCGCGACCTTCTTGGGTGAATGCCGACAGTGTTTTCTTTTTTTTTTCGTTTTTCAATTAAGCATTTTAAATCTCAAATGAGAGTCATTTCTGCTGCACCAACACGAAGTGCAATAATGCGTGCACATAATTGCTTAACTCAAATCAAATTAGACTTGTAGTTCACAATTTTCATAAAATTAAAAATCAAGCGTTAATGTTTCAACTAATATATTTGTACACTTAACACGTTCGCGGACGTGAATGCTATAGCATTCATTTTCATAGTGATGCAAAATGTCATGAATGCTATAGCATTCAAATTTTAAAGCCAATTTTTATTCATTTAATTTTGCACAACCTTAAGTTTTTGTAATTAATATACATTTCAAAGTAATGAAATGTCATTACCAACTGTCATTACTAATGACAGTTAGCTTATTATTATTCTTTATGTATAATCAGATTTCGGATAGTATAACTAGTTCCAAGAAAAATTGCTTGTATATTTTTGCAGCTCACTAAAATTTTTACTGTCCGTGAACGTGTTATAGGTGATCGAAGGTCAATTTTGTGCGGTTGATAGATCGGCTTGGATCGCTGTAAGTCGAAGGTATCACACTGCCAGACTACCATATGTGCTCCGACTGTGTTTTCGCGCGATTTTAGAAAATCTGAGCGATCCTCGGTTGCATCGCGGAGAATGAAACAGCATCGAATGTCGTTTCGAAATCCTTTGTCCTATCATTCTCACGACAAGACATTTCTTTCCCTTCTTTGGCGCAAAGAAGGTCAGATTCTCCGAGAATGATCATCGTCTCCTGGTCTGAATACAAGGTCGAGATGATATCTGCGTCATCCTTCACCCCATTATCATTCCAATATTCCCTTCCCTTCGAGCATAATGCCTATTGTTCAAGTCGTTGGGTCTCCGCTTCAGAAATTCGAGAAAAAGATCTGACGATATCCAAACCAGTTAATAGGTTATTCTATCAATTCTGAAATGGCGGGTCTACTCCATTAATCCTGGGACTTGGCTCTGTATAGTTTTAGTTCACGTTTGTGTTACATCTAGTCCGCGGGATCTTCGTGTAAAATAATAGTTTTCTAGTATGCAAGCTCTCGGTGCTGCGTGTCAAGATAATATGGATTTACCATAGGAAAGTTACTGCCAAATGATTGTTATTTAGTAAGCAGAATGTCGACCGCATGTTGACGCAAGTTTCCAGCGTTACGTAATTATGTTTGAACACAATCCGCACAGTAGCAATACGATCGGAAGGCGTTGACATCGCAAGGATCATTGCACGGGGATTTTTCGTATTTCCCGCCACTTACGTAAAGCTGTGCGGTAACTTGGAAGCCGCAAGACCCTTCCTACGGTCAGTTAACGGGGCCGAAAAAGAAAAAAAGAAAACGCTCGACCAGAATACGTTTTATTTCGTACCGGTTCCAGCATCCTCGCGAGAACCAGGCAAACGAAACGAGCTTCAGCGCATTATCTAATCGAGACAGCGATAAAGTCGTCGTGTTGAAATTAAAACGAATTCTCGATGCGTTTCACCCGAACCATTTGCTCCTACGCTCTCGGCAATTTACTCCTCGATCTTGATCCTGTGTCTGCAGCTTCTTAGCAAAACTAGACGCGTCATTCTGATGAAAGTTCAGGCGCAAAGTCTGATTTTCAGAGAACGATCTCTGCAGGCGAAACTTGGGGAACCACAGGGAACGATTAAGTGGAACCACAAGCGTACTTTTTCATCCACATTGTGAGTCCGCCGCAATGTGCGACGTCCTGGCATGCGGGGTTCTCACAGAGAATTCTCGGTTCCACCGACAAAAACTGCGGGACCGACAAAGATATACTCCGCTATAGAGCCTCGAAACTTTCAGATAGTCAGACAAGACTCGCGACTACCGAACGGAGAAAATAATTCAGTGACCCTCCTATTTACTTCGTATAGTCGACCACCGGTTTCTTCAAATTTATTTGATATTCCCCTTGCGCCAAGGAAAACAGATTTTTCATGTGGGACAACTTCTTCACACTGCAACGATGCTTTGGCGTAGCAACATGCATCTTTTTCGAGGTAACACCATTTTCTTTTTCCTATTAGATATTCCCTGTAAGACATCTTCTTGAGTTACGAGTTGAATTGGGAGCTCTAGAATGTAGCCTGTTAATTACCGATTTTTGAAAGGTTGTTCACCTGATAATTTTGTGAGTTTTCACATCTGATCACTTACAATGACGTAACACAAGCCAGATTAAATTTATACGATGAAAATTTGGCACGCAATTAATGCAAATACCTACGTATGAAAATCAAAAATTATTTACTGAAAGGCGACAACGAACATCAATGAGGACTCGTCTTCCCAGAACCACATGAAATTTATTAAAGTGTAAAAATGTATAGTAACTATAGCTTGACGAATAGGAAAAAGAAATAAAAGATAAAATCTCGTTAAAAAAATTTCTTTGGAAAGCAAGATTTTCAATTTTTTCTGGGCAAACAGTTTTTCATGAAGGTGCCAGTTCGTTCGAAAAAGTTCTGGGATCGCCTGGTTCAAGCAACGTTTTTTACGATTGCTGTAAATATGAGGTGCGAAACGACAGCAAATAAGCTCCACAAGATTTTCGTGTGGAATCTGGTTGTGAAAATATTCAATCCACCGCACCGGCCAGAATGTGCGAGCAGATGGCTCCTCGAAGAAGAAGCTATAACGGAAGAAGTCAGTCGTTTGCGCAGTCGCGTGTGAAGCGGGCCAAGCAAATTCAAATGTGCGCATACAATGTAGAAGCTTAGTATGTACATACTCGTACAATATCGACGACCACGGCCATTTCACGGCTGCAACCCCAGAAACTGGGATACTAGCGAAATAATGCATTCCTCGCGAATGCAGCGACCTTAATTCTCATTAGTCGAACTGGTGAGGTCGTCCCATGATTAGCGATACAATTAAACGAAATACGATTCTCTTCGTGTGGAAAATATATCAGTCGAAAATGCCTGAATGCGATTTCGCCGGGAGAGCCTGGTTCTTGAGATGATTAATTGTGAATATAATTGGGCAGGTATCTCGGTTTAATTCAATCGAGTGGGCTCTGTTAATGGAAGTGGACCGAGCACGCTTCGGGTATATTTATTCATATACATAAATACAATACAAATAGAATGCCCGGGATTCGTAACTTGTTAGTCACGGTCGTGTGAAAGATTAGCTTGCGCATTTTCTACTAATATTTTCACGGAAATTTATCTGCAGTAATTGTGCCGGAATACTTGATAATGGCATAGAGTAACGAAATAATTCGAACAGGATTTCGCAGCTTGTTCCTCTTGAAAATTCTGATCCATTACGTGCAATAACCCTCGGACCATTCTTACGTGTTTAGAATTTATACTGATTTATTTATAAATTTTTTAAATCCGAATTTTTGAAGTTAATTTTTTCAGAAACTGAACAATTGAATGACGATTTTAATACTCTGGGTCCAGATGGACCCAGATTCGGAGGATTAAATGTAAATCTAGTTTAATGCAAAATTTATTATAGAATCGTGTATATACTTAGTACAGACACAAGAGTATTGTGCACGGTTTGCTCGAGTTTTAAGGATTGTTCGGAAGCTGGAAATCCTGAATGCAAATGTTCGTATTTGAATGTGGCCTTTCGGCCGTTCCCGGTTCAGTTTCCTCGCAGATGTCGAGAAAAAGTGACCTCCCTAAGCATCTTGTCCGGGATGAAGGGCCTCCGGGGAGTCATGTTTCTGTCCGCGCAAAAAGGGATGCGAAACCGCACGGTGTGCAGTCGTAGGCACTTGGGACTGGTCGTGAGAAACTCACCCTCCGCGAACCCGAAACCCGACTTTCTTCCCACTAAAATATACTCTTCCAAATAATATTCAAACGAACATCTCATCCGTTGGTATCGCCATCATCCCTCATTCTCTCACCTTAGAATCAAATGCTCAGGACATTAGAAAAACAAATAACTGAATTCACGAATTCATTCGTTAAAATAAAGACACCTCTGTAGGAAAAGGGTGTTACAAGTACAAATATGTACCCCAAGATCCACAATCTATGTATAGATCACGATGTTCAACAGCCAGTAGAACGAATCTGACATCAATCTGATATCGGGATCCTAATGTCTAAATCATCATTTTTACTTAAATTTAATTACTCGGGATTACAATTCACATTTCCTTGGACTTTCAAAACATACGCGAGCCACAAATCCATAGCAATCTATCGATCACAATGTTCAACACGTAACTCAATCAATACAACGACGTACTCCGGTGAATCGATTGGCACTTTCCACCGATTTTCGCGAAAAGCTTTCACACTCGAGTGATTAAAAAATGCTCTGTTTGATTTCGGTTGTTTGCACAACAGGGAGCACGTCTATTTTTGTCGGCTCCGTATAATCAGGCGATATAGAATGCGTCAGAAATAATCATGGATTAAACACACGTCCCGACGATGGATCCCATTAGCGGTGCCGAGCAAGGACACAGGGCCAGCTGTTAATAAGTGCGGGAATCGTTTTGTTCTCGTTTTCACGAAACCGTTCCACCGCGCCGTCACGGGGCAACGTTTTGTTCTCCTCGTTGGCTTCATTAAGCAACCACGTCATTGCTTTTTGTTCCCTCCCGCGAAGCAGCTCTCGACCTTTCTGTCGAGCACCTTTTTTTCCCATTTCGACCGATTCTATCAAGATCCGTGCCCCTTCCCGCTGTTGGAGGATACACCGAAATGCACGAAACGTGCGGAGAGGAAAGTCCTTTTTGACCTTTTGAGCGGTTTATTGCACCTCGAACGCCGTCTTTTTTTCCGTATAAGGGCCTAAGGGGGAAGAAGGCAACCCTCAGTCCAAGCCAGTCTACCGAGCCAGTAACAGCTCCCATATTTCCATTTCTATTGCCGATAGTTATACTTTCAGTGTATCAATAAAGTACAGTAGCTCACGAAAGTATTCGAACGCTTCCAATCTACATCGTTAACAAATAAAATACACTCGTTAGGTTTAACTTTTCAAAATAAGATTGTAAGTAAAGACACATAGGAGTCTTGAGAATGTATAAGTAAAATTACAAAAAAATCTGACAACACATACAGGATTCACAGGGCATTGAGTATAAACATACCGTTTACGGACGTCACAAAAGTATTCGAACGCGTAGACAAGAAGCGTATTTCTAGTGATTGAAATGTAAACATTACACTTTAGTTGATTCCGAGACATCGTGTGGTTCATACAGATTTCGTAGAGTATAATCTTTCATAGTTATTCTAATCATGAGCACGAAAAAATCAGAAACCAGTAAATGTGAACGTGAATTAATATTGTAGTTGCATAATGAAAATAAATCTTATCTTGAAATTGCCAAATTATTAAATCGAAGTAAATCTACGATACATTATATAGTAAAAAAGTCGAAAACTGAAGGTAATATTACAAACAAGAAGCGTACAGGACGTCCAAAGAAGTTAACGCCCAGAGAGGAGAAAATGATTATACGTGAAATTAAGAAAAATCCAAGCACATCTGCACCAAAACTTGTGGGGATTGTTGCAAATAATTTTGGGAAAGATGTACATTCCGAACTGTGTCGTAGGGTTCTGCGGAGTAATGATTACCATGGAAGAATACCACGAAAAAAGCCATATATCAGTAAAATTAATAAAAAGAAAAGACTAACGTTTGCAAAAATGTATATTGATAAGGATATTTCATTTTGGAATAAAGTTATTTTCTCGGATGAAAGTAAGTTTAATATTTTCGGTTCGGATGGACAGCATTATGTGTGGCGAAAGTGCAACACAGCATTGCAAATACAGAATATGATTCCAACTGTCAAACACGGAGGTGGCTTGGTGATGGTATGGGGGTGTATGGCGGCGAAGGGAACGGGAAATCTTGTTTTTATTGACGGAATTATGGATAAGTACAAATATCTGAATATTTTGAAACAAAATTTGAAACAAATTGCAATTAAATTGAACCTATTGGATGATTTCTACTTCCAACAGGACAACGATCCTAAACATACAGCTGGGATTGTAAAGGAATGGATCATATATAATACCCCGCATACACTACAAACTCCTCTGCAAAGCCCTGACATAAATCCTATAGAACATTTATGGGCCGAAATTGCAAGAAAACTTATGAATTTTGACATAACGTCCAAGGAAGTGTTAAAAACCAAAATAATAGAAATATAGAATACCATTGAAAAAAAGACAACGGAAAAACTTGTATATAGTATGGAAAGCCGGCTAAGACACGTTATTGATGCCAAAGGAGGACCAACCAGATATTAACATCAAACAATTCAAGATTTATTCGTACGTTCGAATACTTTTGTGACATCCGAAAACGGTATGTTTATACTCAATGCCTTGTGCTGTCAGATTTTTTTGTAATTTTACTTACACATTCTCAAGACTCTTATGTGTCTTTATTTACAATCTTATTTTGAAAACTTAAACCCAACGGGTGTATTTTATTTGTTAACGATGTAGATTGGAAGCGTTCGAATACTTTCGTGAGCTACTGTATAAAATTGTGGTACATGCATTAACCAAACTGATCAACGTTTATTCCGTTGCGCAGTTTAAATAAACACTTCAAATATAAAATTACATTTAATCTCCTAACCTCGTCATCCTAACACCCGCCGTGATTCGATTAGCTACCCGCTGGATCGAGGTGAGATTGATTTTTTCAAAGAAAAAGCAAAATCTTCTTCCACGATCACACCTCAAGCAAGATTGATTTTTTCAAAGAAGAAGTGATATTATCTTCGTTCGTTGTCTCTTCAGTCACACGATTTCTGGCGGAGGTGAGACTGATTTTCGGAAGAAGAATTTTTGTTTCTCGATGCTTATTTCTGTGGTGTTACCTGCTGTTGAGCGGCGTCCGCAGGAGAGAAGCTGGAGAGAGCAGTTAGAGGCGCAAGAGACGCGCATGATGACGCCCTCGAGGGCGGCGGAGTATGACCAGGAGTCGGACTTCCGCTTCCGCAACTGCTTGCACCCCCGCTCGAGGCGAGGCTCACGCTGTCTGCTCGCCCTCTCCACGGCGAGACCGACACGTGTTTCAGCATTCCTCTGGTCTCACCTGTAATCAACGTTTTTGTGCCTGTTTACTTCCTTTTGTCGAATCCAGACTTTCGTGGGGTGATCAACCCCTTAACAGGCGACCTTTTCTTGTGAGTATCACGTCTTGCGAATTTTACTTCTATTCATAAAAAAGACTTCACGCGATCGTGTATACGAAGATTGACATTTCAAAACGTTAAGTATTGTAACTCTGTGCTAGATTTTTCTCAGACAGCAATCTTTAAAGAATGACTCTATTCTGAACAATGAGTTATTGATTTCAGGCTTATTCTTCGTGGGAAAACAGTTTATGTCGTATGTAAAAATTGAAGTGTCTATGTTCTTGGAATTTGGTTTCATCTCATTGGTTTCATTTCATTCATTTTGGTAAAGCGCGTTACACTGCAAGGAATGCAATTGCCATGTACAAATTATACGTGTCCTTATTTGGTATCATTTAAAGGGGATAGTAAGAAGATTCACGCGCGTCAAACATAGAATAAACAACTGAATGAAAATCACTGCCTTTCTGCAGCTTCAATGAAAATGAAATTCATCCGAGGCTCTTATGATAAGATACTCTCGAAAGTAAGTACTACTTCACAACCAACAATAAGTATGATTGTCCACAATTACGATCACGGGTAGTAGTACAGATAAATATTTTCTAAGAAGTTTCTCTAGACAAAATTGAATGGGAACGATGCTATTACAGATATTCAATGATAATACACCGTCTAACGTCCTTTAGGCGAGCTAATAACGCTAAGTGGACGTGAATGTGTTATAAAATGCGCCGAGCTCTCCATTAATACCACCATTGCCTATTAAACAGGTGTATTAATCCACGTCGAACTGGACTCAGAAATGTTTAAATCGAAGGTTTTGCTTTTTGCAAAAAGGAACAGGTTCGTGTCGGGGAACGCAGAGGAATGTGACTGGCGAGAATCCTCGATAGAACAGGTTGAAGCCAAGGTGGAATTCTTGCTCCAATTTTCGTCCGTTCCTCTGTTTCGGATTCACGACGCCGGTATTTGGCGTAATTGCGGCGCCGTCTCCTCTGTAAATAGAATGGCAACGTCTCCGCCCCGTGGCAAGGTTGTAAAACGAAGAAATAATCGACGAAGGCCGTTCGATAATGATCGAAATGATCGTAGTGGTGAACAAACGTGGAAAGTCGGCAAGGAAAATCGAGGATAAGCTCATTACACATCGAGCAGCCATCTGTAAATTCGTTAATAACCAGTCTGGGCATCTATACAAAATCAAAACTTCTTGTACTAATCGTAAGATAGAGGAACCAGATACAAAATTGATTCTCAATAAATTATAAGTAGAGATCTTTATGCATTCACGGCACGTACACATTTTCAAAATACAAGAAAACATGTACAACAATATGTAATGACATTTCTACTCTATTCTGATTTTTATAAAATAACCCATACGATTTAGAATTTGCATAAAGATCTACTGTCTAGTTATAAGCCGTTAAATTTTTCTCAATTTAAGTTTCACTTGATTTACAACCGAGTGAACGGCAATGGAAGCAAGCATCGGGAAACTCGGACGAATGGCAGTCTTAGATGTACGAATACAGCGAATCGATGCGATTTCGCTTGCGAAACATGTCGGGAAGAACCCTCCTAACTCGCATAAACAGCGGAATCGTAACGCAGCTGCGTTCCAGAAACTCCAGAAGCTTAAACATTCGCAAAGCTGACGGGTCCGTGGCTACGCAGACGCCTTTGCGTGGCCCGATTGTTTGAATATTTCCATAACGAGGGAGCGCAAGAAAATGGTAACTATTCCCACACTGTTAACTGTATCTTCCCTCATTAATAATAATTAGCCGGGGTACCGCACCGCTTTTAAACGATCCTCGCACGCAAAAGGCATCTATCGTTCGATAATTGCCACCGTTTTAAAACCCATTCCGATCTAACGCGTTCATTGCAAACTGAAATTTTTGCCTGTTTCTTTGTAAACAAATCCATTTTCTAGACATTAAATCACGAGGCACAGTGGATTAGTATGTCTGTATTTTAACTTCGAGTTTTACGAATCTTGATGAGAATTATATCTTTTTCAACCTCCCTTTAAACTCTTTTAATATTCGAGATTGTTAAAATGTCATAGAGGGTTAAAAGGAAAGGTACAAAAAATGTTCTTTTTGTTTACATTCATCTTCACTTTAGATTTCTTTTTTCAACCCCTATGAAATTCTTCTATGACCTGTGATTGTCAAACTGTAATTATAGGAATAAATTGCTGGATGGAGGTGTTTCTTAATTAATACTCGTATGGATAGACAAACTGTCTAACTAAATTTAAAGTTTTGATATTCAAAACTGTCTGCATAAATTTTTATTTTGACAATGTCATTAAATCAAACGTCTTAAAAGATCCACAGGTACTTTTACAAGTACATAAAAAATTGTTAAAAGAGATACAGAAAATGGCACCTCACTGCCAATAAGAGGTAGTCTTTCCACTATTTGAGTACAATGGCAGCAGACTATTTACAGTAGGGTTCGGTAACCTAATCAAAAAACAATTAGGCAACAGCTTGCAAGACAATTTCACCATGCAGTAAATGAAATAACAACACTACTTATCGCTGGCTACAGTCGACAATACTCACTTTTACAAATTCACAGCTGAGTGCAGTCCGCACCCGCGGTCTGTCGCGCACGTCAATGCGCGGGAATCATGTTTACACTTGGCGAACAAGCGGCATTGAGTGCAATTAAATAACACCTTCAAACACTGTGATAAAAATCCTCGCAAAATGTATAAATCAAAGAAACACTGTTCGTAGAGTCACCAAGAACAAGTCCGCAAGCTCAGTTCCTAAACACTGTGCACCTTCCGGGAACCTTTTCACCAAACAGAAAGAAGAAAAAATCTTTCCAGTCTCCGGATCCTTTCAGAAATATTTAATAATCGTGCAGAACTATTTGCGGGGATTTTAATGATTTTTTCTGGTCAAAGTATACGGCTCTCGAACTCACTCGTGACAGGAAATAAAAATTTCCTCCGAGTCTCTGATCCGTTACGAAATTATTACCAATTGTACGACGATTGTTTGCGAGAACTATAATGATTCGATGGTTTGAGTACGCGGTTCGGGAAGCGTTGATATCACTCGTGACGCGAGTGTACCGCGTTCCACACGCCACGAGCGCTGCGCTACGACTGATGCGGAGCGGCGAGTAAAACCGACGCGTATAGTAAGCGGCGCGGAGGAAAGAAAACGACCTTCCTGCCGAGTGTACGAGACGCCGAGAAACGCGCGCGGTGAATGTTTGCGAATGTTTCACCGGGCTTCGGTGTGTGTTGGTGCGGGGGCGTCGCGGCGTCGCGCGAGCACGAGCTGCGAGGACCCAACGCTTGCAACTTTTCAGCAACATTCCGCGTGGGCGAACAACAGACTCAGGATGCCCACGGATTAATTTGGTTTCCCTTCTGATTTCGCCCTTCCTTTCCACTGCACCGGGGTGCATAAGTTATAGGATGCATTGACCGGGCGACAATGGTTCCTGATTGTGCGGCAAAGTGGAGAGTTTCGTTTCGCTAAGATATTTCGAAGATTGTTTGGTTTCAATGTTGGAATTTTTCGACAATTGCGTAGAGCAGAATTTACAGTTTTGGAGTGCATACAATATATTACTTGATGGGAATATTGCACCACGGGATTTAAACAATGCAATAAAATGTAATGAAAATTTTGTGACGGCATACGATGCACTACTTAATAAGAGCATTGTATCACAGTACTAGAGTACTATGATTTTGGAGTATTTTATTCTGCACTAAAAATATTACAGATCAAGAAATTGCTAGCTCTGATGTATATATGGATTTCTATTTTGTATTTTCTGAATTCGTACAATGCATTGATGGGAAGATTGTATCAAGGTACTGAAGTACTTTCTAATAATGTATGAAGCCATTTACGTGACTTTGAGATACTATGTTTCGCACCGACAATTTTACGATCTATTGTAGAACAATGCAAAGAAGTTATTTAAATTTCTATTCGATGTTCTGTGAGTGCACAATGCACTAATTGATAGAATATTCTCACAGTTCCCAGGTACTTTCTAATAATAGTGAAATATGGAATTAGTTGCTTGATTTCTAGATTATCTATGTCTTTAATATACTTCTGCATTTCTTAATGTTGTATTAATGCACTGTGGATTTTATGAATTCGTGACAGACGTGAATACGCTCAGTATTCAATACAATAGCGAGATTAAAGTAATTCGAGAGTCTCGATACATTATCACGAAGTTATTGAAATTATTACAGGAAGAAACAGACGTTTACGTACTTCCGATATCTTGCGATCGATGAAGAACATTTTTATTTTTATCCACGGTTTCTTGAGGCTCGATGAATCTGCGTTTCAATAGTTAAAATTGCACGTCAAGACAGATGAGAAATCGGTGTCCTTTGAATTTGGGATTATCCTGCAGCGTCCATGAGGTGAACGATTTATCCGTGAGCAGTTTGTCACGGGGGAAATAATTTATTCGATGACAGGAGACTTTAAATCGGAATTGAAATTCTGTGGACGGAACTAGTAGCTTCCTAAGCGAGTAAATTACAATGTCGGAGGAGGGACAAGTCTCACCTACTAATGAACATCACACGAGACTTTCTGCATAATTGAAAACGACAATGCATTATGATAAGGTACATGTGTACGACATTCTTTTATGTTAGTTATTCCGTGCACAGGGAATCAACTCAAGCCAGCACTGAACCCGACATGTATTATCTGAACTGTTTGCACTATGCTACTTCAATTCTCGATCATTCAAAGTTGTGTTAAAAAATACAGATTGCTATACTTAAAAATATGTCTATGTCAAGAAATCGTAAACCTATTTTAGATTTCTATCTTTCTCAATAAAAAGCAATTTTCAAAAATTTAAAGACTTATTGAAGGTTACATGAAATTGTTTAACACTTTTGACAGTAATTGCAATTAATTCCAAATAAGTTTAACAAGAACCACATCGGTACAGATGTTAAAAGTCGGGTATAGTAACTAATAATTTCTCTTTCACAGTTTTACTAACACACAAAAATCGCTGTCGGTTTCGGTGTGCAACTGAAAAAATATTTTACAAATTAATTAAACGTTTTCATGTATTACTAGCGATGTGTTCACAATATTCGCACGTAAAATGGAAAGTGTGTTCTTCCAGTACGCCGCGGGAAGCAAAGGAGAAACCGTTGGCCGATAAACTCCCACACGACAAACACGGTTTCGGAGCTACAGCAAACTTATCGCAGGCTCAGAATTTTCGTGTTCGTCTCCGAGGTGACGATATTTTATTTATGCGCCGATGCCCGCGATGGAAAAAGAAACGAGAAGGATCACTTCCTACGTGATCGCTCAGATCGCGACTCTGTATGGGCGTTGATCGTTCCTCAAGGTGTGTTTCCAAGACGGTTGACTTGTCTGGAGGAGAAGGAAGGTTCGCGTGGGAGTGAAACTAATCCCTGATTTATTTCACGCGCCCGTTATGGTTCTGAAGTATTCGTACACGCGCGAAAATCCGCTTCCCCGATCGAGAGATTGCACCGGCTCGAGAGTGTTAGCAGAAAAATATGTTTCGTTTTCTAGCTCGGATACGATCTAGATCGGATCTTCGCCACGCGTATACGAGAAAAAGATGAACGAAAGTTATGCATTTGCTTTCATTCCGGAAGCAACGGGAACAATTTCCTCCAGTGATAATCCTTTTTGCTGATTTCTCCCACGATGAATCGCGGCTTCCCGCGACTGTCTCAAATTATAAGGACTCCTGGAGCGAAGCGTCAGGTGAAAATCCTCCGAGCTGCACGTTGACGCGCTCCACTATGATTCATTTTGCCTGAAAACATTTCTAATTAACTTTGTAACAATGACAATGGCCAACAGGATTTGACAAAATTATAAGGAAATCTTTAGATTAGCGTGATCGGTGTAAATATTTAAAAATGATAAATAAAAGAATAATGTGAAAATATGCATTACCACTTAGATAAAAAAATTGAACTACTTTCAAACTACTGTAACCTCGTGAAAAATAATCGTATAATAGTCAAACTAAAGGGTTAAGCCTCTACTTTCGAACCCTTTGAGTGAATATCTTTACCGGGCCCTGTATTGAAAAATTCCTATTGGTAATTCCCCATGGAATAGTAATGAGAAGACCCGTGCATTTAACATTCCAGAAGTGACTTATCCCGCCAACCCCCCCCCCCCCTCCCATTTGCTCCACCGCAGTGCACTTGTCGATACGTCTCCAGGTAGACAGTAGGGTGCAAAGGTCAACGGTATTATACCTGGAACTCCCACGAAGGGTAGGTTTGTGCAACGTGGGGTGGCTGCGTAACTCGAGGCGCATCACAATGCATCCATAAGAAACATATCGAACGGAAACTCGGTAAGCGATACCTTCCACAACTCAGATTAGCGATTGGGGAAGGTATCTAATTGATAGTTCGTAAACTATGTGCCCATTCTTGTGCAACATTATTGCTAAAATCGCTCGGGTTTGTTACTACAGTGATTTCTCTATATGTGTCGCCAATACCTGGATGATAAATGTCGCGTAATGATGTCCACTACCGCAAGATATACCCCGTGAGGGACCATGAAGCTCAAGAGGCCTCGGACGCCGAGGAGTGTAAACATAACACGGCTCGGGTATGTCTCCTGTACGATACACGACGCTGGCAAGACCCGTGTTGTTGGCATATATCGAGAAATCACTGTAATTGGTTGCAACCTTATTTCCAAGATTTCGTTCACGAGGTCGAAGACCCGCGAATCATGATTCCCGGGATTGTCGAGAGCGTCGGCAGCTTCAAACGCGAGGTTAATCCCTCGAAAAACGCGGAACGAGTGTGCAGAGAGCAACGTGAAATATCAGCCACGCGTGATATCGTGATTCGCTCGTGCAACACGCGTGCCTTTTGTCGCTAACAACGAGACCCCTGTCAAGTATTCACCCGCCGGCAGTCTGGCTCCGTTCAGGGCGATCTCGAGGGGAAAATTCAATTAGCTTCGGCAACTAGATCGTTGGCGTTCCAGCTGCAATCTTCAGATAAAGTTGCTTCGGAGCAAACGATGTGCGATACGGAATTGTCACGATAGGGAGCTGACCTAGCTGAATCTGTGGCTGATTCTTTGGCTGGAATGACGACAGAATGCTTACAGTACGGCTGATGACATCGCAAAGTGTCCTGCGGCGATTTGATCCTTGGTGCGCGATTTTCTACGAGGATTCGTTGTGTAGACATTGTGTTAGAACAATTAAAAGCGATCCGAGAGACGCTGGGTGTAGTTAAATTGGTAATTGGGAAATTTGTTCAAAGTATTTCAGGAATAAAAGATGCACTGGGGTCCTATGGCTTTTTGATCTTCAGAGCGTCGTCCTTGTGTGAAGATTTTTATGAAAACCAAAAATGAGAGATTCTAGATGAATTTAGACACTCGAATGAAACAAACGAAAAAGAAAAAAAAATCACGGGTTTCCCGCGGTCGCCGAAGCTCCCCAAGTCTCATTGAATGACGGTTTTCGCCGACAAGGGAGCTCGGCTAGAACGAGGCGAAGGCAGCAGGCAAATCGGAACCACGGTGGTCAGCCACTTTATCCTCGTGCACGCGGAGCGAGCAGCGTGCTGAGCACCATGGCAATAGCATGTAGAGCTCTGGTACCGCGACGTGCATGCTATACTATGGGAGTTTGGCAGCGGCGGTCCAGTCTCGACGACGGGTCTCATGGTGTTGCGTTACTTTCCCACAGGCGAGCCTCTGCCTTCGTGTGTGCAGTTCCTTTCGAGGCTGCACCGCGCACGCCCACCGTGTGTGCACCTGCACGGGTACGCACATCAAGAGAAATAGAGAGAAAGAGTGAGAGAGAGTGGGGGAAAGAGAGAGTGAGAGAGAGAGAGAGAGAGAGAGACAGCACGGACGAAAACGGGGGAGATGCAGAATGAAAGAAGAAGGGGAGGGAAGCACGCATCTCACCTTGCAAGGCGAACCTGTTCGCCGACAACGGGACGGAATATCGCCGTAACCGAGTGTTACGACCTGCGAAATAATGTTACCTCCGAGGATCTTTAAATTTCAGGCTACCCGAACGGAGGAAGTTGCTCGACAAAGCCGCTCGATTTGCAATTGGATTTGGAAAGCCGGTGCTGCGTGAGATGCGCCGATAAAGAACCAGAATTCCACCGGCCGAACGATTCTTCTCTCGTCTGAGGATGTTTACGTAAACGGGTATTCCAGTGGAATTACTCTAAAAAATCGAACAATTTTATAATCGTACCGAAGAACACGACGAAACTATAAGCTCAAGTCAAACGCATTTTTCTTGGGAAACTGCCTCACCAATCGGACTCAGGTTTTTGCGTATGTCTTCAGCGTTTGCGACATGATACACTTTTTCTCTAATTTTTATAGATTCTTCAAAACTTTACACTCGACGGGACTTTATGTTCGATTTTTGTTAATTTTTTATTTTACTAAAGTTAATCGTAGCGATACAACGAACAAATCATTTGTCATTGAGCGCAAGCTCAAAACATTGTTGTCTTTCCAATACTTTATTTTTATCAAGATCTTTCTCGTTAACCCAACCGGATTACAAGAAGCTTTCATGGACGTCCTGTATGATTTAATTAAAATTCAGAATAATTATTCGGCCTGTCAATTGATGTTACTCTGGTTTCACGAGAAATCGACAAAGTACGATCGGATGGGATTTAATCTGAATCCTCCATCGTAGCAAGGTCCAGCTTCCGGTCTGCGTGACGGGACCCGTTTCCGGGACCGTTCTGTGCCGCTTGCATTCAATGGGACCCCAACATCGAGTGGTCTCTTTCCCCATGGTCATCGGCGAGTTCGACTCGTTTCCCATGGGTGTTGTTTTCGTCTGTAACAGTACACTAATCCCGATAAAGGAGAGCGCTGCTCTGTTTTTCGTCGCGATATGGTTAACACGCTTGTAGCGATAATTGAACGAAGGTGCGCCCAACGAGTCAAATTAATTAGCTCGACAAGCCTCGACAACTATTTCTGAAAATTACTTTCGTACGATGAATGCCTAAACCGAGCTTCTGCTCTATGCAAAAAGAAATTATCCATAGATCACGTTCCTCAGACAAAATGCATAATTCTTTTTAATTATTGATTGAACCTTATTAGCGAAGTTCAGTGTTTTATCTCTTAGAAGGAAGGGTATAGTAGTAGATATTTTATAATTTTGAATATGATTTTCAAAGTGAACAAGCTTTTTTGTTAGTTTAAAATTAATTTCTCTAAGTCCTTGTACACTCAGAACTTTACTTTGTCCATGAACTAATGTCGGAAGGGTTAATTATGAACGTCTCCTACATTTAGTTAATTTACAACTGGATCGTGAGCTTTATGCGATTATTTAAAAAATTGTTTAGATGCCACAAAAAATGGTAAAAACATCAGAAAAGTTGAAGAACCTATCGAAGCGATTTGTAAGAAATAAGTTTCTATTTAACTACTTAAGATTGATGACAAAAACTTTTAGCTCGTTGGACATGCAATAATGTCCCGCAATTAAATTACGATCCGTGGCCTCTACAACTCACGTAATTTGTCTCGAAGCAAAAAGCCTGGCGTTTAATTTGCACGAATCACGTTACAACATTATCACAGTGTGCAGGATTTATAAACGACTGTGTGATGAACGGCCGATCGCCCGACCACGATAGATCCTCGCGGGAAGACGATTTATACGCTGTTACGTCTATTGTCAGAGCCTGTTTGTCAGTGGGCGATCAGGATTGTTTACCGTATGACTTACTCGTCGATCTCTTAGTCATAACTTCGTCGTCATGCGATATTCAGCCAGGCTTTGTCGTAAACGTGACCCGGTATCCGCGATAAAAAGTCTTAACAATGGAACACGCTTGTGAATCTAGTCGAATCATCAATCATATCCGTCGAACTAGAGACTCTTCACGTTCTGGAGATAAAATTGAATTTCCTTGTAACAAAGACCACCGAGAACCTTGGAAGAAGAGATCCCCGATATCCCCGAGCGAGACGTTATTTTCTAAACGAAAACGATATTATCCGGGCTGCAGCAGGATTACCGTATCATCTGCCCGTTCGTTGCCCCTCGTTGCCCTCTGTCAACTGTCTTAAGAAATCGGGAGAGGCTCACGAACCGTGTAACCAAAGCCAATCCTCGAGCAGTATGTTCAAGCTGACCTAAATGTGCACGGCCGCTCCCGAGTCGTCAATCCTATCCCTTCGGGAGCCATTAATTTATTGCGTAACGGCCATTAGATAAGGGATGATCGTTAACGTGGTTAATGAACCGCGAGCTCAACGCAATTTGCATTCTAGAAATTAAAACTGGAACGATGATTCGATCTAATTTGATTCGATAACCACCGAAACGAAGGTGTTTCCTTTGGTAGTATGTATTTCAATCGACCCGTTCGCAGGCGATGGAATCTTGAGGAATGTGCAGAAGAACGTGTGAACTTCGTAAATGGAAGATTAGAAACTGGAGCGGTGAGTGCTGCGTAGCGAAAGTTTACTTGCGGGAAGAGTTGCAGGTAATCAATTCGGCTTTAAATCAATTCTTCAAATACAACTAAGAAATCTTGGCTGTTTCCTGTGCCTCGGGCAATGCATTACAACCTGAACCACCAGCGTGATGAATTTATTACTTTTTCCTTCAAAGGGATCTGTTAATTTATTCTGTCATATTCATATGACAAAAAAATTGCGCGATACGAGAAATGGGAAATTCACAAGCCACAGTTGCAGTTAATCTTTTTTAAATACAATCACCGGAGAGCTGCAGAGATTCATAAATTCTCTTTTAAACAAATCGAAAAAATAGCATAAGCCTTCTTCTTCGCTTTCGCAAAACGCTAAACGTTTCTCCCTTGAAAAGAAAAAAAAAACAAAAAATATCAAAAATTCTCCAAAGGAATCCTGTCTATTTCCTGCAGCTGAGCCAATGCTTCACAGCTTGTCAAATCGATATGTCGAATGTATTCGCGAGGTTTCGCACAGTGGTATAAAATCGCGTCTAACGAGTTCGCGCGTCAAAGGTCGTGATTCACTCGAACCGGGCGACGACGCTCTTTCGCATTAAGCAAATTCCGCCGCTTAAGAGCAATGACAAAGAAGTGCATGATTTATAATGGTCGGTCGAACAGGATTACATTCATCCTGCAGTCTCGGTGGCGTTTCACAGAGAGTGGCAAGTAGCGCAAGAAAGCCCTGTCAAGACGAGGGCCAAAAAATTCGAAGTGGATCGAGAGAAGATATCTCTCGATTGCGTATCCCTTGCGGCGCTCTTGTTGTAACAAGATTCGCTGACGGCATCTAGTTCACGGGATAGTTCTTCGATGAGTTCTTCATTCCCATGAGTGTTGCTTTCATCGCTGGAGCCGCGCACTATTTCCAGGCTAACTTTATTAACCGGCGAAAGAAAACCACCGGCGGCGAACAACGGGCTTCCTCACTTCGAACTCGTTCGCTTGGGGAGAACTGCGAAACGCGTGACGTTGTGGTAAGCATATTTTTCTACGCACAACTGCCCCTTGGCAAAAAGCGATCGATCAATCGACTGTCTATCATTCTAACTGGACTGATTTTTGCGCACGCTACAATTTTCACGGGGTGTTTTATGAAATTATAAGTTGAGCAGAGTTTTCTTCAATGGTTCTGGAGATTTGCCGTAGTACAGTAAAATCTTGATCGAAGCCCTTGATCGAACAGAGCTACGCGATCTTAGTCAGGTCGCCTGTCCCCTCTTCGAGCAGTGTTTACAAGCACTGTCCTTTTCTACGTTCGACGCGGCCGACGCGGTCACAAGAAAATAGGAGCCCTACACGATCCATGTCACAGCATGGACCCGAGGACTTGGCGTAAATCAAGAGTGGACTGTAATGGTAAAATGAGGACACTATTTATTCGATCAAACCAATCGGCTGACTATCATTAAAACTGGACGCAGGATTTTTGTGCAAACTCCAACTTTCATAGTGTGTGCTATGAAATTATAGGTTGGGCAGAGTTTCCTTCAATAGTTCCGGAGAGTTATCGTGGTAATGATGATATAAAGAGACCATTATTTGATCAAACGAATCGAGAGACTACAGACCGTTTAGTGTAATTGAATATTCTCTTCTGGAGGAAGTGTTAACATATCCTTTCGAAACCCAACTCGAAATAGTTCGAACAATCAGCCAGCATGCATAATGTTTCGTTCGGTTTGCAAATTCTTGCTATGTACCCAGGCATCTCAAATGTGGGAAAATGGAAAGTCATCCGGAACGAATGAAACTAGTTCAGTCATGCTACAGGTGTAAAATCCTGATACGCAGCGGATTTAATAACCCATTTCCGTTTCTCTGAGGCTACACCCGCTTTCGAGAGCCGATTAGAATACCGATCATCTGATTTTCGAGCAATTTGTACCAGGAGTATCAATTTTCGGGATGACGGGGTAATGTTTTTGTAACATAAATACAATATAGCAAGTATATTAGCAAGTATTTTTAGCGGCTGAAAATTAACTTATAAGCTACCACATTATTTATTTAAAATTGAAACGTGTTTTAATATCTCGGCACACTGTGCACTATGTTTCAAAAATGCAATACACTTATTTACATTATCTTCACGTGGCAACGAATATTGTATAAAGATTGTCGCTAGATTCGACTGTGCAGCACGTAAATTCCTTACTGTAGAAAGTAAATTCCTTCACTTCCTTTACTATACAGCAAATTCCTTGCTAATAGACTGCAGATGGTGTACATTGATAACAATTGAGCAGGTGAAATGCAAAGCACCGAAGACATTAGAAAAATTTAAAAACTCACAATTGGTGCAGAAGATTTTTATTTTACATGGAGACCCTTAGCTTAGGAATTCCTACAATTAACAGAGAAGGAATTGGGAATTATGATTGCACGGTCGAAGATAATTGGCAGCGGGCCCTGGACAATTGAATCAACAGTTATTTGGAGGGGGGGTAGTGGAACGTTTAGTGAGCTATATTTCGGGGTTCTTTGTCTTCTAATTATGCAGGATGCGGTCTATTAATGCAAGCCAGTGAAACGGGGATGAAGAATAGGGGGTCGCGTGGCATTGTCGTGCAGCAAACACCACACCCTCGTCAGCCGCGCCCTTAACAAGGTGCGGCCCGGGTTCGTTCGTTGCACCTTCCACCCTCCGAGGCACGCAAACACCGATCGTTATTCCGTGTTCCCAAGTAATAAAGCACTCTAACATGATTACAGGTAAAAGCGTTGCGATGAAAGAGGAAGTCGGCATCAGCCGCAGACGTCTTTCGTGGAACGACTCGTATATCATCCTGACGGAATCTAATCGAATCGACAGGGTTGACAGTATGCACGCTTTTCGCAGTCGATACGGTGCACAATAGAATTACCAATTACCGTGACCGATCAGATGGAAAGACACCGTTTCAGTTGGCGGAGTGAACTGTGATATTATTTTCTGCCTCTTCAAATATTCTCACCTTCTTCCGGAAACGACCCGACGCTTCCGGGTGCATACAAGCGCATCTCGCTGCGAACAATGTGCTCAATTCGATTTGTCTCGCGAACCTCTTCCCTTCCACTGTTTCCGGCACGACTGTAACACTTAAATAGCTTCCACTTCCGCCGGAACCAGCCAGCTAACCGTGACAAATAAAACACGGAATTATAGTTCGCGAGTAAGCGTGCAGAATGGGTAAGTTCCCGAATTTTTTTCGGAAACAATCAGTGGATGAAAAATTCAAATTTTTGAATTTTCGGGGACGGAAGTGTAACTTACAGCTTTCGGTTTGCATTTTTCCGAGCCAAAGTGTTGCAAATTGTCGGAATTATTTTGTTATTTTATGTTTCACCATAGGGTGTACCAGTCGAAACCACCCTTAGAGTTTACGAAAATAGACAACGCTTCGGAAGTTCCTGAATGAAAAATTCAAATTTGTTTAAAAAGGTTGAAAAACATCCCATATCATATTTCGTGGAATCCATTCTCAATGTAGGATTCCAGTTCAACTATATTTTCCTGAAGCGCGGTACTCCGTTACACCGATTTACTACCGTTAGTCATGAGCTCAAAAATCCGCGGGTTGTCGCCGGGAACAATGCCGATTACTGAAAATCGACGGAAATCTTGCTCCCGTTTCGGTAGTGTGCACGCAACAGACTTCCTTGCACAATATTCCGCACGGTTTCGCCGTGTCAAAATGCAACAGACTGTACCACCATGCCGAGGATCGGCAGGCGAAGTTGGGCAATTGCTACCGGCCAGAAATAACGAAGACGAGTTCCAGAGACCCAACGTTCGCATAATTAATGTCGATCCGCTGTTATTACTGCTCCGTTGTGCAATCGACGAAATTTCACGGGAAATTGCGGTGTCATTACTGTGTACGAAGATTATGCACCTAGTTTAGAATCATTAATCATTCATTAAGAAATCTTCCAATTCCCATACGTGGACTGGATCTTTATGCAGAATCTTGACTTTATGCTAAGGTCTTCTAACTTATTTCGAGATAAAATATTCTTCTGAATATTTAAGAAAATTTCTAGTTCTCATCGGATAGACTGGGTCTTTATGCAGACTTATGTCTTCAACGACAAACTAATGACTTCCGAAGCTAAATGAGACAAATTGACACGAGAATATTCCAAAACTCTAGTGAATTCTATAGAAATTACTGTATTATCTAAGACTTAATTAATAAGACTTTTAATTGGACTCGTAATTAGGTTGCGAATTTTCCGCATTTTTGACAAAAATTAGCTACTACGATTTAAGGTAGTAGAAAGATTAAAAAACTTAAGAATGTCAATTTATACAATCTTCTGTATGGTTACTTGTAACTGATACAGAGATATTTTATTTTTTGTAGTCTACTCACAGTCCGCTGCTGTTCGAATGATAATTTCAGCGATCTTTCGGTCTCCTGTCGCGTCTCCTTGACATCTCAGCTACCGCAGATTCAACGTCTGCAATCTCGAGGTTGTAATGGCGTTGCAACAGCAAATAAATCACAGTTCATTTGTTGATCTTTGATCCGAGCGTGTCGCGTACGTGGCTCGCACAAAAGCAACGATAACTGTACGCGATAAGTGACGACGCGGCGGTAAATAAGGTAGGACTATTTGCTACACGTGTCGCTTCGACAAGCTGTCGTCTAATGGAAACGTAGGAAACCGGGGCAATCGTTTCATGAATCACAGTTCCACCGTGTCTACGTTCCTGTAAATCGTCGCAAGTTGTACGTGGCACGGTTTCCATGGAAAAACTCCTGCAAAATTGAGACACTGTCTGATCCAGCCGTGGATAAACCTACTGACGTTTCCGGCGAACGGTTCCCTGGCTAAATTTTTCATGAACAACATTCACTTCCGCGGTGATGGTCTGAGCTAGGTTGATCCCTCGGGACGAAATGAACGCTTCCGGCGATCCTCAATTAAAGAGATCGCGTGTAACTCGAACTCGATTTTCGCAGTCACGTGAATCAGGTCGAGGCCTGCGTCCCCATCTTTCGCGAAATCTTTCTATTCCATCTGAACAGTCTGAATGAATTTTTCATACAGTTTTCTATTCGTTTTAACACCTGAGACATGCTGTATATACAGTCTTACAATTTCTTTCAGAATTACGATTTCACAGAAGAATTCAATTTTCTTCGTCTTTTAATAGAAAACCGAAACCTGATCGGAGGTCTAACATTAAATGAAATAAATGTATGTATCCCATTTATTTTCAGGCAATGAAACGTACATACATACAAGTTATTACATTATTTCGGTCTGAGAAATGAAACGAATGTCGAAAGCTCTTCTCCTTCATGGAGGACCGCGAGCGACGGAACGTGAGAAAATATTTGAAAGCAAATCTGACGGCAAAAGAATTCCTCGAACGTGTCTGCCCCATAATCAAGAATTCATTGATATAAAAGCAGGTGATCGCCTGAATTCTAACCACCGGCGAAACCCGTTTTCTCGCCGCTGCTGGGAACTTTAATCGCGGTTACTGATTTCAGGATACGATGGAGGCGCGATCGAGTTTTCACCGTGCCGCGTTACACGTTTCCGGCAGAATCAAGTATGCGGTCGTAGTAAACGCCTGATCCTTTCGTTGCCCAAGAATTTTATATATATCCGGCACGAATGCCTAATATCGTTTCATTTTAGTCCTGTCAATAATTTGCCTCTGTCACAGTGGAAATTCTAATAAGGATGGCAGTATAATTATATGAGAGAAAAATCGTGATGAGGATCGCTGAGGACCTTTCTAGTGGAGACGGTCTTGAAAAAAGGGAATCCAGAGATGCAACGCGTGACGGGGAATCTGGAAACCCGAACTTCTGCAGCGCCAGTTTCGACACCCATACCTTGGAATTGACAGCGCGTGACCATCTCGTGTGACCTCGGTGAACCGAGACGGACACATTGCATCCCAGGTTCTTCCATCCTATGCCCGAAGACTGTTAATCGGGTTCGTTAGTCTTTAAGCAGCGGAAATTTTACTTGATTAATATTGGGCAGCTGCCATTGATTGGGAGATTTTCGAGAAGCTGCGCTTTTAAGGAAAAACTCGATCGCACTTTTCACTAGACGGTTAAAGTGCAACTGATTTCATTAATGATAGCTGCTGACAAGTTTACCGAGAGATTAGAATACTGCAATAAGACACTGCGGATTTTACGCATTTATAGCAGAATTGCATTTACATTTACCTAAAATTGTTAGAGAGGAACTGGCAATTTTATTGAAACTTTAGCACGATTTACCTAAACAACCTCAAGCCTGCATGCACAAGTTGAATATAATTTGTTCGACTAGCTTCGTATTAAGTGGAGCAAATTACATGTGATGGCTCCAACAGGGTACAAGGGTGATTAATTAATTCAATTGCTGCTTAGCTCACCGAGAAAATAATCACAAATTGTATTCAAACATTGTGCAGCTCTCATTGAAACTTTCGGGATATAAACACTTTGAAACTTTGGTACAATTTTTCGTAAAAAAAGCCTGTTCCTGGAAATTGAATAATTAGGGTCGAGTTAAGTGGTTCGCGCGTCACAGGCGACGCAAACGAGAGAGAAACACATCGAGGGAAAGATACTAAATGGTTCTGTTTTCACGGTGTCTGACAGATTCCCAAATAATTCAGGAACGTCACAGCCCCATACGAAATGAACGCCTAGCGTCGTCCATCTGCCAGCGTCGGCTAACCTGGGAAGCGTCCTCCGCCTTCCGGGATCGCGTGAGAGAACCAAATTAACTCTTCATTACACGCATTCATTGCGGTGCGCTTCTTCACCGCCGTTCTGGACGCGCGAGTTCGCCTTATTTTCTGCGTTTCTAGTCCATTTTCCTCACGCGGCACACGTTGTGTGTATCGCCTTTTGCTTTCGAGATCACGCGACTCGAAAGCTTAGCGTTCACCGGTTCGAACGATTCCGCTCGCGTTTCTGTAACTGTTTCCTCCGTTCCGTTCGCAGATTTTTCACTTTCGATGCTTTCAACCATTGCTGGTCAAACTGTATACCCTCCTTAATTATTCTACGTTTACGCTCGTCCCTTTATTTCTTCGCATTTGTTCCGGATATTCCAGTACCTTTCTTTCGTCGCAAACTAGTGTATCTGTCTTTATTAGACTTTGTTGTTAGAAGATTTGTAGGAATTAGATGAATTGACTACACAAAATGTTTGTCTCATATGAAAATCTGCATCCTCCCTCGTCTGGAATTTATTAATTGAAAGATTCAGAGCGAACCTAATCCTCAACGAAAGTGGATCATCTGATACCAGGAGGTTCCGATGCTCGTCATTTCCGCGGAAAGGATAGTTGTCTAATTGAACAGCATGTCACTAAAACGTTCTCTAGCACAGTAGTCACTTTCCTCGACATAAAAATGCGACCTCCAGGCTCGTAAGCCATCAGATTTGTCTAATAAACGAATCGTAGGAGAAGCAAACAACGGAATAATTGGGACTATCAATTAGAGTCTTGCGATCAGAGGCGTTCCTCTTGCTTTCAGGCTCTTGTCTCCCGAGTAAGCCTGCTTCAGCGGTCGTCGTTCTTAGCTCGCGAGCTCTTGAGAAAGGAAAGCGGTACGGCGGCCTTCTCTCTTTGTCGAGGAGCCTATTGTCTCTTCGGGATGGATGGGAACCGCTGCTGCTGCTATACCGGTTGTCCCGGCATTATTTCTTCAGAGTCTGTCGCGTTCGACAATAAAGATGCACTTTCGCGATAGTAAAAGAACCACCTGACGAGGAATCGCCTTAAAACTAGATTGCGATCTATTCGTGGCAAGGTGGGTATGGTCACCCATTTATGGGAAGAGAAGATGTGCTAAAATCTTGGGCGCAGATCTATGTGGAACGATCGATTTTCGTTATCGATGTACGTGGTCTTATGGACGGGACGAGAGCGATAATCTACATTGCAAATGAAGATATTATCTCGCACCACTTTCGATGAATTATTGTGTGGGGAACACACGATAGCGTACCGGACTGGTGCGTTTATGGCTTTAATACGTCGTGGATCTTTGATAGTTGTCGGGACTAAGTAAACGAATGCTAATTATGTTACTTGGAATTGAACAGTTTCAGCAATCTTCGGAGATTTATAATTAATATTCGGCGATAAAAATCAGCAGTTGGGAGGCTATAGGCATTCCAAGAATAGAATTTCGTGTGACTCGGCGCTAATCAGTGGCCATCGCATTTATGTTTCGTCCGAATTCCTGGCAAGGTAGCTGTCGAGCTACTGACACACCAATGGACGATCAGAACACGTGCAACGTATACATACACGTGTAGGAACACACATATTCGTGTACAGAAGCTAAACAGGGTAACATCCGTGGCTCGAGGGTCAGGAAATACAGGAATTCGATTGCGGCGGCACAAAAAGAGCCGGAGGAATGCGACGGCAGCGCAAATCGAGAAACAGATTGCACAGAAGGAAGGGAAAAGGAAAGTCTAAAATTCGTTCGTTCGAATTACTCTCCTAATTTCCGGGGCGAAGATCGCACGGAGGCTCTCCCATGTTAAATTAACATTGTTAATTGCCATGACATACCGTCGTCGTTCTCTTCGAAGATCACACGATTAATTCCGAAATTTTCATTTTAGAAAGCTGAGAGTCCCCCGAAGAAGGTGAATCAACAATACCGACGATCTGTGGCAATATAAATCGGTAGACAGAAGGCATCTAATTACTCGGCCGGCTAATTAGATGAACCAGGATATCAGTCTCGCATCTTTTCCGCGAAGAAATCGTCTTTCCGCCGACAACCACCACCGGGGGTCGAGAAACAACTCTTTACTACCGCATAGTACTATTGTACACAGGTATACATTCACAGGTGGACTGTAATTTACATGCGACACTCGTGCGATCTAATCTTAATAATCATACATTGATCTTATAATATCTTGATCCGACATGTTGACGGTCGTCGAGACCAATGTGCATTTATTTATTGCCGACTTGGACAAAGAACCCTTATGCAAAATACGTTAGTATAATTGTTATACTCCTGGCGATTGAAACATTCGATGAAGAAAATTTTGCTTAGGTGTTGTTGGTACACTTGTTCTTAGACATATGTGCCTTTCGACAATACCACTTGCGTACATTATAATTTGTTGCCAATTACAGTGTTTTCTCCATATATGGGTCCACAACACGGGTCTTGCCAGTGTCCAGGAGACATACCCGAGCCGTGTTATGTTTACACTCCTCGGCGTCCGAGGCCTCTCGATTTTCGTGACCCTTCACGGGGTGACACCGCTGTATTGGGGATAATTCCGCTACGTTTGTCATCCAGGCCTTGATGACATATAGAGAGAAATCACTGTGTTTAACTTAGATTCCGTGTGCTCGACGATTTCGTAAGGAATAGACAGCGGATTTCATGCGCTCATGGCAGAAATAGATGAATTAAATATCGAGTCGGCACTTCCGATCACCAGCGAATCGGGAACACATCGACTAATGAACCAGTCTATCGTACTATTCAAATTACTTGGATATCTTTAAACTCCCATATGAATTCCAAATGAATCGGGAATGTTCGAAAGGTTAATACGCTAGCGTCCACTCTCACACGCTTGTCTCTGTGTGTTCGTGAGTTCACGGTGTTGTATGGCGTCCTGTGTTCGTGTGGATGTCATTCTATTGTAAACGGAGATGCACACACGCGAACGCGGTTCTATTCTCGTGCATTCCGAGCCATGCGGGTAGCGCGGGCCCGCGTTTCCTGTGTACTCACGCCAGCCGAGCTCTTTACGCGTACGCAAACACGAGTGCACGCGAACACATGTGCGGTCTTACCACCGTAAAAGCTAGTGTTTATTGTCGAGCCGACGTGACGAGTACATGAGAACCTGATGTCATATTGCGCCGCGGCTTCGACAGAAATGAACTATGCGCACCGGCGCGGCGGCCACTGCACTTCCGCTCGCGCTGCCCATTGTGTCCATCTGTGTGTTGGTAGCGCGATAGCCGACTTCGAACGCGATAATTTATTATGTAATACCGCGTTCACGGCGAGGAAAAATGTCAGTGTTCTTGCACGGTTGGTAAAAATATTTGAATTTGAAAAAGAAAAAAATGATAAAATCCAGCAGTCCAGAATAGCGGGTCGATATTTATTTTACATAAGTCGACAGCGTAACCCTATGACAATATGCTCCCAAAGGTGTTTAACGAAATTCGAAAAATTAATTTCTTGAATCTTCAATGTTCTAACATAAATGTAGGTTCATCCTGTAGTCGTACTTATAAGCAAACATTTTTAGATTTTGCTTTTTCGATTAATACAGCGGAGGCTACAACTACACAGGCGCTAACTATTATAGTGGAGATATAAGCCATTATCGGAAGATTACCCGTAGCTCTTTCGATTAAAAAAACTTATTTGCAGGTACTTCAATGATGCTATAAAATAGCTCTACGATTTAGAAAATATGGGCTCAAAACACTGTCCAATATAAATTTCCAAAAATGCATTAATTGTGAGACGTTTGAGCAGACTCGACGTTTAAAGCGTTGGGCGATCGGCTAATGAAAAGATAAGTCCAGCTAAGATTACGTCACCGGTATCCACCGATCGATCAACAGGTATTGACCAACAGCACATTGACGTGCCGCGCAGGTGCCTCGGCGAACGTGGGTGCCGCCGGCTCGTGGGTGGCTCGAGGCATGAAATCCCGGATTTTTGCTCACCTTTCGAAAATATAAAGTTTTCGTTGAGTGAGATCGCGTCGCCCACGTTCCCCGCGAACAGTGAACAGCTGCGAGACACGACCAATGAAAACTTGGTTCCTTTCTCGCGTAGGAAGACCGCAGGACTCGGTTATCGCGACACGTGCAAGAACCGTGGGCCAGATCGCAAAAATTGCGCCTTTGAGACGCGAGGAAACGCTTTGCGAGCTACCTAGATTACGAGCCCTCTTTGAGAATCCCCTCCTAATTGATAAGATGCTGAGAACTTCATTGATCCCTTCTTTTTGCGACAGATTCCAATAAACAGCACTGAAGAGTTCTACTATATTTAGTAATTTTTCTTATGATTGCTATTACTTTAATAAGTCTCACTAAAGAGTTTTAGTCCTTAATCGTATCCTAATGATTGCAAGATTCTAATAAACAAAATCAAATAGTCGTACCCCTACATGTAAAATTAACAATAAATGTACCAGGTCCCTTTTCATGTCCCTTTCTATAGAGAAAGGCTTTAGAGCCTATCTAATAATAATTTGAATGAGTATCTGACTTGTTAAGCATATGATTTTGTCGACAAGTGTAGGAAATAAAGAGAAACTCGGAGAGCAAAGTTTTGATGGGAGTTTTGAAAGCAAACGGAACGCACGGTTAATATTTTCTGATCGACGAATACGCCTCAAGAAACCCAAGTATGCTGTAGATGATCCTAATAGATAATTCCACTTCCGTTGGCTACTGCAAGCGTAAAACACGGACGATGTATTGGAATTACATTGCATTATTATGCGGAACACGGTGCTCGCGAATGCATGATGGCGCGCGAGACAAGGTCCTGCATCTTTACCTGTCGGGCCCGTCGTCCATTCTCTTCCTAGCCAGGTCCTGAAAAAAAACCCGTTTCGACCAACATCGAATGCATTTTTCTGTTCGCCAAAAGAGGGAGAAAACGAGTGCGAAGTTCCCACCTTTTGCTCGCGAATATAATGACGCTCACTATAGCAAAACAATCGAGTTATGCGATTGCAGCGGAAACCGCAAAAATAATCTCATAACAGGATAGGAGAGTTAGATTAATAATATTTTTAGCTACTCGCGGTTAACCCCAGAGTATCTAATTTGGACTCTGTAAATAAATATTGTACTTTCCAATCGAAAAACAAAAACGCGTCAGTTACCTCGACTCGAACGTATTGAGAGTCTCTATCTCTGTTTACACAGAGAATAGAATTCCACGAACATTTATATTCGTGAGTCTGTGTTTATAAACAACCTAATGATAGATGAAGATTCGATAACACGAATTCGTTCGCCGGAAAGATATAAAATTTCAGTTAGTCATCAGCATTTATTTTAGCCGCGAGGAAGCAGTACGCATATAGGTACAGCAATTATTCATGTACTAAAAATAATTAGTAATATGTATGAAAACTGTACAAATGCTTTAATATATTCTTAATCATTAGATAATAATAGTATTCTTAGAAATCGACATTCCATAGATAGAAAAAGAAAACAATTTTATCGAAAAACTCATTTTTAATGACAAAAATACTAACTTCTCTATACAGGTCCGAATAGACCCTGTATCTGTATGTTATGAAATATATACACCGTTATATTTGGGAGGGTCTATAGAATCATTCTCGGTAAAAATTATTTTTACAGCTGTTATAGTAAAGCAAAAAAAGTTCTGAAAGACGATTTTTAATTCCTGTTGAACACACCGAAATCTATGAGTTGTTTATTAGCTATTCAAACATAAAATTGTTATTAGTTGCTACTTCATACACCTAGGTGACTCGTCGGTATCAATCGCCATATTTGAAATCCTACTATCAACCCTTCAGCTACCAGAAGTCTAGTTCAAAAGGTTCTCAGTGATATCTGTGTCTAAATGTTACTTAAAAGTCTTCTTTTCAACAGCAATCCTTCAAAAAGCGATTAGACTATATTACTAAAAATAATTGATCTATTCAAGAACAATATTTCCATCGTTATCGAACATAGATTTCGAAAAACCATCAACTAACAATCACCAGGTAATGCCTTAACTAAATACTTAATCTACAAGCATATCAAGTGTTTACCTCCCAAATATTAACACAAATACGTTTGTTTCACGATTAATTCAAGTCTGAAGAAAATGAAATCCTCTTGAAATAAAAAACACCTTTTCCACGAATGGCAGGGCTCTAATGTTTCCTTACCTACCGGCGGGATTCGAAAAGGATCCTGTGGCGCCCCATAACGGCAGCAGCGTGCAAACTCGGACAAAGTTCGGCGGACTCGTAGCAGGGGAAAATGTCTCGCAGGTATCTGGTTTGACGAACCACGATGCGTGCGGTGTGTATGTGTGTGCGTGTCGTGTGAATTTTCACAGGTGGTGATTTTCGGTGCTGGACAGGACGCGGAGGAAATCGCCGGCTGAGCGGACGGCAGTCGAAAAAGAAGAGACGCGAGGTGTCCCGAGGCGCTGGTGATCGCGGGGCGTATCCCAAAATCGTGGGGGAGAAACGGCCCTGATTCGGTCAAGCGAACTTCGCGGTATAGTGTGCGTCGTGTTTTGTCACATTCCGTGAGAGAATCGCCAAGTGAACAGAGAGGAATCGGCGCGAGTGAGAACGCGGTTCCGTGTTACGAAGGTGCTTTCGAGAATTGAAAGAAGATCGATTTGATGGCGACCGCCAAACCGATTCGCAGCTACGCCGAGATCCTACGATGTTGGATCGCTTTGTGTTGATTTCACACGGCACCACGGCCACCTGAATCGTAACGGTCTTCAGGATCTGCAAGTGGCGAGTGGACGTTTTTTCTTTTACCCGTAGATCGGCTGGATTCGAATCGCTGCCAATGTGCAACTCGGCCGACGCTTCGTACGTGCAAAAGCTAGGTTATCTGCACCTCGGAGACGAGCCCAGCGATGCCGTCGCCGCAGCGAATATCGGCAGGGTCACTGGGTCGAGGCCCGAGGCCCAGGTACCCGTGTCGAGGAGCACCACTGGTAGGAACGACACCAGAGGGCCTGGCAGACCTGTCGGGGCAATCGAGAGCTTCATCGAGGGCAATTCTGAGGTCAGGCAAGTCCCACCAGCTGATTATAAAATGTACGAGAGGGAGAACATCATAGCTGCATCCAGGTTTGCCACACCGAAGCCTGTTGAGCAGATCAGCGCTCAACAGCAACAGAGTCAGAGTCGATTGGCTCATCAACAGGCTCCGGTGTACGAGAATATTGATTATTATCCACAGCAGAGTCAACCTCATCCCCCGTACTATCATCCTGTGGAGACTAGGAAGAGCCCTAAGAGCAGCCCTAGAGGATCGTTAGCCAGCGAATCGTACGAGCCTACTTTTAGGAAAGCTCAGCCACAAGTACCCACTGGAAACAGGTATCAATCCGTATCGCCTGCAAAAGAGCTGCCTCCGTATGAAGCACCGCCTGTTTATGAGAATATACAGGAGGTGCACTTTCCTGAGAACGCGCAAAACAAGCCAGGCCCTCAGGTTCCACCTAATTATTATCATCCTGCTACTATTAATGGGGGTGATTATGTTGTCATGACTGGGAAAGTGGGTCAAGCACAAAATCAACGCGGTATGACACAGAGTTTGTCTTACACGCAGCAGAGGGCAAGCAATATACGAGGACAAAGCTATGATGGCTCAAGTTTGCAGCGTTCCGTGGACTCTTCCACATCGAGGTACTTACAAGGATCTTCTTCTTCGTTGGACCACCAGGCAGGCAGAAGTGCTTATGTCCCACCGTCTGAATTACAAACACCGACCAGGAATTTTAGTTATAGTGCTGAACAGCAACAGCAACAGCAACATTCTCCTAGAACTGGATTGCCGTACCATAGTGAATCTCCACCAATTCGTTTGCCCCCAGAACCTCATCACTACCGCGGATCTCTAGACAGTACACTGAGTGGACAGCATGGGTTCAGAGCCACAAATCATATTGAAAGTGCACAACAGTCTCAGTACCGACAGGACAGTCCTCAAAGTTACAAACCGTACATAGAATCTAGCACAAAAACTGCCAGTGCAACAATCTCTGGAGATACTCAGGCCAGAAATTCTCCAGTTTACGGTGCAAGGCAGGGGGAACAGTCTGCGTGTAGAAATTCTCCCTGTTACTCTCCACCAAAGGTGTTACCTCCGCTTGAGAGAAGCTACTACCATCAGGAGCCTAGATCAGAATTTCCAGCTAGGAATTCTCCAATCTATTCTTCCAATAGATCAGCGGAGCATTTAAGACTAAGTAATTTACAGAATGATAGAAATTTTATTCAGGATGTACCTGACCCTCCTGAAACGAAGACACCGGTGTACACTACCAGTCGTGCTGATTCGTCCAGAATCATTGCTAACAACCATATCGCCAGGGGTTCTCCGAAAGCGAGTCCAACGCACAACCAGGTATCGTCGGACACGGTTGCGCACATGATCAATTCGCCGAGACACGTAGCTTCATCTTCGTCAAATAATGTCATTGGAAGCCCTATTCGCGGCCAAGTACAAGCGCCGGTTACCAGTGCTACAACCACCACCACTGAAACCGATTTAAATATCCATGGGCCTAGGATCACTAGTCTTCCTCCCGGGGTGACCAGTGGGGTGGCAGGTCCAGTTTTTCTGAACGCTGGCGTACCCGTGTTACAAAGGCCGTCTGAACCAGAACTCGAAGAAAGGAAGTCAGTCAGCCCGCCGATCAAACCCACGGCTGGGAAGGGGCTACTGCCCTACAATGTCATACCACCCAGACAATCAGTAAGAAACCGCAGAGTGAGACGAAAATTATTCGAAATCTCTAACCACTGTCTCTATCCTCTTTCTTTTTCTCTCTTCTTTGTCAAAGATAGTTATATAGCGCTTTGCTCGTGTTAATTGGGTTAAAGGAACGTGGCAATGCTTTCGATTTGCCTTTCCATTTTGCATGTCGAATTCATACAAAATCGTGACCATCCCTGCATACGTTGGTCCCCTAACTGCATTACACGAGAACTTCTCTTATATCGTAAAATTCCTTGCATTCTGCTCTTCTGTAACAACAAATAGCATGTCCCAGTTTAATACGAAATTAAGGAGAGGCCTGCGCGATGTTTGTCGCTTCCCAGCGATGATCTCACGAATGTCAACCGCTATCGCTGATATTTTACATAACGAATGACCCATGTGACGATAAGATTAGAGAATATTCCAGCGAAAATGTTGCTCCCACAATCCGATAAACGGCCTCCTTAATCCACCAAAAATTTCGTAAACCATCGGCTTTGGCAAACGAAAAAAATACTTACGCTTGGATTTCAGAATATCTTACGATTCGTGACGAGTTCTTTCTCCGAACTCGCGCTGAATCACGGCCTGTAAATTGTTTCCTCCTGACGACCACCGTATAGTTGCCGCACAATATTTTATTCATAAACTGTACGTGTGTTCATAAAAGCGTTTAATCCTCTGTGTATTTCCTTCTTATGTCAATATTAATTATAACTACGTCTACGTACAGTCGCCGCGGAAAGTATGTTGACACCTTTCC
>CM052130.1:3033407-3050410 GCA_028454255.1 Halictus ligatus | reverse complement strand
ATTACTCCGCTTGGAAAGGTGTCAACATACTTTCCGCGGCGACTGTATATGCACCATGGTCGTTTATATGTTTTCCTGCGGCGAAGTCCTATCACGATTCCGTTTATCAATGTTAGGCTGCATATCTTAAAAATTTACCTTTTGCGGACGAGGACTACTTTAACACTAAACCTACCAAGCATTAACAGTATCTGGTAAATATTGCCTTAGAAAAATGGCAACCCTAAATTGATTGAAATTGTCCGTAATTTTTCATATAATAAATGCTTGGACAAGGAAATTTATTCCACTATTTTCTATAAATGAATTTTTATAATTTCAATACTTGTAAAATATGAAACCGGTCATTTGACCGTGGTAGGTTTAGTGTTAAAATAGCAAGGTCTTAAATATTTTTGTTAGTTATATAATTGAATTATTTGCAACTTCCAAAATTGGATATTCGTCCGCGAACGGTTAATAGCACTTCCACTTTATTTTTGCCACGAGAAATCCAGTCAGCGCAGGATATTTACATAAAGATCTACAGTTTAGTCGTTATTGATGGCCAATACGGGATGTGTGATTTATGGCTTCTAGGGGCCCACCGAGGCAGAAAGGAAAATAGAGGAGCTGACGAGACAACTGGAGGAGGAAATGGAGAAGCAAGAAGAAGAAGGCGAGTACTTCGGTAAGGAGTCGTCGGGCAATTAATGAAAACGCCCCTAGTGGTTGCTCATGCACGAAGACTTCCGGTTGCACGTGTACACCGGCCTTTATTAGTCAGTGTTTACGTAGCCCTCGCAGGCCGGGTCTGTCTCCCTTGATTCTTCGTAATCTGTTTAAGCAGATTAAAGTCCAATAACGTCGCCCGGACGGGTCGTTATTTCACCCAACGACGCATTCCGGCCCGTAATTCAAAATATTTCTGGTAGGAAATAAAAAGCGACGGGGTACCGTGCCAATTCCCACGGCACAAGTTCCCGGTAGACCGGTTTTGGAAAATGGAGTCGGGTCTCAATGTGTCGCGAAACTTTTTAATGCGGCGTTTCGTTGACATTCACTCTCGGCCCATTCGTTTCCACCTACGTGTCTTCGCACCTACTTGAAGCGCTACAAGTGTGCGCGTTACATGCATTCGTTCTCAATGCACTCGCGAGAACACATGCACACAGACACAGATGTGGTATGTCCTCTGTGTCTAAACACCGTAAGGTGGTGTCCACATTGGACAGTATCAATGTCGATTAGATTTTGCCGGCTGTCGACGGAAGAATGGGATCATCAAGCCCGCTACACGTGCTGAAAGCGTCTTGTATTGACGCGAAAGCCACTTAAGTGTGTCAGACTTGTTTGTCATTTAAATTGACCCGCAAACTACCCAACATTGCGCAACACTGATTTTCAATTCCAATGAAAGTATTCGATGCAAATGACTCCCCCATCTGCGGACAATTCTGACCTATCACCGTCCAAAACACGGAAAGTGTTTTTCGTTGAGGTGCTCTCAGGCCAAAACGCGAATATCCAATTAGGGTGATCCACCTGGCATTCTAGCTATTCAAAAATATTCAAGAGTGCACCGAAATAACTATGAATTTACTTCAGAAAACGAAAACCAGTGCTGTAATCAGAAATGGAAACGCGCTACTGCTGACCTTCAAGTTGTCGTTAATGCACAATTCCGCAAATATATATTTCGCTGGAATGAAATAGTGTTTGTGCTGGTAGTCGCAGCCGCTTAAAGTCCGCGCGAGTGGGACATGAACTTCAGCCGAGCGAGTCAGTGACAGTCGATAAGTGGCTGGCGTTTAGGCGAGCCTAGTGTTCCTCTTGGTTTTTCTGCACGAGTTCTATTCTTCGTGTAACGTCCTGTACACGGCAAAACTGCGGCGGCCACGTCGTGCTCGCCACGGTAACTAATCTCGTTATAGATAGACCAGTCGGACTCGTTGGCGGCTTCTAGTTCGAACAGGACTGGCGCGGCGAGACCAAGTCGTTAAATCGAAACTACAAGTGTCGCGGTCAACGCGAATGAAGTACCGGGAATTCCTTTAGAAGGGATGGCGGAGTCCGTGTTACCCATAGAGAGCTGTGAGTTCGTTTGCACTGGCTAATCGACCCCGTGTGTATCCATAATCCCGATGACGATGATTCTGGCCGATGGAATGCATTGTCGAACAGTCGAGGGTATTTTTAAACACCCGCCGATAACCTGTCACGACCGTATACCGTTTGCAACCGTGATCAGCAAAGAATCTGCTTATTGCGCAACCCGGCTATAAACATTATAATGAACGTACAACTGCCGACGAGTACTCGAAGTACCTTTTTATAGGTATATGCCACACATGCGGCGAAAAAGTAACCGGGGCCGGCCAGGCCTGCCAGGCCATGGGCAATCTATACCACACCAATTGCTTTATATGCTGCTCCTGTGGAAGAGCGTTGCGCGGCAAAGCGTTCTATAACGTCCACGGGAGGGTGTACTGCGAGGAGGATTATCTGGTACGTAAGACAAGCATAGAACTCACCAAGGAAAGAACCGTCGAAGCTCACGCAATGTTACCTTTGCAGTATTCCGGCTTCCAACAGACTGCCGAGAAGTGTGCTATCTGCGGACACCTTATTATGGAGATGGTAATCGAATAGAGAATATTTAGGGGGGATTCTCGTGTTATTACTTCTAGATACCACCACACGAGAATTGCCCGTTGCTACGTGATCGAACCATAGTAAAACCGAGGTCTTTGCCGTAGATTTTGCAAGCAATGGGGAAGTCGTACCACCCAGGGTGTTTTAGATGCTGCGTGTGCAACGAGTGCCTCGACGGTGTTCCATTTACGGTCGACGTAGACAATAAGATTTACTGTGTGAATGACTATCACAGAATGTTTGCGCCCAAGTGCGCTTCGTGCGGGAAGGGCATCACCCCTGTAGAGGTATTCAACGTTATCAAACGTGTGCAGGCAAGTGTTTCGAACGTCCCCCATAATGATGCGCGATGTCCATCTTCCAGGGGACCGAAGAGACCGTGCGGGTTGTCTCAATGGACAAAGATTTCCACGTGGACTGCTACGTCTGCGAGGATTGCGGTATGCAACTGACCGACGAGCCGGACAAGCGATGCTACCCACTCGAGGGCAGGCTCATGTGTCGTGCGTGCCACATCCAACGCATATCCCACACGCAGCCGAGGGCGCCGCAGCCTGTATCAGCTAGTTATCAATTTATGGGATAAGTTAAATGAATTCCGCGACTATGCATTTCATCGTACTGCGCGCGTGCGTCAGTCCGTCGAGCGACTGAAACGCGCACAAGAGAGTGTCCAATGGTGAAAGTAGCTTACCTATCGGTCCGCACGGTGGATTCAATCCATAGTAAACTAGACATATGCATCAATTATCAAAACTATACTAGCTTTATATTGTTCCTCCGAGGAGAACCGGATCACGTACCCAAGACTGGCTATTTACAATATCGAAATACTTACACTGCCCAACGGGATCACCTAGATTCTAGATTATTCAGGTCTCATCAATATAAACGTCAATATATATCAATGATCTTGTCTATGTAATTCGTTAGACGATAGGTCGCATCGCGATATCGGGCGGACGATTCTCTCTTTTTTCCATTGACAGCTACTAATAATATAGATAAGTGGTTATATTTAATATATGTGGTCTTTATTTATTCGTCGGAAGGTACTGCAGCGCGGATGCAGTGGTCTCATTTAGGATGAGCAAGTTGCGCAGGCAACTGTGATATAGTAGCATAATAACAAATTGTCGTTAAGTAACAATTCCTTTATTTAGTTGATGTATATAATATATGTATAATCATATTAATTGCGACGTGTCCGCTATGCGAGGATGGACGGTACTACACGGATCTCAGAACGATCGAGACCTAAGACTTCTACGACGGCGTAGAATGCCGTGGTTGATGCATTGCGTTTTGCTAACAGTATTTATTACGACAATACGTTATATTCCGATCCATTCGAAAGAGAACATTACATGACTTTTAAGATTTTTTAGCAATACTGCTCAGGAATTAACGGACAGGTTCACGATCGAACTCTATAGCTGGAGCTCAAAATTTTATGATCCCCGCGATGTCTCTTCGAGCATGGGGATATCTACGTTTGGTGCATTATCGTGGACTATGAACTTTATAACGCATAACTCGTGCTGCCAAAAAATTTGCTACGTTTCACAAATAATCAATATCTTTGCGTCTAGCTGTAATCTGCGAGTATTGTAGATAAAAAGTACAATGTTATTTAAAATGTATGCACGGTATGTAAAAGGAGACAACCGTTCAATAAAGAAGAGTATACCTGCCAACGTTGATTGCTATCGTTTTCGTCAGGATGAAAAGGAAGGTAATGTAGATTTTTCTAATCGATTTTTATTGTAACACAGTAAAATTATACATTTACAACAGGCAATATACATTTATAACAGGCATACCCGAAAACCTAAAGTTCGAATCAAAATTAGGTCAGCTTTGGTTTTCATACGTTGCTACGTTTTCGGGGGTCCCGTTTCCTCTCCTGTTTTCGGTGTGGCTTTGTGCGTTGGTGTTTTTTTATTTAATTCTTTCGTCTGTAACATATTAAAAATATTATAAATTTAAAAGATGTGATTTCGCTTAGCCTACGAACCTAAAAAAGATACGTGACACATGGTTAAAAGAAATTAATTTCTAACAGTTTGATTAAAACCTACACAGAGCATCGCACGCTGGCTATATCATGTATGCATGTAAGAATAGGAGAACACAAATATTTCAGATAAATAACAATTTCAATATATCTTAATCTGTGCATAGTACATTTCGTAGTACCTTAGGTATGATTCGAGCCTGTTTACCAAACGGCAGAGGTTTCACTATTCCCGATTTGCTCAGCTGCCTAATGGTCATTGTTGTCAGCCCTATACAATATATGCATCATTATTATGTCGATTTTATTAGGTACCTGCAAGTGCAACGAGTTTGATTATGTTCGTTTAATTAATTACCTACAGTCACCGTGTACCTAAGAGGGGTAAATATCTTATATAAAGCGTATGTTAATGCCCAGTTGCCTGCACTGGAATTTCGTACCATTTCTAAGTATTTTTCACTAAAATTCAGAAGTTCCATTAATTTGATTATGTCCACACCGCTGAAACAATACGGGATAGTGCAAAAATTACGAAACAATTATCGGCACGTGTGTACAGCGTTTTTGCGTGCATACTTTTTAATCGTTGCATAAAATAAACCAACCCAACCGGCAGACGTGACTACATGCACTGGTACCAGAATATGCCAATAGTCCTTGGTCATCTGTTTCATCTTTGCGAATACTGACTGTTTTTGTTGTTGACCTGAGTGGACATCTGTACCATTTTGTTTAAAGCCACAATAATGCGTGACCGGAATACTATATTTAGCGATATTACAACTATAGGGCAGTTGATTTGTGGTAATACGATTAAAAAGTGGGACAGAATTACACGAGAAGTTTTCGTAGTGCGGGTATCGTTCTGAAATTGTTTACACAACGATGATAACAAGATTAAATCGAGAGGCAAACGTGTTCTGAGTTTCGGACTACAAATGACCTACCGGAAAGCTTGAACTTCCAGCGTTTCGGATCAGTGCATCGTATGAAACGTACCGATTCCAGAAAATTTTTTGTTAGTATAGTCGGGCCGAAGCCCAAGCTGCTGATGAGCCTGCTACTGCGACCGAGGATCACTTCCATTTTCAAAAACAACCGCTGATATTTCTAACCAATAACTTCCACTTTCAGTATTTTCTATGTAGGTGCCGTACTACACTTCCGACACCGCGTGTAATTTACGTTTATTTGCGCACATTCGACGAGACGTACAAAACAAGGCTTTTTTATAGACAAAGCTGATGTAAACAGATATTCTAAAAGTTAAATGTATTCACAAAAGTCTACACGTTCACTGCAAATGTAAGTTTAGTAATGAAAATGCTGTGGCTACACCTATGCCATCTATAAACTCGATAACTGCGCGCACTGCAAATTGAACCACATATTAATTATATATTAAACACAATCTTCTTCTCTTATTGGACAGCCAGGAACTATTATTAATTGTCAACTATTCTTAGCTGACAATTTTGTTTTTTGAGTACTTGAGCGGATGCGTACATATGTACATAGAAACCATGCTGTATTTAACCTAAAACTCTATAGCAATTGATGGAAAATTTATTTTTGCAATTCCTGGAGCCTCTACTATGCAAAAACTAGTAACGAATCACTGCGTAATGATAAATCTGTTACAATACAACTTTATACAACTTTAACACCTTAAACATTATGAATATTGCGTTTCTTTACTGTAGTGGTTAATATAACATATGAGCGTTTGTTTTAAATTTTGAAACTCTTAAAGTATTTTCCGGTCTTATTAATATTAACTTCAGGAAATGCAATTCGTATATCTAACCTCTAACTTGTAACCTAACAAAAATTGTTTACAATCCTCAGCGCCCCTACTATACAGTAATTAATTAAGCGTAAGATCTGTCCAATATATTAATTACATTTATATAAAGCTTTAAGAACTCAAGCATTAAGAATACTACTTTATCTCTGTATTAACTAGCGGCATTTGTGTTGTTTGTTTGAAAATATAGAAGAAAACTGTGGGAAAACGCGTTCAAAGAGTTTCTTAGTTTTATAAACCCGATATGGGGAAATGTGATACGTGTAAATCATACATTGGCAACATTGATACGCCGGTTTTTTGTTGAGGTCATGATAAACGGGTCATGATCAACCGCAATTAGACGTAGTTCTCGTCCAGCATCGAAAGCGAAAGTTTGTTTCACGATTTACCGTGGCCTCTGATATACAGAATGGCGAAGGGGGTAGTAGTTGTTGTACAACTGTTCTTCGTTGCTACGATTATTGGAAACTCGTGGGGATTCACAAACGTCTACCCGAAACTTAAGAGCTACCCACTCTCCGATGATGTTGATGTTGGTAAGCCTCTGTTTTTGACGCCTTTAATTGAAAGCGGCAACATAGACGATGCCCGGAACAAAGCTGTCGTACAGCACAACGAAATGAATGATGTCAGTAGCTATGCTGGATATTTCACCGTGAACAAAGAGTACAACTCGAACATGTTCTTCTGGTTCTTCCCCGCCGCGGTGAGTGATCGTGAAATTAAAATTTTATGTTAATTTAAATCTTCCATAAATTCGTGAATTAAATTAAGAAATAAATTTACGAGAGTGTAAACGAGATTTTTATTTCACATAGCACAACCCTAAAACTGCACCTGTGGTGCTATGGCTGCAAGGAGGTCCAGGAGCAACATCCATGTTTGGGTTGTTTATGGAGAATGGCCCATTCTTTGTCAATACGAACAAAACTCTGCAGAAACGCAAATATTCTTGGCACCTATCGCATAATTTATTGTACATTGATAACCCAGTCGGTACAGGGTTCAGTTTCACTGATGACGATAAAGGATACGCCACTAATGAGACACATGTTGGGAGGGATGTTCATACAGTACTGGTTCAGTTCTTCACATTGTTCCCAGAACTTCAGGACAATGATTTTTATGTAACCGGTGAATCTTATGCTGGAAAATATGTGCCTGCTGTGTCGCATGTTATCAAAGACTACAATATCAAAGCAGACAAGAAAATAAATTTGAAGGGTTTGGCAATTGGGAATGGGTTGACTGATCCAGAGAACCAGTTAGTGTATGGAGATTATTTATACCAATTAGGATTAATTGATTCAAATGGGAGAGATTTATTCCATTCGTATGAGGAGAAGGGGAGGAATCTAATAAAACAGAAAAAATTTGTGGATGCTTTCAATCTCTTCGATATGCTACTTGATGGTGACTTAGTTGGCTCTCCATCATTGTTTAAAAATTTAACTGGATTCGATTTCTACTTTAATTATTTGTACTCTGAAGATCCTTCTAATGCTGATATAATGGCAGAGTGGATTCAGAAAGCAGAAGTGAGGAAAGCTATACACGTTGGCAATTGCTCATTTAATGTCGAAAATAAAAAAGTGGAGGAGCATTTAAAGGGAGATGTTATGCAGTCCCTCGCAATTTTGATTACCGATCTCACTAAGCATTATAGAGTTTTAATATACAACGGCCAGCTTGATATTATTGTCGCGTACCCCCTCACCGAAAATTATTTGCGTAATCTTCAATGGACCGGCGCTGAAAAATATAAAACTGCGCCAAGGAAATTATGGTGGGTGGGAAAAGAATTAGCTGGTTATACGAAAACAGTCGACAACTTAACAGAAGTCCTGGTGCGAAACGCTGGGCACATGGTTCCTTCAGATCAACCCTTATGGGCTCTCGATCTTATTACTCGCTTTACGCATAAGAAAAGTTTTTGAATACTTATACTCCAGTATGTTGGTAGACACTTGTGATAATCTTCCCACACTGGCTATGAACAAACGATCTAAGTAACGATAAATGTAGACTTAAGGTAGTATTAACGAGGTAGTCGAATGCATTGACACGAGAAAGTATTTGCACACTCCACACAGAGAAATTTAAATTTGTGTTCAGTGTTCAAATACTTCAACGATTCAGCGGACATTCAATGAATCACGATGACGCATTATACTCGATTTTGTATTTGATAAATTAGTAAATGTTTATTGATATTAAAAGTATATACATAAGCGTCTTGTCATTGAGCTACCCCTTGCAGTCGTTCGCCTTACAGACGTATTTGTTCATCCTTAGGTACTATCGTTCGTATGAATTAAAAATATGTTAGCGTCAATTGTCATAATCAACAAAGATCTCGTGGTTCGGCATGCATTCCAGAGCATTGCATGGCAATAATTCATGTTGCGTAATTCATAAACATCAATCTAGATATGGCAGTAGAAAATTGTCTACTATAGACTCGTTTTTATGCCACTCGAAATGCGGAACATTCGGTACTGTAATCAGGGTGAGCCTGTTCCTTTCGTCTAGGGTCTTCAGCCCAATCAAATCGTCCTCGTAAATAGATCTATCTCGCATTTCTACTACAGTTAGGTTAGCATTGTAGTATCCAAAATGGCTGCTCTGCCATGGGGTGATCACCCCATCGTTGGGTCCACCTATGAGCACCATACGCTTCAATTTAGTGATACCTTGTTTGGATGCTATTGCTCTCGACATATTTCTCTCGTTGTTTATGTATGGAAGAAAGTCACTGTATTTGTAGTATAATTCCTGTGTAATAGAAATAGAACTGGTCATTTTTCTATATAATTTATTGTGCTTGGATATCGTTTGAGCAGCACAATTGGAAAATACAGATTGTTTTATTTGGCTGGACGATGTTATTTTCTAATTTTGCATAATTCTGTATAATCTAATTATACAGAAACATTGATTGAAGCAATTTTTAATTTTACTCAAAATAAAACATGCCCAAGCCTGCAGTATACGAACCTGATGATGAGGATCATTCCAATAATTCGCAACGCTGATGGATTGCCCGATTTTCGAATAAAACAGTTCATAAGCTGTCTCGCAGACCAGATTAGGGAAAAACAAGTGTAAAAACTTTGCTGCAATCAAAACGATTATATGAATCATCAGATTTGAATCATAAGGTTTGAATCTCCATTGTTTACCATCGAAGATGGCCTTGCTTACTTCCGTATTGTCCTGCCTGTGGTGAGCTTAGCGAGATAAAGTTTTTGACATTGTGTTCAGGAAATTTTTGTAAAATCGCTCTGGCTAACAATCCACCCTGGCTGTAACCGACTAAATTAATTCCCTCGGGGAACGCGGCACCTATAGAAATAACATCCATGCCTATCTCCTCCACTTGTCGCCACATAGACTCCAAGCTACTCCATCCCGCGTATCTTGGAGTATTGTAAATCTGCGTCCCAGGATGCATCTGAAATATCAATTTCGAATCACCTATTGCATCACGTTTTCCCGCCAAGTTTAAGCAAGTAGACCGCCTCAGGACACAGTGTTTATCCTTTGAGTTATACTCACCTCCTTGATCCTGTTGCTGATGAGTTCCATGCTGTCACTTCCCGTGAGAACCCCATGGATGACCACCACAGCACGGTAACTTTGTGCAGCATTTGTAAATGCGAACAGCAACAGGATGAAGAAACTTGTTGAGCTACAGCGTAAAGTAGTCATCGCTAAACGGTGTATCGTGGTACTGTCAGAAACATAACGTCATGTTGGATTGAAGTCCCAGTTTTGAATGAGCGACAATATGATCGTGAAATTGCTTCTGATTGGAGCGGGGAACTACAAACAGATGTTTCTCATTGAAGATGCCGCCCTTAGATGGTTTCAAGGTCATTGGATGATAGTGTCATCTAGTGGAAGCATGACCGAATCATTCTCCACCGTCGGGAACAAAGAAATTTCGTTTGCCGACGTCGGAGCTACCCTTCAGCTGGAAAATGGGGTGTTGTATGCAGGGTTGAAGTACATTCCCATCTACAGGTAATTCTAGATCATCTAGAAATAATATCGTAATTTTTCCAGGATTTTTTTTTGTCGAAAGGAAAGATCGTTTTATAAAGTTTGATTATTTTGGTCAGTTTAGAGTTGATTATGTTGCGGGGATTTCGATCTATCGCAGACTCAATGCACCGCAAACTGTTCACCTATAATCCTTCCAGAAGTGTGTACAAGGTTACCAGGCACGTGGCATTTCCCGTACGCGTTACAACCATATATCACCCTGTTCTGACAACACCCCTAACTGTCGCAGTAAACTCGCTCCTCATGCTTAGGGCGCAGTGTTTCGACCAACGTCACCGTCGATAATCGCTAGTTTCGGAGCACGAGTCCCTTGAAATTTGTAACTTATAATACGAGGCAATAGTTACAATGGATGTAAACTGTAACACCTCTTTCGAGACTGTAGCAAGTTGACTCTTCGAAAACTTGGCAACAGCACGCCTACGAATTCCGAGGAGTTGCCAAATAATCGACGTTATGAAGAAATGTAGGGCCCTGATGGATGTTACAGACTTCCTGACATGGGACATAAGTCTGTATTTTCAACGTTTTACTGACTAGATTTGAATAAGAAATCTGTTAATAGGATTTCCAATCATTAAAATGGTATAGTTGTTAATTGAGTAATTAATGGATCTGTAGCGTTAAACTAAAAAATGTATTAGATTTCTTAAAACTTTGGTGCATGCTAGCGTGGCTATACTCTATCGTTCGTCATTAATGATGCCAAGACCTGGAAGTGGCATGAATTTCCTTAGTTATTCGACAGCGTAAAGTGAAATGTGATTTATACAGTGGTAGAATGATTGAACAGCCATACAGGTGGTGCAACAATTTAACCGGAAGGAACGAATGTGTTCACGTGCTTCTGATGTCGCGGACTGGCTCTAATCGAGTCCGCGGAAGCTTTGAAACAGCGTTTCTTTCCTCCAGCCGAAGAGAGAAAGAACTGTAAGGTAGAAGGGAACGAGAGGAAGGACGTTCAATCCAATTCCACGCTCAAACCCGACCATAGTGATGGCGGAGAGGGTGGCGAAAAAACGCAGCCAGAGCACGAGGAGAGTAGCAGGTCTCTCGGAGCTTTTTTGCGTTTAATCAAGGATATTCGCGGTCGGCTGACTCGCTATTTTAGTCCACCAAGTGCTAACCGAGGCGCGCAACCACCAGCGACGACCATATCGCAGGAAGTGGATGAAGGAATCTTCGTCCTTTGACCTCACAGGGACGCTCCTAGCCACCTTTCACGTTCTGCAAGCTTTTCCGAACCCTACATCCTCCAAACTATTCTCCAATCTCCTTCAACACACTCGCTAAGAGTCATGACGACCACGATTTTGTATTTTACAAGAAAATAATTCAATTAATTTCATGCATCCTGTTGCTTAAGGCCAAAGTGGATTGCGCATTTTATACATTTATGACAAAAATGGCTAGAACAATTGTTCCATTAATCGGCCATCTTAGGCATTTTTATTATTAATATACTATTTACTATATGAGGACATGAAATTATTAAAGCTATTAATGGTAGAATGACATTTCTACTCATCTTCTGCACAAACGCACAAAATTTGTAGTGCGCAGATAACTCATTGTTCAAGAATTTCGAGGAGAACACCCATCCCTGCGTCATCCATTTACGTCCAGGCCAAGGCAGTAATTCAGCTTCCGGTATTGTAAATTCAAATGTATACAACGCGCCAGGCTAATGTTTGCAAAAATATGCGCGTGGACCAGAGTGAATTATCTTTCGCCTCTGCCGGCCTTTTTTTTTTGGAGCAATGACTGAGCGAATAACAAGCATGCGGATAAAAATTTCTTCATGCCAAAACGAAGACCATTGTCTGACGTTCTATAAAAGAAGTAACATTTGGTGAGTTGGCGATTGCTTCCTGCGCAGCCATTTTCTCCCGGAAGGAATCATAGATCCTCTTCAGCCGGGAATCGACTCGAGAGGCTGTTTAAGGCCACCCTCTGGCTCTGTAAGTATAGAGGCGGGAGAGAAGACGAAGTGGGTGGTACGGTGTCGGAGGAACGGCCGGGAGATTAGCGTTAATTACAGAGTTGAGCCGTTCTGGGGTTGGGACGGGGCGCGAGGTATTTGTCACTCGGCACTGCTCTCGACTCCCGTTCTTCGTCCTGAATATTAATAACCCCGCGCCGTCCTTCCACACCCCCGCAGTACACTCCTCCCTCGCATCTCGTTTCGCGACATCCGATGAATTGCGTGGCAGACAACGCTACTCATTATGCTGACTGCTTGATTTCATCACCGTCACCGACACGAAAAATTAATTGTCCTCTGATCGGCGAGAGAGGGTGTGCACGGTTTCTTGGATGTTTCTGGCCAGGTGGCCTCTCCATCAGCTCATCGCTGTCTATACTAAGTCATAATTAGAGTGAGGATTTTATGCGTTTACACAGTAGATAAGGAAAGAGAATACACAACGCTACGATGTAACACAAACGCTACCCTACTCGCGAGAATTTCACTCCTGACTCCTGAATGTAGTGAAATTGAACCGTGGATTTGCTGTACACTGTAAAGGTATGGTAGGCATTATCGTTTACCTGACAAAAGGTTGCAAGGATGTCGCGATGTGGAGGTTGTCGGGAGCAGAAGTCAAACTTATTGGAATTTCGACACGACGACATTGGGAAACGTCTCCTCAGGAGCACGGCGGAGGGTCGTTCGGGGATGGGCACGCGGTCGGGTAATGGAAGATGTGATAATTTAGTATGCACGGCGGAGTTTATTTGAATTTTATTGGCGGGCTCGCTGTCACGTGGGTCAACGCGTAGGAGTGGTGGTCGTGCCACAAGGGGGTCCCTCTTTCGCTTTATCGGATCGGGGGAGAGACGACGCTCCTCCCGTTTTCTCGTTTCCCCGAGGGGACACTTCCGTCCGACCAATATCGCTTCCTCTCTCTCCTCTTTCGTCCCACCCTCCATCTCTCCCTCCTTCTCTCTCTTTCTCTCTCTCTCTCTCTCTCTCTCTCTCTTTCTCGATCCTGGTTTCTCCAGCTTCTCCCGTTTCTTTTTCTATTTTTCACCCTCTCCTGGACCGCTTCCAATATCTTTCTAAGTTCTCCGAGCCGGCCATGAATAAACTATTCCCCGACTTTGAATATCTGAACGTTTTGCGCGGTAATGGGACCGCCATCGAGGGACCAACCGCAGAAAGGACGGGAGAGGATGATATCGATTGATCGACGGCCGCCGTGAACGGGGGTAACGGCACAGCTGGAGCCACCATCCTTCAATTTTTCGGAAACGATGCGGGGGCGGTCTCGAACGGCGTCTCGAGACCCGCAGTTTTGAATATGGATGCCACCGTTCCTGCTGGCTTCTCGTATGTCCCGAAAATAAACATGATTTATTTTAGCTTTCCGCATTCAATTTATCAACATTGTTTTCTCCGAAGCATCCTGGGAATGCAAACTGCATTCAACGATTTCGCCATTCCCGACGAACCTGGACGTTGCCCGGCGTGTACAGTGGAGCGAGTGAGGAAATTATACTGGACGTGCCAATTACAGTGATGTCCGGATATATGACCACGAGCTATCCCCACCTATTATTAGAAGCGTTCGCTTAAGGGGTATGGTCACAGTTACGGGCCTAAAATCTTCAATAAATTAAACAATTTTTTTCAGTATAAAAACATAGTTTAATGTAAAATCGGATTGAAGCGCTGTTTACAACATACCTTAAGATACTTAACAAAATCTTTTTGTATTTTTTCGATCCAAAAAGTGCGACACTACCGCTTGCGGAACCTAATACGTTTCTTTTGAAGGTGCTCCGGGGTCTGACATCTAGCGGTCACATTTGTTGACCTGGAACAAAAAAAGGATTTCTCCCGAGTCTACATTGAAATGTCTAGAGAAGAATCCTAGGGTTTTTTTTTGAAAAAAAAAAACAGTATTTTTAGAAACTGTTGTCAAAAACGGTGTGTCGTCAAAAAATCGTGCAGAAGTCAAAGCATTGTCGAAACGTTTGGAAAGCTGTGTCTTCTTGCAGTTTCGTAACGTTTCATACGCGCCGCGACAAGGGAAATACTTTAATGCTGCCACCGGAGGCTTATCACCTTCTACAAGATATCCCGTTTAATTGATCGCTTGTAGATCACCGGTCTAATCTGTTTTGTCTGGAAAATAAAGAGACGAACGATGGATTTAACGACCGACAAAGAATGTCTCGGTCGTTGATCGTTTCGAGGACGGTTAAAAAGGGTGAACACCCTTTCGATTGCCTTTGAGTAGTTGTCTAGATATCGGATACCTCTTACAGTTGTGTCCTGCTGTCATTAATCCGCCGGTGGATCCTAGCTCTGCGAGGACGGGAATGACTCGACCAAGAGGGTCCGGCACCGTTGATGAAGGGACGAGGACGAGGTCAGGTGGCCTTTCCCAGGAACGCCCCAGATTTCAACATTACTCAAACAGGATCAACCTGCCAGGAAAGAGGCCATTGTTCGCCCCCGAGTTTCCTTCCGCTCTGACGGCATACACCGGATCCTCGACGTTCGGCCATTCGGAGACAAGGCATATTTTCACCACACTGGAGCGTGTCAAATGTCCCGTGTGGTTCAACCATGGGGGTGGATGAGAAATTGTACCATTACACCCCCGACAATTCGATGAAATTCGCTCGATGACGGAATTAATCCTTCCCAGGATTTTCACTGATCTTCACAGGGCATTGGTTGCAAAATTGCAAAACTGAATACCTCATAGAAATTCTTATTTCACTTTCAGCTGTTGTAGGAAACAAAGCAACCACCTTCTTAAATTGTCAGCTTCACTCTTGCCTACATCTGATTGTAACAAATCTAATAAGTTCTTCTAATTTTATAATAGCTTCCAAAGCGGAAAGCTAAAACTCATGTTATTGTGGTCAAGAAATAATAAAAGAGAAATTTCTCTTACCGCATGATCTGCACCACAAAAATAATTTTACCACCATGATACGCACCAGAAGACCTATACTTACTAGTAATAATCCAGTCAAATAATTAGCTTTCTTTTATTCCACAGTAAATTGAAAAATGCTTTCAATATTGAGGTTGAAATTGCGAGGACCGCAGCTCCTCCTCCTCCTCCTCCCCCCCCCTCCAATCGGGATCACACGAATCCGAAAAGTTTGCCAGCCGTTCCGGGAACATTTGCACCCAGCTATTGTAGTTTTCTGGGTATCAAGCGATGTTTCAAATTCGTTCGATCTTTTTTTCTCGAGCGAGTTTAAACGCGTTAAGTTGCAGGAGAATTATCCAAACGAAGTTGCCGTCGTGTAAAACAATTAGTAGCTTAGCCGTCCCCCTGCTGCCTCTATCAGCTTGTCTACGCCCCGACTATTAGTATAATCGTTGGAGGCTACGACCCTTAGCTACCCCCGGGCGGTTCACTTTAATTCTTAGCAAGTTAGAGTCACCCCCTCCTGTTCGACTTGGCTCTTTGTTAAGCTCGTTGCTCTTCGATTCGAGTTCCTACGCTTGTGTATCTATATTTCGTTCCGAAAGACAATTGAAAATGGCGGATTGTTGTGCTCGTCCGCTTCCATCGTTCGAGCGAAAACTATTTCCGCGGTGCGAAAGCGAACAGCGTTGTTTTTCATGGAGGCAATTAGGAGTCGATTGCCTTTCGAAACGCTTCGTCTTTCGACACGTCGAACATTAATGTAACGTTCCGTCCCGTGTCTAATTGATTTTCTTCGCAGAGGAGGGTGCTGTTGCTATATGATGGGGGTGAGTTCTCGGGCCTCGATCCACCCCTTTGCATTATGGATGCACCTGATTTCACACTTGTTCGTTCGCACTGGCGCGGTACGGCGCGGCGCGCGGAGAACGAACGCGCTATAACGTCTCCATCGATATAAACGGGCCGCAATTTGCTGGCCCATTGTAAACCGCCCCTCTTCGACTCGATTCATGGGTAATAAATCCTGGCTAAGGGATGTACGGTGAATTTATGTTTGCCAAAGCCGTGTTCTTTGCTCTCCTTCAAGGAGAGGGCCAGCCGATCCGAAATCTCTCGTAATCCCGGCGATGCGCAGAGTTTTTACCTTCGGAATCCTCTGAAATAATTCCTAAGACACGAAATAATTGCAACGTATTTGCAATCCTTGTGCAGAGACGCTTTTACCGATGGAATCTTTAGATTCCAGGAATAATTCTTTGCGTTTTTTATTTATTGCGAAGTTTCTGTTAGAACGAATTTCCTTGCTATTCCAAATTGACGTCGTTCGCAATGTTAACACTTTGCCGTCCGCACGTTTCGTAAAAATTTATTCGTTTGGCGCCGGCAGCTCTAATTCGGATTACTTGGCTTGTCGCCGGCCGTTCTTGACATTATCGGGAAATTATAAATTGTAAAGTTTTAATAAACTCATCTCTAGTTCTCATGAGTTCTCAACCCTGTTCCCTTACTTTCATGAAATTTCGAAGATGTATGTTACAACGTGTTTCTCAACGTTGTCGCTTTTAATATTTTT
>CM052130.1:3014601-3033307 GCA_028454255.1 Halictus ligatus | reverse complement strand
TTTTCCGTAATAAAGCTAGTCTTGCTTTTAAAATAATTAATTTTTTTTTCCTGCAGGTTGAAATCGGGATCGAAGCTAGTTGAACTATCGAGAGCAAGAGACCAAACAGCCTTACGACGCAGAAGGTTCACACCCTGAAGTCCATCCAAAAGTGGAACAAGGTATGAATGGCAGCAGAAATACTCGGTCCTGGACTCCGCAGTATCGATATTCCAGGTGTGCCAGGGGTTGGTCCCGATGTTGCGGCGTGCCACCGTGAAATACACGCATGGTGCCAGCTCTCGGTGTGGTTCCAGCGAGGATGGCTCGTAAGAGGGTTGATAAGGCTATCGCGCACATCGCCCCGCGCGTTTAGCATACATTTGAATAATGGGCAGGCCGGTAATCCTTTAAACCGTTGGGCCCTCATCCCGTAACTAGGTATCCTTTCATCTCTGGCTTGGAGCTCGTCCGAGGCCAGAGCCATCCTCCTTCACCACCCCCGCGACTCACCCCCTAACAGCCCGATGCTGGTGGTGGTGGTGGTGGTGGTGGTGCTGGTGGTGGTATGCTCACTTCCCTCCAGGCTTGACTCTACCCGGGGTTCTCTCGCGTCCTCTATTTCTCTCTTTCTCGGCGTTTAAAGATATTTCGTTAAAATAACAGTCTCGGCTCGACTGAGTGCGCTCTCTGCCCTCTCTCTACTCTCCTCCTACCCCCTTCCTCCACCCTAGCCCTTATACAGCCCGATGGCCGTGGCAAAAAGGGGGTGGCATTTGCAATGCAGAGGTTAAATGGCTGCGGGGGTTGGTACAGGACGGAAACAGGGGCTGCGGGGGTGGCAGCGTTACAGGGAGAAGATAGCACGCAGCCACTGCACAGACTCGATTGGTTTTTTACTTGCCTCTCGAGCTACACTGCTTCCGACCCAACCTCTCTCTCTCTCTCTCTCTCTCTCTCTCTCTCTCTCTCTCTCTCTCTCTTTCTCTTTCTCTCTGGGAAACTCCCTCTCTTCTCGACACATCAACCATCTCCCTACCATCCTCTATCCGAGGTTACCTCTTTTTCCACTTCATCGGCCGGGCTTTTCCGCTGAAAAAGAGGGAAAACGCCAGCCCAGGGAAGAAACCGGTGGGACAGAGAGGATATTACCTGGGGAGACTGTTGCGGAGGAACCTCGGGGGTGGGCGAGATTAAACATTTATTTAAATGGCAGCCGGTTCGGCGCTCTCGCGACTAGCACGCATACCGTCAACTACCTACACGCATTTAATATATGTTCCTTCCTGCCCTCTTTCTCTCCCTCTCTCTCCCTCTCTCTCCCTCTTCGTCTCTCTTCGGTCTAACACGCCGGTGTTTCTCGCGTGGAAAAATACTGTGGGAGAGAGAGAATCGTGCAGGTGGACGAACAGTATATGTGTGTGCGCGAAAGTTCTCGTGGTTGTAGATATTACCGACTACACGCCGGAGGAAGGAGATTAGTCTGGTGGTTTTCAATCCCATTTTCATCGCGTTTCTACTACCCTTGCCGCGGGAGAACGATATCGTTGAAGCTTCATCGAGCCCCCACGATCGTCCGCCAGCTCGCAAATGGTCGGAGAATAAATCAAAGGCTAGAGGGAGAGAGAGAGAGAGATAGAGACAGAGAGAGAGAGAGAGAGAGAGGCCCCCTACCCAATCCCCGATGAAAAGTATTTCGCGGTATTGAATGTCGGCTTTTCAATTGCATGGTTGCAGGATCGATCTCGCGACCGTCTCGACCATGTCGCGAGTTGTTCCAGGCGATTTCGTTAGAGGTCTGTACTTGAATTTGTGTGGTTATAGATGGGCAAGAGGGTCGACTGACTCTCGATTGAACTGGACAATCACTGCCGACCTTATTGAACTACTATGATTGATATTCGTTGACGGGCCGGACGAACTAGATCGGGCAATGACCAGATATTTGGCATATCGGTGACGTGGATGTGCAATGCGTAAGAATCGTTCTTGAATTTCTAGGGATTCAACCCTTGATTTCTTAGCGTGACATATATTTTTAAACGTCCTTACAGAGATTTAACTTTCGCACGATCTTTCGATTGTAATAATTGACAGTTTTTTCTTGTTGTATAATAATTATAAAGATCAATTACTGATTTTCGACAGGCATTTTACTTGAAGTTTTAGCACACAAGCTAATTTTCGAAGTAGAGGAAATGGCAGGAAAAATGTTTCCAGAAATGCGTATCGTTTCCACGGAACGAAGTTCTTCGTCGCAAACCGAGTATGCTCGTGTCCATTTCATTTCTAAAAGAAACACTACTCGTCACCGACTAAATCATTAAATGTTCCCGACCCTTACTGATCTTACTAACAGCAAGTCTCCTTTCAACAATCCCCCCCTTCCACCTAAACTTTCTCCTACAAATTGGAAGTATACAACACAATTCTAGCTACACTAAATAGACAAATGTACGCGGAACCTGTCAAAAACATTGTTACAGAAAACCTTGCTTCGCAGGAAAGATTCGCAAACCGAATATGCTCTCCGCCCCAGGATCCCATGGCACTGTGAAATTTTCAGAAGGACAGGAATCAATGATAATTCCGGAGGGCCTGAAATTGTATTCGAGATCATCACGACCCTTCATCAGGCTACACAAAAGGAGCCGGGTAGGAAAAAAGAGCAGCGTAAAACGGTCGAGAAAGAGAAGCAAGACGAGTCGAGAGAAACCACCCCGAGCAAAGTCAACCGAGGATCTATCGTTCTCCGGGGAGTAACTGGATCGTGCAGGTCGGAGATAGAGACCGAGTGAAAAAAGTACGGGTACGAATGGGGCAAGGAGAGACCAGAAGAGAGAAAGAGATCACGACAAGAGAGAGAGAGAGAGAGAGAGAGAGAGAGAGGGAGAGAGAGAGCACGGTGGAATTGAATCGAATTGGACCAACGGTGCTAGCGTGTTCGCAGGCAGTTCGTCCAAGGATATTTGTTCCGCATACGTACGTAACCGGGACCATCGGAGACTCTGTTGCTGGGTGTAACGAGCACAAAGGACGAGGATATAAAGCACCCGGTTCGGTCGTGGCACGTGGTGGTGCATGCGAGTATTAAGTCCGCAAGGAAAGTCACGCTCGTCCCGCGAGACGACGGGGCCGAAGATGGGTGCGACCAGTCCCACGAGATGCCCGGGCACACACCCATTGGCTAATTGTTTAAAATCTGATCGCACGTAAACACGCCGCTCCGCCTAATTAACTGGTGACGCAGTTCCAACGACGTGTGATTTCCACGTGACCATCGATCCGCGCTGGCACAGTTTCTTTCGACCCCTAATTAGGCTGCGAGAACATACCTAGCTCATCGTTGCAATTATTCACACGCTTGATGTCGGAAATATTCGTCATCGATGATGAAAGATAAATGTAACGATGGGACTCGAGTTTCCTAAACTCGGCAACGACGATTTTGATACTTTGGGTCAAAGTAGAGTCAGGCTCCGCGACCTGGGGCTTCACAGGCAGTGGAAACAGAAACTATATCCGAGTACACGAAGAATAGAATGCATAATTGCGTACACGTGTAAAGTCTCTCCAGCGCATGTCGAAAATCGTATCCTCTAGCATAGTGTAGGGTTATGAATGAGACAGTATATTAGAGTGATTGTTTAGAGAGACTGTGGACGCGATATTGTACGTGTTTGGGTCTAGAATGAAAGAAGAGTGTTTGGGTCTCGATGACCGGGGTGTGAAAGAAGAGTGTTTGGGCCTCGGTGACAAGAGTGAAGTGGCTAGGGGAGCCGAGAAACTGATAAAGAGAGAATGAGAGTGCGAGAGAGGAAGAATGAGAGAGGGCATTATTATAAAAGGGATGAATGCGAAGGATGTAGTTAGTCGTTAGTTGGAAGTTGGAAGTCGTCAGTCGAGAGTTGTAAGTCGAGAGAGAGAGAGACACGCTTCTTGTTTGTAATATTACCTTCAGTTTTCGACTTTTTTACTATATAATGTATCGTAGATTTACTTCGATTTAATAATTTGGCAATTTCAAGATAAGATTTATTTTCATTATGCAACTACAATATTAATTCACGTTCACATTTACTGGTTTCTGATTTTTTCGTGCTCATGATTAGAATAACTATGAAAGATTATACTCTACGAAATCTGTATGAACCACACGATGTCTCGGAATCGACTAAAGTGTAATGTTTACATTTCAATCACTAGAAATACGCTTCTTGTCTACGCGTTCGAATACTTTTGTGACGTCCGTAAACGGTATGTTTATACTCAATGCCCTGTGAATCCTGTATGTGTTGTCAGATTTTTTTGTAATTTTACTTATACATTCTCAAGACTCCTATGTGTCTTTACTTACAATCTTATTTTGAAAACTTAAACCTAACGAGGGTATTTTATTTGTTAACGATGTAGATTGGAAGCGTTCGAATACTTTCGTGAGCTACTGTATATGTGAGACTAAAAGACCACTACTAATCCAATTACGAAACTTCTTTATTATTAATTTTTTTATGAGACTTGCACCAACATATTCGTGGCATTTTTGTAGGGAAAATGATACCAAATATAATATATGTAATTCCGATAATATTTACGTGTGTAATGAACAATGGAAGTCTTTCCATAACAATTACATTAACGGAGAATTAGTGTAAACGTGAATTACACTAACGGAATTATATCGCGTTTGATATTATTTTAATCAGAATAATGCCACAAATATGTAGGGGTATGAATGAGACATTGTGCTAGAGTGATTGTTTAGAGTGACTGTGGACGCGACATTGTGGCGCCGACGTGTTTGGGTCTAGAATGAAAGAAAGTCTGTCTGGGCCGGGGTGTGAAAGAAGAGTGTTTGGGTCTCGATGACCGGGGTGTGAAAGAAGAGTGTTTGGGCCTCGGTAACAAGAGTGAAGTGGCTAGGGGCGCCGAGAAACTGATAAAGAGAGAATGAGAGTGCGAGAGAGGAAGAATGAGAGAGGGCATTATTATAAAAGGGATGAATGCGAAGGATGTAGTTAGTCGTTAGTTGAGAGTTGAGAGTCGTGAGTCGAGAGTCGGGAGTTGGCAGTAGATAGTCGGCAGAGAGAGTCAGCTAGTAGAGCGAGTTGTTGTTGTCATTAAAGAAAGTGTTTTATTGAGACCGACGTCTTAAGATCATTCCACCCTTTACGCCGCACTCAGTACGTAGGAGTTCCTATAAAATATTCCTACAATAGGCTGGTGAAGATCGTCAGTCTGGTGGGCAAGTTTGGCGGTGCAAGGCGACCGATGTCGATAGAGTAATCTGTCGAAAAGCGTAGGAACGGTCGGCGGCGTCGATAATTCAATTGCACGCGGTGTTCATTTGTCTACAGGAGGCGGGAGCGTGTTTCGTTCGGTGGTCCGGCCACTCTCATCAATCCTTTCCGGCAACAGAATTCGAGGAGGCTGCGTCTATATCCGGCAGTTTGTGTTCCAGGTCCGGCCTGGGGTCCCCGGTGTCTCGTTCATCCTGGTCAGTTAATAACCGTGGTCGGGGATCCATGGTCCACTAACGCTTTGCCGACCAGGCCGCGCCCGTTCCTGACCACCGTGTCTGGTTGGGTTTTCGGCCGAATTATGGAAACACGCCGTTATACGATGCGGCCCGGCCCGATGATAACGCAACCGCCTCGTTCCTCGTTTTAATTAAGCCCCCCCCCCCGTCCACCCGGCTCCCCGCAACAAGATATCGCCGGTACTCGTTCCCATGGATCCAAGGATGCACGAACACCATGTATTCTCCGGAAGACCGTTCTCCGAGCGAACGAATCCTTCTCGCGCTGGGTGTCCTGTCCGAGGAGGAACCGCAACCTCCGAGAATCCTCGAGATTCTCCGTCGCGCTCGCTCCTCCCTTTCTTTTCCCTTCGTTTTCTTTTTTTTTTCGGTTGTTGATTGTTGTTTTCAGCGCTTCTGGCACGCGCGGAATTGAAGCACAAGGTTCTTACGCGAACCGCCAGTCAGCGAGCAGCCGAGTCAATGTCAACTGGACATCCTCGCAGAGTTTAATTAAGCTGCCAGCTTGGAACAAGATATCCAGGCCGCGCGAGCGCCCGCGTTCTAATGAAATTTCGGAAGAACTCGGTTCGTATTCCGCTCGGGCAATCGGGATCGCTGGAAACCGTCGTGCGAGCCGAGAGATGGGAAACTTAGGGGACTTACCGGGCAAAGGTACGTTATAATACTTTTCTAGTATTTTTCGGGTATTTCTGCAAGGACGAGCCAGGCCTCGAGGATTTTTATTCCTGTGTCGATGAGTCGGGGATATAGGGCACGAAGCAAGAGTGCAAAATTCCCCTTGAATCTCTTCGCGATAGGAGTCAGAGGAGTTAAGGGGGCCGGCAGGCATTTGGCCTTGACTGTCTCGCTATGTTACGCTGTGCCTTTTTTCTAGACATTTTACGTCTTAAATAAGTAGGCAATCAATTAAAAATGCATACCACCGTGTTTGTACATGTCTTTACTACGTCTGTCCAGAGCCTTTTTTTTCGATATGAACACTAAATCTCTCGAAATTAAGAGAATCTCTCTGTTGCAGCCATCTTGTGACGTCATCCTTGCTTCAGAAAGCGAGATTTCTGCCGAATATTACAAATTACTCGACGATGAGGTAGAAATTCGCAATTTGGGCTCTGGACAGACCTAGATTAGACTTTTAGGAAACACAAGTGACCATTTTTAAACTGCTCATTGCAATATTGAAGCGTCAATTTGTCAAGATTTTGACCCTTGCAAGTTCATATACGTATATGGATTTCATTTATGTGTGTCGTTACACACAGTCGACCTGCCGGCCCCCTTAATAATGCAGTACAGTGTGAAGTCCCTGTTTAGTAAACATTGTAACAATTACAGGTCGAATAATAAGCAAACGGAAACGACACCTTCCGAGGGACAGCGCGTAATGCAGTTTCCCCTCTTCGGGTATAAAAAGGGTGAAATAATAAGCATAATGAGAAGATGAGCAAAAATGAGATTAGGTAAGGAGGCTGGTGTCCAGAAAAGTTTAGCAGCCGCTGCACACGCGCGGGAGTTTCGGCAGCGAGCAAGATCGGATCCAGAAATCCAAAATTACGCTAATCCCATGTTAACCGTGTCGGAAAGCCGGTTCTTAAGAGATTAACGGGGCGTTCGCGGGGCCCCGACGCGCATATCCGTCGTTTTACAATTTTAATTGAAGCAGCTCGGCGCGGAAACAGGAGTGGATTTTGCAGGAGCAGGGGCAGGCCGGGTAATTTACGAATCTGGATGATTACTCGCGGGAACAGAAAAGAGGGGAGTACGTGTGAACCGGTCGGCGTCGACGTAAAAACGGCCGCGTTCAGCTAATTTAAACGAAATTGTCGGAATAAACGGAACTGCATGCATCCCGTCGCTCCAGATGTTTCGTAAATGAATCCTGCCTACTAGTCTGCCATGTCTCGGCTGCTAATTACTCGGTTCTTCGCGGCAGAAGACCCGGCCCCAGTCCGGTCTAATTGAGAAAAAAGATCCACCATGAAAAGTATTACGATTACGATCGTTCTTTCTCGTCTTGGCTCTCTCTCTCTTTCTCTTTCTCTCTCTCTCTCTCTCTCTCTCTCTCTCTCTCCCCACTCGTCTTATCAAATTCACGTTGTGGTGGTTTTCGCTGCTCAGAAAACTGAAACATCTCTCCTCCAGATCTACTGCGTACCACCATCCTCCGCGTACCTTCTCTATGGGAAGATGAGAAATTCGCATCCGTCCAAATACGCATATATTTTTCCAGACCTCAGCCAGGAATCAATAACAACATCTGTAAAATATATTGTCGGCCGACGCCGTGAACGGTTCACGCTCGTACAGGGCGGAACTGTTTTTTGAAGAAGAGCATACTCGACGGTTAATCCGAGAGGAGCCGGCACTGTTACAATAAATCAACTGCTGGCGGCGGGAATTTCTTCAAGACTTCGATATTTTGTGAACAATATAATGGTCGTAGTCTATCAAAGAAACAATTGGCATTCAACCCTCGGCACTCGAGCATCGACTCTGAGGCACCACTAAAAATTGCTACACCATTACTTAAAGTATTTTCTGCACTATTAATTCTTTGCACTCGGATGTCCCCTCTAAGGGTAATTGTAAGTCTAGCATAGATGACTCCGAGTGTAAAGGGTTTAATTTGTTAATTTTTAACCCTTAGCACTCGAGTGGCGACTGTAAGGCGCCACTAAACATTGCTGTATCATTATTCAAAATATTTTTTATATCATTAAATTTGTTTGTATTTAATAAATTATTAAATATTTCAGTACTCTACGAGTAAATTGCACCATTCTCCTATGTATAGCATGAAAAAAAATATATATATAGAAGGGAATTCTAGGTCGGAAGAAATGTTTCGTTTTAGAGTTAAAATGGCTTCGAGTGTAAAGGGTTAGTAGATTACTAAACATTCGAATATTGTACGAACGAACTGCACCAGCTTCGTATGCATAAAATGAAAAAATCAATTAAAATAGTTTCGAGTGCAAAGGACGTGAAATTAAATATGCCCTCCACGTAGTTTCGAGTGCAAAGGACATGAAATTAAGTATGTCCAAGGGAATACTTGCTGCTATACTAAATAGCAGACGGCGAAGCTTGATATTTAACGAATAATCATTGTTTGTAAGATTCGAATGGTACAATTGTGGCCGACTCCAAGGAATCGAAGTTTCCCATTTTGAAAAACGAGGCCACCACAGAAAATTAATCTATGCTAAGAGGCCCGCGAAGTGGTGGTACTTGATGCTAATCAGTGCCACGATTTTTCTTCTTGAGTCGCGAGGATCCGAGCCCCTTTTCCCTGTTCTGTCCAGGTGGTTGCTTTTTAATTGGCCGATCCCGAGCACGCTGGGGAGACATCGGGCCGCGCGATGAGGAGGAAAACTCGAAAAGTTAAAGTTGGGGGTTGCGCGAGGGCTCGTCAAACTGCGAATTACCAGCCTTATTATTATCGACCGCGGTTCTAACGCGGCACTTTTTCTTCCTTTCCGCCTCGGCACCCGGCCAGGAGAAAAAGAAGAACGGGGAGAAGTGCCCTCCGGATAATAACTCGCGCCCTACCATTTGCTCAACGGTAACCCGGAGCCATGAAACTGCTGGTATTATTTATCGCGACCCGTTTTCAGTGAACAATCGTTTCCCACTTACGCGTACATCCCTCTTCTCTTTTCTCGGTTGTTAAAAACCAAAAGAAAGAGCGAGAGAGAGAGAGAGAGAGCATGTGGAAGAGAGATAACGAGAAGCGTAGAAAAAGAAATTAATTACGAGCGACCAGTTGAACGCAATTTTCCCGATAAATTACATCGAAGACGTAAGCGGAACGTGCTCTTAAGCGGAGAGGATGAAAATACCTTGCATATATTCCTCTGGAGGATTTCTTTATCTTGCAGTTTATCAAGCGGGAGGGGGGTCACCGGAGCTGCAAAAAAATTTAATTAAAACCAAAGCAGAAAGGTAGCGAGCACCGCGAGGTCGAGAGATTAAATGGATACGAGGTGGATGACGAAAGTAAGCCAGTCCTTTCTTCCTCCCTTCCAGCCAAGGAACAGCCTCCGTACCTACCCCTACCCCCTCCCCCGTCACTCCCTCTTTTTCTTTCGAGCTAATCAGAGACTGACGGCTAATTTAATTAGCCGATCGTTCGGAGCGGGGGTGGAAAAGCAGACGTACGCGGGTAAACGAGCCGTTTTCCGTCTTCGTCGACGATTCGTCCTCGAATCCCTGGTGTACAACGCTAGGTAGGCCCGATGGGCATAACCGCACCCCTGTTTGCCACTCACTACCCCTGATTAGCTGGACTTCCTGTCCACGAGTCGTCGCAACAATTCCTCCGTAACGCCGAACAGAACCATGAACACCGGTCTCTCGCCGTGACCAGAGTTTATTCATATAACGTGTGCCCACACGTTCGATCCCGATCCTGCTTCCACGGGGTTAATGATTCGGCTTGATTGCTCGTCAAACATGGGCGAGCCACGAATCGCCTCCCCCCTTTGTTCCGCACCCCCTTTAACGTCGTTTGCGACTTCGGCTCCGTTGATTCTATAACGCGTATCGGTCTACGGAATAAAGAGGGTTTCGTATCGCCGACTGTTAATATCGAGTTTCTCTATGCATCGGCTGAGACCACTGAGAATCGGTCGGCGATGTCGAGAAAAGACCGTTGCCATTAGTTCTGGTAGGTTCGACATCCTGATTTGCAGCTTTACATTGGACAAGCGCCTGTTCCTCAATTGTGTGCTTGAATAGTGAATTTCTTAGTTGTAGTTGTTGTCTGTGTGTTTCCGAGGAGTGTAGGAAGACATATTTTTCGAAGTGTTTTAGTGAACATGCTGAATTAGAATCTGCTGTGGTCTACGTTGGAGTATCATGTTTGTTAACTTTTAATATTATTTTCATTTAAAACGAGAGAAATTTCAACGGCTAGATTTTGGGAAAATACTACATTTTTCTTGTGGAAAATATAAATGGCAGTTCGAAGCACGACAACGTGTCTTCTTATTTTTCTTTGCACATTTTCTCGAAGGCGGAAAATCACGGAAATAAACGAATTAAGACATTATCAGTCCCAATATGGAAACTAAAAATTCAGGTTCGGTGTAGATGCTTGAAATAATTACAATATCGAGATTGTAGAACATTGTGTCCCCATATTTTTCCGGACACATAAAAGCCGTACCGTCACGAACGAAAGCAAATAAAGACATTAGGTTCCCCGGTGCAAGAATTGAAAGACCCAGGGTCAGTTTAGAGAGCATTACATCATCGTGACGTTATGGCGTACACGCGCCTCTTTTCCCTGCGATATCATCCGCCGGAGACAGTCTTTCGGATGCTCGATGTAGCAGGAGAGACACGAGCGAATGTGAACAACAACGACAACGACAACGACGACGACGACGACGATGTAGATGATGATGACGAGGATGAGTCAGAGTCGAGATTGAGAATAGCGTCGGGGTTAACTGGCGAAGGAAGTCCGACTTGACCGGCGTCGTTTGACCCTCGAGATTAGTCGATCGTCCGGCGGCAACGACCCATTGATCTGCGATCAATCGGATTCATTGACGCGACGTTTCGAACGTCGCCATTTTTCGCGGCTGCGGGCGAATCGTCGCGCAGCCTCCCCTCCCCCCTCCTCCGCCCCGGTAAGAAATTGAATTCGCGTTGCGACAGACGAGTTAACTGCATCCCGAAGTATGTGGCCGAAGATTTGCGACGTGCCTGTATTCGGTTCAATGCTAATACCTCGCGGCTGATCGGCTAAGTCACGAGTGATTTATTAGCGGTGGAACGTTTAAGATGCGAGACGTGTCGTCGTCGGAAATTATCCGAGCAATTTCTCCGTTCGTGTTGCAGTTGTTATTGTCGGCCACTTTTTATCTGTTTTGTCTGCTAGGCAAACGATGCGAGTTTCGGTCGAGCCGCGCGTTTGCAAAATCGATCAAACGATCTGTAAGATAGAGAGTGCAGAGGATTGATCAAATGGTATATATCAACGTTCTTTGATGAAACACCCCATTATCTCAATTTCTATAATAGTGTCACTAGTTTTCTTTTACCCCTTCACGAACGAGGTCGGTACGTCGGCTCTGAAGAATATTTCAAAATTATGGATAGTTTTATGAAAAAGTCTGATCGATGGATTACATACAGAATGAAATTAACGGTAATCTACCGTTTCCTGCTCGGGTCAGAATCGACCCAGCGTTGTACGAGGTCAATCGATACAAAACGAGGGGACGACGACGATGTCGAATGTCCTGGAGCGTTTAAAAATTTGCTCGACGGAGGATGCAAAGCAGATTTGACGAGACACGCGGAATATGATAATAGTTAGTCGTAGAGAGGTATCCTCTGTAACCGAAGTGCCCAAGGCAGCCTCAGACTACGGCTCCGGACCGGTCGCATGCATTCACGCACACGTACGCGCCGAATGAACCAGATCAAACGCAGTTTTACCAAACGACTGCGCCTCCCTGCCTCATCTGAATTGATAATATCGACGTCAGCATATCAAAGACCGCCACCCTGTGCCAGGAATCGCCTAACCCTGGCGCGCGTCTTCCGCCACCTATGCAGTAGAATTCAACGCGGCGGAAGCTCTGTTCACCGTGTTTAAAGCGAAAGACAACGGCAAAGAAACGGGAAGAGGATTCGCTGGATTCAAATAAGATGCCGAGGACAGAACCTGTGGGAATAGGGGCATCCCGCGTCCTCGGGCCTATGTTGTTTCCTGTTCAGTAAATTCGACGTGGATTCGGGCACATGGTTCGATAGCCTGCGACATGCTGTTTGCGAATATCCATACCGTCCTTTAATATTTCACGAGAAATGCGAGCATTTGTTTACCTTTTTTTTCGTAAAATAATCACCACATCTATGGTTACAGATATGTAGGTAATCAATTGACTGCGAAGTTTATGCATTTGTGGCAAAAACGAGTCCGTTTTCAATTGATTAAGATCATTAAAGAAAAGAAAAAGGAAGTTTAATCTGTCTAAATACAAACAATTTTAATTTCATATAAAAACGTCAGAATTTCGCACTGTTCTGCTCACTTGATCACAAAGGAGTGATTTATGGGCTGATCCACTCTCGAGAAAAGTTGATGTGGACGTTGTTGAAGAGCTCAGCCGATTTCACCAAATAGTTCTTGAGTTCCAGCTAAGAAATACGTCGATATTACGAAGTTTGCGTATGATTCATCGCGTTCACGATCAAAAATTCATGAGATCCGGATGCGTCTAGGAGAGTCAGGTAAGAGGGTTGTTGTTCATCCAAGTTTCTCTGCGTCGGCTTGTGCAGAATCAGATGTTAGGAATCTCTGCTACCTAGCTGGCAGAACGCTTCCACTAAAATAATGTTATATTATCGGGCGACTGTGCCACCTGAGCCGCTAAAAGCGTCGGTCCCGACACGACCATAACGCGACCGGAAGCTTCGAGATTGACTCTCGCGTGGTTGCGCCAAAAATACAACAAAGATTTCGGAGCCTCTCTGGATCCAACAACATGATTTTATCTAATTATCCGAAAATTATAAACCATTTTGGCGAACACAAGGTGTCTTAATTGTGCAAGTCTGAAGGAACATTTCTGTGTCCCTAATTTTCTTCTGTTCCAAAAAATGGCTGAACCCTGGATTTTTCGAGTGTTCCTTTTCGGTTTAAGTCGCAGGAAAAAAACCAAATATATGTTTTTTTCTATAAAACAACAAAGGTGAAGGGGAAATTTTCAATATAGCTTTTATGATACAAGTCTCAAGGAACGTACGCGTATTTTTCTTTTTCCTCTGTTGTAGAAAATGGCTGACCAGGAATTTTTTCCCAGCTCCAGTCTTGAAAACGTCTGTAGCAAAATTGTTTGAGATGCCTCGCGATGGCGACGTTTGGTGGCTATCAGTGTGGCGATGATTTAATAAACTTTTATCGTGTCAATTCTGTTCTCAGCAGGACGCCTTCCATAGTCCGTCGATTATTGCCCTTTCCGGGATGCCAAGTTTCCAGGAGGCTCACGCGGCGTTGCGTCGCGACGGCCTCTCGCAGTCTTCTATAAAAATTAATCGTTTCGCCCGGTTTCCTAATTCTTGCCGCAACGGGGGTCGCATAGTCGTTCAATTGGTTTGTATGGACATTGCTCGAGGCTGGACGGTTCAGCAGTCGAAGTGGGTCTTTAGGTGACAGAGCCGTTCATGCGGGTTTCGCTCTCTCCGGGCTTCCTACCGAGCGGCTAACCCCCGGCGAACATGTCTCGCTCTCTTTCTCGGTCTCTCTTGATTATTTCTTTTCATTTTCATCGTTCTCCGTCTGGTTTAGAGGCGCTCGTCGCCTCTTCTCGTTCTTCGGTTCGTTCCGACTGTCGTGTATAACCCAATAATCATTTAATTCCGGCAGTCGTACGCGCAGCGCTTGGCGCCAAGTCAATCTAAGCCAACCGGATATGCCTCTCTCGTCTGTCTCGTTCAGCCACTGACGTAATCCCGAAGTTTAGGAGCGCAGGAGGACCCCTCTCGCCAATTGTGAACTGGTGGTCACTGTCAAAAATTGTTCGAAGGGAGCCACGGCCGTCGAGGGACCGACCGGTCCAAAAATATCGAAGATGGAAAGGGAGAGAATCTGTATCTGTAACAAAAGCAATATTCTCCAACTTTATTAAAGTTCGTCGTTCCTATGATGTGCCAGTACTGGACCATTTGAATTGACGAAGGTAGGTCGATGCAAAAAAGATCAGTAGTCGGAGGGTTAAATAGAAATGTATTCCTTCTCTCTCTCTCCCTTAATAATTTTAATACATTGAATACAATAAAGTCATGTCCTCGAGTTCTTCTGATGTATTCACCGTTTGTCTTTCTCCTGACAGTTTTTCTTATAAATACACAAAATCCACGAACAAATTCTTAGTGTCTCCGAGAAGATGTGTTCTGCCAATCTTGAGGTACCGGAGGTACACGGAGGTACTGGCCAATGGTTTTTGCACGCTCCGATCACGAGCTAGCGAAATATCTGAATCTGGCTGCTCTCTCCATTGTGCCAGAACGAAACCATAGATCACAGCACAGGGGGAGTGACGTTATAGGGCATCGAAGTACCCTTTTGAACGGTTATCATCGAGAACGTCAGCCAGGTCAACTCCCGACTTCCGTTTCTCTCTGGCAATCGTTCGCACCCTCTCCGGTCGGCGTGAAACTGCTAATGAATATCGGCCCTAAATATCAGTCCGCGGGGATCCACGAGGGTGGCTGAATTTCGACGGTGCATATGTCTGTATATTATGGGGGATTACATACCCCGTGGAAACTCACCGTGAAAGTCCCCCATACGTGCGTCCCCCCGACCCTGGTCACGCTCGTTTGTCCCGCGTTAAGGCGTTTCACTTCTCTTTCTCTCTACAACGAACTATAGCGTTTCTTTCTCGTTCTTTCGTAGTTAGGGTACAGTGGCCCGTACCACATGTCAGCTCCCATCATACGGGAGTCAAGGCGTACGCAGAAAGGCCTCTTCCATGAAAATCTAATCGAAAATTGGCGACCGCTTCATGGTTCGATGGTTCTATTAAGACATACTCGCCCGGCTGTTTGTTGTGCTATCACTGTCTCAGTAAACCTTCAGCAAAAAACAAATACAAAATTGATTTCCACGTTCCGATTCGTTAAAACAAACGAATCTGTCGTTACGACTTTCAAAATTCGCAGAACGATTAATCGAAAACCAAAAAGGAAATATAAAAAGCGTTCCGAGCTTTGGGACAGAGTCTGTCAGACAAAACAGCCCCAAGACCGCAGTCTGGATCTGTTTTCCGAGGATGGGTTCCGATGATTGCAACAGCTCATTTGTTTACCTATTACAGTAACCCAGCGGGTCGATAATGATTCCTCGAGTCACGCGAACGATACCGACCAACGATGACACGCCGCGAGCTTTGTTCCCATCGCGAATTAACCGCGCAAAAGCTGCCCGAACTGTTTTCGTCCACTCAACAGCATCGCCGTTGATCAAACGATTTAATTGATCCTCGCGCGCACGCTTTCGTCTGCTCGTCGCTATCCATCGATCTTCGCGGATTCGAAATCGCATGCCTGTTTCATACCTGATCTCGTTCGAAGATTAGATAAACGACAGCGATTCGGGGAAGCTGCATTAAATGTATTCATAACGTTGTTGTCGCTATTTGTCCCGTTACGCGCGAACGGGAATTATAGATTTCGACATTTTACACATCGATTCGCGGAAACTCGCTCTCATTGTTATTCACGCGACGAAATATATTTCCCTCGGACATTTTGAATATTGCAAGGACCATCGAGAGAACAGAGGCGGCCATTAACTGAATAAAATATTTGGAAATATGTTAAACATGCATCTGGATCAATTTTATTTCACATGTGGCGGCGCACTGGCGGAAAATATTAAAATTGACAGGGGACAAGGAAAAATTGCTGTGGAATATTTATCGATTTTGTGGTCTATATAAAATATTTCGTATTGCTAGGACATCTCTTTATTCGGTTATATTAAAATAAATATGCACAAGTTGATAGAAGGGGAGAAATATATAAATTGGTCATCAATCATTCACTTTGCATTAATTATTAAGAATAGAAACAAGACTTTCGTTCAGGAAAAGCAATGAAGACCATTTTTTTTGTGCGTAAACATCTGGAATATGGCAGTTACCAATATTTGCGAAACCGAGCATTGCAAGTAACTTAATAAATCGATACATTATCCGACCAATAATCCCGAATATTACCTGGAACCGGGTTAGTCACGGTGAGTCGTGCGTTCGATTTTTAGCGAAAGCGTTCATGAAATTCGTCTGATTCATTGGCGCGCGTAATTTCGGCTGCGTCGAACACGTTTTATCAGCGCTACCGTCTTTCGCGGTATCGGTCTGACGAAATCGTCTGGCCATCAGCCGGTCATCGGTAAATCACCGATCGCTCGATACGAGCGGCCGCGCAAGATTCATCAAGATCCCGGATTAATCGGTCCCAATTCGAAGCAATTCGTTCCAATTACTATCTGTTTCCAGATAGCGAGTTCACTTTCGAACAAGAGATCGGTTCGCCTACCCGCAGGGGTCCATCTGCGTTTGATACGTAATCTTCGGGTTGTCAGCGAGCTGTTGCTACTCTGCCCACATGCCGGAGTATTATAGTTCGCTCTACGAACGTGTAATACCGACGAATTATTGTACAGTTCCACACGTATCGTTTCGTACCCGGCGATAACCATCACCCACATCGGCCAATTGGTGAAAGACAATCGGCTAATACGGTTCTTTTTTTTTTCTTTTTTTCCCTCGACACGATGGAGGAGTGAGTCACTCGAGAGCGAGTCCTCTACTACCGTCTGCTCGACAGAGGAGACACAGGCTGGTATAATACCGGCGAAACAATTCTTCGACGGGACAATCAAGTGTTAAATTCGTGGCGCCAGCCGCTCGTCCCCTGTATCCGGCACATTGAACTACTTTGTCAAGGTGGACGCGATTCGCCAGCGTGGACCTTGTTCGCTGACAACGAATCCCTTCGTTTGGGCCATTTGCCAAAACCGCCTTGCAGGATAATGCACGAAAATCCATGCAGGGACTGCCTAACACATCTGAAAAATGACTCATCTCATTTCACTACTTTGAAATGGAAAATATGTATTTTATTTAGTGAATTCCAAGTCTTCCGATATTGTATTTCGAAAGGATTACTGGAGCACAGAACAGAGTACTCCAGAATAGATACTCTAAACATTTCAACCCCTGAAGACCATTGAACTTCAACCCTTACAATTAGAAAAGTAGGCTAAAAATCTGTTAATAGATTCGGCCAATTATTTCATAAATTTATCACGAATATGTAGTGTCGTCCGGTAACATTCTAAATATAATACACTTCGAAAAAGGGAATTTCAAGGCCAAAGCACTCCCTAAAGGACAATAATTGTAAGAACAAGTTTTAAGCAGAGGAAACTGCACAATAGACTTTCCCAATGTTGTACATATTTGACCAGAACAAAATACTAAATACTCCAACTTTAAGAAAAATGAAAAAAAAAACCATTTTCAAGATCAAAACACTGTGTACTAGACTTTAACTGTAAATCCATACATTTCCCTCAATTTTGAAGAATGTTTTACTGCATTGTTTTCCACATTTTAAACCTAAAGGACTCTAAAAATTGACATCAAGGATAAACAACACTTGCTGCAAGTTTGAATGAAAAATTGTTGACACTAAATGCCAATGTCGAATAAAGTGCAGGAAAAATTTGATTGATCCGTATCCGCGCCCAGTTGAGAACATGATTTCATATTTTCTTTGTCCGTAGAGATTCCCAGCAGGTTCACGCTTTGTATAGAGAACATGATGGATCGGAGGCTATACTATCGCAGACAATGCTCGACGATTCGACGAACAACTGTCGCGACGGTGTGAGGCGTACGTTAACGACCGCTACACCGCTCGTAGATGTCCATCTGTGTGCCGATGGATTAAGTTATCTTGCAGCCTGTAAATCACGTCCGGTATATACTTGTGCAAACAAACATGGGCAGGTTCGGTGTCGAACCTGTACATTAATACGAGGCCCGTGAATAAGAAGACCGATAACGCCTCGTCTTTTCCCTGGAAACGATTACGGTTTAATTTCAGCTTAGATTTGTAGACAATTTTTACCATGTCGTAAATCGATCTGATTTTTCTCTGTACAAGCACTACATTTTTCTTTTCTAGAGTATTATCTTCGCCATGATCACTATCTCGAGCAAATAGTTTCGAGTGAGACACTATCGATCTTTTTTAACCCTCGCCATTTCGTGCCGTACTCTTTTATAATTTTCTGTCGCGATTAGGGTGAAAAGTTTATTCAATCGTCCGGTGTAACGGGAAAAATGGATCACCTAGCTGTCATAAATTAAATATTATCTATTCCCTTTTTGCGGTGGTATAGCATTTTTGAAACATTTCGGTTGATCATCATACGTTTAAGGTAATTCGATCGAAAGTAGCCACGGGATGTTCGGAAACGCACCCACGGGGTAGTGGAATAAATATGACTCGTTTGTTTTCGCGCGGAATATGTATTGGGGACCATATAAATTTTGCAGACGCATTATCAGCGCTTATGAAGCCTCGAGGTATGTGGAAATCGCACGAAGCCGGTTGCATCAATCACACCGCATTAATTCGGCGGCGACG
>CM052130.1:2978339-3014501 GCA_028454255.1 Halictus ligatus | reverse complement strand
GCAATTCGTCGCGGTAACACCGAATCCCCATCGAGATTTTTGGACTTACCGAACGGCAATTACGCACTATTGCAAACCGGGACGACGTCCGATCGAACGACTATCATCCGAGCAATCTACGGCTTAAGCGATTAACTGTTTATTGCATGCCGCCTGCAGTCGCTCTGGGTTATCGTCGACGAGAATTTTCCACCTCGATCGTTCTTCTGGTAAACACGAAAGAAATCATGCTGCACATTCAGGATTAATCAATTAAGGATCGTTTCATTTTGCCTGACAAATTTGAATTTGGTTGGGGCTGTTGTCCGTAATAATGATGTTCCGATGGGTCATAGATATTGTCAAATAATGAAATTTAATAATAGGTCCATCTATCTTCCGTTTACCTTCTTTTTCAGATATTTAGCAGCGCCGTTAAATGGTTAGGTTTGTTCCTACTTCTTGCGGTAACTGGTTTCCTCAGAATTAGGTATATTGTTCTAGATTATTTTTCACAAGAAATCAGATCTCTATACTGTATTCTTCACAAAATTTTTCGATAATAAATATCAGTAATTTGATGAAAGAGTATATTTGCAGAAAAGAAAGCAATGAAAAAGAATAAAGAGTATGGCGATACTGATCGACTGATTTTAGTGGAAGAGGTTGTAAATAGATAAGGGGTTTACTTGATAGGACACTTGCTAAGTCACTCAGCATTGAATGCTTGATTTAAAATGATTAAATCATAATTTCAGAGGGTCTTCCTCAGTTTCTCTCGGAGTCTACCCTCCATCAGAAATAATTTTAGAGGGTTTTCCTGAAGTCCTCTTTGAGCCCACCTTCCACGAATAAAAGGATTGCTAATTACACATTTGCGAGCAGATTAGCATTAAACACTTGATTTCAAATGGTTTTCTCAAGCACCCTCTATAAATAAAAGCTGTTCCGATTGAACACACTCTAAACAGATTATTAATATTAAATGCTTGATGTAAAATCGTCAAGAAATGATTTCGAAAGTTTTTCCCCTCAATTCCTTCTCGAACTTTCCATCCATGAATAAAATCCTTGTTAATTAAACGTTTGTTGAGAAAGGTAGAATTAGGTTCTTTCTTTAAATTGCTTAAAAAATTAGAAGGTTTTTTCTTCATCAGGATATTGTCAGCGAGCAGATCCCAGGTAAAACGCGCTCCCACGAAGGAGGTAAACCCACAGACGAAAGAAGTGTCGTCAGGAGTGTAGTTACAAGGCAGGGCGAGATGTTAGCCGTCAGGAGAGAACGACAAACCGCATCAATCATACTCACTCACTCGCATCGTCGTCTTACAAGGGCGTAGACTACCCGAGAGGGGTGTCACTGCCACTGTCTCTGGTAGGCCGCTCTATCTTTGCGAGAAAATTGCTCACGCTTTTACCGAGGAAAATAGAAAAACTCTCTTAGGCCGGAAACCTTGGGAAATCAGTTGAGAGGAATGGGAACAAATTAACTTGCGCGATCAATCATTATTCCCAATGTACCAGACACTCTTGGTTTGTACAGTCTGTGTTTTCTGTGACACCAGACACACAATGTTACATTCGTATTAATACTTCTGTTTTTGGTTGATTCGAACAGGTCTGTGGAGTCAATTTAATATTTTTCAGTAGAAAACATTTAATTCGCCTAATTGCAGGTTGTATGATGTTCCGAAGGAAATGACGATCTCGAAAACTACAGAAAGCAAAGGTCGAGGTCCTACCCATACTTGAGGAACAGTTTCAGCTGCAAGAATGTCTCCTCATTAACCCGGGGGTGGTGAAGATCTTACTGTTTGGCTCTGTCCATCACACCTGTCCCCACGTGTTCACCGAACTCGAAGCTGTGTCGTCTACATTTATTTCCTGTTCACCTAGCGGAACAGGGGTCGCGGGGCACAAATATCAATCAGTGGAGTAAGAGTAGAATCAGGGTGGTCGAGTGGTTCCACGTAATGCTGCAACCGGAGGTGAGCAAGGGTGCGAGCGTTGCACGGGGTGTCTGTGCAGTTCTCGCACACAGTTCCCGTGTCGCACCACCTGGTAAAGGAATAAACACATCCCCTATCTACGTGCATCCACCCACACAACCGCCGACACCCATCTAGCCAGTGTCGAGGATCCTCCGTTCGGGATGTGTTGGCCTCGGCGGCATCGAAAGCGAGCGTCGGTGTTCCAGTGCCATGGTGAGTGGATTCGTGGGGGTGGAGTAGGGACTGGGAGGCGTGGCGTACGGGGGCGGGGCCTCCTTTGAAAATCCCGGCGTGCACCGTGCTCGTCTGTGTGGGTGTTGCGCCGCTCGCTCGGTCTCGCTTCGACGTTCCCGGGTCTCTCCGACGACGAGCAGCTCGCGCTCGCATGACCGTGTGTATGTGCGTTCCGGTCCCCCTTCCTCTTACCCGCTAGCCTAACCCGCGACTTGCGGCCGTCATCGCATGGGAGTTCCTCCGCTATCAGACCCGTTAACAGCAGTCGGCGTCGAGGCACCCGCTATAACGTCTCTCACATCCCCGGGTGACGGTGCTCGCCGTTCCTGACCTGTCCGGCCGATGGGCCGCACGGAAATCAGTGTCCACCGGATCCGAATTCGACGACAGACACGCCGTACACCTTCGCGACCATCACCGGGAGCAATCCTGAGTTCGTTCGAACCGTCATCGAGCTGTCATCTTGCGAGGGGTGAAGCGAAACCGAAGGCGAAGCCGAGCGGACAGCTTCATGGAAAGGGATGAAGAGCTGGCATTGAGGAGGAACAGTGTCAGTGACGGACCCAAGGACGACGTGTATAGTTGTTCTCGTTCCCTGGTTGGTAAAGGTGAATGGTTTTCGACTGACACTCGACAGACGTGGTGGTGAAAGGACGCTCTCGGACCGCGGGGGCGGATGTCGTGCATAGTGAGCGCGGGATTGTTTTGGGAATAGTGAATTCGCGAGAGGACTTAGCACGATGATGGAAGTGCAGCAGCAGCACTCGCCTGTAGGGGTGGGTCCTCTGGACTTTTCGCGCAGGGGTGTCGCCGAGGCGTCCGCTTTTCGCGTCGTCAAGCCGAAACAGCAAGTGCATCAGCAGACCATGTCCCCGGAAGCGAATAACAACGAGAACCTGCAGGAGAGTCCTCAGTTGCCCGTTGAAAACGAAGGTAAGGATAATGAGAGAGTATCGTGGGTCGAGCGTTATTCGGTTCATTGTTTGTCACGCGGTGACAAATTAGATCGTGTGATTTGAAATCGCAGTTACGTCAACGATAGCGTCTGTCAAACGCTCTGCTGGGATTTCGACGTCTGTCAGAGATACGCGCACAAAGCAACGGTGTAATTTCACAGGTAGATTTGCGACACGGAATAACTACCTTTTAGTGACAGTATCGATTACGGGTGGGAGTTGCGTGGAGTTTGGCTCGTTTTCAGTTTGGGATTTTAATCGACGATTGTGACGTCTGCATTACAGGCAATCGATATTTATAAACTGTTCGGTAGCGATAATCATTTTATCCTTAATCCAACAAAATTATCTCCGGGAATGTAATGGAATTACTTCTGTTGGGATTATTGTTCAAGAGGAAATGATTAAGTTTCTATTAGACATAGCAAAGACACTAGAAAGGTTGTTAACAAGCTTCCGATAGTTACAGCGTTAATAGATTACATTTTAGTGTAGAAATGTTCGGACTTTTCTAAGTTAGGGGATGATTATACCTTCAGATACCCTACAGGATCAAGTAGAAGTAGAAATATACAAGATTTGTAGCGAACAAATATAATTTCATGGCGTACCATAATTTTTATAAGACTGTACACTTTCGTGTAAATGTTACAATTTTCATGGAGTAATTTAGACAAATCGAATTTTTTATTCGTTCAGAAAGGTTCTATTAGGTTCATAAAGGTTTCTTCTACGCATAAAATAAAAAGCTTGTAACTGCAGATATTTATGCAAAATAAAAATTGTCCAAATCGATTGTAAAAACACGATATCTTTGAATTCTTTCAATATCTTTTCGGTTTCGTATTTGAACTATTCATTTTTGTCATAGGAGCATAAAATCTATTTTATATCTATTTTAAATCTTGTTTAAAATCTCAAGCCGAACTCGACGTCACAGCGCAAGGGGTGAGAAAGAAAAAGGTAGTTCCAATTCGCCCGATGCAAGGCAGAAATGCACCGTTGCAGAATCCCATTTCCCCGACCGCATCAAACCCGATCGTTTCTGCATCCCCCTGACATTCATCCCGTTGTCGCCTGTCATCATGCTATCTATTACCTGGCTATTATCCCTGCACCGCGCTTGCACCGTTCACGCCCTTGAATCTCGCGCCGACACCTGCGTGCTCCTCTGTATGCGTGTGCACTCGTATGTATGTGCTCGGTGTCTCTGTTGCACCAACTCCGTTGCAATCGGTGCCGAACACGATCCACCATTGGTCCTGCGTGTCAACCGCGTGAACGCGTACCGGGGCACAGACACGCAACAACAACACACGCACACACACATACAGTTGTAAACCAAGTCGTTCCTTTTGCTCGCGTGTGTGTTCGCGTGGGTGCGTGCAGGTGCGTAAACGGCGCACGACCACCGCCGTTCAACAGGTGAGAGGGGATGAAACGGCATTAGATGGCTGCCTATACTAATACTGCTAATCGGGCTAATAGCTAACGCAATAATATTAACCCGACGCGTCTGTCGACCGGAATCGGCCTAAATGATTTAACCAGTAATTGCCAGGTGACGGGCAGGAGAGGGTTAAGGGCGCTTCCTTAGGGCCCGGTGTACTTGGCGCCCTGTTCCGAGGGTTATTGCGATGAAACTTCTCGATTCACTATCGCGATCCTCGACATCAACACTTTCACGTCTTCACAACGGTTAGTATGGTCCACGGAATTTGTTGACCAGAAATACTTCCGCTTAAATGATATTGATACAAATTGCAGAATTTAGAGAAATAGTTTCTCGACAGGTAGACGCATAGAGGAGCTAAATATTAACCGTTAGCACTCGAGTGATGACTCCGAGGCGCCACTAAGAATTGCTGTATCATCATTCAATTTATTCTGTACATTATTAAATTTGTTTATAATTAATAAATTTCTAAACTTAAAGTGGAAATATTTTACGTCGGAAGAAGTATTTGGATTTTGAGTTAAAATAGTTTTCAGAGCAAAGGCTTAATATTATTCCCTTAAATGGAGTAAAATATTGTAATATTTATTGATAGATTTCGATAAAACGGTCGATTCTAAATATAAAAATAGCAAGATATATTTAACTGGAAAATTTATCGTTCCTACAATATTTGACTTCGCTCATCCTATTACTTTCGCTGAATTGATGCACACGATTGTCAGTTCAAACACATCTTTTAACAAAAATAATGAGATAAATGAAGTCAAATATCTCGGAACAGGCAAGTTTCGCGATAAACGTACTTCAGATATATTTACTTCCGAAGATACCTCAGAATTCAACGGTTTTAGAACTCAGTGACTTTGATTTCAGTAATATTTCTATGTTTTCTTTGGTACAACAATGATACTTTAGGTAGACAACCAAAAGGTTTGAATTCAGAGAAAAAAAGCACAAATTCTCGCATATTTTTCATACTGCTAGGGACAAATGAATTTTTCATTCGATTTCTGATTGACATTTCCGCGTGCCGCTCGAATTTCAAAGAATATTGTAACTCATTCTTGCCACGAGGACACTTTCTGTCACAATTGCGTAGGGTGCATCTGATTAAAGATTAAAATTCTACGCTACAATGACGTCGCCCTCGGACTTCATGTTTCGTTTGATAGACGTTTCCGCTGGTGGTTTGAGTCTCAGGAAATATTTAAAAAGAAGAAACATTCTGTCGGCAACAAAGTGAGAAAGTGAAAAACATTAAATCAAGATATAATCAAGATTAAATCGAAGATTAAGCATTACCGACATGAAGCGATGATATTATTCTTAGATAAGATAGTTTATTTATAATATTCTATCTATCCATAACATTTATTTTTACACTTAACATGGTCACTTTAATGAAATCAAAAAAACAAGACATCCCAACTGAATCAATATTTCAGTCATTATATTCAACTCTCATGACTGTATTACGGTTTTATACGAAATAAAAGTTGTCTGCATTAATTACAAAATACAGAAGCCACAAAGACGTTTATTTCGTTTTTGAACAATTTTAGTATTTTTAAATTCTCTAAACGTTTTCACTGTATTGTATTTGACATTACTCATTTGTCTCATAGATTCATACAATCCGCTGTCTAGTCATGACACTCGTACAAAACATTATGCCTAGAAAATTAAAGTTTCTTGCATTCAGATTATATATCTTTTAATTCCAAGTAGCCTATACAGATTTTTCATATACCAACGTTTCACGCCGTTTCAAAACAGAAACGCAGGCTGAATAAGCATTGAATATTGATCCAAGTTATTACGGATTCGGGTACTTTTTTCCGCTGTTTCGATAATTCTGCTTCTTTGCTTTGCGGTTCGTTGTCAACACGGGGGTTGGTTTCTCCCATTTTTTTTTGCAACAAGCTTGCGGATTAACTTCGCAACATCGTCAGCGGAAGGGACGCTGATCTCAAGCTTGTATATCGTGTGTCCAGGACCATGTAACGCGTCACGGTTACCTGGCAGGTGTCCTGGGAAATTGGCCAGGATGTTCCTGGCGGAAATCACGCTGTAGGATTTACCGTATATAGATTTACGACCGAAAGATAGCCGCGAAAGAGAGAGAGAGAGAGAGAGAGAGAGAGAGAGAGAGACGCGTCCAGGATAAGCGGACGAACGCCGATATCGTCGATGTTCCACGGCAACAAACACGCATTACCTGCAGTGTGTACACACGAACGGTATCGATGTTGTTATACCGAACCGTCTGGTCATCTTATCTCGGCCGCGTGGTGTGCTCGCTTTATAGGAAAATATGATTTATTTCTGATAATCCTGCGAGAATAAGATAGCCTTTGCGGCGTGGCGCGCTAATCTCCGTCCGCTATCTCAGATTATCCCGGCCGGTCCTATATTGCCCGGATTACGGATTTCATTTCTTCGTTTCTTTTTCTTCGTCTCCTGTTTTCTTTTCTTCGCGTTTTTAAAGAAACCACTCGATACGATCGGTTTTAATCGCAGTCGGAGAAACGCAACAGCGAGATCCGATAACGCGAAATTGATCGAAGAAATGTCAGCGCGCGTCGTTTGGATCCGGTGCGTACTCGATTTGCCCCGTGGAGCGTGTTCCTTAGCCCCGGCGAGCGCCGGAGCCGCCAGGCCATGCCCACTCAGAGCGGTTATTGTGTCATTACTCGAAAAATTCAAATTAATTATGGTCTTACATCTACGGTGATACACGAGGAAAGATTGTCTTGTGGGGCACTGTACCTTGACTGCATGAAAACCAAGAGCAGCTAGGCCACGCCTACCCAGATCATTCTACACAGGGAAAGGGTTCTTCTCTGCTATTATTTGCTCGAAATCTTCGCTCACCGATGCAATTTTTCTCGCTTTTAGGGCAAACAGATCCTCATGCTTGGAATGAATTCCACTATTATTCCGCTCTTCCACCTTCTTCGGAATGAGTCGGATGCACCGATACCAAGGAAAATTCAGGTCTGCGTACACTCTGATTCGCTTTCTTCGCGAGATTCCAGTCAGCTCGAATTCCTAGCCGATCAAAGAGGCGCCGGGAAACGAATGGCGGATGCCGTCTATAGGAATGCACGGGCAGAAAGAGAGCGAGTAATGGCCGGGCCAAGGTTGATAAATAGAGAAGGGCCTCCCTTCTTTCTAATAAAGACGCTCTTGTCGAGGGGTTGATCTCTCCTACGGAACGGGAATACCAAATCTTCGACGCGGACTTGAGACGTCGGTTTCGCGTTAGCGACTGCTCCGACGACGCGAATAACGACGCATGAACGATCCGGAAATATGTTCGATCCATTCCACGCCTTGTATCCTGTGTAACTCGACAGTGAAGTCTCCTTGCATTCTTTAAACAAATGCGATTTTCTGGGTTCCAGGTGGATGCAACGTTCGTTTAATGTTCCCCAGATTGTGGGCTCCTTTCGGGAACGCTGCGGACGTCACCAGCCTGCCATCTTTGCCCAAGAGTCACTCAGGTAAGCCTCGATTCATTGCAACTTTACCTGAATCGTTCATCAAAGAAACAGAGTACTGGTTACCGGTAGACTGTGGGTTTGCGAAATTACGATAAAAACATCAAAATTTAAGCATTCCGGCACAGTTCCTGTGCTTGCAACTGATCCATAAAATATTCATTTCGCATAAACTTTAGTCAGTCGAGGGACTCCGAATTAATTCTTTTCTATCTCCTCTCGTAAGGCTGCGATAGAAGGGTCTATAAAAATGTCCGGGCGTCCGTGAATTACAATCTTGGAAAAACAAAGTGACTAACAATCAGCCCCGTAAATTACAATCTTAAGCTTCGTCTCAGAAAAAGGCGGGCTGATTAAGGTCGGAGACTTTTAGCCTTTTAGCCCGAAAGTGTCCGGCAGCGATCATCAATTAGATAGCAGTAGTCCGTCTGATTAATCCCAACGGAATAAAAGAAAATTAGCTGATGCGTGATCCGATGCAGGAAATTACGAATTCTGCGCGGTAATGGTGTTTTAATGACGTCAAAGTCGAACCGAGTAGACGAGGTGTAGACGAGGCTAGGCTCGCGACGTTCGGCTTCCTTCTCCGGCCCGGATGACGAGTAGTTTTTATTTGTCGATCGTTAAGAACGACCGGTCGGCCGATGATTGGGATAAATGGTAGCACGCGTCATACACCGCGGAGGGACATCGGCCCTTCTAACTCCTACCGTCCCAATTGGAGCAGATTAGAGGCGCTGTACAGGGATTCGGACCGTCGGCCCCTTTGTGCACGACGGTCGGTCTCTTCAGTTCTACCTACCCTGAATTAGTAACATCTTGTCATGTTAAACGGCCGCGCATACACACCGGCCTCTTCCGACTCCTTCCCGAGTGCACGTGGCCATTCATTTGCTACCGCGGCCACCTATAGCGAGGCTAAGCACTCCCCTAACGTCCTACCAGACGCTCCTGGGATCGAATCACGATGACTTGCGCTCAGAGTTAACCTTTCACTCAGGTGGACCCGGACCTGCCCCAATTCCTTCAGATCGTGAGATCGCAATGATTTCTTTGGCAGGAACCATTCCAGGCAATTTTGTCGTCGCTTAAGTTGTTGAAGAACTGATTTATCACGATAACTTGCACTCGGAGTTGACTCTTTACTACTCGGGTGGCTCCTGCCCCAGTTTCTCTACATCGCAAAATCGCTATGATTTATAAAATGCTAACAATTAATGCTGATAATTTTATAACCGGAGACCGGATATTTATCCGTGCAAAATGTAAATTTCCTACATGAATTAACATAAACTGGAGAGAAATGGAAATTTATTTATTTGTAATTTCAGTTTGTTGCAACCAACTTGGACAATTTCTATTTCGCATAAAGATCCATGGTCTATAAATCTGTCTTCAATTACAAATTCCTCTTTCGAAAAGGAGAGAGGTAGGACAGTGATCGATAGAAATCCCGTGAAAGTGATTTAAACATGGTGGTCCATCAGCCATAGTTCCCCATAATCTGACGATCTTCGATCGCTGGAGGTTCAGACCGTGGTGTCAAACGCGCGTTCTTTCTGTGTAGGAATGTCGGGGTCAAAGATTGTCTAAATAGGTAGTGACGGGTGGATGAAAAATCCGTTTTTGAAAACACACCCACATCGTGGTCGGTGCCGCCTTTGAGACGCAAGTTGTCAGCGTTTCTTTCGTTGGACATTGGTACGGAAGGGGTCCTCTAACGGTGAAGTGTGTAACGGCTTTAATAGCGGCAGATCGCTACGCAGTAAACGACTGACGGACGACAGAAGATTAAAGTTGCCCGTTAACTCGATCTAATTGTTCCCCCGGCTTGGCCTTCCTTTATTAATCCACGTCCACAAGCATCTTCGGCATCGCCGTCATTGTCATCCCTTGTCACGAGTCGCCTCCTTGATGCTACTTGCGGATCCATCGTTGCGTCTCGGTAAATTGTCTTGCTACTTCCAGGCAAATCCGGCTCGCGTCGTTCGGCGAATTGCACTATATATTACGCTGTTTGCCACTTGAAAATTGTTTTGCGCCTTTAGCAAAACAATCGCGAATTAATGATCCGACAATTTATTAAATTTTTACTATGATCTGCAGTTGACGCGTGATTCCACGCAATTTTAATCCCAGAAGGATCTAAAACTTATCTCTCAAGGGTCCAGCGATTTTTCTTCCAAGTACTATTCACTAAATTCATTTTACTATTTACTTTTAATTCAGACGAAATTAGGAGAAAATTAGATTTTTAACGTAATTTAGGATTGATATTAGGAATAAACTATAGGTCAAACAATTCCAAGTTAAAATAACACCTACAACAATTCCTAGTATCATCAACGACGACGTTCTGCTTACATTAGTGATTGAAATTCAATGTAAAAATTGATTATATTTCTTTAGTCAATGAATAAGGGTTGAGCTACAGGACAACGATGCTATGTGTCGAAAATCCCAATACCTAACCGGGCACTCTCAAAAACAGGTGCATATCGAAGAAATGGGATTTATTTCGATTGGTAGATTAAAATTCGAGCAGCGAAGGGGTTTTCAAAGCCGGCGTGTCGCATAACAAAACATCGATGGCTTCCGTTCTCATAAAATAACAACCCCGAGAGACGCGTCGGTTCGCAGCGATATTTTTTCGCGGGTTTCTTCGAGTTCGCGATACGAACGGCCGCTGGAAACGTGAAGCGAATCATCCATGAGGCTCTCCAGATGTACGCTCACGTGAACTCAGATGCGTGTGTACGAACGGAACGAGAAGCAGTCGTGTGTGCAAGCTCTGCCGAACCCGGACCAAAGTAACCCATCTGCCGGACGGTCGGCAACCGAATGGCGATGCTTTTTCACCACGGTTTGCACCAACGACGGTTTTTACCGCATTCCACCGGGGCCAGACATGGCATTTGCGTAAGCAGTTCTTCCTATGTCGCTCCGAGTCACACATCTGTCCGGACTTCCTTCACCTTTTTCTTTTCTGTTTCGCCACCACGCCACCTTTTCACTCCTCCTTCCCTCCAGTTTCATTCACGGCTCTCTCTCTCTCTCTCTCTCTCTCTCTCTCTCTCTCTCTCTCACTCTTGCACTTCACCGAGACTTTCTCCTTTGATCGCTGTTGCAATGAATTTTTATTCTTCTTTGACGAATTTTCAACGATTTTTACCCGTCGCTCGTTCCTCATATCAATTTCTAGCATTTTTCACTGATTTTGTATAAACGGTTTGTTGTGTTTCTTTTTCGTTTTACCACCATGCCACCTTGCCGCTGCTTCGTCCTTCTTATTTCATTCATAACGAGTGAATATGCGCTCGTATATGTGCCTGTTTTATCAATCACCAGAGATTTTCATTCCTCATTTTTTTCGGGTTTATTTGGTGAATGAGTCTCATTGATTCTCAGTAAATGGCTGATTGTCAATTAATTGGTTGAAAATGGTGAGGGTGATTATATTTTAAAGAGGAATCGACATATTTTTTCCAATATTAAATTGAAAAAGGCTATGATCAGGGTTATATATAGAATTAATACGGATGTTTGGACGGCGCAGAGTTTGTTAATAATGGACTCCCTTTAACTTCTGGTTCGACGCAGGTTTACAGAAACTTGACCTAATTGCTCAGCTCATTTACATTGTGTTAGACACACTGTGTATGTAGTTCTAGGACATGGACGTAACGGGTTTGACACGGAATCTTTGGAGATCTGTAAACTGTTTGTTTGGTGTGCTCCGGGCACGTTCTGCCGTTTGAGACGTTTTGAATTTAAAAAACAGACAAATTCTTGTATTCACACAGTCTTGTATTAGACGTAGATCGAACTGCACGCGTTAGGCCAAGCGAAGCACATAATTCAGTTTCCGGTTATTTTCGATTCCGTTCTTTCTGTGTCGTTTCCGATACAGATTTTCGTAGCCCTTGCAGTTCGCTATTTGATTTTGCGTAGCAACCGCGTGCGTGTACCGCTTTGTTATCGCGAGGGCGAAAATCGTTCGTGCGGTATTTTGTAATTTTTGTTGTTGAGAATATAGTTATACTGCTCAATCGAACTATTTCATAAAAATCTCAACTTTCTTTAACAAATACCGTCCATTCTACCGAATCTCCCACTAAGGAAGGAATTCCTAGAGCATCTCTCGACCACCTTGCGAATTAACGAAATTCAGTTGATCTCCCTAAATTTCTCGCGAGGCTCCAGGTTGAACATATTGTGGCAGTTATTTGCATTGCATCTAGAAAGACTTGAACACCTCTTCGAGAAGCGAGTTAAAAAATATGAATAGAGATATTGATTGGAAGAGACCAAAAAAACTTAGGCTTGTCTGTCCACATTTAATTATCTCGTGCCACTTCATGCAGTAAACAATTACTCGACAATTAGGCATGGCAGCCTTTGATTTACTTATTTGCACTACCGTCCACAAGTATTTGAACACTCGAGGAATCTGATCGAGAGATCTTTATCATAATTGTAATGTGAACATGTTACAAAGAAACAGTATGTTCCACTCTGATCTTTTACCAGATACAATCGTCTACCGTTATCGTCCAGTCTTATCATTTCCGACAACGTTACCCGGTAATTAAAACAACTTCAGTTTCGGATTTTCTCACAATCCGAGACGCGATAGCAGAAAAACATTTATAGTTCAATGTACAATTTATAATTCGATCCAGCAAGGAAGTGGAGTATTAACATTCAGCGATCGATTACCATCTATTGCTCCAATCAACAAACGATAAAACACAACGATCGTCGCCGACAGATTCATACTTAAAATGATCGACGCGCATCTAATCGCCACGTGCTCCAATCTTTAATCTACTGTATCGTGGAAAAAGAGAAGTTGTACAGTGTTCGCGTGACTTTGTGTTATTGAAAACTGCATTGACATCGTGCTCTCCGATACGTACGCAAATCGTGACAATTATCCGTGAATTATCCGAATGTTAGCGTAAACAATACCTTGCATAAAATGCATGGGTGGAAAAACAACATCAACATTCAAGCTCCCACCTTTCAAAAATCAAAGCTAAAAGGAGAAAGGAAAAAGGAGGGTAAAGAAAAAAAAGGAAGGTTCATTTTTTCTTAAATGAAGAAAAATTGATTTATTTTAAATTTTATTTCCCAAAGATTAGAATCCCTTGGAGACTGAATTTGCTGCATGCAAATTAAACACACCCCCGAAAAGGGACCAGACACTAACGGGCTAGCAAATTTTATAAAAATATCTGGAGACATAATCTTCTTCATCCTCAAAGAAATTCGAGTTGTTCGCACAAAAATTCTTGTTTGATAAATCTAGTACTTGACACACTCACTGCCCCAAAGACGACTAACAAGGGGATCAAAAATGTTCTGCCAACCCCACAGATTACAATTTTCTCCGTATTACTGATCGTATCCTCTCGATTAACAATTACTTTCCTGGAGGGCCGTAACTTCTGCCGTGGTTCTTTTTTCCGGACGTGTTCGCCGGCGTTTCTCATTACATTAGAGCACTCTGCCGAGACTCCTGTCGTATTTTGATTCGATTGCAAAGCCACCAGGAGACACGATAATAATCGGTGCCCTAGGCGTCGGGGATCGTGGCGAGCTTTAAACGCGATTAACCGGCACCGGTGCATTATATAGCCGGGCACGTGACCGCGTGTCACGCGCACGGATTATAAATATAATATACAGGGCTGGCACACTATGCATCCCGTGATCTTTCGATTGATATCGCTCATTCGAGGGTGCTAGCCCCCATTTCCAGGCCCCTCCGTTCACTGTCTTCCCGGAGGCTCGTCCGAAATTCGCAGACGAACGTCGTAAATCACGACCGACCGTGATCGTTCACGATTATTAGAAATACCTATCGCGGTTCGTCGACGTCGAACCATTGGACCTCGTCAATTATATGTCAGGTTCGTCAATAAAACTGACCGTCGATGCTCGACGCCGTTTATCGGGTCCGGTGATCGATGAGCGGCCGCGACTATTGTTTTGATTTAAATTCCACAATCGGTTTATCTGCCCCCCCTTCAACGTCGAATGCCTGTCGAATTGTTTGTATTCGCAGTAGTTAAGGCGTATCTGCCAAAATCTTCGAGATCTTTCGCAACCGCGACGATCACGCGTTTCTACTTAGAGATGTCGACGGTACAGTTCGAGGGGTGACTTGACGTTACAAAAATTCGCAAAATAATCACCGGGATTCTTTTTCTCTCTTCTCCGATATAATTTTGTTCAAGTTTGAGGACAATGGTCAGCGTCTGACATCCCTCGGGATGTTTCGCAATTTCGACGAATAGGCGTGTCTTTTTGCTCGGAAATTTCGATGGTTTTAGATGGGAAAATTGAGAGAAGTGTCTTGGAAAAAAAAAACGAATCTACCAGGCTTCGATTTTTCATCGCGATGGCTCGTTAACCTCGTACCCTTCCGCCACATCAGTTAGAAAAAAAGGAGCCAGTACGTGACTCAAATCTCATTGGGCTCTTCCGACGGTGGAAACCTAATTTACCTTATCCTGCATCTTTCCTCTACGGTGTCTCCTGCTTCATGTGTCCTCTATACGTGACTTGTCAACCTGCTTCTATCTCTCTCCCTTCTTTTCTCGTTCCTTTTACGGCCGAGAAATCGTCGTATTAAGCTTAACTTTTGCCCGATTTTCGAGCTCCTCGACACTCAGATTTTGATAATCCTCTTCCAAAAATAACGCGGCAATCAAATAAGCGCGTAATCCTGGGTACTGCGTATATAAGAAAATATCTGTGTTCGAAACGGCATTTTGTTAAAGCCTTCTGTTACTTTTTCGTTGCATCACATTACTTCTATTACTATTTTATTTTTTGCAGGACGGTCTTTAACGATTTTTTTTTTAAGAAACCATGTAGCTGTTCTTTAAGAAACTTTTGGAATATATTGTTTCATGCTCGAGGAATATGTATGAATTTTTGCACGAAAAAAGGCGCGACAGAAATGGACATATGAATATTTATGCAGATGCCCATTACGAAACATGTATCTAACGCCTGTTTGTTGCAGTTAACGCTCAAAGATTATCAGTCTAGCCATGATAAAAAGGATTGCGAAGAACAATAGGATCGCTATATTAATTTACAAGAACATGTTAAAAAAAATGGCCGTCCTCTATTAATCCTCTTTTATCCAATTTTGATCGAGTCTGAATTTAATGGTCAATACCCGACATCCAGGTGTTTTGTTAAACAACCGTTCGCTACGTCTTTCGGATAAAAGCAAAAAACGTAAAAGATCAATTTATCTGATTGCAGAACGACTGTCGTTTGGAGTGGGTCGGTTGGTGGGTTCTCCAGCGACGAGGAGTCCGTCACCATCGCATTCTCCTTGTCCTGATTCGCCTCCGTCGGATCGACGAGACAACGAGGTGGACGTTGACGTCGAAGAGGAGGAGGTCGACGTGGACGTTGAAGAGGTCGGCGACGAAGAGGATCGGGACCCTGCGTCGAGTCCTCCAAGATCGTCGACGACCCCGTCGCCGACGAGCGTGGCGACCTCGCCGGCCTCGAACCCGCCGAAGAAATCCGGCGACACGTTCAGCGTTTCGGCTCTGCTGAGGCCTGATCCTCCATCCGCACACCTGCAGAATGCCTCTCCTCATCGGGACACCGCGTCGATCGGTGCACACCCTCCCCCTCCCAGCTCCTCGATGCTCTATCCGCCCCTTCATCTCCAAGGCGGCCTCTTGCCGCCCCATCCCCATCATCCCCTAACGTACCTGCATCCTCAGCTGCTGCCTCATCATTTGTTACCTCCGCACTTGCACCCGCTGCTAAGAGGCGTTCATCCGGGTCATCCTGGTCTCCACTCGACCCACACCGGTCATGGACTCCATCATACTCATCCCCTCGGTGATGTCTACAGCTGCGTCAAGTGCGACAAAATGTTCAGCACGCCCCATGGCCTCGAGGTACGCATAGTGAATCTTAGCTGGTTCTTCAGGAGCTGGAGAGTGTCCAGTTTTTGACGATCCGGTACCGAGATATTGTCGAGGAATTTATTGTGACCAACGTATTCATCAACCGCCTTCTCATCAAATCAAATTTTCTGTTTCAGGTGCACGCAAGGAGATCCCACAACGGCAAGAGACCGTTCGCCTGCGAGCTCTGCAACAAAACCTTCGGCCACGAAATTAGCCTTACGCAACATAGAGCAGTACATTCCGCGGAGAAGGTGTTCGAGTGCAAGCAATGCGGCAAGGGGTTCAAGCGTTCCAGCACTCTGACGACTCATCTGCTAATACACTCGGACACGAGACCGTACCCGTGCCAGTTTTGTGGGAAGAGATTCCATCAGAAGAGCGACATGAAGAAGCACACCTACATTCACACCGGTGAGTAACGTTCGACATGAAAACTCAGACGGAAATGTCCCCATTTTTCTTCGGTATGATCATACTAGAAACAAGCGAAGCATTAAAGTAGAGTTAAATGATTCCGACACCAAGGATTCTTATTGAAATTGCTTGGTGAAGATCACACGTGTAAAGACGGAATTTTAATTCCGTAAAATAAATTCCGAACAATTTTAGTCATAGGGTCAGTCATGTGTTAAAGAGGCTCGTTTTCTGATTCATACGTGACCGTCGAACCTTCCCACGGTCATACCAAGAGTTCCCGTAAGCTCAAATCACTCGAGGTAACCGGAGACGATGCACTTCTGGAGAAAACTGAAATCCATATGCGAGATATTTATTAGGGGTAGGGAATACTGTGCACGCTTCCCACGGGCAATTTTCGTCATAGATAAATTCCATTCGAAGATTGGGACTCCACTGTGTCAGTTCGTCGAAAGTGAGAATGAGAAGCTCGAACAGCAGAAGAGGACAGAGCGTTGACCACCCCGAAAGACATTACGATTATTACCGAGTGAAGCTCGCAATGAGGGGCTCGCCACCCTTAATATGCACTGGCCACATGTGCCACGATCCGACTGGATACTCGACAAGACTCCGTCCAGACGGTTAACTGCATTATTTATTGTAGGAAGTTGCTCTGCTAATTGATCCACGGCATCCCCGTGGATAAACGGGAACGAGGATCTCGAATTGCTTATTCGTCGACGGAATTGACCGACTTTTACGTCGTTCCGTTCATTTATATTTTCTCGCATTAATTGATTAATCATCAGCAATGTCTGTCATCGTCCCTTACCACAGATCACATCTGCAAGGAATAAATTTTAATCGTGGACAAGGAATTTATTGGTCAAAATCTTAAGGGGTGGGGGTTGAGTGCAGTAAAGTTGATGTAGTCACACAAAAAATATAAATTTTCTTTATACCGTGGAAAATTGTTAAGACAGTAAAGTTCTAAAGAAACTATAGAGCTGGGGGTTAAATGATTAAAGTTCTGAAATTTCTATCTGGCTCCACTTGCCTGATGCAGACAATTTTTGTTTTCCTTCAGCATCATCAAACTTGTTCTTTAAAAATTGAAGTACTTCAGAATTGCTAGGGTAGTGTCGCCAGTATAGAAAGTACGAATATTAGTAATTACATTGCAAACGAGATGATAAATACAAGTAGTGAAATCCTGAGTGAAATCCTGAAAGCAATCGAAGATATAACAGAGAATCAAGAAGTTCTCACAAACGTTCCCCCTGGCTGGTAATGCGAGCAGTCCGAGGCATCATCCCCTAGGTGTTCGAGACTGAATGGACGTTGTTGGGACGCTTGACACTTAGGTGTCTCCGGGCTGATGGGTCCTGAGGATCCTCGGCTCCTTCAGGAGGCAGGTTCCGTGGAGGAACACCCGAAGAAGCTTTCCCCGTAGCGTTTCTAGTCAAGGGTCTGGGTTTTGTATCGTCACCATGGCAACCCTCCCAATGTCTTATCAAATTATCACCTTGTCCTCCCCCATGGTCTTCCCGGTCGTGCTCTCCTCTCTTGGTCGCTCTGACTGCCATTTGCCACCCCTTCGTTTCCACCCTCCTTTCTCTCGCCGTTGGTGGAAACAACCGAAGAAGCAGCCGGCGAAAGAGGATACAAAGCGATGGTCACTTTCCTAGGCTCCTAACAACCTATGGGACCCACGATCCTCTGTGTCCACCTACACGCACCCACCCACGAGAGGGTCGCCACGGAACATTTAATTCATTATTCAGGGGGATGAAAAATTCAGGGAGACCCGGCGGCCGATCCTGTTCAATGTACGCTTGCGGCGATGTCTAGCCTGGAACGAACTCCACCTTCTTTATCTTTTTGATATCCCCTTTGGACTTCTTTTTTCACGACAACCACCGGTATTCGTCCGTGATCAAGCATAATTTCCCTGGGAAGCTTTGCCATTGATTTCGCTCGTGCGGTAGTTCATTGTCAGCATCAGTTGTTGCCACATCTTCTAAATATTTTGTTTGGCTCAACCCCTTGCTCCAGGTTAAAAGTACAAGATGTTACAGGTTTCTACTAAAAATCACGCAGAAGAGAAACTACAGATTCGGATACATTCGACGCTAAACTAAACACCCCACATTCCCCATCAGTTTCTACCAAAAGCGACACAGAATAAAAATTAAATTATCACCTCTCTCGCCAAGCTATTGCTGTCCCAAAACCGAGTTCCCAATCGGTCACCAATCAAGCTTCCCAGGCCAACAACCGGCAAGAGCAACACCAACGTCGTTCTCTCCCGTCTCTCGAAATCGCCCATTTGTCTGCGCCCTCGTCAAAACCAGAAAGAGTAATATTTTCTCGGGCGGATCAGAAACAGATAAGTCGAATGTTTTCTCATCGGGCGACCTAAAGGGGATGGAAGTGCGAGAAGAGAGCGACAGCGGTCCACTTGTCGGTCTGTCGACAAAAGTTCTATCCGCATCGTCACACCGTGGCTCGTCAACCCCTTGCACCGAAAGCGTGCACTTGACTCGGTCGCCGGTTGGAAACGCACCCCCGAAAGGCGCAGCTAACTGCGAAGGTAACGCGAAGTATAACGCCTGGTCCCCTCGCAGCTATTCCGGCTGCTGGCTCGTGCACGAACAATATTTGCAGAGCTCTTATTCCCGCACTTGCCAACCCCGTAAGCGCCGCTTCAACCCCCCCGTCGGCCGCGCCGCCACCCCCTCCCCCCCTCCCTCGTGTGCACCAGCAACCACCTAGCTACCTACCTAATAATGATTTTACGTTACGCCATGCCGGTCCCCGGGGAATCCGACGGTGCCGCACCCTTATTGCACATGGCCCGCGCTCACGATCCAAGGGAACAGAGATCACACCCGGGGGTCGAGGAGGGAACGGAAAAGAGAGAGGACTGATTATCATTAGCAGCACAGTCCCAGAACACCCTCGGTTTACTGCCTAACGCACGTACGCACGCCACCTACTAGCTCGGGGATTTCGGGACGTCAGGGGGATGCTGGGGGTGCGCCTGATCAGCCACGATTTTAATTGAACTAGTTGACTGCAAGATGTCAGATGGCGGTGGTGGGGGGTCTTGGACTTGAATTTCGTGGGAACACGGATTTTTTCAAGATTTTTCGGGGGAGATTTCCTGCGGGTGGTCAGGGGGTGGTTTCGCGTTCTGTGAAGTTAGAAATGTTTGGTAGGATTTCGTGTGACTGCGGATTTTATACGTTCGCGACAAACACGAGTAGGTCCAGTGCAAAACGCTAAACACATATATAGGATTTCAAAATGGTGTTCTGTTGTTTTCAACTCATTGAAATGATTAAGAAGGGAATCATATGCTCTCCTAGAAAATTCCAAGAAAATGTCTCCTGCCTCCCACGAAAATCTTTCTGCCAAAAATACGAGCTAGTGTAGCCCAACGACTGAACGATCTGACTACTATGTGCAGTCTCGAAGTGTTCCAGGGGGTCCGCCATAAAAAAAGGCTCGCCCGCGTGCGTCTGCCCGCGAACTATTATTTCAGCATTGGTAGGGCCGCGTCGTTGTCGCTAACGAGCCGTAAAGACGCAAGCGGGACGAAACGGAAGGGAAAGGGGGTAGAGAGAGAGAGAGAACGGGCGGTCCTGCGAGCATGTCGCGAAGTTTAAACAGCTTAGAGGGATGTTGCGGCGCCCCCGATGCTCGGGGGCGCCAAGTCAGCCGGAAACCTCTAATAGCCCTGTCTCGTCTACATACAAAAGGAGGGAGAGGCCGCGGCGACCAAAAGAGGAACAGAGACAGACGTAGAATAGAGTCCACAGGCTGCGAACGCGGCCACAAAGGTTGCTGTATAGGTTGCACGGTTGTATCTCGCTGGGTATACGATAACCGCACCCTCGAGGTGAGTTTGAGGGAGACGTTCGGCCAGGTATCCCTACATTAGAGCCACCGCTAAATTCATAATGTGCTAGCGGTACCCGTATCTCTTTCGTGTTTATAGAGCTGTCCCGCGTTGTCCCTCCAGCAAACCGCAACACTGGGAAACGGTCTATCTTCGACGAAACACTAGTCAAACATCCTCCGGTCCTAGCGAATCTCGAAGTCGAACGTAGGATCTCGGCGTAATCCATTTTCCTTCGAAATTCGTGCGTCGTCGATCGGAACCACTATGTCTTCTAACCAGGCTCGGACCACAGTATTCGCAGTACAACCTTAATCCCGATCTTCCGAGAAAAAGATCAATGTCTTCGCATGGAATCTTTTATCCGAATACGTTGGCAGTTATTCCGTATGCTTATTTAAATTAAGTGTACTAAAACTGCACGAATTAGTATTCCAAGTACAACCTAAAAACATTTTTACGTGAACATTTTATGGTTATACCTTTGAGAAAGTCCGTGAATCGGTTTTCAATCTAGATGGATTGAAGTCTGGAACTCTGAGCAATGATATCGTGGCCAATTTGTTCGGAAATTTATTAATCGGGGCGCCGGTTATTTTTACACGGAGGTGTTTCGTCGATCTATTGAGAGAGGTAGAATTATTTTGCGGCAGTGACGGAATACGTGTTCGCAGTATGTCCAGGAATTCCGTGGGATTGGATTGCCGATGTTTCTCAGAGTTTCGGATGGTCGAATCGCGCAGGTTCGTCCGTTCGATCGGAATAAAACGCCGGAACGTGGTACGAACGCCCGAAGAAATCGCGTACGGGCAAATCGATGACGATTTACGACGAGCGTGATTGAACCACTAAAAAGGCGAACCATCTCGTTGGTACCGCGCAGCATCTATACGCCAACGTAAACATCCACACAGCCTATATGGACTCGCCTCTACGTGATGAGAGCAGAAAGTATACAGACAACCCTTCCCCTCCCCCTACGGTACGGTCTTCAACCCCCATCGACGGTTACTTCGTCGCACCGACAGTGGACAGGTCGTGTTTATCCTGAAAACACCGGTTGACCCCTGTTGTCCGTTCGTTCGCTCGTGTGTGTGTTTAAGGGCGTGTGCAGCCTGTGCAGCTCGGCGGTGATACACCCGAGGCAGAAAGACGCTGGCTTTGATCGATAACATTTCCCTTTAATCACAAATCCTGATCGGACATGTTCCCGGACGTTGTTACCGGAACATTGCTCGATCTTCGTCATGTCCTTATTGTACGGTCTTCGATCAGTTCCTTCTACTGTGGGAACCGAATCCGTGGAACCTGGTTCCTCAAACACTGCTACATCGTTTAATATTAAACGTATCGAATAAAAGTGTTCTAGATCGAAAGGAATGGTTAAAGTGGCTCCAAGTGAATTACCAGTTTTTAAACCGCAACAGTGGATCAGCAGCGCGTCTCGCAAAAACCGCAACTATCCTCGGCATTTTTCATGCTTCGCTTCCAATTTCCATTACTCTTTAAATTTCTGGACGGTAAAGAAAAATGATTATTCAGGCAAATTTGATACTCGGTGCGCCGAGCGGCGAAGAAAGAAAATAGTCAAATTGAATTGACAAGAGCAAAGAGAGAGAGAGAGAGAGAGAGAGAGAGAGAGAGAGAGAGAGAGAGAGAAAGAAGAGGAGAGTTCGACGAAGCGATCCATCAGCGTGGGCTGGATGCAAACGCGAACCGCCCCCGGAGATGTAAGCAGGGTGGATATTCTCCTTGTTCGTTAGACTATGCGGCGTTATATTTAATGTCACGCCGGTGAGCGGCATAAGCAACCGATACGGCATTAAACATGCAAATTCGCCGGTATAACGTTCCACGGGTAGCGGAGGCATCATATCCATATAGCGGCGAGCGCGGCGCATAGTGTTCATAGTGAAGCGGCATGATTAAATTTCCAGGGATATCGACATGCCAGAAGCACGTCAACCCCTTCCCCATTCGTCCGACGAACCACCCCCCCTCCCCCTCGGCTCTTCTATCCCGCCATATCTCTCCACTCATCCCCCTGTATCCTCCTTTTTCGCTTCTCCACCTATCCGCGTAACCACCCTGTTCTCGCAGCCCACGCCTCGTGGGGGTAGGGGGTTGAAATTAACTGCAGTCGGAGCCCCCCGTTGCATCGGCACATTCATGCTGCACAAAAAGAAGAAGCCGCTACGCGGAGTCGTCGCGACGCCAAATCTTTTTGCTCGGTTTTAATTAGCGAGCTTCGCTGGGAACGTCTGGCCAGAGAAAAAAGATTATCCTGGAGTCGGTTCAACCCTTAGATTGTTCCGAGGAATTTGGAAACACATCCTCAATTTTTATTTAATTTATCTCATCCCCCGGTATTAATCCGAGGAGGATGAAGAAGTTAGTACAGCAGAAAGATATACAATTAAATTGTGACTCTTGTGTTGTCAAATATGAGATTACATGCATAAAACACATACATAAAATAATGGTCAACGTAAATTTCTATTATATAATATTATCTACTTTTATTTTCATCGCGAGGAAAATATTTCAGTTTTCGCATAACGAAGCACAAAGATGACAATTTGCCTAAAGCTCCACAGTCTACTTATTGCATGTTGTATCCAGATAGTTGACACACCTGCGACTAGATAGTTAGTTCACGTAAAAGACAGTACACTCTCGACAGTTAGTTCACGTAAAAGAATTCCGCGTAACGTAATCGAATGCGTCGATTTATCGTATAGACCGAATTACTCATGTTTCGCAATAATCCGCTTGTTTTTCCAATGGAAATGTATATGTCGTTGGATTGAATATTAGCTTAAGGTATTAGGAGTCTTGATTTCCGTTATCTCGATCGTTTAGCGGGTTTTTCTACACAGTTGGGAGTCGAGTCCGTATCTATATTATCTGATGTTAGACGACGACGACGACGACGACGACGACGACGACAACGACGATGATCCGATTTCACCGGAGCGCAATTTCAGAGAGCCGGTCTTGTAATTCGTATCGATAAGGCTCTCGTTATTAATGGCTTCTATCGAACAATCTCAATAGATGGATAAGACAAAGTCGTCTGAGTCACAATTGTCAATTAAGGTGCGCGCACACACGGAGAACGGAACCGTTGTGGCCCGAGGGCCCTTCGCGCGGACAGAGAAGATCGGATTTGTCACGATTCCTAATGTTGATCGACGCCGTAATAATTTAATAGCCATACATCCGCCGTGATCGTCCGGGAGAGGATTATTGCTGCGGATCCCTGCGGTATACCGAGAGCACTAAGGAGCTAACAGACTTAGCTCGAGTATCGTGTTTCTTCCTATATCCTCGTTCGTCTGATACCGCCCTTCTTGCACTCTCTCTCTCTCTCTCTCACTCTCGTGCGACTATATGAAATTACAAATGCATCTGCGTCGATGGTACATGCAATTACACTCCAAGAACATTTTCCTATTGTCCGATTTTTGCCAGTTAGTTCGCCAACGAATTTTCTCGAATTAATATAGAGTAATCATTTCGGACTTCGTAATTCTTCGATTAGATTTAAAAGAGATTTTTGCGATGATAAGACATTAGAGGAGTTTAGAAGATAAGACATTTAGGAGTTTAAAGATACTATTGTATTATTTTCAGTCTATTAAGCACATTGGAAAAGGAAAATTACTTTTTATTTCACACCATTTTATTAACACACCATTTTATTAACCTACCACAGTTAAATTGATCGGTTTTCTATTTCACGATTATTGAAATTATAAAAACGTTCTCATAGGAAATTACTGAATTCACTTCTTCATTTAAGCACATATTATAATGAAAATCGTACAATGTTTAAGGGAATTCAATCTTCTCCATTCTATAAGTTAAGATACGACATTTTTACTTTGCATAAAGAATGGCAGTCTAGACATGACATATATGCACGCTAAACTTTATTAGTACTTGCAACATGCGAAATTATTAATGACCAATTGTTTCGGGGCTGACAGTCAATATGTTAATAGGACAAAGTAGAATGTTGGTATCGGACGATAATCCATGGCAATGTGAGAAGGTTTCAATCAATCGTAAGTGACCAACGACATGGATGTATGGCAGAACTCGTTGGTTACTCGTTGCTTAGATTGGATTTTGTCCTGAGATTAAACGAAAGATTACAAGTGGATCATCTTCTGAACGTTGATAGAGTCGATATTGCTCCGGGGAAATCATAAACCATGACTATCCGCTATCTTGTCTTGATTCTTTTCTACTTTTTAAATGAACGCTCTCAGTGACCACGGATTTTTTACTGACTTGAGTAATCTTTATTGCCTTTCCTTATTTATTGATGTATTAAAACCAAGCGCAGGGACATCGCTTGATTGGTTTTTTATCGATTGGGCGTTGGTAATTGCTGATCTAAGGGCGACTCGTGGGCATTGAAGGTGTGCTTTGGTAATAACGGACATCGACAACACTCAGTTTTTAGCGAGAAACATTTTTCAAAAGGCGAGAAAATTTTTACAATATTATCACACGAAATGGGCACGATAACGTTGTAATAATTGTTTATTCAAAACTTTTATCGAAACTGTATCAAGGTGTCTTTCAATAGAATGGAAGGAAGTGAATTTTTATTTTATTCCTCTTTTTACAAAATAATCCAACAAAGTGGGACTAACTCTGTAACAATTTACTATTCATCAATGATTCATTCAAATGCGAACGGAATTTTTCTGTCTCTAAAACAATCCCTAAAAGTTACACTAACCCCTGTACGAATTTCCTGACAATCGAAATGAAATTTTCCTTACACTGCAATGTTTAAAAGATCATCTAAGCGACACCAACTCTGCGCTAATTATGATGACAGACGTTTCCCAAACATTTTTCATCCCCCGACCACACCACCCCCGATTTTTCCAGGTGTATGGTCACCAGTAATAAATATCAATTTTTTAGAAACTGAGAAACCGGGACCGACCATGCAAAAATTATCCGACTGTTTAAAATCCATTCACATTGTTTATCAGAAGCTACGGGTTCAGCAGAAGGGAAAACCGTTCTCCAAACATTTTCCATTGAATATTTTCGATCCCCCGGCCACGCCGCCCACGATTTTTCCATGTTTACCAGGCGTCCCGTCGTCAGTCCCGGAATATCAGTACCCGAGAGCAAAACATTTCCAGTTGCAGCGTGGACCGCCGCAAATTCCCAGGGCTGTGCTCTCGTCGTCGACGGCCCCCCGTATCCACCTATCTACGGTGTCCGCCAACGCCATCGTCGGTCCACCCTTCTAACGGTATCGGCGGTGGAAACGCTGTAACCGTGTCGTTACGCGGCGGCATGTAAAACGCTTACATGGTTCGTTGTCGTTGTGTGTCGACAACTCGTCCCTCGTGTTGGCCTTTTAGTCTGGCCACTTCACGCCCGGTGTGCCAGTGTCGGGTACGCAGCCGGAGTACCCGTGTACCCGTGAAATAGTAAATACAACCGCGGTGTTGGACTAGACGGACCCGCGGGACCGGTAACAACCGTTGACCGAGGCTACGCTGCTGCGCTCGTCCGTCGACGACAAGGAATCGAAAGTGTTTTTCGACGATGACGCATCTGATCGACCTATCGCTCTCTGTTCGACTCCGGATGTCCACTCTGATTTTTCCTGGCTCGAAGAAACCTCCGTGAACAATTATCAACGAACCACGGATTTTATGCATTCCTGACAAAAATCAGTGGGTGCAATTTGAAACAGTAGAAACACCAAAAGACCGATAGTATTAATATATTATAATATTAAAATTATCAAATTATTTAATTAATATTATTAATTGATGCACAAACTTTCTACGAATCTTCGATTAATTTTAGTGATTTATTGTTCCTTAGGGAATAGTGTTTATTTGGTTATTCGGTGAACTGTGGAGTCGTTTAGCATGTAAGTCTGTTTAAACAATTTTCTACCGAAGAGAAAAGAAAGAAATTAAAGAAAATATCGGAAGGAAAACGTGTTACGGAAGACATATTTGGGGCAACATGGATAAGGGATCGATCAGGATTTCCAGCGAACTCTCAAGTGGCTCAGGATTCCTTGATCGAAGGGAAGAACGTTGGAATGGATTTCGACTGAAAGTGCTTGGATTCCTGTTTCTGTTTCATGTGACAGAACACGGTGAGAGCTCGCTGGGAAAGATCCGCTTGACACCGGCGCGGCGGGTTACGCTTACGCGAAGCTTTGCAGACGCGCAAGAAAATCCATGCTAGCCCCTCCTACCCTTCCACGAACGATATGAAATATGAGATACGGTTCTCTCTCCTTCGATTTTCCCTTCTCTCTGGTCTCTCTAGCGAGGATTTCAGTTAGAGGGTAGCGACGCCCCCAGAGGGTCGGAACGTGGTCGATGAAGACGAGAGGAAATCAATGCCTCAGACAGAGTCCGGCTCACCTTCTTCTTCTTCTCCCTCTTCTGGGCCACTCCTCTGAAAATATCGCGGGCATGGTAATTCCTCTTCCAGGCTCTGCGGAAAACCTACCCTTAATCTTTCGTTCGATCTTCCATGTTCTCGAAAAAAATTATTCGAATAACCCGACTCTCGAATCGCTAGTTAGTTCGCTTTTTGTTTCACGATTCTGGAATGACGATGCTTATAATTCGAAATAAAAATCATCCGTGTTCATTACAAACCTAGCGGAAGCTACATAGACACATTTATTTGTTCTTTTCCATGAAATCCCAAGTCGAAGATGTTTACTTTTATCAATTTTTTAAAACATTTTTTTGAACACACTTTTTCTGCATTTTATGCATTCATGACAACAAATGGCTAAATGAACTACCGAGCAGGGTAAGAAATCGGAGAAATTTAAGAATATTGTTACATGATTTTCAGTTCATTGAAACCGTTAAACGAAGAAATACATTTTTATGTGTCACCTGTTTCGTACGATCGATTCAGAAGACTTTTATTTCGCAGAAAAATCTGCAGTCTAAATTATACTTCCAAGAGCATTCTTTCTATTATAAAATGTTGGCCAAAGGTTTGGACAAATGTCCACAATCGAAAGTCCCAGTACCACTTCATTTTTCCCGAAGAAATATACGCACTAGCTGAAAGAGCGCTCCATTGTTTTCCGCCCTGGGTCCTCGCCGGTTAATCATGGAAGAACGTTCTTTCAACCCCCCCCCCCCCCCCCCCAATAACATTCCCATAACCATCGAGAAGGATCCAGGCTGGAAGAAAAGTGGCGTTCCAGCTCGATCGACATGGAGACGGTGGTGGGTCGGTCCCGACGGCGGAAGTGATCAAACTACTGTCTTGGTTTTCCGCTCTCGAGAGTCGCCGACTAGGAAGAGGGTTCAAGGATCAGGGGTGTGGGAGGAGAAAAGATGTTTGCAGTGTGCTCGGGGAAGAAGGGAGGGAATTAGCGAAGAAGAAGAGGGAGAGAGAGAGAGAGAGAGAGAGAGAAAGATAGAAAGACAGAGAGGATCCTCTCGCAAGATTTCCGGGAGTTTAATATAGTTTTAGGGGCGTCGGCCGACAGCAGGGGTGTAATGGCGTCTTAAACCTCAGGGGCGCTCATCCTGAGGCTCCGAGGGTTTTTTCGTTGTTTCTTGTCCGACTGGTTCCGTCGTTGAAAAATTGAGAGCACGGAATCTGTACTGCAGCCGGTTAAATCTTTGACCAGATCTCCTCTCGCTTTGGAACCACGTAGTTGCACGAACGACGCCGGTCGTCTTCCGTGCTTACGTGCATCCCCCGTCTGGTGGACCTGCGCGCATCCACGTCTTGAGGAATGCAACCGACTGCATCCGACTGCGTCTCTCGCAGACACGGCGAACCTCGGGAGCCACGATGGCTGGGCTGCGCCGGGAGATAAAGACGGAAAGGGCAACCTCGGTGCGAGAGCTCCAACGGTTCTTGATTTTTATGAGCACGTAAATTCCCGGAGACATCCCGACCCTCTCCGGCCCCGCAGCTTCTACCCTCCCCAAGATCTCGTGATGCGAAATTTTGCTTCCGTTCGATGTCCTTACGCGAACTGAAATTCGCTTCGCTGATTATTTAAACAGCTCGAGACTCGGGCTTTTGAAATGGCTTTGGGTTCTGTGGACGGTTGTGGCAACGTTATGTTCTTTCGAAACGGTTGCTTTAAAGAATTCCAGAGACTAATAGTCAATTTATTCTTCTGTTCTTCTTCGTTGTAACCAGTTCTTTCTCTTTTATCGTGTTAAGTTTTAGAGAGATACAGCTTAAGACACAAACAGAATTAGATCACATGTTTTATGGTATCTAGACATACATTCGAGGAAATTTATATTCTGTGTACAATGGTTCAAAGAAGGGAATAATTCGCGAATTCATCGTATCTGGACTACAAATTCTCTGCATCGAAATAGATATTTATAGAACACCATAAGTATCGAACGCTATAAAATTGAGCACTTCTGTGGTCCTTGATGAAATGTACATTTCAATCTCGGAATAAGTGGCTCTCAAAAGTTGATTTCAACATAAATAAGTTTACCACGACGAATAGATTTACCACTACCGTGTCCCTTGATGGAGCGTGAATTTTAGTCTCGTCACGAATGGTTCTTAAAAATTGCTTTTAAAATAGACAGAATAAAATTTCAATTCTTTCGCCATGCCTAACATTTTCCAAATGTGTATCATTCCATTTTCAGCGAGTCTCCATGCAGCATAAAGTTCGCGGGTATAAAAGTAGAGATTTTTTTAGGCGGACCGATTCAGATCGAAGGCAACCTCGGTCGTGGAAGTTTTTGATTTTACGGCCGCGTAAATTTCGAACAGCTCCGCGTACACCTTACCCGGCACTCATTTCTCCACGGGTTTTCCAGGGTTCTCCGGGCTTAAACGCCGGTGAAAATTCTATTCATTCTGCCGTTTCATCCACAGGGCACACAGAGAGAGAGAGAACTCCGTGGAATTTCATCGAGCGCCGACCCCAAACGAATTCCAGCCGCACGCCCTTGGCGACTCACCCTTAACCCTGAATCCTCCCTTGAATCTCGATTTGAAATGTTCCGAAATCGTTGCGGTTGTTCTCCGTCCGAAATTCAAATTGCTCGATGCCGTGTCCCGGCTGTACGCCATAGTTGGTTTCCCGGACGGAACTGTGGAATTCGGCTTCTTTCTGCAACCCCTGTGTCCTCCTTTCGACCCCCGGTAACTTATGGCGAAATTTCCACCCTGCGGACAAATTGCGACTTCCCAGTCCAGTTTGTTGAAAAATTCTGGCCAAAAATTGAGAATGTACAACATCTTATTCTTTTCAATCCCGACCGTTTTCCGTAATTGCTAAAAAGGATTAGATGAGACAGTATAAAAATCGTCGTCTACTTTTCAGAACTGAAAACGGTGCCTCGATGATTGCGAGAAATACTCAACCTCCGAGTCCTTACTTGAACAAAAAATCAAGATTAAGTATCACCGATGAAACAATCCAATCCAGAAAGGGTGAAACACAGATTAAAATCTCACTTTTCCCGGTCTGCAGACCCAATTTCCACGGAAGCAACGTCCGGAAAAAGAAAAAAATCAAAACGCGGACCAGTTTAACCGAAAAGAAATCAAGATAACGATCGGGTATAATCGCAAAGGCGATCGCCGGTAGTATCGGCAGGGCGAGATTGAAGGCTCGGCTAACGAGTTGTTTATGGATCCGCCCACCGCCCGCCGGTGATCTCGTTGGCGTGTTAGTATGAGAGAAAACGTGCAGGTAGTTTGGTGTCTGCGTGGAAACTCTCGGACAAACGTATCTACCGACCAGGGGAGTCCATTAACGGGCCTCCGTGGCTCTCCCGGTAACATAGTTCGCATTGCTGAAACTCCTGCACCCCCCCTTTCGTTCCACCCTAATCGGGTTCTATCTCGCTCGTTCACGAAATTCTTCCTGGAGGCTGCCTTTTTGTCTCGCTTTTTCCCGGCGGCTATCCGATTGACTGTCTCGGCCGCTCCACCCTGGAAAATCATTTCCAGCCCCAACTTCATCTCCCCCTCCTCCCACCACCCCCATTCTCCATTGGAACCTCCCACACCCCCGCAGGCGCCCTCTTTCTCTTTCTTTCACGTCCGACCGCCGGGTTATCTCGTCGGTTGCCATGGTAACACGGGGGTTGGAGCCGCCCCCGTCCGCCAATCAGGACACAGAGAAACGAACTGCCGTCCCCCCACTCTTCCCTGCCGCTCCTTTCCCCCTCGAACCCCTAGAACCACCCACAGATGCACCCTCTACACCCACGCGATCTCTTCTCTCTGCCTCGCCGCCGGGGAGGCTGAGATTCTCGCTTGGGAGGAAATCTTGACCGGGCGTGCCCCGCATCCTTGATACCACCCCCGCTTTTCCACCAACCCCTTGTTCTCTTCATCCCCCTTTTCGTACATTGTACACCAACACCTGGATCCGAGGTTCGAGCGATGTACCACTCGCGACTGCTATCGCCAGGATGCCAGCTAAGCATCCCGATGCCCCCGAATTAACGCTCCTGACCGCTAGAATGCCGAGCCTGAGGCGAGAGAATGGCTCGCCTGTCGGTGGAGAGATTTCGATCCACTGCCATGGGGCCTGCACCATGCCCGAGGACCGTTTGTTTATGGGGGCCGTGAGCTGATAGTGTACAGTCCGCTCGGGCAGGTTTTACCGTGACTAGAAGCTGAGAAGAAGATGATTTATTATTCTTTTGATTTGCCGGTTCTAACTCGCCGGTGTTAATCGAGTCTTTGTCGATGTCGTGATCGATAATTAGATCAAATAAATAATCATTTAATTGCTACACATAGGAACCAAATAAAAATTTATTTCTCTAGTGGGTTTGTTAAGTTTTAACAATACAGCTACCGAGTTCGTCAAAATGACGGATTTCAGATTTCTTTTTTTACAATTCTTGAAGATCTAGAAATATTTTCTTGATAAATTTTTCAATATACTTTTTTTTATTCAAGGAAAGAATATTCATAGGGCTCGGTAGTTCCAGCGTTAATGTATCGATACTTTTAAACTAAATTTGTGGTACAAGTACAGGAAATTCGCTAACAATGTCCAACTATTCAACGCATTTGTGTGCAGACCAGAGTAGGCCGGCGGAGAAATTCGTCGTCCGGAATTTTCACAAATCTGATAAAGTATTCTCCGTTTCTGTTCCAGGCGAGAAACCGCACAAGTGTCAGGTGTGCGGCAAGGCGTTCTCCCAGAGCAGTAACCTGATCACGCACTCGAGAAAGCACACCGGCTTCAAACCATTCGCTTGCGAGCTATGCGGCCGAGCTTTTCAACGCAAGGTGGACCTGAGAAGGCACCGGGAAACGCAGCATGCGGATTTGAACGCGTCCCAGCGAGCACCGATCGGCTCGATCCCGGCGCAAAACTCCTTGCCGAACGGCAATCCGACGATGATGCAGTGAACATTGAACGCGATGATCCTCGAGCGATCTATCTAGGACCTGGTGAACGTCACCTCAGGGACGAGGGGACATCGTTAGCAGATCGCTGAACCGATTAGCGATCTCTCGGAATCGTGCACGGACTCTGTATTTATTATTTAATGACTCTCGTTCGAGCGAAACCGAACATTCCGACACTTTTCCTTTCCAGAATGGTTCACGACTGCGAAACGGTTGTGCGCGATTGTTATAGGGACTGTACATTCCACGGGAAAGTATAATGGAGTCGCGTCGATGCTCGGCGACGTTGTTTCTGTAATTTTCATCGACTGGTTTCAACCTATTCTTTCGTCGTTTGTTTTTGTTTTTTACATGGCTGTTTTGTAACGCGAGCGGAGCAAAAGTGTATACTCTCTGTGTATACTGATTTCAATACTCAAGCTGAGTTGATTAGGCGACGAGGTAAGGGACGTTCACGATCGAAGGGATTTCTTTATTTCGTGGCGCTACTCTCCGTGTTGGATCGTTGGTTAAATATCGATAATCACTGTACTTCTCTTATTAAGTAGACGACTATGAGATGCTCTTTAGCGGCGATCGATCCAGGTTGTTTCGAAATTGTACTTAATCGAATTTGGCATTGTTTCGTTTCTTTTCTGATGAAGGTTTCCAGTAAATTTTTGTTTTCTGCGAATTTTGGAAGTTGCTCGATCGCTGCCAGAGGGTCTCTCGTGTGAGGAAGTACGAGGAGCGTACTGTATTTTGCATATCTCGCGCACCTAACGTTCAGGAAAGGGCATCACTCACCCCAAAGTTGCAAACTGTGACCAAAAATGAAACCTTGTAAATAAATAGCACATAGACTGTATCTCGCCTAGCCTAAGCGTATAAATATATACATAATATAAATACGAGTATAGATAATTCCACTGGAAAAAAAAATCAAGTCGCGGCTATAAATATTATAAATAGAGACGATACACACGTTAGAGGATCGATTTGTTCTAACGAGGGTGTGCCGACAATCCACCCCCGTATGTCTCGCCCAAGTAATTGTATTCTTCCTCTCTTTCTCGCTAATCGAAATGTTTTTATTGTTGTACCATTTACTATCATTATTGTAATTATTGTAATTAGAGACTCGCTATTAATATTATTGTCATTATTAATTATTATTAATTATTATTATTAATAAATGCTGTTACCATTTGTAACCATCTCTCAGTGACGCACGATCAACAACACACCCTTTCTTTCGGGATGCATAACAGATCGAGCCGCGGGTCAATTCGACGGAGTTTATATATAATCGTTATTTGAATAAAAAAGAATTTATTTCAATCCTCTAACCTCGACTCTTCAATAGCGACGCCTCGAAATTCCCTTGTTACATGCTCATCTATATGTTCATAAACCTATTCTTGCTCGTTTAATTTCTTTACCCACGTGATCATTTGATTTCAATATATTCGTTTTATTCTACAATACCTCGAACACTTACTCCCTTTTCTCCACATTCAATATTTTGTTACTTCCGGGGACAATGGCTTCAATATCTTCGGCTCATAGCACTTGTAATTCTGCAATCTTTATTTCCTTATAGATATACAACAATTCATTATACAACACTTCAATTCGTCTGAGGGTCACTAACATCCTAATTTTCGACTCACAATTCCACATAATTTCACGAACATAATTTCATCAGAATTCAACACAATTAATTTCTTTCTTGAATATGTTTTTTCAACCTTTGCCGATCCAAAAAAAAAAAACAGTGATCCTCACTCCTCTACCCGAGCCATCCCACCAAAGAATCCGTACATCTCTTCGTTCAAGGAACGGCGGAAGATCATAATGATCATCGCTGTCGACGGTACTGTCCTCTCAATCACGGATCACCATCACCGGATCGCCGCCGTCGCGACGGACAGCGGGCGATTAATCATCGACGCGGAATCTGGTAGCGTCGTATCAGATCGTTCCGCGTCCCCGTGACTCTCCGTGTAATTCAGGGTTAAACTGCCGTGCCAATTAAGCTGACTACCCTTAACGGTGAACCCCTTAACGGTCCAATATGTTTTCCGGGGCGAGTTTCGTTCGTCTAGACCACCCCCGGCACGGTCTTCCGTCTCAGTGTCAGGGTAGTCCGTGCAGTTCTCATTATTTCGACGAGAGCAGGGTATGGCAGGGTCTCGACGTGAGATTTCCCGGCATGCCTCGCTTCAAGGACCTCGCGAGGACGTCCTCGGGAGAGGACAGAGAAAGAAAGGAGAGACGAGAGAAAGACGAACGAGTTGAGCGTGGAGGGGAGAATAACGGCGAGAGAGAGAGAGAGAGAGACAGCGTTACGGCACTGACTGCACGACACCATGACGCAGCCACCGGGGCAGATTGGACAGTTATTGCATTCTCGGTAAGATTAATTGATATGGGGAGTCGCGGGGGCGGTGGGCACGCTGCCGCTTAAATCGTGTCTCAGGAATGGGGATGAGAGAGCGGTGATTAACCGATTGCACCGTGAACCGGGTGGAACCGAATCCCGTCCACCCCCTCCCCCCTGTCGGCCCAACCCCCGCTACTATCACCACCCTCTCTAATAGCCATTGAGTAATAGAGAGCGTCTCATTATTAAATAGCACGAACCTGCGCCGTTTATTTGTTCGGATAATGATGTGATTACCGCCCGAAGTAGCAACGCCAGATTTATCGGGCTTGTTTATCTTCCACAGACAGATGCGCACGGAATTTTTCCAGTGACGTTGTTGTTCGGTTGTTGTCGCGCGATTGTTCGTTAAACATTGTTGTTAGTTTTCTATATCTCTTTTTGAAATTATTGTAATTTTGGGAAAGGAACTTGTCATTGGGGAGCGATTTTGTCACTGTCTGGTTTGGAACAGTGTAGAGGGTGGCTGAATTTGGATATTGGCTGAATAAAATTTGCGATTCGTAGTCAATCAATGCCACTGATAATACACTATGACAATCGAACCGTTCATTTGCCAAATCGATCAAGTCCACAGAATAAAAATTTCTCTCTATAGTTCCGTCTTGAAAATACATTGTTAGAAACATTTCTAAGAGCTACAGACGATTAGATTTTCGCCCTGCAAGTGCGATTTCCAGGGAGGGATTAACAATGTCGAATGAACACAAGGGGGTTGCAGAAAAAGCGCGAAAACAGAAAAATCGTGGTAACCAAGAAAACGGCGTCTCAGCGGGGCTCAGTCGAGGCAGAATTCCGGTTTCTTTTTTCTTTCCGGCGTGCCGACAATAAAAATATCGTCACTGGCGGTCACGCGTATCGATTCCGGTTTATCCGTGCGGTTGCGGGGGTGTATCCGTCGCAGACGTCGGTTCCGCGCGATAGTACATCACTCAGGGATGTCAGGCGGCGAGGCGGGTTACGACGTTCTCGGTTTCCACCAATTTGGTGACACTGAGCCGCGTCGTAGGCAGCCGGTCTCCTCAATTTATTGCGAAATAACACGGGGGACGAAGCTGTAAATAATATGGAGAACACGGGTTCGTGTGTTGGTGTGTGTACGCGGTCAGGGGTACCGAGATACACAACCGCGAATAAAAGAATCGAGTGTAAGAGGCAGGGGCTGGAGCAAAAGCAAAGGAGGAGAAAGAGGGTGATTCCCGGTATGCAGAGGATGACTGGAGGTACCATATTTCAAAGTGGGGCGTCCTCCGAGGAGCCGTGAATACCTTAATAGTCATAAGGTGTATCCGCGTACCGGTTGCCATACGCTATACACAGTCCGTCGTACTCCGAACCCCCCTCTACCGCAGACGACCAACCCTCCTGCGTGTTCGAACGTTCCACGGAATCGTCTCCTCCCGCGGTATGATACGGCCCTGGACAGCCGTTTTCCGGTTGGGATATGACGAGTACCACGAAGAACCGAGCCCGGAGAACCGACGCGCGTTATACCCACGGCAAATTGTGGCGCTGGGAACCCGCTCGAAATTGGCACCGCTACACACAGATGCAACCGGAATTGCTGCACCGGGTTACTTCACCGGAATTGCACCGCGACCGTTCGATGCAGATCCTCCGGACCAAGTCTGAACGTCCTCGTACCAAATTGAGGGACCTCGGAATCCTTCCTCCGAGGATTACGGCTTACGCTTCGCGAGCTTTCGCTGGCCGTTCTCGTCCAGGATTATGAGAAAAGCCAGCTACGTTCTAATCAATGACGCCGAATACCTTCGGTATTAGAAGACACGGCGAGATTACGGATTCTATGGAACTTCGTTCGGCAAACGAGGTTCCGCGTCTTGATCTACTATCGATTTCGACACCACTTTGTATCGGCACTCGTTCCCGTCGGTGACAATTAGACGGCAAGTTTTTGCCTGAATTGTATTAGGACCTTGAATAAGTTCTCGCT
>CM052130.1:2966384-2978239 GCA_028454255.1 Halictus ligatus | reverse complement strand
GTGTGTTCGGTTTTCCACTGAGTACTTTATTAAATCGGCTTGTTGTTGCGCACGTAAAGCCAATAAGGGCGTAAAGTCATTTTTGACTTTGCAGATGTCAAGGACGGTTTTATGGCCTGATCCTTGACGTCTGTAAGCGGACCGTCCTAAAGGTTATTACGGTCGCCAACCGTGTGCCGCTACAAGGTAAAGAAACAGCGTAGTATCAATTTTTCTGGAGTTTGTTTAGTTAGCTGGAGACTTTGTAATCGTGGTTATTATATGAGAGAGAAGCAAGCGTGGGCACATTGACGATGACAATGAATAAATTTATTAGACTAAAATTGATGAAGAAACAGTGTAATATTCTTTACTTGTAATCTTGTTTCGGTGGTGAGAGATTGTGTAAGTCAGGTGCAATGGTGAAATTATGGTTTTCTTCGCGAGCAAAAACTTGAGCCTTTTGAAGAAGTAGAAATGGTAAGCCATGGTCAGACATGTTGAGATTATTGTCTATTTTCTGAGTTTTTTTGTGTACCAGATAATGCAGATGTAGGTTGTACTGCGATTTCGGAGACGGTTTGTATGCGATTTTCCAATGTCTGACCATGACTGGACGTTCCTATTAGCTTCAAGTACTGTCTGTGGTAAGGCATGTAGTTACCCTGTTCCGCCAATGCTAATTTCCTTTAGCGTGGGTCTGACCAAATTGCCCACTGCGAACTAGAATGTTCAATACCGTAAGTAGAATTTTCGAGGAATGGTCAGGCACAGTAACCGAGATACATACAACTAATCATAAAATGATGTATACCATATTCTGTACATATTTTTATATGAAAATATTAATCCTTGTGCTGTTACGATCATCTGTAAATATACTCTTAAACAACGGATCCTGGGTCCGCAGAGACCCAAATAGAAATGCCACGAACTTTGAAATTTTCACGTTTCTGCAAATGATCCGTTCATTATTGCCACCTTCATTTGCGGACCACTCTTATTACGGTAATCCACCACGAAAATGAGCACATAGAGAGCAAAAATGGCCCGGGCGGTCCATTAGGTCACAGTTAATTACGCCCCGGTACAAAAAGCTGTTCGCCGAAAAACCAGATACCGTGGTACAGTGGTCGCAACGCGATTACGGTTTTTCATTGTCAGAAATTCGGCACGCTAATGCCTTTGGCGGTCCAATTTCCGAACCCAGCACGCGGCCCGACCCGTTTCGATATTAATTTCGAATCGGTGAACGCGCGTCTACGTGCCGCGCGATCCCCGTTAATCAACTTAAAAGCGCGCGTACGCGGGATAGCGCAATCCGGCAATAATAGTTGCGTCTAATTGGCCCTCTTCTGTCCTTCTCTCTGCCCCGCCCCCTCCCTACCCCCCCCGCCAAGTGTCTGCGTTTTGAATGGTATACTCACCGGCAAGGATTCGGGCGTGTGGTCCAGCACGTATATGTTGTTCGTGTATCCATATAGCATCGTGTCCAGATCTGAAATCCAAGGAGCGAGCAGAACATTAAATTGGATCTAACCGTTGGCAACGGGACGGAATACTAACGGCGCGGAACGCTGTGCATAGTTAGCCGGCTGCGCTACTTCAATGCTCCAATTACGCTCGCGCTATCTCGCCTCGCCTTATCAGCCCTCTGCCCTCTGTGTCTTCGATACCCGGACGACCACGGAAATTGAACGACGCAATCGTAAAATCGAAATCGCTCAACCGATCGTTCCGCCATGGTAACAGCAAGGAATATTTTACGGCTTTCTCCGACTCGCCGACAGGTTTTGCCGCGGTCCCGTCCCACCCTGCCGTTGTAATTTACAATTTAAACCCTCTCGCCGCGAATGAAATGTTTTACGGCGTGAGCCGTCTCTAAATTAACGATCAAAATTTCCGCGGTCTCTTTTCCTCCGAAACTCGACCGAGTCTTCATGTGGTTCAAACCTCCGACGGCGAAGTCCGGGTTCACTTTGACCCGGGGTATCACAACATTGTTCGGTATCTAGAGAAGTAATTGAATGAACTGCATTGTCTACAAGGAGTGCCACCAAAAATATATTTTAAAAAATTGCCAAATGACGCTGTGAACGGTCCTGAACATTGTTAATGATATATGTAGTTGTAAGAACGGTCCGCCGTTCGACGGTTAATTAAAAATTGTCTGTCACGTATTTGTGAGGTTGATGGAATATTGGGATAGAACGGTGGCAAGGTTTGAAAAAACTGCTTCGGCCAAAGCAGTTTCTCGCGAAGTGTTGAACGAACTTCGGCCGAGGAAAAAAATTATCGAAGGAGGGAATGCAATTACGGAGGGTGTGCACTCTTCGGCGAAACTTTGTCGCAGGCGAAAAGATTCATCGCGCCCGCAGACTTCGAACGGGAAAGTTTCTGACGTTCCCCGGTGCCCCCATGCTGCCAAAAATACGGGTCCGGATTAGAGTGTGACAGACACTGCGGAAAAGTTTCGATAAATATGCCCCCGATAATTTCAAACTAATATACTACAAACGCGTCTCCAAGTGTATTATTGGCAATTCTTTGTTCCGACTTCCAAAGGTCCGCGAATATCAGCGAGGCGCAGCTTTCACAGATCAGCAATTTCATTGAAATTGGCAATACACGGAAAAAGAATTTAACCGTTCGTTATTCAGTCATAAAAATGCGAACTCGCGAAACGGTCGAATGAAATGCAAGCCAGAATCAAAGCTTAATAGGTCGTACGTTTTATCAAGTATTCCACGTGGATTCCTGACAATCGGACTGCAGATTTCTGCGGGAATTTGCGTTTTTTGCGGTCGAATATCGCGAGCCGAAAAATGAAATCCTTTTACCTCTATTAACAGTTTCGACAGATTTAAACAGTCCGCGGATGAAATTCTACTGAAATGTCAGGAATTGATTCGCTTATGGTCACTCCAGTCGACCGGTAATGTACGTAAAAACGTGTCCCGAAAGATTAAGTAGATTATCCGGGCGTTCTCGATTAAAATCCGTGTAGAACCGGAGCTTAGTGGATCAGGGTCAGCGATAGGCGAGCGTGCGAGGCTCCCTGGCACGAAAAGCCATTTTGTATCAATACATCGAGAATATACGATTGTAATATCTCTCCGGGAACACTTGCAAACACCTATATATCACGGGAGACCGGTGGAACGAGCACGATTTATGCGCTGAAATCTCAGACCGAGCTCAGAGGAGCGGAACAATTTTTCAGAATTATTGCCGGGCTTGTGCGGCTATCTGTCGATGGCCGAGAGCCACTTCGGCGCCGATCGCGATTCATTTCCATGCGAAATATCCTTTATCCTGCGCCCCGGTCCCCTGTACGCCCGGTGGACCGATGCTATTTTTACGTGGCCACGCACACGGAGACTGATATTCGCAGAGAAATCAATCGGATTCGAAGTTCATTGAGCCGTTCGCGGTCTACCGGCCCCGATATTTTCAGATCGTTCACGGGGATCGATCAATGGTCACGGAATAGAAGAGTCCTTCTCGGCTCTCATATTGGCCGCCGACCGATTTCGCGGGTGTTTCAATCTCGGACGAGGTGAAAACTGTATGACGCCCGAACTCTTATGAGAATCGCGCCCGTTTATCAATTTCATCTTTGGACGACGCATCTGCGCCTTGCGGTCACGCTGCAAGCGCTCGCTCGAAAAGCCTCCACATACCTGCCAACTATTCGAAAGCTCAATGATACCGTTTCGACCATGTCTGATCATGCATTGACGTGTTCTACTTAGAAAGATTCTATGCTGCCTCTCCCCTTATCGAGTAGAATTGAAAAGACTTGTTGGACAAAGTGTAATTGTCAGAGGTCGAAATAAAATAGTCGAAGTACGGAACGATTTTTTAAACAAGAAAATCAGAACTGTAGGGTGAGTGAGACGCTGTATTTGAGTTATTTTTTAGAGTGACTGTGGTCGCGACATTGTGGCGCCAACGTATTTGAAAGGAAGTCTGTTTGGGTCGAAGTGTGAAAGAGGAAAGTGTTTAGGGGCGCCATGCGCAGGGCACACGTGACTGTTTGGGTTTTCCGAATGGATGTGAAACTGATAGGGAGAGAATGAGAATGCGAGAGAGGAAGAACGAAAGTAGGCCTTGGATAAAAGGGACGAATGCGAGGGATGTTATGTCAGTCTGTAGAGCGAGATCAGAAGAGCGAAAGTTAGAGACGCGGGAGCCGCGAGCGAGTGTATTAACGAAGTATCGAATTATTAAGAGTATAAAGGACTTTAGCGTAATCGGTATGAGATCACTCCACCCGTTACGTCACATAACACGTAGGTGTTTCCATTAAAATATTCCTGCAAAACTAATAAAATTAGCATGCATTACCTTTTCGAAAGTGCCCGTATTGTCGATTATATAGATTATTCTTCTCTCTCAGTTAATTACTCGGTACAGGCATTAACAACGCGCAATGCGTTCTATCGTAATGCTCTTTGTTATATTGTTAAAGCGCATGTACCATTTTTCTTACTTAATATTTCAGTTATTTCTACCCCGTTTCAAAATTGTATCCTTTCATTCCTTCATATTTGCATTGCTGCGGACTCGTTCTAATTAGTCGACACGTTCCCCTAATTTTTTCTCTATTTTGCAGAGCTCGTTAAGCATCCGCGACCGCTCGGTTATTGACCCGTTCTACTGATTTGCGTTGCTAATGATTCGCCTGTTTAGACACCGGCCTACTCTGCTTGCTCTCATCGATACGATTTTGTTTGTCCCTCGTTTAACGGTTGTTCTACTTGGCAGGGAGGTAGCACTCTTCTGCGTTCCACTTGTTTATTTTGCGATCGATCCGCTCCACTTTTTGCCACGCTCATTAATGCACGTTCGCCTCGAAAATGATATTAACGCGAGCTCACGGTAACCGTTCGGGAGCCATCGAGGAGAGGGACACGAAGCAGTCGCGTCGCAAATAGATTATTAATTTGAAACGTCGCGCATCGCTTGAACTTTTATCGATCAAAAACTCTGCATACTCCTGCCCCCCCACCCCCACGGCCGTTTCCGGGCCAGCGGCACTGGTAAAAATTACGAGAGCAATTATACGGGTGCGTTCTGCGATTAAACGACGCGACCGGCTCGCGTTTCCACGACGGTTGAAATTTTTCAGCGAGCAGCGGCTCGCGTTACGGAGGATCAGTTTCCGGTCAGCTAATTCCGGGCGCAGCTTTCGCTGGAGCCGGGGCACAACCGGCCCGGAAATAACGAATGAATTTATCCCGGCGGCGACTGTTCTGCACCAATGGCGGTCGCCGAATGCAGACGTATACACAGTGTAACGTTATTTCCCGTTCCGCGCGCGCGGACGCCCGCGCAACCTTTCTCTCTCGCATGTGCCCCGTCCGCTGCACTCCTGTGACGAACGTTAATTATCGTTCTGTATCCAACCGGTCCTCTCGGTTTAATACCACGGGTCCCGGATTCGGAGCCAGCCAGCTGCGTTCCACACTCGTTATGATAAATTGCGATCTGGTTGAACGAGCTCTTTGTCTTCGGATACGCAAACTCCAGAGCAAAGTGTCCCTATTTTCATGTTATTCTAGTACTTCTGCGCCCGTTAAACGCTATTCCATACGATCTGGTGAATTGTTACATATACCTTTTGTTATATTCACTTTTGTTATATTTTGTATAACATTTTGTTATATTCACAACTATTGTATTATATATTCTATAACACAATGGGTTCTCGTACGCGCGTATAATGCTTAAGATTGAAGAATAACAGTACTATATATGGTCAGTAGAAATAAGGAAATACTTTTTTGTGCTTGTGCAAACGAATTCTAAGATTAATGAGCTAAATCCTATTATAGAACCAGTAGAATAGCACGACCGTATATCAGACAATATATGCACGTACACTTTTTTGGCAAAGGAAGGAAGTATAATGGCCTTGGTGTGTGTGTGTGCAAATTATTTCCAAGATTAATGAGCGCAATCTTCGTATTGGTTCAGTAGAGCAAGATCCACCACTAGTCAGACAACATATACGTGCACAATTCTCGAAGAAGTGAAGGAGACACGAAGATTTCAAAAACAAATAAGTGAATTGCCAGACAAACGTATGAAGATTTCCTAGATATAGTAAGTAGAATAAGCGAGCCACCGATCAGACACTAATCTGACAATGATCTGAACTATCTGGTCAATTAAATGAACTATAATAATTTTCTTAAAGTGTGTGTGGGTATTGACGTGGTTACTATTGCAATGCCGTGCCATTTGATTCGGAGTACCTTCCGAAAACAAAGGGCGATGTTTGCTCGATGAGCCGTCAAACTGTCGGCGTGTCAAACTATCCAACGATAAATTACCCGCGAACGAGTAATGTTATTGCCATTAGCGAAGTGTGACAGCGAGGGTAGCCATTATGGTCAGCTCGACGGTTCGTTACTGTTAGAACCGCGATTAATTGGGAAATTTGCGGATCAGCAGTGTGGATGCCTGTGAGGCATTAAACGGTTTCACCGACGATCCATCGTCATAGGCGAATACTTCGAATTGCAATTACGGCTATAATATTAATTCAGGCCCTCCTCGTCGCGTCTTCGATAATTTACGAAATTGATACGGCCGCGATTATCATGCACACTGGACGAACGTGATTCTAATTACTCGACGCACGTTCCAGCTAAATGTCGATGATACAGATAGCAAGCTACCGTGACATATGTATAATTATCACGGGTGTAGATATTTTTACTCATCCAAATTTTTTACAAAAATTCTGAAGATAACATGCAAAAATCATTTATAATTTGACAAATAATTCCGCGTCGCTATCTTGTAAATTTCGTAGTTCTTTGAACTTTCCACTATCCGGTTGGCGAGCGCTCGCGCTTTCGACTCGCGACGGTAATTCATATTTTCGTGTCATATCACGATTGTTCGAACATCCGTGTACATTTAGTTCGGTGCCGAGGGGGCGAGAAAAATAATGGCAATAAATTTTCGATGGGCGGAGCGACTGGGACGGACGGGGGTGGATAGGTCAGCATAGGAAAGTAATTAGCAATAAATCGTGGGCGGTCTGATGTGCCCCGCGTTCCGTTTTCTTTATGCGCCATCGGGTAGCGCATAGCGCGGTTTCCAGTGGAATGCAAAACGCAGCCACGAAGATGGATGCGGGCCGAGGCGGATCGCCGGCCAAAAGGAAAAACGAAATCCCCGTGGGACGAGCGGAGAGAGATCATAGATACGTCGGTGTCCGTTGAACGTTTCCACGAAGGTATTACTGCCGGCAGTTTAGCCCCCGAGAAAGGACTATATTGTATTACAAAATATTCGCAAAATTATTTTTACGCGCCCACGTACTGCGAGAGATTCGCCGACCATGGGAGAAATACAAGCAACAATTTTTATCTGCAAGTGATACGCCGTGCCCGGGTTATAACGGTTTCCTCTACGGGAAACTACCTTTAAACGACGCTGATAGATGCCAGGCAAGGTTTCTCCGACTCGGCGCGTCTAAAGTCATTTTCCTGGCTGAAATTATTTATCCTCGTCTGACGGGGCAACCTCCAACACATGCGCCGGAATCGGCTTTCCTCGAATATATTCGTCGTCTTTCGCGTAATGTACAGAGATTTATCAAGCTCGACTTCCCGTTGCACCGGGTTCCTCCGATGCATTCGTGGCGCACCGGTTCATTGAGCGACTGAACTCGAATGTTATTGAGTCCCCGATCGCTCGCGTTGGTTTTCCGGAGCCACTGATCTCGATCTGAAGACGCGGTTTAGATCAAAGGGAACATGCCGGTGAATATGCATACGTCGTTTAACGATATTTCCAATCGGAACTTCTCGTTGCTTTGCCCCGAGCTGTGATTTTCGTCTCTAAACTTCCCTCGGTGTAGCTCTCGGATCACTGGTCCCTTTGAATTAATTTGTCCTACAAGCTTACGTGTGTACATAATCTTCATCGACTATTCCTTCGCTGAGCAAACGTCAGTTTCTTCTAACAAATCTGTCTGACCATATACGTTACCTATTCTCCTTCGAAGTTACTAATGATGTTATCAACGCACGCTGTATATAAACTCCACAAACTTTATCCCAGCCTAAGATGTCACAGTCGACTGTCTGTTCTAATCAATTTGTCTGACCATGTACAACAGTTATTCCACTTAGGAATTCAATAATGCCGCTGTTGGTCTGCATACCTAAACTCCATAACTTTACCCTTGTCCAACGAGGCATATCGTTAATCTGTTCCCTCGTCAATCATGCAGTCGTTTCGCTGTCACCCATTTCTTCTGAGAAACTAATCTGACCGTATACACTACCAATTCTACTTACGAATCTATTCATGTTGTAAACAGCTCACGTATGCACATAGTCGTTGTAACTTTATGCTAGTTTGACAGGTCACTGGCGGCGATTACTTTTAATCAGTTTGTCTGACCATATACAATACCTATTCCACTTGCAGGGTCGATAACGATGATGTCAACTTGCATGCCTAATCTTTATAACATTATACTTGCTTAAGGAGGTATAGCATCAACGTTAATTTTTCTAGTTCTCAATGCTTCGTATTACATACTTATCGCGTACTTCTAATAAATGTGTCTGCCCATATCCAGTGCCTACTCCACTTGAGGGCCCAATATTCGGCTTACGAATGTACACCTACTGCATAACTTCATCCCTGTCTAGCGAGGCACGGTATCAGCGTTAACTTGTTTCGTTACTATCACTATTCCACTTGTCTGACCAGTGGCTGATCTTGTTCCACTAGTTCCAGAAGCGTTTGTAGCCCAATATCCTCTCAGCCGACCAGAAACTCCACCCTCTTCCACTTGCCCGACCAAGAACTGCCAGTATATCACTTGTTTGGTTATGGAGCCTCCCTGTGCAACGTATCTGGCTAGTGATCGCCTCATATTACTTGCAAAAGTTTCACGGAGCTGTCGACTGTTTGCGCCATTTCCCCGCGACGCGAGGCGAGCCTCTGTAGGCGTCTCAACCGACGTCGGTCCGCTTGTAATTCCCCGTGTAGATGCAAATTTTATGCAGTTCGGTAAGTCGCTTAAGTTCCACCTCTGCATGTTAATTGGTTCCGAGGGAAACTTCTCGGAAAGCGTCTCGGACCTACGCCAACTTTTTCCTCTGTCCTCGAAGCTTTTTCTACAAATCTTGCAGATTAACCAATCCGATTATGGTTGTAATTCACGAACCACAATGAATGACATCACTCCAATGCACCGATAAAACTTGGACTCCAGAGCTCTGTACTAAAATATTATTTTTTACTGAACTAAATACTTTGACAATAACAGAGCTGAAGATCGTTGGTGAAAATGGAAGATGAAGTGGAATTCGTGGAAAAAGATTTTTTCAAAAAATCGTGTGGATATTTGTCCAAAGCTGTGCCCATTTGGCAAGTCTGGAAAGTTTGTGACGTTTCAAGCGTTGGAACGAGCGTTTGCACTATCGGGCCGTCGGGTACGCAGGTTATCGACGAGGGTTGGCAAAGTTTGCGCGGCTCGCATCCTAACGAAGCGTGGATCGAGAAAATCAGCCTTGTCATCGGCGCATACGTCGCCGACCCGTTGCAATTTCCATGCAATCAAATGGCAAACAGTGCGCCGTCGCGACGCTGCGCCGTCAGGCAGCTACGTCGCTGCGGACCGTTTCCGCGAGCCGTGTAGTTCCATATGCAAATTTCGCGCTACGACCTAGCACGTCGTGCAGCGAAATCGAATCAATATTGCATTAGGAAGGCCGGATGCCACCGCGATCCGAGCACATCCCCCCTACTGCACTGAATAAATTATACCGAAGCGCAACGCCGCCTCTGATAAAGCGCACTTCTCGCCAATCGGCTGTCCTCAAATTCGGGATTCGTCGTCCTGGCTTTCGCCGAACGTTTCACCCCTCGAATATCGAGCAAGTATTCCATTCCTCGCTCCGCAAATATCCTGCGACCGAGACGAGCCACACTTTTTTCCCCACCGGTTTCTTAAAACTTGCAATTCGTCCGCCTCTATTTACCATTTTTCACGATCAATTTTCCAACTCTAACGCATATCCAATATTTGGGTTATCTTTTTTGACGTGCGAATTTTTCTTAGCAAGAATGACTTTATCTATACCAGCGTGATGGAAAGGAATTGTACTTTTTAACATTTCTAGCTCGTCAATATTTTCTTAGATTAAATTGAAATAAATTCATGTTCCCAGCTTTTATAGGAGAAATTTATTATTATTAAAGGTTGTACAGAACTCTTCGGGAACATATAGGGGACCACCATTGAAATGATTGTTTTCAGCTGGAATATTTTTCCTGATCGACAAATTTCGAGAGAACAAAGGACTCAGCCATCTCGAAATAGCCCGAGAAACGAGGCGAGCGGGTGAGAACCGTAATGTCACATGCCATGCTCCTTGACAAAAGGGGGTCGACAAAAACTGTACGAGACTATAAAGAACTCATTTCCACGGTCTATTATACGCTCGTAATTTGAAAGAGATCATCGAGTCGGAGATTGATTTTGTCGAGGTCAGTGGAGCGTAGCGAGTTATGGCGTTTGATATCGGCGGGAGCGATAGGTCAAGGAGCGAAGTCAATCGAGCTTTCTGAATAATTTGAGCCATGGATGAGCATTATCTTTGTCTCATCTATTATGAACAGAAACGCGCATGACGTGAATTCTGCTGCTACACTTGCTTTCAATGACTTTGACATTGTCAAATGGAAACTTATATTAATAATCAGTCAATTTTCTAAGTTGTTAAATAAGGTATGTCTGATCTACGACAGCTGTGTCTCCTGTGGATTATCTCGAGCAGAACTACGTCAAATATAGCATATTAATATCTTCACTTTACTGTACAGATTTAGCAGCGACGTCTGACTTATGAGACCTTATTCTACTGGAGAATATCTTCGTTGGAAAACAAGAGAAACGCAGTGTTCAAAGGCGGTGGATTTTAATATGATTCGCAACTGCTGCGTTCTTTGAAGTCTGTAGTCTATATTTCATTATTAATAAAAGTGATATATGTCAGTGAGGAACACGCGATTCGCCATAGAAAATAGATGAGCAAGAATGCTTCAGACCCATAATGAATTTAATTAAATAGTAGGAGCACAAAGTTCACACAAAGTGCAATGTGAATATATCCTCAGCTTTCTTAAGCAAGCATTAATTGACTCTTCCTTTATCGTGTAACACGATTATCTCCTTAGGAAAGAAAGAGAAATAGAATAGTCAAGAAAAAATGCAATCAAGGAGAGCGACGTGTTCCAGAGTCTTGATTAACCGGATGGAACATGTCCGAGGGCGAGTATTCTACTGGCGTCACCTCTTGTTAGTTCATAACGTTATCGAATGATCGTTAAAGCCGGAAATAGCGATTCGATTTCACGAGCGTTCAACGTCGGTATCCGGGCTAGATGAATGAAATCGGCTACGCTATTTGACACCGATAGGAACGATAGATTAAGGGGTGAAATCAACCGAGGTTCCCGGAACGCTACGAAGCCCGGCGTCGGTTTGAGAGCAAATACACCGAGGGCCACTTGGCTAACGCTAAATAATTCATAGAACAGCCGAGGCGCGTCTATACGGGAGGCGGTGCGGTGCCAATAGCCATTGGACCGTTCATCACAGACTATTGATTGGACTTCAGGCTTTCCCTTGGCCGATCCTTCTCTGTCTCTCTGTGCTCGACGAACTAACTTCCTGAAACTGAACGCAATCAGGCGACGTATGACATTTGCCAATCACAAACGGAAGTCTCCGAGCTCCAGAAGGGCTCCCGGATACAGGCTAGACGCAGTTAGCACAGCCCCTGGTGAATAATTCATGGGGCTCGGGCCGATGTTGCGCTTCTCGTTTCGAT
>CM052130.1:2956117-2966284 GCA_028454255.1 Halictus ligatus | reverse complement strand
TGATTAGACGGCAGACTTTATTTATCAATTGCGCATACAATTTTCTAAAATTCCATGCACTCTGAACATTAAATAAAATAAGAAGAGCAGTGCAATTTATTGAACGCTGTTTCGAAAACTGTATCTGATTTTCCGACATGGAAAAACATATCGATAAATGTTCGTGTTTCCATGCATTTCTAGAAGCACCGACTGTGAACAAAATGTAAATATACAGGGTGGTCCGTTTAAGTAAGTACACCTAAAAATCTCTTCAGGTTATTATGATGCAAAAAATATTTGTTACGTAATGTGCACGGTGTCAATGGACCAAATATCTTTTTTTCGGAGTTGTCAAGATCATCGATGTTTTTTGGTACATAACTACATTTTTTTTTATTGCATCGTGTAACTGATGGAAAAATACATTCAGATATGTATAATAATATGACCTTGAAATGACCTTGATCCTCGAAAATTAAAGTTTTAGGTGTTCTTACTTAAACGGATGGAAGACTTATATGGAAGAATTAAGATATGGTCATAGTGAATGGAATAAACCTAGAACTGATATCTATTGAGATCATAGGCTTTGAAGACGCTACATCAAGAGCGTGAATGTAAATAAACATGTTTACTGTCCACATGTGAGTTTAATTCAACTCGAGTGTGAAACTGGCGTTTCTAAAACAAGCATAATACGCATATTGAAAGAAGAAAAATTTCATCCCTATCATCTATCGTTACATCAGGATCTTCACGGAACAGATTTTGTAAATCGTATGAATTTTTCTCGGTGGGGTTTGCAGCAATCCGAAAATGACGAATCATCTTTTAAAAGAGTACTATTTACTGATGAAGCGTCTTTCACCAACCATGGACAGCTAAATCTACAAAACATGCATTATTGGTCAACTGACAATCCACACTGGCTAAGATTAGTGGATAAACAAAGACCGTGGAGTGTAAATGTCTGGTGTGGCATATTAAATAATCAAATAATTGGTCCTTATTTCATAAACGGTACTCTAAATGGAGAAAAGTATGCAGCAATCTTGCAAAATGAGCTACAAATGTTTGTTCATGATGTACCACTAGATATCCGTTTAAGAATGTGGTATCAGCATGACGGTTGTCCGGCTCATTCTACACGTCTTGTCAAACAAATTTTGGATTTAAAATTTCCAAATCGATGGATTGATCGTACCGGAGTTGTAGGATGGCCACCGCGTTCACCAGATCTCATACCAATGGATTTTTTTTTGTGGGGAAAATTTAAACAAACAGTTTATAATGAACGACCAACTACACCCGAGGATATGAAGAACCGAATAGTTAGAGCTTGTGCTGACATTAATGTCGAAACAATTGAAAGATCTGTACAGTCGGTCATTGCACGTTTCAGAAAACGTATCAACGTAGAAGGAGGCCATTTTGAACATCTCTGATGATAACTTAAAAGAACGTGAGTGTTGTTTTAACATCCATATTCATCCATATTCTTAGTGTGATAAAAAATATTTTCATCGCATTCATAGGCTCAGGAGTCGTGGCCGAAGATATTCGACATCAGTTCTAGGTGAAACTTTAATTTTCGACGATCAAGGTCATTTCAAGGTCATGTTATTACACATATCTGAATGTATTTTTCCATCAGTTACACGATGCAATAAAAAAAAATGTAGTTATGTACCAAAAAACATCGATGACCTTGACAACTCCGAAAAAAATGACCCTCGGAAAAAAATATTCGAGCCAGATATTTGGTTCATTGACACCGTGCACATTACGTAACAAATATTTTTTGCATCAAAATAAACTGAAGAGATTTTTTGGTGCTCTTACTTAAACGGACCACCCTGTATATTTTCGTTCAATGATTCAGGAATGCCGGGATCAAAGAAACATTTATATGTTTTATGAAAGCTTTCACCGGACTCTGAATTGAATAAAAAGAGTAATAAAATTTCCCATTGTGTAATCGAATCTTCAATAACGGATTTTGTCTTTGTTTTCAGCTGCTTCAAATTATCGAATTGGAATGAATAGTCTTTATGGCGCTTCTTTCATTTCTTGATGGAATAATGCTTTACAACTGACGGACAAATGTTGCTTTTGCAACATGTGACGTGTTCCTTTGTACCGTCAACGAAGCGTTTATTGTCTGCTAATTGGAATATTTTTCGATCGCAACGTACTGGCGTAAAGAGGAAAATACCATTTTTCGAGGCTTAATTTCCGTACAAATTGACTATAAAAACGTATCCGTTGCCCGGCCGTTCGTGCTTTTATAGTAAGTAGAAACGGTGCGTAATGAACAGCCGTGTCGACCAGGTCGTATTCAATAGCACGCGCGGCCGGCTGGAATTCAAATTGGATTTTTCGACTACGTGGAGCGAGCTGCGAAAAAAATTTTCTACCACATTTTCGACTCATTTTTTCATGTAAATTCACTCTGTTTCGGACTGTACGATTCTCACACCGTGCGTTCTGACGACATCCCTATGCATGAGACTTTTCCCGTTTTACACGAATCATCGGCGCGATACGAGAGCAACGATCGCCTAAAAATTCACCTCTGATTAACGTAGTAAGTTATGCTGCATTCATATTCTTCAATATTAACACGTAATACTCTCGTCTCTTTTCTGCTGAAGTCGTCAAACGCTCGAGAAAGAAGTTAATTTTAGTCAATTTTATTACATGATTCTATACTAAATATATTCTTTTAAATCTTTATACCCACTGAGACTTTTTACAAGGGTAGCGGCGTGTGGTAGAGGACGACCACGCCGTTGGCAACGGAGACCGATCGTCGCTTGTCTAAAACGCCAGAGCGACGGCGGCGGAGACGCGATGGGCACTTATTGTCGGACGCTCGAAGGGAATAGACGTGTTTTAATTATTTTACGCCCTGGGCTCTTATTCCTTTATTCCAAGCAAAGCGCTTGCATCTTATTCCTTTATTCCAAGCAAAGCCCTTACACAAGTAAATTCTAAAAGACTTATCTCAGCTTTCATGTGCAGGGTACTTGCACTGATTGATTTCCGAGTCTCATCAAGGAACAGTCTTTTGAAATACATTTCAAGTCCAATATTTAATATGATAGGAAGCTCGAGATAAAATTGAAGAGAAATTCAGGGAGCAATGGGTTGTAATTTTTCCTCCCGAAACGACTGGTTGTCAGCCAATGAAACATTTACGATTTCGCGAGTGTATAACAGCGGCGGCCACGCGTCGTTAAATTTCACTGTGCGAAGTAAGTTCGAGCAGCGGTCGGTCGTCCGGTTACACGGAGTTTTCGTCGTTTTCATTATTTATCAGCGGAATTTACGAGACTGGGAGCCACCACGGTCCATTCGCCGGGATCGTTCGCCGGATTTACTAGGGACACTAGATCTCCATTTAAACTTTATGATAAATACGCTCGATATTTCAGTTTGCCGGGTGCAGCCCCGGGGAAAATTAAACGTCGCCGGATGACATTCGACTTTCCGAAGACCCTGTTCCCGGCTTTATTTAGAAGCGTAATACTCGCTCGTTACCGGTATTTGTTCGTCCGAGCTGGCTCGCGAACGTGCACCACGGTCCTCGTTGAATTACCAGATCCCCCGTAAATCTTCATTAAAACTTCAGGATCAGACTCACCTGTGGGCGTGCATGGTGTTCTTGCTGCTTCCACGAGGTCCTCGCGACTTCCGGGCGGCGCCTCCAGCATCGTTCCGCTTCCGGAGAATTTTTTTACGCACAGCAGGCTCAACGCTGCAACCCAAGAAACCTGACATTATTATCCGATGCATAGATTGTCTGTAAAATGTATCTGCCCCCCTCAGTAACAATTCCTGTTGTAGGAGCTGATGGGTATCCGTTAATGAAGAGGGCTTAATCAACGCGAAAGGAGCAGCCATTAATATATTCCAATAAGTACAGTTCGCGTAAGATCCTGGGGATCAGCGAGTTGAAACTTCCAGCAGAGTTTAATCACCTTCTGCAGGATTTTTGCAAGATTATTGCAGCTAGAGTAATCAAGTTCTATGTAATTTCACTTAAAATTCACCTAAAAGAGCGAGAATTTCCGAATTTGCAGCTCCGTCAATTATACTGCCTTATGTCTGACTTATTGTACTAGTTTTCCCTTGCAGTCATTTGTGTTGCAGTTAAAAAGCAAGTTGCCGTGTATTTGATTCGCGAGAATGCTGCTCTGAGTTTTTCTTGACCAGAGTAAAGATCCACAAAAGAGAATTGGCTATCGAATTATCTTCGAAGTTGGTGAGAAACCTGTCGGCCTGGAGGCTGAAGTGTTTTTTCGGAAGCCAGGAAACTAAAACAATTGGCTTACAGATTTATAGAAACCATTGGCCTCCCGAGAATTCGACAACTATCTATGGAATCAAATTTCAAACTCCAGTGAGCTGGAAAAGACTGTCTGGCACGCCGCGGTCTCATTTCACTTATAATTGAACCCCCCCCCCCCCCTACTTGCGCGTATCTCACTTGTTTGACGAGATAGGAATCCTTGTTCCATTCGCCTGACTAAATGGAAACTCTAGCCTACTATTCTAACTATGTACGAACCCCTTTCACCCGTCTGACCATAAACAGACTTACTTCACTTGCCTGATGAGTGATATCGAGCCACTCTGATTGTTTGATGTTTCGGAAACTGGCATAATTTAATATATCTGCGTGTCCGGTGCTTGGTGCACTCGTTCTACATCCTCGACAGTGTCAAAATTAGTCAAAAGTATTTTTCATTGCATCCGGTAATTTCTGTTTGAATTTTATATTTTTATTTTTCATTGGAGGGACGTAAAAGTGCACGGAGGATATTGTAGATTTTTTGGCTGGCTAGTTCGACACCTGATTCATTGAAATTGTTCACTTGCCAACATAGCAGAAATTATTTTTTTATTATTCTCATTGGGACCAATTTTATGAACTTTGGAATGGAGTTAGGGTAAATAATACCTTCCCAACAAGTTTGCTTGTTCACTTGTTTATCAAACAGTGATTTCACAACCTCCTTTTAATATTTCTTTTTGCAATCTACATCAGGAACGTGAACTCGCAGTGAATGTATCAGTGAAACGTACATATTATTTGACTGACTAATGTGAAATCTGAATCACTTATTTTTCCACACCTACGCTCAGAACTCATTCTGGAATTAACCGTCTCTCTCTATCTCTCTCCCTCTCTCTGCATTTTTCTTAGCGATATCTATTTTGCAATACCTCTAACGGAATACTAGGAAACAAGAACCCACGGAACGACTACGAACGTCAACATTGATAAGCTCACCGCGTTACGGAAAGCCCTCGGTAGAATATTCCCTCTCTTCGGCATCCGAAATGGAAAGTCTCCTTTCCCACAGAATTAACATCGAGACCGCAGCGAGTCACACAGTCAGCGGAGCGGCTCGCAACACCTGTATCTTCCTTTCACGTGCAATTTAGCAGCGACCTAGACACCATCCACGCTAAAAGGGGCGTGCACGTTGCTGCGGGACCCAGGTACAGGGCTGGTCGTGCCGTGTCCGCGTGAGAACCGCGTGCAGGGGTGGGTATGCGTTTTAATTAAATTTTCACAACGACAGTGGCGGTGTGAGCGCTCGCCCGTAATGTTGCGTGCACACGTGCGCGTCATTCAACGACGAACACTATGGAAAAGTATACAAGCGCACCTGTTCTTACGCAAGCGAACTAATACTGGTTTACCTTTGTGCCCGTGCAGAAAGAGGGTATTAACAACACTGTTGCGTCGTTTCCCCGCAGTAACGCTTACGGGGCACCGTGCATGATTAATTTCCCAGGCTCAGCCAACACATCCGGCGCCTAAAACACGTTTAAGGGAACATTTTCTTCCGCCGCGGACCTGGCGCCGCGTTGCGCACTTAATTGCGATTTTAATAAATGAAAAATTTAATTAGTTCGCCCCGGCTCGCAGCGTCTTTTATTGGACGCATAAGAGACATCGCGTTTCCACTCTCTTGCACATAAATCAATCTGTTTGAACTACAAACGTACGATTCGCGCAGATATTATAATTTTTCATTCTTTCAGAATTACACAGTGTAGAAAATGTGGATTTTATTTTTTAATATGGATTTTATTTTTAATGTTGTTCCGCGGAGCCATTGAAAAAAAGATATGTGCAGGCTGCGTAGCCCAAGACTTTCGAACAGAATTGAAAATAAATAATTTCTCTGTAGATATTACTGAACATTGAACTATTAATACTGTCACGTAGCTCTGCCTAACGAGCCTTCGTGCACGAATACAGAGGATGGAAAGGGACGACAGCGTAGTTTACAGAAAATTGATAGCCGCGGTTCCGCACGGATTTATAAGAAGCCAGCACGGATCATTTCCACTTTTTTCCCCGTAGTCGGTTTGCTCCTGTAATTTCCAATTCCCAGAGGAAGTAGAATCGTAGCACCGCGTTCGGTCCGTTAGTCGGACGTATGAGATCATTAAACGTGACACTAACGAAAAGTTCCATTATCCGTGAACAGGTCCGCTGGTTTGTTAATGAGCCAGTCACATTGTTCGAGCTGCTTCCCTTTGTCCCGTCCGCTCCATTCCAGCGCAGCACAGGGATGAAACTGCTCCTCGGGTATGCCCGAGCACGAGCGACGATCATTTAATTTGTTGAAACGTGATCGAGGCGTTCCTTCGTGGAACGGAACCCGTCTCTATTACTCTATTCTGCGAGCCGAAGTCGATGCTAACCGAGAGAACGAGAGAAAAAGGGGCAGAGAGAGAAGAGAGAGAGAGAGGAGAGTAGAGAGAGAGAGAGGGAGCTTCCTTTTATCCCTTCAATCATCGGCAATAGCCTCAAAACACAAATAGAAAATTTCCGGGTACCGATCATCGAGTTGCCCGCGCTGGAACCGGCTATTGACGTTTCGCTTCACGGACGAGCACGATTTTCTATTACGCTGTTCTTTCATCAATGAAGAAAAGAGTACGTTCCCCTCTCCTCGGTCATCGATAGTGGATCGGAAATAGGCTAGCGGGAACGCTTAATTGAATGCTTGTATCGACGTTTCTATTTCGAATTGCGGAAGAACGTTGTCCCATCGATGACCGATCCCCCGCAGGATCCCGACGATTCGTTCCTCGTCCTCTTATTTTCCGTTCCTCCGCTTTTCGCGAGGAATTCCACACGCTGGCGACCACGAAACTTTTCTGGATCGCGGTCTCCGCTTCCTGCGGTTCAATTTTCGTTCTTTGACGCCACCCGAAAGCCAGGAAGCATCGAATCCCGACCGACGCCGAACGATCGCTTTGTCTCGCTCTATTTTCCAATGGGTTCGGCCTCTCCTGGTTCTTTCCCTCTCCGTCTTCCCACTCTTTTCTCGATCCTTTTGTGACGGCTAGATCGAGCGGACCGTTCGTTCGCTCTCCAACGCGGCACGTCGCCGCGGTCTAATCTCCGTCGAGCGTCTCGCTCCGTCGCCTCTCTGTCGGGCGAGTTTGCGGATACTTTCAAAGCAAATTCGTGAGCCGCAATTGCAGATAAAATTGCGGCTTTCAGGCCCCGCCTCGAAGAATCCGCCACCCGTATTTCGGCGGTCGAATTGTTGCGAGAACTCGTGTCCTCCTTTTTGCAACCGGAGGTCGCCGAAATTCTGTTACCTGAAGGAAGATTTTCCTTCTAGTCCTGCACACGTGCTCCGCCAGGAATTAAAGACCCAAGCGGAACAATAAAGCTTCCAAAACGATGAAACATTCAATTATGTCAAAAATGTCCTTGTTCGATCAATGCTGGTTTGTTCTGCTTGCTGAATCAGGTGAATTCTAGGCCTGGCCTCGGAGCAAACTATTTTATTAAAGAAAGTACGAAGTGAAACAAAAGCTTCATGAGTGGTAAGACATTCGATTGTGTTGATGGTAACTTTGTCTGATTAGTACCGGTTCACTCTAGCTCTCTAACCAGGTCGATTCGTGTCTAGCTCTCAGACCAGGCTCAGCAAGGATTCGCTTGCTCAATCATGGAGGGATTCCACTGCATTAGTCTAGCTACGGTGGATCTTATTTCACTTGTTAATTAACCAGATTTTCTAATTGTCTGGTCCCAGAACAGTCGGGCCTCGTTCCATTTCACCGACGACACTACGCTTCAGTTACCCTAATTGAGTCGAGGATAATCCCTTATTCCATCTGTATAAGACAGGGACAGGCCTTTCGCGAGGATTGTCTGATCATACACAACCTCGTTCTCCTGGACCGTCTTTGTTACAACCGACATGGAATTGTCTAATCAAATTGTCCCTACTTTACATACGTTTGTAATTTAAACTTTATTCTTGGCTAACCGTATAGTGACCTATCCTATTTTCTTTTATGATATGAAAGGAAATTTTTTTAAATTGACTGGAACTACTCCATAGAAACAACAACAGTTGTGTACGATATTAATAGGTAGACGACTCTGAGTTCCGTAAATATAATGAGTCGGTCATTGATTCGGCAATCAGTTTAGTGCGACAGTTAGCCATAGAAAGAGACCAAAGTTGACGATACATGTAATAGGCATCTTCCAGTGTTGATATGGGTACAATAGGTTAACCAATTGGTGGTCAAGGAGAATAGATAAATCACTGTATAGACAAAGTAGAACAAGCTGCCAACGAATTAAAATAGAACACATTAAGAACTAGCAGAATAATAAAACAGTTTAATGAGAGGTTAAACAAGCAGAATAGATCACTCATTACTTAAACGAGTGGAATAGATCAAGCGCTAGGAGTTTACAAGTGAAATAGATCGAGCACAGGTCAAACAAACGGCATAAGTGGACCATTCTGGGAGCACAGAAGCACAGTTCCGAAACATCGTGTTCCAGAGGAGTTCGAAGACCAGGAAACGTATCGCCTCCCATTATTTTAGAAATGTATTACCCGAGCAGTCGCCTTGCGATCGGAATCGGAGCCGGGACATTTCGGTTAGCCAGGAATGTTGCGGAGCAGTTCGAGGCAGAAATTATTCACGTTCTGCTCAACAAACGGTCTCAAATTCCGGCGGAACCTTTCGTTCCAAACGTAGCATTGCACCATGCAACCGACATAACGCATTCTTCGATCACGACGGCGTTTTCGAGGTTCCGTGCGTCTAGAATGTCAAGTTGACTGACGTGAGCGTTGCTTTGCCCCGAAAAATATAAACATCGTTGCCTCGCGTAGTTCATCGGATTTTGTCTTGTGCAGGAGTTGACTGTTCGAGGAACGAGACAGAAGGGAGTAGGACACAGAGAAAGAGAAAGAAACTTATCCGTCGAACGCTGGCAACGAAACCCTTTACGATCGCCTCGGTTTCCATTCTTTATTCGTCATCCACTGGCTCCCCGTCTGAGATACGTGAGACGAAACTCAATACCCGGCGACTGGTCGATCCTGGAAATTCAAGGCTCGCCCGGGCTTCCGAGAAATTTTATTTATCCGAATGCCGTGGCCGTTTATCTTCAAGCCGGAGATCATCCGCAACCGGTAATCCATGACCAGGTGGCGTCTCAAAATCCAATTTCTTAGCGGAAAACCGTACAAGAGAGGCTAATGTACCGCATCGAAGATGTGTCTTTGTGGATTCGGAGCACGACGTTTTATTCCAGAAACAAGGAGGAACTATGAACGTAACGGGTGTCGCATGAATATACCACGATATCTCAGTGTCACTCGAACTCACCCCGCTTCACGTCTCGCCACGTGTTCGTGATTTCGTCGAGTGTTCCTTGCCAGGTTGGTGTTCACCCATATAGTCCTCTCACATCGTTCCGACGTACTTCGTTCTTCGGACCTGAAAAGACAAATAGGCTCAGAAATAGAAACATTCCCACCAGAATTGCATAGAAGAAGAATGATTTAACAATCACCGAAGAACTCAAAAAAAAAGCACTAGAAAATCTGAATAACCTAATATCGGAGATAACCGCACCCTCGTTAGCGTCATGGATAGCGATTTGTATCTACAGGTTGTTCGACTACAGGTGGAAGAAAATTGAAGGGGTGGTTTTCCAAGACAATAGAGGACAACAATGAAGAATAAAAAATTGCGATTTTGGTTTTATTTTTTAGTTATCATCAATTAAAAATCCGCCTAAAATGCGGCAACCCGATCAATAGAGGTGTACGTTGCTTACATCATAAAGGCGCGCTACAGTCACGTATCAAAGGGGGTTCTCGCTCG
>CM052130.1:2897108-2946177 GCA_028454255.1 Halictus ligatus | reverse complement strand
CTCGCGACCGCCTCAAGTCGACTTCAACAAAAATTCCACCCACTTGGAGGTGTGAATCGCGAGTGATTAACTCAGTTTCCCGCCTCGTAATTAAGTATAGGCCACAGGAACGTTTGAATGCGCAGAAGGCCGTGTTTCACGTGATCCAACATGACTGGTCTTTCTTCTGAACATTTCTGTGTAGCGTAACACTTTCGCAAAATTCCGCCGAAATTCGAGGACTTCGACGCTGCTGGTCCAAAACATTGATCGCACTGACCGAAACAATATTTACTTATGACTCTACCAACGAACGGCAATCGACATTCAAAAACGAAAGAATTTTGCTCCATTCCATTCCATTGGTCAACATGTTACACACTTTAATACGATAGACACGTTTTTCTCTATCTCCATCAATTTTTGAGAAATTTACATTTTTAAGGCTTCTAGTTGAAATGGTTAATGAAATGTTTATATCGTACGATGATTTAACAGACAACAAAATAAAGTTTATTAATAACAACAATCGACAACTAAGAATCAATAACAAAACAGGACAAAACGAGAAAACCAGAGTCAACGAAGAAACGCGAACCAAAATACGTTAACGTGACTATGCGTATTATACCGTTCTCGATATGTTGACTACTCTCTGGAACTATTCTATCTTTCTGGTTCCTGATGTGCGTTAAATAACGTCCCCGAAAACCGTTAAAATCAGGGGAGGTTCTCCACCCCCACAAGGGCATGGGCAAAATTTCCTCCCCCAAAACACTGCATCCGGGGACTTCACTCTTAAGGATACTGCAACGGTCGGGCCGAAGTTCTGGTAATCGTCACTTACACCCCCGCCCAAAAGTATGTGGACACTAACCATCTTTATGAAATTTGTGATATATTATGTATACTGTTATTGTTAGACGGTATTTATTGTTTAATTCTGTTACGTACATGTATCTAATGTATTTTAGTAGCATAAAATTAAACAATTTACTTATTTAATTTTCTTAAATAAAAAAAATTCGCCCAGAAAGCCTAATGCTGCGTTATATTCTCTTCTCATCCACGTATCCACCGCGTGCTTTTATAATTGCGTTTACTAGTCGTGGTATCCGGGCTATTAATTTTTTCATTATTTCGCTGTCAATACGGTTCCATTCGGATTGATAAACTTCCCACAAATGTTTTTCTGATTTTGGACAATGTTTTCTGACTTCTCTATCCAAGTGACCCCATAGATTCTCTATGGGATTCAAATCGGGGCTTTGGGGTGGCCAATCCATTATTTTTAAACCAGAAGTTTGTTGTAACTGGTGTAAATAGTCTCTACAGATTTTGGCAGTGTGTTTCGAATAGTTGTCTTGCATAAATGTGAAGTTAATGCCAATTATTCTCTGTCCGGATGGAATCGCCTTCTCAACCAAGATGTTTAAATATGCTTCTTTTTTTAAAATGCCGTCTATTTTTATTAATTCTCCCGTCATGTTGTTCCCAAAACATCCCCACACCATCACAGAACGACCTCCATGTTTAACGGTGGGCACCACACAATTGTCATTACATTTTTCGCTAACTTTTCGACGAATCAAAACACGCCGTTTGGATCCGAACACTTCAAATTTTGATTCGTCGGTCCACAACACTTTTTCCCAATCTTCCAATGACCAATCTTTATGGTGTTTAGCCCACTGAAGTCTTTTTCTTTTATTTTGTGCCCTTAACAATGGTTTTTTTAGTGCAACACAGCCACGAAGACCACCCTCCGCAAGTCGCCTTTTCACCGTTGTCACCGAAATTGTTTCATCCCTGGACTTATTAATTTCTGCAGCTATTTCGGGGGCTGTTTCTCTTCTGTTTCGTTTACTTACAGTTATAATATGCCGATATTCTGCCTCAGTTGTTTTTCTAGGCCTTCCAGATCTTTTTGCAGAGGAACAAATTCCTGTAGCACCGTACTTTTTAACACTATAATTTACACAAGATTTAGAAACTCCCACTTTTCCTGCAATTTCCCTTATAGAATATCCTTCTTCATTTAGCGTAATTATCTGAGAACGAATTTCTACACGTAATTTCTTGCTTTTTGTGCCCATCGTGTTCTCACAAGAATTCAAATCGAACTGATGTCGATGGAATAACAGAGGGGTTGCCACGTTCTTATCTACGGTCTTTCCACTCTGGATACTGTTTCTAAATATTCATATTAGTCTTGAGAATGTTTCAGAATGTACTAAAGTGAAGCAGTCATCGTGAAATGAACGAACAAACGTTTATAAACCGCCCGCACGCAAAAGAATATAACGCAGCATTAGGCTTTCTGGGCGAATTTTTTTTATTTAAGAAAATTAAATAAGTAAATTGTTTAATTTTATGCTACTAAAATACATTAGATACATGTACGTAACAGAATTTAACAATAAATACCGTCTAACAATAACAGTATACATAATATATCACTTTCATAAAGATGGTTAGTGTCCACATACTTTTGGGCGGGGGTGTTTCGGGCAAAATTCTGTGGCCCGAAAATGTATTTATATGCAAAGGTAACACCGGTCGAAAGGATGCCTACAGATCGTAGAACTCTCTATCAATTGCGGCTAAAGATCCATAATGCTAATAAAAGCTGGATCCAAAATATTATCATATAGATTGATGACCAGCGGACACGGTATCTTTATTCCTGCATTATGCAGGCATCAAGATCCCGGCTAGTGAGCGGTCCGCCGGTGAAACACGCGCACAGAGGGACCTTCATTCATGAGTCGGCTCCCAGGAGCCGTATAGTTGGTGACTAGTAATTAGCTAGGCGAGTGACACTATCTCCGTTATCACTCCCAGGGTGCGACCTACACGCAATACACCGGGCTTACGGTTCTCACGGAGGATACTCGTTCGTATCTATCCGGGTTGGCGCGTGCAATTGGTATTATCAGATCGCGCGACGATTATTCCGTTTCAACGAATAATCAACGCGGGAGATAAGTGAAGCGATTTACGATCTGTCGGACCGGAGCGGAACAGGGTTCGTCCATTAGCGACGCAACGCCGAGGGAACATTTCCTCCGTGTCTTATTCCCGTTGTGTTTACCCTACACGCGAATCCTACCGCAAAGAACCGCGAGCCCGAACAGGATCCGTGGATTCTCGGTTGCACGCGAAACGTCTTTCCGATGCACTCGCACCGAGGTACACCTTCGGCTTCGTAGCTTCTTTCGCTTATTTTTACCTTTACCGTGTCCATGCACGCCTGCTCGCCTAGATATTTATTCGAACATTCTGTTTCCCTGTATTCCTTTCGGATGCCTCCCCGCGCCTCTGTTTTTCATTCCCCGCGTGTCTTTTCTCGCTTCTGTGGCCGCCGCACCGCAGGATCGCGTTTATCCGGATGCTTTTGAGGTACGTGCACACACGGAAGACGCTCGACGGGAAAAAGGACCAGTTCATAACCGAGGGATACAGACGGGAATATAAAGCAGACCATACCGGCGGAACGATCCCATAACCTCCTTTCCCCGCGTTACACATTTTTCAACGTTCAACCCAGTCGCCCCCGTCCCCTTCCCCGCTGTTTCCTTTTTTCTCTCCCCTTTTCCGGCGTTCGTTCCCACCACCTTCCAACCGACACGGGCGTCCTTTGAGTCCCCGAGGAGGGTCGACAAGCCGAGAACTACCGTGGCCACGAGGAACTTCGAGAAACGGCCGGCGGCGGTCCGGATGCAAATGAAATTTCGCCGACGCCGAAGCAACGCACGAACGTTTTATTAAACTTCGAGGACGCACGCCGCGGGGAAAAACCATTAGCTCGGAGGATACGTTTGAGAACGAACTGTCCCGCAGCTAATTAAAGTAGTTGCACGGAGTATCAATTATTTCGCACGCCGATGTGTCCAGACAGAATCTTCGAAGAAGCTCGGAAATTTCTCTGAGAGATCGGGAGAACTTTTTCCACTTTCGCATGAAGTCTCGAAGAATACTTTATATTACGTTGACTAAACCTTCGCACTCGAATGACCACTCTGCGGCGGCACTAAGAATGATGTTACTGAGTAACAACAGTGACCGTTAAACTATAAACGAAAAAGGGCAATAAACTATCGTGCAGCCTGCCTCGTTGTGTAGCATCGGTCAGGGATGCCCTTGAGTAGCGTGGCCCAAACTCCGCAGTTTGAAAATAACCAGGGGTGCAGTACAAGTGCCAGCAAAACGCCATAAAAACCGTAATTTGTACGACCGTTGGAAATACGTTGCCAAAAGAAAAAAACGGTTGGGCATTTTAGGAAATGCCAGAAACTTCGGGAAATCTACCTGCGCTGACGAACCGGGGAATTCTCAGCGTTCATCCACCCCCACAAGGAGCGTATCCTAAAAAGATATTCCGCCAGTCGGATGTTTAGAGATCTACCCCTCGCCAACGTTCGATTTGTAGGCAGACTAGCAAGACAGACTCTCGAAAACCAGCAAAGCGACAACATCGTTCTTTCGAAAGCGCCGTCCGAAACATTATATCAACTCTCTCACTCGCCGTCTGTAGTATAAGTTTAGTTAGTGTCCCTCGTATTGATTACCAGAAATATACTTGTTGAGTTAATCAAGTCCACATTTCATACTCATTATCCACCCCTATAACGATTCACTCGCCGTTAAGTCTGCGTGTGAAGTGAGCATTCACCGAAAGGTCTGCTTTCATCTAACATCAAATTTGCTCACGCGTCAACAAATGATTTTGCCATGAACCGAAACAATTTTTATATTACCCACTTGTTTCTATTTATATAAACTTGCGAAGCTTTTTTTATTTTGTGTATGAAACGTTTCAGGTCGAACGAAGTTTCAAATATCGATGAAAATCTACTTTTATCGAAGCAGCTTCGAGTGCAAAGGGTTAAAATTTCTCATTTTTTGAGACTGCATTCCTTATCAGTGTAAAGATTTGTTATTATAAATTGTATAAATTATATAAAATTAATATTACTGTTACCAAACTTAAGGGAACAGTTCCGTAACAATCTCGGAGCTTTTAACCTTTCATCGGCCTATAATTCTACAAAGACCGCGTTCACTGTTACCGTAGTCGTTGCGTCCCGCGGGGTAATTTATCATGGACACCGGAGCTTCTGGTTTTCCGAGGTTGGTGACAGCGTTTACTGGCAATTAGCGCATACTTCCTGTTTCCCGAGGCTAGGCGGCAACCTCATAGGTCTGAATAAAACGATCCGATCCTGGGAGACCCGATTCTTCAATAAATAAATGAACAGCACGAGTCGTAATCAATAACGCGACCCGTTAATATCGAGATACCATGCATTAATCGGGACCATGAATGTTTGAATAACACCGATTCGATCTAATTAATGCGAATCAACTGGTCTGATAAAAATAAACTGGTTTTCCCTTCAGCGTGAATGTTTCAGCGCTGTTAATGGCTCGCGCGCGAGAGCATGGAGTTGATTAAATTTTTGTAGACTCGGAGATTACCGGCGATGAGCGAGGGAAATTACATTTTAGGAAATCGTGTCGGGCGAAGATTATTGGAAATCTAAAAGATTCTCAAAGGGACGGGCGAAGTATCGAGCGAAGGAGAGCAGGAAATGATATCATGGCCGCTACTCGAGCGTGGCCTGAGTGGATTCAAAATTTATGAACACCCTGTATTATGTAACAGGTCTTTTGTGTCGTAGACATCATGCTCGGTTCCTCCCCTTAGCGACGCCCTCGCGGCGAAGTGATGCAGTAAACCTCGTATATCTCCGCCCGTAAGACGTTGCTCGTAATTTAGAGAACAGATTGCCTCGTTCCAGCACAATATTGACAATTAAAACACTGAATGATAAATCACGGCCGCGGTATCAACGATCCCCGGCTCGATCTCGCGGATATTGCAGGATTTATCGCAGGTAATTGCGTGGAAATAATTCAGGGAAATGGAAGACAAATATTTTATACGATGCTTGTAACTCTTTCTAATCTGGCAAGTATCAAAATGTGTACGATATAGATTTATTTATTTGTTTCGGAGTGCGAGTTCGAGTCTCGTCGCAAACTTGGTAAAACACTCAGGCGTCGTCTGATTCCACTTGTCCGCTACATCACGAACGGTAGTGTTGCTTATTCGGCGGGACAAGGCAGCTCATTCTACTGGGACAACGGAGATCTATATCACTTATTTGGAAGAGGACAGTGTTCCATTTAACTTGTCTGGTTACCCAAGTGGGATATGCATGTTCCACTCGGCTGGACAGACACGAAGTCCTCGGCCATTTGTCTGATTGCTGCTTGAGCTATTCTACTTATACGAGGAGTATTCAGTGCTTGTCTAGTCGTCTATTAAGTTTGAAACTTGTACACATTGTAATCTGGATAACATGTGTCTGATTAGAAGTGATATTTTGGTCAGATAAATGATATTCCTATATCACTTTGTCTAAGAAGAATCCTCCCTTACGTGGTTTGGCAAACAAGTAGAATAAATCAACCTCTGATCAAGCATTATGAGTCGACCAAGAAATTGCTTTTACTTTCTTCGAACCTTTCTAACCTGTCGTATGTCGAACCAAACCAGACCTGAAATGTCGAAATCATTATTTTCTTGATTGGTACATACTACTTTCTCAAATAATGCCACTGTTCCAAGCAGATTACTAAAGCTGCATGTGAGAAGGTAATGGGATCGCACGATGTGACAAATAGTGAAATAAAAGAGAGGGAGCCTGTGACGTATAAGCAGAAGATTTCCGTTGGTGGTTGCCGAATAATTTAATCTCCAAAGGAACAATGGACGCCGCAGGGGAGGCATTCGTTCGAAGGATGGCACACCTCGTCGCTTCCTGCTCGAGTATATTACACACCAGGGCGTACATAACTCGAAACGCCCGGTGCAATTAAAGTGCATTACGACGCGTCGCCGGTGGCTTCGTTCGCGAACAATAACCGAAATGGATGTGCATTAACGCCTAGTTTTATCGCGTTCGTTTCGGCCAAAGTGGCTTAGCTTCGATAACGAAGTAAATTCTCCGTCGCGAAATATGTTCCGGGGAACCGTTCAACGGTCACGTTAAAAACGCGGGCAACTTCGCCGTGGATCCATTACCGTGGCGTTCCAGTTTCGCGAGCGTGTTGCTTGCTATAACATTCGTCGGAGGATATACGGGTTAGAGAAAAAAAAAGAAGGGGAGAGTGGGGGAGCGAGAGGGAGAATCAGAGTAGCAGACAAGATAGGGGTGAGAATTATTTCCCGAATAAACACCTTGAGACCGCAATTCCGCGAGATACGATCTCTTGACAATGGCTCCAGTGTATCCTCCCCGGATAAATCAAAACCCTCTGCGGGCAGAAAGCCTCGACTCTTTTGTTCACGGCGATACACATTTCGATACACTCTTCTTATGCGACGACGATACACATTTCGCGTTTCTTGATTTCATTCGTCCACGCCCCGTCGCTTCCTTAATTAACTGGAAAGTTTGAGTCGCGCGAGGCTAATACGAAACAGAAATATTACCGGTGCCCCGTCTTTGAACTTCTCGAGTTGTTTGTCATTCCGCCGCCGCGCCGCGGGGAAACTTTCCTTCTCCGCCTATCGCCGTCGCCGGAATGAAACAATGACGACGTCGTCGTCACGTAGGAGCTTAACACGACGTCCACGTCTCGTCTCTTCCAGCCTCTGTTTCCCCCCTACCTCTCTCCTACTACAGTTTTCCCTTTTCTTTCCACGGCTGGTTGTACGTCCTCCAACCCTCCCGCGAGTGGTTTCATTTTCCCTGAAGTGACGTGCTCCCACGCTGACTGAAGGGCTTCACCGAGGGGCGAACGCGCCTCGATGTAATGGGGTTGATGCATCTTGAGGGGTGGATAACCGACGGAAACAGGGGTCGTCTGGAATTTTTTAAGAGATCGCTATCTCGACCGGCACTCGATGCGATACGGACCTGTTCCTGCGTAGTTCGCCCGTACTCCATAAATGTAAACGACATTTAATAGCGCCAGAGAGCAAGCGATGGAGTGAAAAAGAATATCCCCCGACGTTTGCTTGTGGAGCTTTTAGCGTGCTTTCAGTCCCCGAAGCTCGACGAAAGCTCTGCAAGCCGTTTTAATCAGCGGGAAAAGAAATCACGAGAAAATTCTTCGAAATCCTTAATTACTCACTTTTATAAATCCACGTCCATTTTTTATTAATAAAATTAGAAATCTTGCATACACGAGCCATAAAAATCCGGTCGAATATCTCAGTTGTTAATCAGATTAATAAAACGGTTTAGACACTGCTAAACAAGTAGAACAAATCAGTCGTTGGTCAGCGGAATGGTGAAGAGTCTGTGGTTGAATACAGACAAGTAGTACAGGTCAAGTATGGACTAGGCAAGCGGAAAGGGGTGTTCAATAGCTAACCAGTGTACAGTAATACAGATCAACAGAGTAGATCAGAACAATTCTGCAAGTGATCAAACAAGTAGTGTACGTCAATCGCTAATCAAACCAGTGAAATAAGCCAATTACCAGTCAGCTAACTGGTTCAGAGTCATGAACAAGACTAGAAGTCCAAAAGCACTACAGACCAGACAAGTATGGAATGCTAGTGCTACTGCAATGAGTTAGCCATGCGTCAGACAGGGGAAATCAATTTATCGTTCATCAAATATTCGATGGAATAGAATTTGTCGCGTAGCGAATGCGTTGAGACCAAATCTCCGAAAGCGTTGCTGGCCGAGGGGTTGGATTTTTATGGGCATGTTCTACGCAGTCCTGGTCATAAAAATTATAAGTATACCTGCGCGCGTCACTCCGTTAGAAACCGCGAAAAACCGTTAGAAATTTTGGGATTTTCCATTTATTTTATTACCCCCTGCTCCCATTCGCGACACTCTAGTCAACGGTTTTTTTGGCTCCACCCTCACTCTCCGGCCAATCAGCGTCCGTAGAGCAGTTTGTAAGCGCCCCGGCGTACCTTAGATAAATAGTCAAACGGAGCGGCCGAGAGGTAGAATTCGCACATCATTCGTACAACACATCATTCGTAGCATTTCGTATCGCATTTTCGCACGAGGTCACTATTATACACAATCTAAGTTAAGATCGCTTGAAGACTCACTTGAATAAACTATATAGAATTACCATCCGGCTCAAATTTCATTACAGTCCACTCCTAACATAGCAAAGTGCGGGTTTAATTATCGCATGTATTAGAAAACGCGCACGCAACAGAATTAAAACTACTATTCAACCGATGAATTACCAAGCTTTGTCTACTGGTTAATGAATTTAGGGGGCCAGGATAAATCCACCAAGACTTACGGTCCGGAATTTGTCGGACGAGGGCGGCACGAGTGCTCAAAAACACGGCGGACGTCAGAACACGGTGTTCGCGCCGAGATTTATGAACAACGAGCGTACTACATGCATCAGTGGTCACATTGCGGCGATTATTATCGCTACCACATACGATAAACTCTCCGCCCTGTCCGGGAACATTAGCCCGAAGGTTTGAGCTTCGTATAGCAGCTGAAATCGCCGGTATTACGAGTTTACACCGCGAGACTTCTGGTTGGTAAAGCCCGTGGCACGCTTAAGTGCGCAGATAATTGGCTCAGACAAGAAAGTTTCGCGGGTAAAACCACCGGGGTCCAGGGTTCCGTAAAATTTCAAGCCGTTTCCCATACCCCCTCTGAGCGGAGGAAAACGGTTCGGGAAAACGCGCGTGCACCAGTCGAAAAAATGGGTCACTCCATCTCTCTGAGCACGAAACATCGATTCGCCAATGAATTCTAATTAGACGTGATGGAGCCTTCATTTAAAGGGACACCCAGGTATTCCCTCATTCCACGCCAGTGCTAGTCGACGTGCTTCCGTTTAGAGGTTCACGCTTATTGTTCGTGCGCCTATAAAAAGGTGTATTCAGTTCCTACAGACGCAGCCTCTCGTGAATGGCTGCCGATCATAATGCAGCGGGGAATGCTGATGCACCTATTCTTCGAACTTTCAATCTGTCTATTCAAACGATGCTTCTTTTAATGTCCAACCCCTCGTCGTCTAATAACAAATTCCATGTTGCTTCAAAGATCCCTTGGAATATACGCTTATTTGATCGCCGTTTGAGATTCGTGGCGAGCTTATGACGAAGCAGCCTCCGGAATATTAAAATCCTGTATTAGCTTTGATAATACGAACCCATACAGTGCCTTGACAATACCTGGTTCTCTGTATTTAGGAAAATATTGATTCTTAAATGGAAACTACTAGTTTCAACTATAGCGCTACGTTTTTGGAAACACAGAAAGACCAATCGAATAATTTAATTGCTTCTATAAAGCTGTATGGACGTCCAAACCACTCCACTTATAGTTTGTTATGTAGTAATAAACGTTGACGAGATTAAACAGTGAGTCTATTCATGCAAGTAGTATAAGTCAACGATTTTGGAGGCAAGTCAAGATTTTAGAAATCCATTGTTCCGAAACAAATGCCCTGTCCAAGTAGTTCTAGTTAAAATTTATTGAATGATAATGAAATTTCATAAAAAGATAACCACAATTCCCACAAGTAGCACAAGTCACCGATAACGTCTCCGTCAAGGGAGCGTTCCGTGAAATCGCGAGATGGAGGCTGAGATTGAAGTGAAAAAATCGATTCGCGAGAACGAAGTCAAGCCGGGATAGAGAATCGATTCGTGTTGAGCCCGGGAACCTATCGCGTAATTTCTTTTCACCGCCTCGTAGTCGGCTTCTCGCACCCGATGTTTTCCCTCAGCTTGACCTACAGTCCGCCGAGCTTAAGCTGCTTAGAACTCGGTAACCCATCTATGTGGCGCGACATTTCTCGATGCACACACGGCTCTCGTTGCCATACACCGGCACGACAATGTGTAGTACGAATTTGAGAAGCACTAGACGCCATTGGCGTCGGCGTAACCCTGATATATCGGCGGATTAAGCAACCAACGGCGTCCTTCCGAGTGGATTTTCCGTCGATACAACTCGCCCTCCTTGCCTAGTAAGTAGAATTTTGTCCACGCTGATTTGCGTGCTGGAAACTACACGAAATCTTTAGAACAGTCCAGTATAAATATGTAGCTGGGCGAGATTGTTGTTGCTTATTTTTCTTATTTTGCTGTCACGATGGCAACCGAGAGTTTGCAATTCGGTTTGCGTTCATTGCCAAGAATCGAGCTCCTCATAATTACAGAATACGGACAAAGCTACAAAGCAGCATTCATCTACAAATTAGGTTAGAATACAAAGAGGTATGCTCGCGAAATAAACGGGCTAGTATCCCGAAAACGCAGAACGGCAGTTTCAATTATCCCCGAGACGTCGATTGTTATTAAAACTCGACCCAGAACTCCGAAACGTTCTCTCTATAGATATCCTTGGAGCGGCTGAGGAGTCGTTTAAGCATTAGTTAACGTCGACATCTTGAAGAGAGAAATTTCGTGGCGGTCCGCCACGGAAGGCTGGATTAAGGATATTCTTAAGGGGACCGGTCTTTTGTATCTGTTTTGAAAGCGGTCGGGGACAGCGTTCGTCGGTTCTTGTACCCGCGCTGATAAACGTGCCAGCCTTACGATGAAGGGGGATGCACAATAATGGAGTACGAGTGCTATCCCATTGTGGCGAACACAATGAACCTCTCGTTTGAGCATTCCTAAGGAGAATGTCTCTGGCAGTTCGACGCGATTCAGGAATAAATGCCGCCTCGCACCCACGTCAAACAACTTTAACGGTCCGCGGATATATTGCTGACGTCATTTACAGTAATCTAACCAACTCGGCCACATTTCATTGCCATGACACCGTTTGTCGTTCAGAATTTCATTACGCACACCGCAATATCAAACGAGAGTTTCGAGTCGCTAAGAATTTTTAAAAACACACCAAGTTCTAGTTTAATGACTCAGGATACAAATTTAAATTTACATACTATTTATTGTTCTCCATTTTACGATGTCAAGATGCAGCATAAGACCGATGGGCTATAACGCAAATGATTCAATCGTTCAGCAGGCAAGTAGAATTAATCACCAAAAAAATCACAATAGTCCAACAAGTAGAATAAGTTCGTCTTCGTCGAGACAGTATTTAATTCGATTATTGGGAATGAATTGTTTACTTGTCGGACGAGCAGTATAGGTCAACAACTGTTCTGACAAGTAGTAGAGGCTACTTATTTCTCTGGTAAGTAGTACAGGTACATAATCGGTCGGACAACGTTCTTACACCCTCCCCGACCAACTGGAACGAATTCGTTGCAAGTCAGACTAGAAGAGCATCGTACCTTGTCTTTTCATTGACAGGAGTCGATCGTAGATCGCAACCGTTCCGAATCGACTACGGATCTCGCACAGTCGACCGCGCTCGTTCGAGCCGACAGCGATTGTATCGTTCGGGAAAGTTTCTCTATTACAGGCCCTATCTCACAGCAGCATTACAGGAGTTTCTGTCGCGCCAGCGGCAGCCAGCTCGCAGATTGCGCGATCCCTCGCAGACGGAAGTCGTTTAATTTATCGCCGCGCGGAGACACACGAGTGGCAACAATGCTTCGGACGTCGTAACACCGACGACGGCCCGGTGATCTCGGATGCGAGGCGACGTAACCTCCCGACGCTATCGCGAATACTCTGTTCCTGCGAGTCGGACGCCAATGGTTAAACGCGTTGCGATGGGACGCGGAAGATGGTGACGAAGTACGTTCGTAAATTTACGTCGCCGAGATATAAACTGTATCCACGGTCCATTGTTTCGGAACGTATCCCCTGGTAACACTGTAAATGATGTAATCCCCTCGTTTTGTGATCTTTCGTCGATCCCTTTGGGGGATGGATAGTGAATGGGTTGCCGGGATCGCGTTCGCTAACCGATGGAAACTCGGAGAACTTTTGTTTCCTGGCAAAACTGCTCGACGGCTGAACACGGAATTTTTAGAGGAGAGTAAAGAAATGCGCCGCTTACAAGGAACGATCCCGAAGTGACGTCTTCAGATCTTAATGAAACATTTGGAGTACGTAGTTGTTAGAAAATATTAATTTTTTTTCGCGACCACCGATCATATTAAACGGGTACAAACAGCCCTTAAAGTTCGGTGTCGTATATCTCGGGAATTATTAGAGCTATAGGGCTGATTCACATGGCAATGAATATTCACGATGGCCGCTAAGAAAAATATGTGCCGAATATTTTTGCAAGAACTACATAGTATATAACTATTATAGCGGGTAACGAGTTTCGTCGTTTTTCTTGATACTATATTATAGTTTTCTTTAAACTTCCACAACCAAAAGGACGATGCCTGAAATCCTGCTAAATTTATTGATAAATTTTCGTTCATTGCCCACCGTCTCAAATCTATGTCGTGTACCAAAATTTTATTATTTCTTCCTACAATAAATTTTTCAAGTGTACCATGTGCAATTGCTTCAAGTTTATCGAAACGACTTCCGCCTTGATTAATTTGTTCTTCCCATCTATATAAATCTGATCGTCTCTTCAATTTCTTGGCTATAAAAGTCGGTACCCTTACTCCACCGCGGTAATTAGCACCGCGTCACGCTGCTAACTGCGCCGCCTTCTTTAGCTACTAATAAAACAATAAACAACACATAACCCAGTGGTATTGTTTAAAATACTATACACGCTTATAATAAATGTTTATATTTCGATGGAACAAGCCAGAATTCCTTCCTACGCACGCCAGGTGCAAGACTATCTTCCATTATGCTTAATTATTGTTAAATGGCAAAAAAAAAGAAAATCCTGAAACATGTATCCCCTATTTTGGATCAAAGATCACACACCCAAGTTTACATTAAAATGAACTACCAATAAATAAAAGAAACTGCAAAAAAAGAATCAAATTTTTAATATATTGTTTAAACAAAAAACTTTTGTTAAAATTTTCTTGCGCGAGTACATTTCCCATTGAAAAACACACAATTTAAAAAAAAATTTAAATTTTTTCGACCTCTGGTTTCCGAGATATCTCAAAAAATATGGTTTTGACCCTCAACTTTGAGGGCTGTTTTCACCCCTTCAAAGTGGATGTCTGCCGATAAAAAAAATACGTGTCAAATATTTTTCAAAGAACTATATCTCCCATAAGTTTCATCAAAATCGGCGTGTCGCACTTGAATATGTTCCCTTGTCAGTTTTATTAAGATCTGGAGATTTCAATTCGGGATCGTTCCCTCGTCAATGAATTCGACGATTTTTATTCGGGGAGTTAATTAGTTTATCGTGTCGGCCATTCATTACCACATTGAACAGGTGTATATTCCGATTAATCGACGGTACTTGAGCGGTTCGAAGAACGAGCTGAAGAGGGTCTCTCGAGATCCTGATGTTTATCGAACACCTCGTAGATATCGGCCCATTTTTCCGCGTGTTATTAATTTTCCGATATCTGCGGTCACGCGGACCCTATCGAATCGCCAGTGTCCCATCAGGATCCACTCGGCCGCCCACGCGAATTTGTTTGCGGCAAGATGAAACTGTGTCCGCTCCGTCACCTTCCCTATTTGCCGCGCCCATCGGACCTCGAAACTGTCAGGGACGAGAGTTAAATCGGAATCGCGGACGTTCTGTTCCATATACGGAATCAGGCTACGTATTATCAGCCGCGGAGTCTATCTGGTTCGTCGGTGCTATATTTAACCCGCGATCGAACTGTTGTTCGTCAATACAAAAAGACAAAGGCGAGAAACGTGTACTACATGGACGAGAAAATGGGACTGCTCCGCAGCTCCAATACGTTCCTGTGTTCTCAATTTCCATTGTGCTTGACACAACTATTTGTTACAATCATCGTCAGAAACTTACAATTCACAGCTTTGAAAAGCTGAATAAATTTTTCTTGGCCCATCAAATCAGCTCAACCCCGGTAACGAAATTTAATAATACTTTTTGAAACGATTCAAAATCATTTTTCCGATTATTATGATTACGAATTTTTAAGCTCCTTTTTGGTGTACCTCAGTCACAGAAGAATCCAAAATGGAGACAGTTTTAAAATCTTGAAAGTAATAGTACAAAATGGGAATCATAATTCAAGACGTAGGCAAGTAAATGGAAGATTGCAATTTTCCGGCGCAGTGATAGAAACATAAGGCGAGAATTTACTTCGCCCGCGTTGGAGTTGTCATTCAATTACACCCAGCGGACGTGTATTCACCATAAACCGCGTTTCAGAGTTTGCAATAACGATAATACGACTTTATTACGCGTGCATAGCTTCGGAAGCGGAAACAGCTATTACACGCCGACAAATTAATGAGACGAAATGAATTGCGTCTCTCGAAACTTCACCAACAGATAGTTATTTTCATTCGACGTTCGCTCTTACTTTATCAGGAGAGCGAATCGAAAGCCGAGAGTATAACAACGAGAGTATAATAATATTGGACCGACGAAGAAGATACAGCGAAATTTAATTAGTTCCGAAATCCGAGGCGATCAGGTTGCGACGAAGAAATCGATTCGCGCCGACTCTCCGGTGCCACTTGTTAGATTCGCGCTGACGAGTAATTATTATAATTTGTAGTTTACGCCGATATCGAGTGTAATGAACGTCATTATGCTACGTCGTGTGACAGTTTTGCAGGCGCCACGGTTTCGCTCGTTCCGAGATGCCGAAATTATTGATTAAATACCATTTGAACAGGATGCCTGAAATGAGAACTACGAGCAATGAAACTTTCAGCGTTCCCCACACACTTATGAGAAGTAATAGCCGGGATTATTGTAACTACGTTAACCGCACCAAACGGAAATAAACTCTGTGCTCCTCGTCTGAACAGAATCGAGTTTCTGTAAAAAGTTATTTCAATATTACCAGTTACATTGTTATAAAAATTGTTCCTCTAAAAGCACTGTTATTTCTTACAGCTGTACTACAAGCTCTATATGTCACATTTTGGAATCTGACCATAAAAATCATAAAGAGGTGTATACAAAATGCAATAGAATAATTTTCTAGAAGCACTTCCTATTAGATTGATAATTTTGCCATGAGTCCTCTGCACCATTCGATAGCCTTTTTTTTACCGTGTCTGACCACTACGGTCCGATTCTACTTTATACCCCTGACTACCAGTTAAAAACTTCGATTTTCTCGAGAACAAAGGATCGTATGGGAATACTTCGTTCTACATTTTCGTCAGATTATTGTCCACAGAATATCCCCCTTCTGTTCCCCACAAGGATTTCGAACAGGCTCTGTGTAATTAGCGGATTTCTTACAGGTTGTTACCCGACGGAAAAGGGAGCCATTCTTTTCGAGAGATCTCGAGTTACCGGAGTTATTCGTACGATAACTGATTTGTAGCCCCGTGCCAGCACTAAGACATAAATCTTCTTCCCACCCCTACTGTCGGTTCTTTCTTTCCAGGTCTGGCCTCGTTCACGCTCACGTTCCCGAGCCGTTCTTGTACGTGTGCGCGTTGCCCTCGTGCTTCCCCGGGCTGCGGCTCGCTCGTGCGCGTTTCCTCTGCTTCTGCTATCTGGCATCCGACTGCTGTCACAATAATATCCTTGCTCCTTCGCCACCTTCGTGATTTATCCGTGGAACTGGTGCGCGCGGGTGAATTAAGCGGCATCGCGTACAAGTTCCCGCATAATTATGGGCCGAGACTTTCACGGACGTTTCGTGGCCGCATCGTAAAACAGGGAAAAAACGGCGCCGATGATTTACGAGCTGACGGATTTCTAAGGGTATACGTCCACCGCGATGCGCGTAACCTTTATGCGTTAAAGTTTCTTGATAACCGAGCAGAAGCTTATTGTGGGCATTAGGCTCCAGATTCATAAATATCGCCGCGATATTTTCCTCCATGCGGTGAATTTCGTATCACTCCCGACATGTTCCTGATGGAAAAAACAGAAAGAAGAACTCCGAGACAAACACGATAATTGTTAAGATCAGGAGTTCCACGGAAACGCGTATTTCAACTAACAAACTCGCGAAAACAGAAATTAAAACGAAACTTATTATCTCGGTGAATAGCCGCGCTACGCGGAGAAGAAAATGAACTCGACGTTCAACTTTATTAAACTTTCTATTCTATGATACAGCGTCCAACCGCGGCTGCTACAGAAACTTCAAATTCCGCTCATTATAAATTCGCTGTGCGCTGGCATAACACCGATACTACTAAACCTGGAACGTAAACCATCATTTCAATTCGAGATAAATTGTGTATAATTCTCTTCGGTGACTTTTTCCTACCGTCCATTAGTTCCTCCTATTTTAAATCCTTTAGCATGAGAAACGAGCATTAGTTATACAGAAGGAACTCAGCTTTTAAACTCCCACATATTTCTGAAAAATAACACCAATTATCTTTTTTTTTATTGGACAAGTAGTTTTAGTTGTAATTTAATATTTTGAGGAACTACGCGACGTTACAGAGCGCAATTAGGAATAAATTAAGGGTTTTACGGTATTCGGGAATGGCGAAAGGGTGATTTTCACCCCGAGGAAACTGCGAGATGTGTAGCGGAGCTCGAGGAAAAAAGGCGAGCAAGAAAGTAGAAGGTTGCAAGCACCGAAAAACACGAAAGGTAAGAGGCGAGCCTTCTCTTTCTCTCTCTCTTTTGTGTCTGGTAAAGAATGGAGTGTTGTCAGTAATTAGGGACCCCGAATCCAGCCGGGTGGATTTCCACAATCATCCGGCAAAGTCATCGTTGCTCTCGGCGTGTATTCCACACGGGACGACCCTTTCACCCGTCCGAGGTGGGCCGTCGTTCATGATTTATGCCCACGCGTGTCACATTGTGTACCGTTGTGTGTGTCGCGCTAACACGTACACGGCAGGCGCGATTATGCGGCATGCGCGCCTCCCCATGTAGCATCGCGCGCATTTATGCGGCGATATGTGCATCCAGCCAGTTTCGCCCGTGTGCACTCATCCCGTATTTGTCTGCCATTGCTCTCGGATGCATGCTCGGCTTCGCCGCGAACGAGCCCTGCATGCTTTCGTACCCTCGCACGAGGTCTCGTTGTACTTTTGTTGTGATTTTACTAACCACGAAAGTAGTATAGGTTGACCACCACACTGAAGAATTACATTGACTTTCTACTGGACGGAAGAACACCGACTTTTACAAGCCAGAAAAATGGGCTGGATTATTCACTTGTCAGAAAGTAGAATAAGTCAATTCCTGATCAGACCAGTGCTGTAGTCTCCGGCAAAATGTACTGATTGATTTATCATTGGTCAGAAATGTATTGTTTTTTAATGATCAGAAAAGTAATATGAAGCATACACTTGTCAGACAGTGGCACAGGTCGATTCATTAAATAAATATTAAAGAATCCTGTAACAGCAAAAGGACGATTGTTTGAAAAGCAGATAGTGATAAATTGTTGGAGTAAAAACTGATAACAGGATGGAATATTCTGTGCACCGGAATCGCCAAAAATTTTCAATAACTGTGACGCCATATCTTTATTCGCAGAGCCGTCACGAACAAAGTTCCAGTGGTCTGTGACACGATTTCTCACTCAAGAGTCTCAAAGTCCCTTTCAGGTCTTACAATATAGAACACTGTGCATAAGTTCCCGCGTAAAATATAGCCCAAATCGAACATTATACTCCGCTAAACGTGAGTCCTTGAAAATTGTCTCGACCGGTAAATATGTATTTCGATTCGATTCCGATTTTATCGAATAATTATGCTGTAATTTAATCGTGCTTGAGTCCGTTGATGTCGCTGAATGGATAATTACGTGGTGCTTGTCCTCCAGTATTAATCCCCTCCGATAGCAATAAATATTAAATAAGAATTAATTAACGTGGCACATCTGATCATCTGCGAGAGGATAATTCAGAACGACATGAAACTGAATCATTTACGATGTAAAAGCTGTCATCCACTCGAAAGTCTCGCCGGATAGAAATCATACAGAAATTTTCGTATAATCGCATGGCCATGCAATTACCGGCGTTTCCCTGAACGAAAGGCAATGCTGCGCGTGCACGCATATTCTGATTAATGCCATGGCCCAGTTATTATCAGGACCCAACGTAATTATCCATGAACGGCAGGGGGATAATCTAATTCTAATTGGATGTTAATTATAATACATGTATCAGTCAGCGTAAATAAACAGGATAATCTAGTTACTCTGTGATGGATCGTACAAGATACCGTCAATTGAATGTCAATTAGTTCCTTTCTGATACACTGGCAATATACAACAAACCGATGAATAGTCATATCATTTAATGAACCAGTTGAAAACGAAAACTAATGAAAACCTCCGCCATTGAACTTCCGGAAAATTTAATTATTCAATGGGGGTCACTGTACGGCAATTAAAAACTACGATCGAAGGTGCGGTTATTAATTTTGCCGTTCTGAAATAATCGGTCGCAGGGATACTGGCGACCACTTTTGATAATGACTGCCGCTCACAGTTTGAAAATCATTGCCGCAACAACAGCCGATGGAAAGTTTAACAAGGCCGTGAATTCATTTTAATTGGACAATTAAGGCGGGTGAAACCAGTCGGAGAACAAGCCACGCGCCTTTTGCCATTGATAATCCCAATTAACCGGTGCAACGGAATTCCTGACGCTACGTTAATTTCGGAAACGGAATGATATCGCGTGGAAGCTCCAGTTATCCGCGAATTAACGTGTAGGAAAGTTCTTTCAGAGACTGCGGACCGCCGCCGCCGCCGTCACGTTCCCACGCAGACATAATCGCGACCAAGAGAAAGCGAGAGAGACTGTTACTGTGGCAGAAACTGCAGCCATAACGGAATCCTAATTACGTCAAACTTCTGCGGATACCCATTGTCCCTCGACTAACAAAACGTCACGATTCCATGAACATTTTTCTCTTCCTTTCAATTCTCCGTTCTATTTTTTCCAGTTTTTTTTTTGTAAACTTCTCCACCTTTTTCTCTCACCCTCTCCGGTTCCATTCTCCGCGAAGACTATTCATCAAGGATATTGCGTTACTATTTTTTCCTGGGGAATATCTTTCCTTTTCTCTCTCTCTCTCTCTATCTCTCTTTCTCTCTCTCCCTCCGGGCTTCGAGAGCAGAATGCGAAAGTCGATAAAAATCAACGGGGAAAAGAGAGGGGAAGTTTCGTCTACCACAGAAGGAAATTTGTTTCCCAGAGCGTTCGAAAGTTTTTTCACGGTTCGACGTTACCCCGTGTACACTGCAACGACACACATTGTGCCTGTAGTGTTAACGCAAACCCGCTATCGACGCTCCAGGTAAACGTTGTCTTCACCTCTTCGCTATTTTTGACAGCAAAATTCGCCAAACCCTTCGTTTCGCATATTCGAAAAATAATACGCAACGTGAGCGGTAAAACAGACTCCAGACTCCAGACAGGATCCATTAAATAATTGTTTCTATATTCAGAATGCGGACGTCTTAATTATCACATGAACAATTTATGTTTTTTTTATTCTTGTGCCTTACTTTTTACTCTCATTTCATTTGGAGCATCACATGAGCTAATGTCTTATTTCTTTTTAATTTTTATTTTTCCGACTGTATTATTTTTTGGTACGATTTGGTTGGGCAGTAGTATAAGCTGTAAAGATTCCAGCGGTTTCTCCTTTAATTCAATCCTATAATTAGATGGTCAATCTTTAGAAAAATTTTACTAAAAATAGAAAAAGAAGTAAGGGGGGGGGGCAATCTTATTGACCATCCCCTTTGCATTAATTCATCTCCTGAGTAATAAATATTGAATATTTATTTGGAGTAAAATTTATTCAAGTACAGGTAGAATTAGGGATAGAGTAATGTTCTGGTCAGTTGATAACGAAGTTCATGAAAGATTCCCTTTGAGTCAATCCTATGATAAATAGTAGACGATTAATTTTCAGGAGAACATTTTGACGTAGAATGTCGTAGAATAAGAGTACGATAAAACATTGCACAGCTTTATTACAGAAGAAGCTGTACAGGGATGGTGATGTAGAACAGCGTTCGCAGTAGATTCATTTATCAAGAGTCGATATCGGGAGGGTTTAAAAATCCCCAGCAGATCTGAGAACTCCAGAGTTTCTCCCCCAGTGATTCGCACCACTTTATGGGTACTTGAAATTGCGAAAATTCGTGATCCGCATGGGAATCGCCTCTTTTCCTCTCACTGATCGATCGTAAGTTGCTCATGGGGATTCTAAGAGATCTATTAATACCATCGTAAAGAAGAATTTGTCAATCTGATGACGGAGGGTGGGGCAGTGGGGGTGGGGGAGTATGAGAAACTCCCTGCGATCGATGAATAGGGAAACGGGACAGTCTCTTCTCGAAAGTTTTAAACCATCGGCTCTTAAACTAATCACCGGCTGACCCAATTACATAAATATCGGTGGGATAGCACCGGCAGGAAATTGACCAAGGGTTCCCAATCTTAATTCCGACGCGGATCCTTGGAACTTCCGGGCTAGGAACCAGTCCCCGACCAGTAGCCAATAATTAGATTCTACTCGACACCGTTCCCCTGTCTTTCCAGATGGAAATGGAAGTGGTGGATCGAGGATGGTACTAGGGTGGAGCACCTATGAAACTACTCCAACTACTAATGACCCTAATTGCGCGATGTCCTTGGCTCTTCAGCGAGTATTGCCCATTAACGCCCACCGGCTCGCAGTCTAATTATACCATCAATTCCGGCATCGACGAAGATTTCCCAAAACAGAAACCCTTCCTAAAATCTTCGGAATTTCGTCTACACACTCTGGCAAGCATTATTGCCCTAAAAACCGAGTGCACTAACAGTTTGACACAGGGGAGAGAAATTGTCATTTGATTGCAATCAATGTAAATATAATATTAATTTAAACAATAGCGAACCCGTCGAGCAATAAAAGTATGTGTTGTTTCATAAAAATAACAAGATTGAATTTATTATGAATTTTGTGTTTCGTATGCTTGAGCGAAGAGATCACAGTAAAATAAAGAATATGAATCTCGAGATGGTAGGTTTAGGGTCAAAATGAAGAAGAAAATTTATAGATAAAATGCAAATGGGAATTCAGACTTGCAGACTTATATTAGAATTCGTATCAAAATTGAAAATTTAAATTCTATGGGGTCGAATGGATTGAAATAAGTCTGGTCGAGGTTTGAATTAAATCTCGACGAAGATTGAGTTACATTTGTGTTACGTATGCGGACAAATCTCGTTGAAGATTTCAAAAATTGAATTCACTTAGATGTTTCTCGATATGTCCAGTACCATATGCTTGAATAAAATCTGCTTGATCGAAAGCCGCTTGGTAACTCCAACAATTGTGAAACGACTAATCTGAAGCCTGTCGTTTAACGGGAAATGGTACAGCTAGATTAAACTTGCAATTAGCGTCTGAACATTGTGACGATGAGTACGTTACCCCAGAAATAAATACAGGATGAGATTGTTGCTTGAACGTACCGATTTTAATCTGGTCTCCGAAAAGGTGCAGAGCTCCGTAAAAACCGTGTCCGCACTGATCACTGTTAGTTCGGGGCTAGATTCGCCAGGGAGGCTTAGATCGATGCCCAGCAATAGGTCGGCTGTAAACAGCGAGGGTAGACAAAAAAAAAATTGTTTGAAGAAGAAAAATTAGTTCGGCCGTCGGAGGGTTAATGGAAGGCACTCCGCGAGACAGTGTTGGGATATGCGGCTATCGATCGGCAGCGTTTCCTCGGTTGATTGAATATTTTCTACTGAGGAGAGTAATTAACGCCCGGGGCGTGCGAAACCGGTGAAAAATTCAGGCTACGAGGGTACCCTGTCCAATAATTGGTTCACCCTTCCAAGGCCAAGTTCCCGCAATCTAACCAGGGCAACGAAGCAAAATTGAGTGTAACGCGGGAACTCACACGAAGGAAGTCGTCGAGAGCCATTCAAATCGAGATGCCATATTCCCGGGGAGCTTTCGTCGGAGTTCTTTCAACCGAGACATGTCCCAAGCAATCTCTTGCCGCGGGTTTCGGACATCGTTCCATTAACGTTCTGTGCTGTGAAGCAAATTCGAGGTAGCAGGCCAATGTTCATCGGATGCTACCGATAATCATGTCAGCTGGAGCCGGCTTTCGAAGCGTATTAACAAGCTGACGTGATCCTGCGCAATGTCAGATGGAATCCAAAGTGGGACGAACTTCGGGACTTCTATCGAGTTGCCTTGTCAATTATTTACCCCATTGTGCAAGTCATTTGCCAATCAGAATGCGGAAACAAACATCTTTCTCTTTCTCTCTCTCTCTCTCTCTCTCTCTCTCTCTCTCTCTCTCTCTGTCCGGGTAAACAGCAAACTTGCAAATCCGTACTGGACACCTAACCGGTACGCCTGAATTAATTCTTTATTATTTATTGTACGAATATTGTATTCCCATGGGACAATAACGCGAGATGCCATCCTAAAGACGTACATTAAATTTCATAATCATTATAAAACCTTTCCTTATTTTCAGAAAAGTAAATTTCCCGTTTCACGTCCCCGCGCAACTCTGAAGCTTTCAGCTCTCCTAAACGAGTTCGTGGCTTCCAGGTCGTGCCGAGCATGTGCCGGTATAATTATAAAGTAATTTAAATAATTTGGAAGGTGATTCTCATTCGTTGGAGGCACGGTTGCCCGGCACCATAGCCCGAAACTTCCTCTGTATTAATAGAAACCGAATTGCGTAGTTGCAAACCGAGTAGCGTGACAGAGAGATAATTTGTTGGGAATATTTGTCAGCTTCGCGGGTCACGTTATGCTCGAACACAGGTGACAATAATGAACGTAACGAGAAAACTTCACGCTCTGGGAATCACGAAAATGCTTCTCACTTAGGCAGAGAAATGAAGTCTGCTTGTTCGCGCGGAAAACAGTCCTCTGCGTTCGTGCGCTCAGCTCCGCGAGTTGAGTACACGTTGTGTGCTCGGTTCCGCGTTTTCGTTGAACCGGCTCGCTTTTGAATAAATAGCGGCATAGTACGGCGAATGATCGCCGGGTAGTCTGCAACAGCATCGATACTTTAAGACGGCGTGTCCATGGAACTTTTTGCCGGCCTATGTTACGAGCTTCGAACCGATGTTTCTTGCTCGGCATCTCGTTCGCATTTAAACGGTCGAACTACCAGGGTGAAGACCTTGCGACTATGTCCATACGGTATCGGGTTCTCGCTGCTTTAGAAGCGCATGCAAATTGTGCTGAAACTTTTATGGCTACCTCGCGGAATTTTAATTCAAACATTTTTAATTTTACGGGACACTGTGGTTGGGACGGGACTTTGTTGTGGTTTGATGCCTCTATTATTATTTTCTCGCAAAATTTCAATTCAGATACCCTTTTTCGATAATTAGTTTATCCGGGCTGTACTATTTCTATTTTGTTACTGTAAGGATGGCCAAAGGAAAAAGGGGTACACTCAGAATACGTAAAGTCTGTTTATTTGCGGAGTCCTAGAGGTTACCCTCGTGCGCGCTACGACAATTACAACGACAACTTAACAACGACAGCTTAACAACGACAACCTTTATCTTTACATCGCTCTACCTTTTAAAGGTCGCCGAAATCCTTACATTACGGAATTATAATTTAAACGTTCCCTTTCTATAATTAGATTTTTAAGCAATGGTACTCTGTTTATAGAAAATAATAATGGTGTGCCATAACAATGTGCCTTATCTTATCAGTCGTTAAATTCTTAATGGGTCACATAAAGGTGTTTAATAAATATAATTCAGATATATTTGTACTACAAAATAGACAAAAATGGCTAATTAAACTACACACGTATTGCTCACAGACATTGCTCCCAAATCGTTCCCACTGACTTGAATAACAACCTTCTATCAGAGTACGACGAGACGTCACGACGAAGAAGTAGTTATCACGTAGTGTTAACACATACATTTTCGTGAAGGCTAAAAACTGTTCGTAAATTTCAGACATTTTAAAACAAAATAAGAACACCGGCACATAAATCCCCGAAGCACGAAAAGAGCTGCGTACGGAGTGATCGATAAAGCGTTTAAAAAATTGTTGCACCACAATGTGGGCGGACGACTTGAAAAGTAGGCTGCACAGCTAAGAGGTTAATTAGAAAAGTTTTAGTTCCGCTTGCATTTTGGTACTCAAATAAGTTTCAAGCGAAAAGAGCAGCGCCAGGAGATACGGCAGCATTTTGCGACTTCAAATGCGAACTGCTCCCCATTTCTCCATAGAAATAACGAGAGGAGATTGCGAAGCCTCGCCGATATACGAGAAGAAGGAAAAAGCGCGGCGGAGACACAACCAAGAAGAGCACAACACGGGAATCATCCAGAACGGGAATCGAAACGTGCCGGGGAAGACACTTGGAATTTTATGCCGGGGAATTTTCAGGCAAACAGACGTCAGTCTACTTGACAAGATCCAAAGCCGTTTCGTCTATTTTTCCACGTCTCTTCTACCGCGATCCGTTGTATCCTCTTTTGTATAGCGACAACAATACCCGTGTTTGTGCTCGACAGGATTTTTGATAAATTATTACCAGAAAATCCTATTTTTATTTAGTGGATAGAGAACACGCGATAGAGACGCAGGACGTACTGCGAGTTACAGTCAATGCAGGTAATTTTTATTTTGCATATAGATAGCATCGCCAAAGATATGAATATCGTGTTGCTTCAGCAACTATTCAATAAAAATTGTGCGAAAAAGAAATCAAAAGGTATATGCGCGCATGATCATTTAGTTTTGTTTCTCATACATGAAACGCCCTCCGTTACATTTATTTATTATTCTATATAACGAGGCAGAAAAAATTTCACGGAACACGTTCACTGTGGGAAGAAGAACGATCCGAAACAAAAAAACGGGGAGATCGAAATCCGATGTATTTTCCGCTTTATTTCCACGATAGTCTGTTAACGAAGCTTAACATTTCAACTCGGTGTTTAACTCGGCTTCTCGGAATTAATAGTTTTCATTGAATAGAGTTGGACGGAATGGTGATTACAGTTTTTATCTGTCGATTGTAATTTATCTGAGAGGACAAGAAGCTAATTGATCGTCAGCAGAGTTGAGAATAATTGTGCTGAATCCATCGCAGTAATTTATTTCAAGAGTTCCGAAACAGTGGCCAGTAGCGTGGGTCAACTATATATCAGGAAATCGAGTAAATTATTTGTGAGGCTAGTGATTTGGTTTAGAACTAGAATGAGTCAATCTGTGATCAGACGAGTGCTATGAGTAATTCATTTTTTTAGTCAAGTAGAACGAGTCAGTCATTAATTGGACAAATGTACAAGTTATAATCTATGTAAAATGAGTTAGACATTGGTCAAACAAATAGTGCAAGCAAAATAACGAATCCGGAGAGTAGAATGAGTTTGCCATTGGTCAGATAAGTCGAAATAATCGACCATTGACCAAGAAAGTAGAATGTCCTGATCATTTACTATGAAAGTAATATACACAGATGACCTGTACGGTTAGTAGAACGAATCAATCTTTGGTCGGACCAGTAATATGCGTCAACTATTCATTATAAAAGTATAATGGTTCGATCGCTATCTCATAAAAAGTGAAATATCTTGATCAGGCAAGTACTGTAGTTCAAATATATCCAGTCAGACAGGTAGAATGATCAACACCAAGTGAAAAACTTTTCTATTTCATAAAACTGAAACGAGCGAGGATTGAAGATCGTTTTCACAGTTTATAATTTCCATCGGCAGGACAAGCAGCTAATCTGTCGTCAGAAAAGATGCGAAACTCCTGGCTGAATCGCCCCTAGCAATTTCCTCGGAGCACTCGGAGAGCCAGGCGTTTCTGGAATTTAAAAAGGCAAACATCTCGACAGCGATAACTTGGCGCACGCACGAGGAGGGCAGAGCGATACACACTTTTATTTTCAAGAGTATATCGTTGCGCTTCTCGTTTCTCATCTCGGCGAGGGAATAAGCAATGAGGGCCGCAGTGAAACAAAAACACACTCGAGCCACGTTTATTGCCGCAATCAAACCGAACGCGGGGGCATTATCGTCTCTCTCCTTTTGCGCGGCACTTTTTATTGTGCAACCCCTTCTCGAAGGGGTCGGGCAGAAAAAACAACGGGAGCTCTCCATGAATTTCCAAAGGACGACTGTCTCTTTCTTTCTCTCTCCCTCTCTGTTTCTGTTCTCTCTGGAGATGGAAGAAAGGCGTCTCCGCGCGTGCACGGCGGAGGAACTAATTCCGCGCGGATCGAGCTTGAGCACGAATAATGCGAATAAAAAATGAAGAAGAACGCTCCGGCGAGCCACGGAGTTGGCAAACGTTACGGTAGATCGTATGATAATCTTCTTTCGCGCGAGATACCCTCATCCCTCATTTTTCAGCCGGAACTCCCAGTGAATTCCCTGCGTGCGAGCCCCGGGGGACGTTGAACGTCAGGTGGCCCCGGAACAATGCCGACGAAACGAATTTCGAGAACTACAGTGATACCGTCCGCCGTTCCGGCACGAATTCCACAAATTCTCGGTGAACTTATTTTATCCAGCTTGGAAACATTAATGTTTTACTTTCCGAATGCGTTGATGTATCATTACATGACTCACTGACAGTAGAATAAATATTAAATGATGCTGGTAGGATTTAATATCTGTTAAAGATTGACATTGCAACAATGGTGAAATTAAAATTATTTCCTCATGCAGATTTTCATTAAATTTATTTCCGCCACTGTTTCGCGGAATAATTAAAAAATCACGAAATATTTCTGTTCTTTCGACGGTTTCAATTTTGTGTTGTTAAACCATATGCATGAAAATATTTGAATACATTGTTACAGAATTTTTGAAAAGTACTCATTTTGACGTTTCCTGGTATGATACTGCGCAGTTCCCAAATTAATAAAGCTACTAACTATAGGGGAAGGAGGGAATTCAATAGTCAGGATAATCTCCAACTCCTATAAACTATATTTATTTGATGGTACAAGAAGATTCAGGCGCGTGTGCGGATACCGTGTGTCTGGGTCGCCGGTTCACTGGTAACTGACTGACGCGATTCGTTTCTTTATAAAACAATCTCCTGGTAACGACAAAAGACGCGCGTCTCCTCGGTGTGCTTTTGTCACCGCGCTGTTCCAATGTTTTCCGCGACGCGCGAGCACACACCTACACACATACATACTGAATGCAAGCGCGCCCGCAGTCATTCCAAACTATCTTATTACCATTAATTTCCTACATAACGAAATTAGTTTCATTCCTGACAATGTTATTAACTGAAATTAATTTAATTATATCTGGAGACGGCCGAGTGCAGAGTAACGAGTAGACAATACACAATTCGAATTAATTTCACAATATCGTTCGTAGAAGAAACGACAATGACCAAGGTAAATATGAAATACAAAATGATTAAAGCACATGTAGAGAGGTTGATATTAAAAACCGAGCGTTTTAATCGCACAAAGGTACTGCGTGTATGTCCGGCGAACAAGTGGACACAGTCTGTCACAGTCAGACACAGAATTTGTGTGACGAACGAGTACACACGTGCTCGAGAGGTCTCTCGAGCGTCAATTGCTCCTGCGCCGAAGTATTCTGCGAAACAACGTTATCCAGTATTTTTTTTTACACATCCGCGGAATTATTTCCGCCTATCCGTGGTCAAGTGTAGTCCATTCGAGGTTGGTCCATTCGAGCACAGAATTAATCGTAAATCAGATGGAGCGAAAATGGCCGAGCGAATCGCGCTGATTCACCGGAGGCGCCGCAATTAAAACGATTTCCGGCGGCGTTTTATCAACGAGTATGGCAATACGAACGGCTTAGTTGCTAGCTAGCCAATCGCGAGTCTGGGATCAAGCGATGCTGCTGTTCGCCGGACAAGGGATGAAAACGGCGGCCAGATTAAATCGGCCGGACGCCCGCGCCGTAGCAAATTAAATTCAAATGTCGCGACCCGTTTATCCTGTTACCGGCTCGCATTACCTAATAATTGAAATTTCGCGGCAACCACAGCCGCCGCGTCGAGTCAAAAGCCTCAGCATAATGCTCGCGCACACATCGGGTATCTACATATATACATACATACATACATATATATATATATATACATATGTATATATATGTATATATATATATTTATATATGTATGTATATGTATTCGCAGGAGCTGATTTCAGAGCGAGTCCGTTTGCGAAATTAATGGCAGAGAGATCGAGCCTGACCAGCCGTAAGCGACGATTCTCTGCGAACGCACCAACCGAGGCAAAGGTCCACACTTGCGGTCGTTCGGATCGGTGACTACCGATCCGGAGCCTCTATTGATTCGGTGGCCTCGAGGTGACAGCCCGTGGTCCCGACTAATATCGCCGGCCACAGGAAACTACCCTGCGCTTCGTTCCACGGAATTCTTGTACCTCGATTAGGAAGAATCACCTCGGATCCGGCGTGACGGCCCTACAATCTCACATTTACTAGCTTAAAACCACCGAATCTTTGTTCACCACTCTTCGGTGCACGCTTTCACTACTGTTTTAGCTATGTCCACAAATTTTTCGGACGGACGACAATTCAAAATTGAGCTTGATACGAGGTATCAAGCACATTTATTACTGAACAATTACCCAATTAGGGGTTGTTCTGCTTTGGATTTTTTTAACGTTAAATTAATTAATCCCGAACAACCCTCTGTCACTGGAGTTTCGTGAGTACGTTCCACTAGGAACCACTATGGAACCTTTTTGTACAAGTTTTCTGTGTATATTTCAATAGTACTCATCAATTTTTATGAGCGATTAAATCCATCCCTTGTGAAGAAGGGCAAAATGAGTTCAGTTTAAAGTTTTTTTACTAGAAATCTACCTAACCTATAAATACTAACTTTTCGTGAACTAGTTCTTCGAACTTGATCAAGTTGAAACAGAAATTAAAAACAGATTTTTCGTCCTTGTTTTAAACCTGTGGAGCGAAATTAAAACAAACAAATTTGTTAACTTGTTTACAGTACTAAATAATGGAGTCAGGTATACAGAAGGTACACACCAAGTTTAAAATAAATTGGTAGATTAAATTCTATTTTGCTCGTAGCATTTTGTCTAAAATCCAGGACATTTTCTTTTGCACGATCCTGTACTTAAAATTTCGAATTTACAAAAGTGTCTGCATTAAAGTTAATAGAATTAGGGCAAGAAGCCAGTTTAGAGCTGCATTTTCGCGAAATTCGTGTTGTGCGAGGTCCGAATCGGCGTCCAGAGATCCTGGATAAAAATTCTGAGACAAAGAGGGCGCCGGTATTCATTGTTCAGCGATCCCGTAATAGCACAAAGGGGTAATAATTTTTGATGGGTGCAATAATCCCGCACAGTCGCTGTGGACGACCTTTGTGCGGGCCCGATCAGCATCCTGAATGACCAATTTCGATTCGGTGCGCGCCGGCTCGGCAATTTACACGCTGCAACTTCGCAAAAATATCGAAACGGTTATTGGCTGGCGAAACGTTCCGCCGAATTTCCGCGGCTCGATTAAACCGAAGATTATTAAAATACGATAACCGGGAATCGCACGATATCGTGTTCCCGCGAATGCATCACGAGCGAATTCAATTTGATGAAAATTCGTCGAGCTCGCGGAATTATAGTGTGCGTCCAACGAGCTGCACTTTCTACGTAATATTCGCACGAGTCCGCTTCGGGAAAAATACACTGACGAGAAAAACGGATTGCGTTCTCGCTTTATAGAATGCAGAACTTTACGACGTCTGTTGAGGGTTCTACAAATTTCCTCGCATTCTACGGGGATTTTACGGGGGTTATTATATTTAATTACAAATGGAGGCTCGCGAATGGCCTGGCATAAAAAACGTTATTCTTTGATTTTACAATATCCATGCAACCATCGTGTAATCTCCGGTTCGACATCGATACGCCATCGATACGCCCACTCGACGCTTACCGAAACGCCGTAATAAGCATTCTTCCCATAGGCATCAGGAACAAACGGAACCGTTGTAACAAACCGGTATTCCTCCCATAGGCATAAGGAACGAACAGAAACGTTGAGCCGCGACCGTTGTCCCCGGAGAAATTACTCTGAGTGCCTATCTCTCTCCAACGTTACAGCCTCTCTGGAAAAAAGTCAGCCACTCGGACGCAATTCCCTGCCAACCCGCGAGGAGCCCCTGTCAATACGAACATTAAAACCCCGGTTTTTACAGGACCCTTCGAATCGGTGCACGCTCGCGATGATTTCATTAAAAACCTCCCTCGGCTGAATCAACGAGAACATACTCAAACGTACCGGATATTAATAACGTTACCACTGCTCCTTTGATCACCGTTGGTTTAATTTGAGTTTACACAGACACACGTAACGCAACGCGGCGAATATCGAGACTGAAAATGTAAAGCGGGCGCTACAATAAAACAAATGCAGAATGTTCAAACAGCCCTTCGTTACAAATATGTAGATTGCGTTTGATCAAAGAACGGCGCACCGGAAAATCAAAACGGAGGTTATTGAAATTTTAGTGCTGCTGAAAAGGCGCCCCTTTGGCAATTTTGTAACGTTTCAAGCGTTGAGTGTAAATTCGTATGACAGTTTTAATATTTAAAGCATGGTTTGGAAATCGTGTAATAAAAATTTCTGATTAAAATATTCATTTCGTAGTGAGATATGATTGTTCAAAGAGACCTGTTTTGCACAGTAGTCGGCCTTCGATAGCAGGCCATGGAATTTTTAACGGTCGAACGGTTTCGTGTACATTCGTGCGAAGTTTTACACGTTTCGAGCATGGTTTGGAGACGGTCTACAAAAATTTTTGTCTGGCGGTGTTGTAAATTTTCGTAGCGTTAACACAATACCCGTTCCGGAACATTGTAAAAACATCTATGCAGAGTGATATTTCAATCATTTTTTGCAAGCCGTTAATTGTTTCTGTCGGGAGCGAAACAGAAAATTCGTAGTTCCGACGTTCCTCGGGTTCCAGTTGGCGCGTCATTCCATCGGATCAAAGTGCTCGCGTTAAATTGCCATCATGACGAAATTCGAGCGATGGCAAAGGGAGGCCTCTCCGACAAATTGGAACGCCACGGTGCCGAAACGCTGCCGGACTGGTGCGTGAATTCTACATTCCGGAAACGGCTCCGACAAGGGTAAGCACTTAACAGCGCTGACGTCACGACGCCACCCTCTAATCGTTACGCGGCGAGGGTTGCATTGTAACCGAGGAAATGCTCCGTCAAACGTGGGTTTCTGCCGGCGATTTTTCGTGCAGCGAAATTCCGAGACAGCTCCCGTTGAAACGTTAATATTCGCGATCGAGCCGTGTGACGCACTTTATGATTTTATCCGTGGGTAAAAATGACCGAATTAATCCTTCCCATGCACGACCGGGTAATAATATACTGTTAATCTTCTCGCCCCTTGTAACGGGCTCTGTTGAACGAACCTGTTCCCTTTGTCGCGGCCCGTATCTCGACCGCTTTTCTCTCCCTTCGCTTTAATCGAAACAAGCGCGAGCCGAGTTTCGTGATATTTTCTCCGTTTTTTTTTTCGCGATTTAACCGGCAATTATTCCGTTAATTGCGATTTAAATTTCTAACGAGTGGGCTAAGAGACTCAAACGGGGACAATGTTATCCGAGCAATTTCCGTGCGGAAGCCACCGGCCATTTGTTCTGCCGGGCCCGGCCGGGGGAGACAGGATTAAATGGGAAAAGGATTTTCCACCGGCGAAAAAAAAATATTCCCTCGGATTAAAAATTTGTTTCGCCGGCGTGAGAAGGCGACGGCGATAAAGCCGCACTGCCTCGGATGACAGTGTCGGCGTTTCTAAATTTTTCAATGGGACGCACGTCTTCTCGCACACTACCGAGACCGGCTGGTAAAGCGAGAAAGAAAGACGGAAAAAGAGTGGAATCCGGCTAAAGCAACCGTCCGTGGAATGGGAAGACACGAGGCGCGGCCGTTTGAAAGGAACTGTGTCATGCGAGAACAGACGTACGAAGGGTGGCCCGTTGACTTTTTCCCAGCCCCCTTAATGATCGTCAGGGCACGACGAGTGTGGCGGCACACTCCCGCGCTAATTTATCATGTAAGAACTGTGTCACATTTGAAGCCAGCCTTTAAATGCATTCGCGGAAATGGAGTTGTTCCTTTGGACGCGTACATTCTCGTTTTTATCGTTACACCACTCAAGCGTACCAGTTTTGAAAATCAAACAGATCGTGGACGTTGTTTTACCACTTGTAGTAAGCTTTGGAAATTTTCTTGTGGGCGGAGACATTGATCGGAGGGAGGAGCTAAACTTTATGGTGGGGAAAGCCCCGTCCACTGACCTTTGTGAGTACGCAACCCCATCACATGTAAAACATTTCTATTTCCAGTCCGTACAACCATAGGAAAAATGTTTTAGGCGCCAACAAAAGTTTTACCAAAGACTTTGATAAAACAGTAATATACTTTTAGGTGGAGAGATTAATCAGTGGGAGGAGCTAATGTTCATGTTGCGAACGACTCCGCCCACTTACCTTGGCGAGGGCATAATCACCAAACATAAATGACATTGGTCAATCTTCAATTTTCATGAATCTTGAAGGACAACTGTAAGTAAAGACGTTGGTTGATGGGAGGAGTCAAATTTTGCAGTTGGGTTGGGTCCGCCCACAAACATTGGAGTACGATTATCAAACATATGTACAGTATTTGATTTCAATTTGTTGCAAGTCCACATAATTCCACGAAAAATGCTTCAAAATCTCGCCAAGGGATTCGAAGAGATCCTGTAAGTCTCTGGTGGGCGTCGACATTGATCAGTAGGAGGAGCTCAACTTTCCAATGGGTGTAGCTCCGGTCATTGAACTAGATGACAGACCAACCAACAAAGGCAAAGAGCCAATAGCTAAAACTTTTTGCACCCGTGAACAGAGATATAATTGCAAGAAAATCGCGGCGAACTCTGACGTTGAAGAACTTACAGCTTGCAGCACGTCCCAAGAGACTAGAAGAATTGCTTGTTTTATTTCCTCCTCCTTTTCTGTCTGGAACTTTTGCTGGTCGCCTGCGAGCGAATAGTTCTTGGTTCAGGAAACGGTTCGTGAGTCGGTTTCAATTTGGGCTGCGGGAAGCCTGGACGGGGGATTAAAACGTTACTAAAACGGTGGTACGCAGACGCCGAGTGTCGCGATCACGCCCGGACACCGATAAGACGACACAGGATAATCTATCCGGCGCCGTTGTGTAAAGGTCGACAGTAAAATTCGTTTACGAGAGCGGTTGATCTCGCGCGACCAAGATTAAGCTCGTTACACGAGCTTCATAAACCGCCGCCCCGGATGAAGGGGGGAGGAGGGTGTACGCGTATACATTATGCTTAATTAAAGGGGACGTTCACAGTCAAATCAAATTTTAATAATCCAGCATCTGGAGGCGACGGATAGAGTGCAAGGGAATCGTAAACTGATATTTGGAGCGAGTTACGCGCGCTACCAACGGGACAGTTTTCGCATAAATTTTCGTCTCGATGAAGCAAACACGGGCTGGCAATATTAATAATCTGGCTGGTGGTTTCGGCAATGTTGCCTAATTTAACGTAAATGTACGTTAAATTACAGCGGTGATTGATTAAGAGGTTTTAAATAGTTTAGGGCATGCGGAATAACTCGCTTAAACTTTCACATTCGGCTTGTATATTATGTAGGCGTCGAGGGAATGGAGAAGGGGCTGTGGGCGTGGCCCTATATTATGAACATTATCGCGTTACCTACTAATATTAACGAATAATTTAATTTCCTAGATTGCATTGGAACTATCGTAACATAGAATTCAGTGACGTTTTAAGGGAGTTCTTTTTAAAGTTGCATTGTAGGCGTGGCAATCCAGAAAGAAGGGATAACTCCTCCTACTGACCTAGACATGTTACACCCCCACGGTAAATCTCTCTGAATATTTCTAATAAATTTCTGTTAAATTAAAGTCCCGTAATTCAACGGAATGGCGTTCAGAAAAATAAAGGTGAAGAAAGCGTGCGAATAAAGTGGAGAAATTCTTGATTTAGTAAGATGCTCCTCCACGAAACTTCTCGCTAAGACGAAGGACCATTGTGTAATGTAATGGAAACACGATAAAGCAGACGCTCGTCTTAAAATACGGTTGTGGATTGGGAATGAGGGAAGAAGACCGCCACAGTTTTCAGATACGTCGCATCATGATATTTGTGTTCAAACGGCTGTGAAAATGTCGAGGAGAACAGGGCAGCGAGTCTATGCGTCGCCACGGCGAAGTGTGCATCTTATATGCATGTAAACTGTACGTTATCCTTACATATCTCAACGTGACAGCCCCGAGATGCGATTCCCACCGACGACGGCTCTGAGTACGTCTACCTTTCATCCCACCTGGGCTTCGAACATCCTTCTTCACTTTCAGTTCCGGAAGCGCGACAATGACAAAGACAAACCCGTGAAACCCGTCCTTTTCATCGAATCAAAGAAAATTTTTACCGACAACTGGAACCACCAAAACAGACACAATTCCGCTGAAGTGCGAAAGAAACCTGAACACCCAACAATAAATCAAGCAAATTAGAGCTCCTTCTATACGATCGGTTCTCGAATCGAAGAGTTCGCTATTTTAGTGGCTTTTGGAATTCGGGACACGAATACGTACCAAATGTGCCCGCAGGAGTGGAAGAAACGTTGGTACAATCGATAACAGAGGAAATTAAAACTGCTGTTGTGGAATCAGTTTTTAAATCAAAAGTTTCACCGTTTCAACTCCATCTGTAAGTAGAGCCACCGAAGCGTACAACATTTTTCCACAGCGGAGTAAAAGGAAACGGTATTCCGCGGTCAATATCCGAGGAAATTAAATCTCGCATTGTGGGACCGGTTGTCAGATCATAGAGGTCGATATTTTAATTAAAGCGCAAAGAGGAAGATCGAGGGATTACAGTCAGTCGTTGAAAGAACTAGAGGTTCTGTTCCATGATGGGCTGGACGAGGAGGCGAACAATTAATCGAACGGCATCGAGCCTTTCGAGACTCGGTCTGTCAGCCGGCCCAGGACCATGTCACAAACCTACTGAATTAACGATGTAAGTAAACACAATTAAAACCCGGTAAACACGAGACTCGATCTCCGAACGTTTGGCCCTGAAGTGGGTTTGTGTACTTTCTTCTCGTGGGGCACGACGGAGGCAATGTGCTCGGCTGACCAATTATTCTTCGACTCGGTTCCCAACGACCGTGCGCCACCGTTACCCAGGACTTTCCTGTGTTTTATCGCCGAAGGAAAAAGCCGCTCGTGTGTCCGGTCCGCGCAGTGCATTAACCAGGAATTGCTACAGCCGGAAAAATTGGCGCCACTGTAAAACGATCGGCCACTTCGGGCTGATTGCGGCGTTTCGATTGCTTGCACGCTTTCCACCAACGTGAACTCGAGCACTCGGACGCACGACGCTGGGGCTGTTGCACGTGGCGTGAAATAGGGCTGTTTTGTCGTTATGTCTGCGGCAATTTTGGCCACGCCTTAGTTAGGTCGGTTTTAGGCTTTGGTCACGCCCCTTTTGGGTCTTACTGAGGTTTGGACACGCCTACGTCCGGTCTGTGGAAAGTTTTAGCCATTCACTGCCAGGTCTGTTTTATTACTTAGCCACGCCCATGTTGAATTTGCTTATCTTATGTTCGGACTGATCTAAGCCTGTGTTGCGACGCGTTCCTCCTTACCAAGCCGTGTAACGGTCTTCGGACTGTCCTTGGGTTAGTCTGTCCGCCGCGTGTCCACCGAAACACGGTTCTAACGCCACTATCGAGACGGGTCCGTTTACAACCCCGCAAATCCAAATAAACTGCCGTTTATGACATATCTATAATAAATCCTCGAAGCCATGGGGCATCACCATATAGCGTTTTTAACTACCGTCTTAGTCCCCGGGCCATCTGTTTTCCAGCCCGCGTCATCCCATTCATCGCGTTTTTAACTTCAAGATGTCTTGCCAGGTCCGAAGCGCTTCCGTGGTTTATTGTATGCTACGGTCACCTTCAAAATTGCAATGACCGTCCCTAGGCCATTCCGAAAACTCCTCCCAAAAAGCGAAAATGACGAGTGAGGGGAATCATGAACTGGGGGCGGAAGTAGATATAAGTACCACCAACCACTATTATCCCGCCAGGGGGATAATATCACAACAAGAATCGTAACGACAACATCGTATGTCTAACTCCGGGCTGTCGCTGTAACGCTAGTAATACCGTTTGCAACGCCATATCGGTCTGTAAAACGCGAAGAATCGAAACGGAAAAGTCTACAATCAAGTTTCCTTAAAGTAAAATAAACTTGTAAAACCACCAACGTTCCTATATTCTTCTCAATTAGTTCCGCTTTTCGTTAATTCGAATACGAACGCGAGCAACACGAAACGAACGTTGCGGCATCGCTCAACAGCCTGCCTATATTAGGTCTATTGTGCTTTGGCCCAGCCCACATTAGGTCTGCTGTGTTTTGGTCCCGCCTACCTCAGGTTTAAACCACTCTCATGCTAGGATATCCTATGATTTAATCAGGCCCACGTTAGGTCTGATTGTGTTTTGGCCGCGTCAACGTGGTTATACATTAGAATCGGCACTTAGAAGGGCAGAAGGGCTTTATTTCGAAGTAAAGAAAGAATGTTTTTAAGTCTACCTCATCAATTTGCAATTTGCGTTGCTTTACAAGAAGGGTGGATTACTGAACGTGAAACGGTTGGAAGAAGAAAAACGGCACGAGAGAGTAGTCGCGTTTAAATGGACCGTATGTATGTCAGATGGAAGTGAAGTAAGATTATTAACGTGAACCGCACTCGAGCATTAAGTGCGTGAGCGGAATGGAATCTAGTATAATGAAATGAACAGTAGACAATGACGGGGGCTTGTTCCACTCCAGCGAGCAGAAGCGAACCTGGTAATAAAGCTTTATTTCTCGGAGTATGAATTTATGAAGAAATAACAAGGAAAGAGAGAAACAAATGTAAATGAAGTTACAACTCCATTGCCGTCTGCCACAACGTTCCGTCGTTGAGAATGAGAAATACAGACGAAAACACTGAAATTTTTCTGAAAATTAACAGGGCCATTGCACCATGACTGTAGTTAGAATGATAACCGTGTCACCATTTATCATTCTTTTTTTTTTGTATCTGAACTAATCCAATTTTTCAACGCTTATTTTTGTCTTTGAGATGGATCCAGAACATGTTAATCGTGACTCGAGCGATAGTTTCAGATCAAATTAAGCGAATATTGTGTATTTTTAATTACCACAGTGGTCAAGACAGTTTGACAGACGAAGTAAACGCAAATTATGGCATTGTCACTTCGAGACACTCACCCTTAAGTAAAATATTTCTCTGTCTCTCGACCTGTTTCAGCTCGGAACCGTGTATCGTTGGCGTTTTCGCGAACAGGTAACGATACGCAGCCTGTAGATCGTCGCTGCGCCTCTTAAAGACCAACAGAGCACACTGGAACGCGATAAATACGATTAGCTTAGGCGACGAGCCAATATTTGCTCGCGTATGAAGCGGTTTCAGTGGGAGCGACTTTCGGTGTTTATCCACCTCGATGTCTCGAATGAAATTCATTTTATAGCATTCTATTGAGTTACATCGTGGTTCTCTGTTTGCTCTCGAGTCGTTCATACCCGCAGCAGTTCGATGTCCGACAGCTTGAACGGCGGCAGTTCCTCGTCTTCCGACAGAACCAGATCGAGATCGCTTATGCTCTCGAGCATCACCACACCGGATGCTTTTCGATGGCGCAATCTAGTGAAATTTACGTTATCCGTCTGCGAAAGGGTGAGGGTCGGCTCGTCCCTCACTACGTAGATCCTTCGGAAGTATTTCGTTCATTTTACTATGCTTTGAGCACGTATTACACGCACTTTGGTATTACGGAATGTCAGATCTACTGTAAGGTACTGTCAGCTTTTTGTGTTAAGGGTTTAGGCCACCATGAATGAAGCCAAATTTAAATTCTTTCATTTCACACAGTAAAAGTGTCAAACACTTTAAAGCCACTTTTCACAAAATACGATGTTAAAAATGGTGGCGTAAGCATTTTCGATTCACTTGAAATTTTGGTACAATTTTTCTATACAAAATCCAAAATTTTTTAAAAATCTAGCGTACTTCTAATAAGGTCGCCCAAATTAGGGATGCATTAAGATTCCAGTTTTGCAAAACCGAAGAAAAAGAGAAATACACAATTATTTCTTAAAACTTGCATAATAAAAGTAATACTCCAAATTTTACTTTAATTTCAGTTCCCTTGGACGAGAAAGTTGCAAAAGATAACTATGAATGCAGCACACTAAAGGTGACCTAACCACATAGAGAGAAGATTCCAATGCGAATAATAATTACGTAGGGCTGAAGATCAGATTGAGCCCACCGATCAAGCTGATGAAGTTGATAATAGAGATGTAGTCCCTCTCGGTGATCCGACAATAAATCCGGAAGGGTTGTTGGTTGCAGATCGTGGCGACCTGCATCGAATTCGATGGAAAGAAAGTTTACGGTTTCGTTCGACGCAATTCGAAGGGGGTTCTTTTCATCGTTGACGGTCTCGAACAAATTAAACTTTTCGGTCCGGGGATAATTTTTGCAGCGTGCCGCGATCAAATTAATGTGTTTAATGCAGGCTACAAAACACTATCTGCTCCTCCGAACAGACTCCAATCGCGATCGATTTGCGAGCGTTGTTGACGGAAAGGTAAAAAAAAATCGACCGGGGTCGAGGCTTTTGTTGCGCACTGACGAACGGTACCTTCCACCCACGTTCGTCTTCTCTCTCTCTCTCTCTCTCTCTCTCTCTCTCTCTCTCTCTCCCTCTCGCCCTCTATCTCGACTCTATTTTATTTATCGCGCGCGTGCGTTCAGCCGCGACGGACCAGATAAATCGTGGACAGAGGAATTTTCCATTTATGAACGGGTCTAAAAGCCGGCGGCGAAGTGCGAGAGCTATCGACGACTAGAATGGAGGCGGACCCCCGGCTCCCCCGATTAATGTTAAGTGGATTAAAACATTGAATGCGCATTAAATTAAATTGGCTTCTATCATAAGCCGCGCGGTGCCAAGCCAGCCCCCCCCCCGACCCCTCTTCAGGTATCCTGTCGATAACATTCGCGGCCACTTTGAATATTTTAAGAGCGATAAATGAGATGGAACCGGATCCCCGAGAATTCTCCTCTCCCGTACCATAGTCCCGATTAAATGGGATTACGGTTTTACAGTACTAAAGCCTTCTGGATTCTGGATAATTAATGTCAAGGGAATTTCTGACACTTCGGAACGAGTTTCAGGATGCCCGAAGGGTTGGAGGGCTTTGATAGTTAAGTGGTGGTGGTGTTATACGTCGTCGAAGAGGTCGGTGATGACGGGAAACACTTCATCCTTCAAGGTTATGGTCGTTTTTTGGACTATCAGGCTGGGATTCCCTACGATTATGACCGTGATATCAATGTAAGGATGCACCAACATTGTTGCCGTTCAAAATTTTAACCATTCTTGTTCTATGTTCATTTCGAAATTTTGTCTTCATGAAATGTCTGGGAAAAAATTATTTACTGTGGTTCACTACGAAGGTAGGAACCGTTCACAAATTCCATATCGATAGCAACATTCGTCAAAACGACCGGAAATTGATTATACATTGATTCACTCTTAAATTTTCATGTTCTCAATTGCTTCGATTTTCAGGCTCGAATCGAATCTCTATGGCTTGATAAACCAATGGAGAACATTCTCCATTCTCCAATCACTACATAGTGATTCTCAGTATACGATTTTCGAAATTGCTGTCGTTATATAATTGTGTATGTGCAGAAAATGTATTTTAAATGTTCGCGCTATTGATTTGCTGTATGCAGTAGTTGCATTTAAAGTTCTGAATACAGCACTCCACGAAATGGAAAAGAGAGCTGTCTTGCACGGACAGTCTAATAAACTCCAAAGAGTCTTTAATATCGAATAGCTTCTCCAATTTTTATCCTGGTCCGAGAAGAACCGAGCAGAAATATTGAACCGAGTTGGTCTCTCAATAAGACTCTCCAGGGACATTTTAAATTGACTCTTTTCTTGGAACAACTGGAGGTAAAACGATAAACATCATCTTCCTCTATCGATAATCACTTCAATCATTCCAATTACGTTTATCTCGGACTGATGCTCCGTTTCATCGATCCTGTCTGCAAAAATCCGTAGGCGTTTGCCGTACGAAAATTTTCGAGAGACTAAAAATTTAAAAACAACTTAGAAAAGAGAGCAGAATTTAGAAAGCCCAAAAATTTAATCCAGCTCCCCTTGATTTTAATTTTCTTGGATCTGTGGATATTTAAATCATTCTGCTGATCAATGAACACTCTCTTCCATGTTTGAAAGTGATGTTCATTTTGTAATGCAACACTAAATAGTAGAAATAATTAAATGTGATACCTGTCTTTATTCTAGCTTCATTTTTATTCTTCTTTTAAACCATACTCCACGGTGTTAAAAATATATTTTACTAAGCAAAGACTTTCTTGTCACATTTTTCAATGTAATGCTACAATTATGACTAGTTGAAAACAAACACGTTGAAAAACGTATATGTTTATTCTTCGAATGTTTTAATTTTTCACCTCGTTTTAAATTGCGCAAACCCATTTTTATTACAAATACGTGAAATCCGCGGTCTAATTGTGACATTGCAAACAGCAGTGTATCTAAATAAACGTGAAATTAGTCTGTAATCTTTCAATAAAAATTTGAAATAATTCCCCGGTCACCGGAATGCACGTTCTGTACATTTCCCCGATCCTGCTTCAATTTCCACGGTCTGCAGCTTTCAAATGCAGCACGGTCATGCACGGTGGTATCGAGTAGGCGATTTCCGGCCGCGTGGCTCCGATCTAAACAATTTCCAACGTCGTTTGCGTTTCCGATTCTCGTTCCTGTTAGGCTACACGTTGCCCATGGTCGATTAAATACGAAAAGGCGTTCGGGAACGGAGCCCGCGGTGCACTCCCAAAGATATATGGAAGCAGTTAGAGGATTTTCCAGCGTGGTGGACCCTAATTCCACGGGCTAAATACGAGGCCCGTTATTTCGCCCGCGAATTCCGGGCGACTCGCGACGAGATACGGTGTGCACAGAAGCCTGGCTTTAAAACCGTTTCGAATACAGTTTCTTAACGTCCTCCATTCCTCGAGATACCGCGCGGAGGTGAAGTTGGGTAAACGTTTTCCAAAAGGAATTCCTCCTCCGGCCGAGGGAACGCGTACACGATTTATCAAAAATCGGATTATCCTCGGGGGAGACATGTTGCGAGCGGTGCGAAATGCTCAAATCCCATGCCCGGGCTTTATGCGGTCATCGACGAGAAAGGAACGGCGAATGGGACCGGGAAAAAGTAGTATAAGTTATGGGTCTGCCCTCTGGAAAATGTAACTGAGAATCAATAACTCCCCCTTTGCCTGGCCCGCACCTCTATCTCCAAGTTTGTACTGTTACGCGAATAAAGGGTACTGGATCACCGAATATGTATGTAGATATGAGAAAATCCTCGAAGAAACTCACAAAGCACTGACAATCGTCGTTCTAAAATAATTTTATTCGGACAAGACTTTACCAAAAAGATAAATCGATTTATCAGACAATGGTATTACGTGTTGGAAAAATTCGTGATATTTTTCATTATATTAAACGCAAGCAGTAGATGCATATTAATTGTCACTCTAATATATTTTTAAAAATTTGAAGTCACTGGTTAAGGGTCGAAGAAAATGGTTCAGTCTTGAAGAGTGATCTTAGGGAAAAAATTAACGGTAATACTGCATTATTCGATTATTATTTTTAAAGTTGTAAGGACTGTCAAATTGGTCGTTAAAAATAAATATAAAGAAACACTTTGTAATGTAACTACCCGCTCCTTAAGGGGGTAGTTTTTCAAAACTCGCCCTTAAGTAATGCCTACCAAAAGAATTAGGGATAGCACTCTTTCAGGGATTGTAGACTTGAAGGAACTCTATTTTAAAAATACTACTGTAGGGCCCTGTGTAAAAATAAATCGAAAAAATTAGAATGATGCTTTCCTTTCGTTCGAGACTATGTTGTATGAGGTTATTGTGGAAAAGTGAATAAAATAAAGGTCCATTTGGTGCGTTGAAGAAGAGCAACTTCTTAAAAGAAGCGCGTCAGGGAAATTCCGTTTGGTTTCCCCGAGATCATCGCAAACGAGAGTCCAGAAAATAATTCACCGTTTCGCGTTTCCCGGGGAATACAGGTCCACAATAATCCCAATCTCCTTTCTAAGGTTCTGGCCGGGCCTCGGCGAGTAACCAGCCATATTCCGTAGTCTCTTGATCTTAAGGAGCCCTTGAGGAGTTGATCCAGCGGCTACAAAGTACCCGGGAAGGCAGGAAGCAGAAGACGCCGGGGCTTTCTGATGAATATGCCTTCGAATGGAGCTTTTCGAATTCGAGGTCAGGTGGCCCCTTTTCGGACAAGTGTCCCGGACATACATATTCGAGTGGCGTAGCCGCGGCTTGATCCACCGAAAATCGGTCTCGTCTTTGTAATGGAAATGTCTCAGCGGCGTCGCTGTCGTTCTCATCACGTGTCCAACTCGTGAATTTTCACGACTCTGTAGCCAGGGAGCACGACTATACTGGCATCGCCTCAACCAGCCGAGCCGATAGCTGCAAACAAATGCACCGACAACGATCGCTTTAGGATCACCGTTCCCCGAAACTCGGCGGAAGTTCCCCCCAGTTGCGAGGAAAAATAGAACGAGGCGGAAAGATCTTGAATTACCACGAGTCACAGTCCACGAAAAGTCTTTGTGCTGTATTTGTGATATATTAGGATAGAACCAACTTGTGTTCAAACAGATTTGCAGCGACTTGGACACGGGATCGTTTCCTCGCTGGAAAGGGACGAAGGTCTCAAAAAAATCGACACTGCCCAGGAGATTTAATGGACCAATCACGGTAATCTGTTTCCACTTCTGTAAATAATTGTCGGCACGGATAGTCCCCCTGGGACTCGGGCTATCCAGAGTCGAGGTGTTGGTCGCCGGTTGTTCGGAAATTGAAAATTAAAACGGGATCGAGATCGAGTACCGGGTATACCGTCTTCCTCTCGGAGCACTTTATTGGTCTGGGAAGATCCTTGGCTTTATTCCGCGAGAATCGATTGGTTCCTCTTGGTTCTCTCTTGGCGGCAGAAGTTTTATGTGCGCGAGGACTATTAATCTCCCGTTTCGATACCCTAGCCCCAAACGAAAGAAAATAGAAACCAGTCCGAAAGATGTGTTACCACAATCTGTCCAAACTATAAAAACATATTAACGCTGCTACAGATGAATCGAGACTATATTCCACTAAATTATCCCGTTAGTTAGATACTAAAAAGGTGTAGGGAAAAAGAATTTTTAACAAAACGTGAACAAAATAGTAAAAATGGTAACAATTAATAAATTCAATATTGTACCTTTTTCATTTCGTAAATCCTGTTTTCTCTCCAGGTCAACATATTTGTTGTGGAACGAAAAGAGATGAATTATATCGTCCGTTTATTTGGTGTCGTTATTTACAAAAATGATCCAATACGAAACTATTAGACTGCATTGGCGAGCTGTTCGTTTACGAATGGTATTGCTATTGCTGTTGAAGGAGCTATTAAAAAGTCCTTAGGTGGATAACGCGATAAATTATCTTCTTTGTGAAACATTAAATACAATGAAGAACGACGTCGAATAAAATTAATATTGCGCTGCCCGCGTAGGCTGTGGGTCTTAGTCGCAAAAGGAAGAGCGAGAAGCGAATATTAATCAAGTTTATTGAGACTTCGCGGCTTATAGAATCGATGAAACTTTTGGAGCGCCGACGAGTCACTAAGAGGACATCGTAAATGCAGTCAGAAACTCGGATGTTCTTTAGAGAGGACATGAAACGATGGCTCTTACTTCGTTTCATGAAAGCTCTATCAATAAAATGCTCTACTTCATTCCCCAAATAAATAAATGCGTCTAGTTGCTGATGGCTAATCTGAGAAAAGACTGCGAGCGCAAAAAAACGCAGAATATTTTGAAATTGTTTTGTAATAGAGATTGATCGGAGGAACGTTTGTGTCCCCCTCCATGCTTGCATTATTTTTGTAAATAGCAAACACAGTTAGTTGCTGATGGGTAATTTGTAGGTGATTTTTTGGCCTATTCCGTTGATTTCTGTGCATCTATTGACGCGTTTGTTCATTCCGCAATTGAATATCTATTGTGAAAGAAAACGTGGGTTTCCGCGGGGACGCAACTCCCACGCGTCCTACCGGTTGGATAACGTGAAGTCGAAACCATTTACGCTGCAAATTTCTCCTCGAATTACGGCGAACAATCGTCAGCGACGCGGCGAGCAATGGAAATACATGAACGGCGATGTAAATTGAAATCGCTGACAACGCTAGATCCGCGGCGATCAGACTTTTTCCGTAATTATTCCCGGTTACACGGCTATTGTTACCCCCTTGAACACTGTGGAAACGAACTCGGACCGATATTCCGCGATTGACTACATCTACGGGATGAAAACACGCGCGAGTGCAGACCGAAAGACAGCTTTCTCTCTCGACTCTAGGGAAAACGTTTCTTTTTTTCCTCTGTGGCCGGATGTGTGTTGTTTTTCTCTTCTTTTGCATGTTTGCCGGAAAAAGTTTACAACGAAAGAGAGAACCGTTTTCCGAGGAAATTGCAATTTCCTCGTGTTCCCCGGCAGCCTCGAAAAGGTATGAACAACATTTTGCAACAGCCACGACACGGCGCAAATATTCTACAATTTTTTCGAGTCGTCGGATATCGGCAAATAGGATTTCTTTGACGCACCTGGCCGGTGCCCATTGTTTCTACTTGCCGTCAAACTATTGTGCAGATAGAGAGCTGTAAATCTGTTGGTATTCGGAATTATTGGTGCGAGTAGAATCCACTGTAGATAGTCAGACACCCTTAAGTTAATTCTACCAATGTGGTGTCGATATTTTTTCCTTGATAAATTGTACTTTTATTACTTGTATTGGTAGTGGAGGCACTCTATGTGTTTCTAGCAAATAAATATTGCGAATATATATATATATATATATATATATATATATATAAATGGAATGAAATGGCTATTACTATTAAAACACATATTAAAACTTCCTTAACCATAGACTTAGACCGTGGCCAATGGACCACAGAACTGATGTGTTATATAAAGACGAGTTATATAAAGTGGATAGATTACATTGATTGTCTTACTTGTATTTGGCGAAATTTCACCGTAAGAAATTTCTCTATAGATTATAAAAAGCAGGGAGGCTAGTAGAAATATTTTAAATGTAAGAAGGCTCGGAGGCTCGACATGACACGTCGTAATTTGTTGCCTGCTCGCAGGGAACTGTTTATTTAACGAAATCTAAACGTAACATACATTTGTTAACGCAACGCATGAATCAATAAAATTATATATAACAGACAAACATTTGAAACACTCAGTCATCTAAACGGTGGTATAAACATTCTTACATAAATGCTCAAATATTCTTATATTTTAAATATTCAAATCTACTAATTTCATTATCGTGGAGAATAATTCATACAAACCCGAAATTTCCATGGGGATACAATGAAATGAAACATTGTATGTGCCCCGTAGATCCGCAATTCTTCAGCAATAGAGATGAGAGATACTGAGAAATGCATGGGACTGTTTTATTGCGTAATTTCGAATGCGTAGCCACACGGCAGGGCAGAGGAGGAGGACATAAACTCCGCTCCTTTTACGATTCTTATCTCGCAGGCGGCCCCGTAAACGGAAAGTAATATTTTTAGTCGACAATGGGTGCCGATCCAACAACGCCAGGCGTTCGTCGCCTCCATTTTACAAGGGCCTTAATTGCGCGGCCGCTGCAAACATTTGCATTTCAAGTGGCTTTTGCTTGCCTGCATAATGTTTGACACAGCTGCGGAGCAAAGGGGGATGGGATAGGCGGATGGAGAACGGCCGTGAGTACGACGAGAGGCCACTTTGTATACCGTACCACGGTGCAACCCGTGCCTGCAACAGCGCGCACGTGCACACACGCGCCGATGCATCGAGCACAGAGAATCGCGGCGGCGGTGACGACGACGACGACGACGACAACGACGTGCAGCGCGTGTTCCAACAATGAAAAATTTTGCGGTACGGTTTTTTCCGGCCTGGGAGAAAGAGACCGACTTCTCGATCCGGCGGCAAGCGGCACGTTCCATATCGTCTAGCCGATCTCGAGTGCTTCGCATTTCCATGGGAATCAGCCCCAAGCTGCTCGAACCACCAAATCCCCATCTCCGAATAATTCCTCGCTTTCGAGGAAACGCTCGAGTTTTTTGAAGTACCGCTCATGGATTTATTTCGAAATGACGGGGGGCAAATTCGGCATGAAAATGTACGCCAAACGCTCTGATTTCTCTGTTTTAAGATTTCATGTGTCACATCGCTTTTGACCCACACCGATATTTCATTTCTTTCGATATAACGCGACGGCTCGGGACACGCTTTCGTCGTATTTCGGATGAAGAAGAAGAAGGGGCGATAGTCTTATATCGGAATAAAATTGTGGATATTGATGGTCGCTCGCACTTGCAGCATAGCATACGGAGGGTTAATCGTTGTTTCGTTTCGTTTTCTTTCTAACTTGTTCCTCGGGAAAATAAAGGTGTTTTTATGGAGAAACTTTACTCTGCACTTTTCATTCGTTTTTTGGCGAAGAATCTTTCCTTTCGGGGGTTTGCTATGATTGTAAAGATACCCCGCGGGTGCAAGATGAAATATTCTACGTGAATCCTGAAAATCCTCTCCTCTTTCAAACTCGTTCCTCTGGAATACGAAACCGTATCTGTGAAATGCAATTTTTATCCATTTTGTTTTTTTTTTACGAAAAATCGCTTCTTTTACCTTTTTGATGACAATCTGTAAGGACATCGTAATGACACGAAACTGTTCATTTCAGACAAGGAAACACTGACATATAAAATTTGTGTTCTACACTCCGTTTTCTTTTTTGTAACAAGAACTCATCTCAGGTTCTGCTACGATCGTACACAATGGTGCATTATGATAGAGGATTGCACGCTACTTCGCAGGCAGCACTTTTGATTCATTCTTCAAATAATGCTTTCCGAACATTACCAGGCCTATAACGGTACCAGGCGACTCGTATTCGACCAGAATTATTGCCCGATGCATTCACGCGCACGTTACGCTGGGTGAATTACGTGGAGTCCACCAGTCTACCGTGAACTAGGACTAAAGTTCAGAACTGTGTCTCCAGTTGTTATCAGTTGTCGCATTCGGTGGTGCTCTTAGCATTCGCTCAAGTAGTACCATGTAACGCGTAGAAAAGGGGCGTGTGCGCGGGGGTAGCGCAACGAACGGCCAATGATAACGGAACGTCCGCAGATCGGTGAACTGCATCGTCAAGTTTGCGAGGAGCGATGTTTGCGTATTATCAGTGGCCTCGCCACGTAACGAATGTATCTTCCAATCGACCTACATCCGGCCGATAGAACCTGGGACCGATTCCACGGCCATGCGCGCGTCAATCGAAGCCGAATGACGTCGCCACCGGGGATCGCGAACGATTTCAAACCATCGCAAACCATCGCAAAAAAATTGCAAAAGTTTCAGAGAAGAGTTTAGGACGCGACTGGACAGGTACGAGAGATATCATCGGTCCGCCCCCCAGTTATCCGATTAGTCCCGCGACGAATGAGAACGATTCCCGCGAAAAACTCCGTCGCCGATTCACGGGCGCTACGGTCGCTTTTATCCAGGACGGGAGAATATCGTCGCACAACAGCTTTCAAAAAATTTATCCTCCGTGCCGCTCGCTCTCGAAAAGGCTTTACGCGAGGCGAGCTTTCACGAGCAATTTCCCGGGGGTGCGCGAAATAACTGCGTATATCATGTAGGCGAGGACTCTGACGTCGTTTTAACGAAAACAAGATTGCGTTCGGGCTTTCAAAGTCGAAAATGAAACGACTTATTGTTAGCTGGAAAATCGGAGACTGCCGCGTCGGGCTTTTACCGTCGACAAAGAGCTGCGTCTTTTGTGCTTCCACGAGCTGACGAATTAGTATTTGCGAGCGAAGATCAGAT
>CM052130.1:2879377-2897008 GCA_028454255.1 Halictus ligatus | reverse complement strand
TCACTTTAGTACATTCTGAAACATTCTCAAGACTAATATCGATATTTAGAAACAGTATCCAGAGTGGAAAGACCGTAGATAAGAGCGTGGGGCAACCGCTCTGTTATTCCATCGACATCAGTTCGCTTTGAATTCTTGTGAGAACACGATGGGCACAAAAAGCAAGGAATTAAGTGTAGAAATGCGTTCTCAGATAATTACGTTACATGAAGAAGGATATTCTATATTGGAAATTGCAGGAAAAGTGGGAGTTTCTAAATCTTGTGTAAATTATAGTGTTAAAAAGTAAGGTGCTACAGGAATTTGTTCCTCTGCAAAAAGATCTGGAAGGCCTAGAAAAACAACTGAGGCAGAAGATCGGCATATTATAACTGTAAGTAAACGAAACAGAAGAGAAACAGCCCCCGAAATAGCTGCAGAAATTAATAAGTCCAGGGATGAAACAATTTCGGTGACAACGGTGAAAAGGCGTCTTCCGGAGGGCGGTCTTCGTGGCTGTGTTGCACTAAAAAACCATTGTTAAGGGCACAAAATAAAAGAAAAAGACTTCAGTGGGCTAAACACCATAAAGATTGGTCATTGGAAGATTGGGAAAAAGTGTTGTGGACCGATGAATCAAAATTTGAAGTGTTCGGATCCAAACGGCGTGTTTTGGTTCGTCGAAAAGTTAGCGAAAAATTTAATGACAATTGTGTGGTACCCACCGTTAAACATGGAGGTCGTTCTGTGATGGTGTGGGGATGTTTTGGGAACAACATGACGGGAGAATTAATAAAAATAGACGGCATTTTAAAAAAAGAAGCATATTTAAACATCTTGGTTGAGAAGGCGATTCTATCCGGACAGAGAATAATTGGCATTAACTTCACATTTATGCAAGACAACGATCCGAAACACACTGCCAAAATCTGTAGAGACTATTTACACCAGTTACAACAAACTTCTGGTTTAAAAATAATGGATTGGCCACCCCAAAGCCCCGATTTGAATCCCATAGAGAAACTATGGGGTCACTTGGATAGAGAAGTCAGAAAACATTGTCCAAAATCAGAAAAACATTTGTGGGAAATTTTACAATCCGAATGGAACCGTATTGACAGCGAAATAATGAAAAAATTAATAGCCAGGATGCCACGACTGGTAAACGCAATTATAAAAGCACGCGGTGGATACGTGGATGAGAAGAAAATATAACGCAGCATTAGGCTTTCTGGGCGAATTTTTTTTATTTAAGAAAATTAAATAAGTAAATTATTTAATTTTATGTTACTAAAATACATTAGATACATGTACGTAACAGAATTAAACAATAAATACCGTCTAACAATAACAGTATACATAATATATCACAAATTTCATAAAGATGGTTAGTGTCCACATACTTTTGGGCGGGGGTGTATATATATATATAATGTATACTATGCACACTAATTCAAATGGAATCTATAGCAATCTCAAAAGAATTTTAGGAATTTCTTGAAGCTCTCTGCGAACCGTGTTAATAAAGAGTTGACCGTGGATTACAGGCATTCCAAACGCAATATTTTAAAGAAATTCTCAAAAATAAAAGGGAGTGTGATTTTTAAATTCCATGTAGTTTCGTATCGATATATTTATTGATTCCTGAGATATAAGACTTTGAAGCGCATGATGCATGACGGCCGGGCTGGCTCGATGAAGTGCACGTACTCCTATTGATAATTCATTCATTCATGAAGTGCGTACGCTAATTGTAATCGTGGTAATAGTATTACTAAACAATTCATGAATGAATCTATTGCACGTGGCACGTGGTGGGAGCGAGACACAGACAATAAATCATAAAAGACGGCAGGTAAATATAATCGATGATATCTTCTGAGCCGCCAGGCACATCAATGCGTTTCAAAATTCATTGCGGAAAGGAAGCTTCCCTGCTTCCAACGAATGTAAATTTATTGAAATATCTCTCGTAACTCCTGAGAAAAAACATATTAAATGATACAGCAATTTTTAGTGGTGCCTTACACCATTCGACTGCTAAGGGATAATAGAGATTCGCCAGTAGTTTAAGGTAAATTTACAGCAAACACTCGAATGCTTCAAATAACACTGCTTACGATAGCAATGGTCCCGGTCATATTATTGTAAATCACGATCCCGGGCAAGCTTACTTATAATTTCGAAGTGAACGTACCCCGGTTTGCTATCGAATTTATCCCGGCTCTTCGTAACAAGGTTTAATATTTCCATTAATCCGAAACGAACGATATCAATCTGTTTCGCGTTTCGCAGAAAATCTACGCCACCTACTCAGGGCGAGTTCCGGACGTTTTAACTAAATAAGAAGGGTCGAGAGACAGAAAAATCGAAGCGTCGCTTCGATACGACAGACGCGGCCGTGGAAATTAAATGGAACCTCGGGAACCGGTACGAAACAAAGCTGCCGTCGCATCGGCGCGATTCCTGTATCGACATCTCGTCATCCGACAGGTGACAAGCGAACCAAGTAAGAAAAATTCCCTGTAAAAATGTCCGCCGAGGGAAGAAGGAAAATATATTCTCGGGAGCGGGAGATTTTCTTTGAAAGCCGGCGTTTACCGAGCCCGACTCCATCGAGAGGCGGACTTGTTCGGTTAAATCCCTCAGTTAAAAAACTGTTTCTTTCCGCGTGTATCGTTGCAAAGACGATTGAGCACGAATCTCCGGCTGTTTGTCAAGGCCAGCGAAGCGTGTTTATTCGATCTTCACGCAACCGATCGTCCGTCTTCGCCGGATATTGATTTCTCGCCAATCAGAAACTTAAGCACGCCACCGGGAAACGGACAAAGACGGACTACCGAGGGTCGGGTATCGCCGGCAAGAGGGAAACGGACGGGATGTAGCCCGTGCGCTAGCCAGATCAGAACTCACCGGCTCGTGTAATGCCGGCGGAATCAGAACGTACTCGCTTGGAAAAAATCCGGCCGCCTCTACCCCGTTCCTGGAAACTTTTCGTATCCCACCGACTGACGCAGTTCGCAGTCTTATTTCACCGGCTAATTTCGGCGTTCCGAACTCCGCCCGCGAATCTCGAGAGCGCCGCGCTCTTAGCACTGTCTACCGAAAGCTCCTTAATAGGCTCTTCAATCACTTCACCTTACCCAAACGAGGCTCCGTAAGTGTCTTCTAAACAATAGACCCAAAAAGAAATTGTTAGATCGCGATACTCGAAATAGATTACCTTAATGATTGAGAAGCACTCGATTGATAATTTTTCAGAAGACTGCCCAATCGCGGTCATTTTTATAATTTGTAATTCATAAATAAAAAATTTGTTGACCAATTTTTGCAACGGCAGTATGGATCTAAATCGCGAGCCAATAAGTTTTCTCTAATAACTTGGTATTATTGTTTAAAAGGGGATTTTAAAGCTTCTTGATATTAATGAGCTTACTGATAGACTTTGCAATACAGATCGAAGATACTCGATATAATCGTGGAAAGTAGCTTAGAAACAGGCGGGACAGACTGGAAAACTTGAAACAACAACACCATTGAACCGGATCGTTGTCATTTTCCTAAGTCTCAATTTTTTTACATCTACCTTGTTGTTGAATAATTCGCAAGAAGGCTGGAAGATACAGTAACGATATACATACGGGAGTGACCCTGGATGAGCAATCGAAATATTCTCATGCCACAGTTTCTTTCTAGGACAATCAGATTTAAATGCACGCCATTTTAATTAAATCCCAGTAATTCCGATGCAGCTATCAAGATAACCTTTTACGCAAAATAAGCGGAATAAAAGGGAAAAAGCTTTCAGGAACATCGACCGCGAAAATACAGATCAGTTAGCCATTTTCTATTCGGCGGAACGTAAAGCCGATAAATTTCAAATTCAATTATCTCGGAAACGAAACATTGAGTGAAGATATTTTGTTCTATGCTTTTGACCTACTTCTATGATCTCTCGACCGTATAAGGATTGAAAAACCTTGCATACTAATTGTATATATGTGCTATTATATACCTACGACTGTGTCGAACTATTATTTCCCTTTTCTACTTGTCGTGTCTGACAATCAATTGAATGTTCCACATCGAAACATTTATTCTACCGTTCCAATTCGTTAAGAGGATCAAGAAAATGTAATCTAAAAGTGTGCCTGTTATTTAACGTCTACGATCGTGTCCGATAATTATCTTCTTTTTCCACTTGCTGTAGTTGATTACCGCTAGAATTTATGGAGTAGAAAAATTTATTCTACCGTTCCAATTTATTAAGAAGACGAAGAAAATGTAACTTCTGCTTGTTCGACTATTTCCTGCGTTTTCTACTGGTTACAGCTGGATGATCAGTTGAATTTTCCTCACAAAAAATTATTCTACAATACGAAAGTTCATTACAGAGAGCCTGAGAATGTAATCTAAAAATCTGCATGATATTTACTACCTATGTGTCTGACCATCATCTTCTTTTTCCATTTGTCGTGTCTGATTACTTCTTGCACGTTGCAGCTGGAAAAATTTGTTCTGCATTTCCGATTCGTAAAAATGAGAGAACTTAACCTGAGAATTGGGAACTGGTCTTCTAGGCTACGGAGGATCGTATTACCTTTTCGCCTAATTTTGAAAGTGATTAGAGTGTTCGGGGCCGCGCCCGGCTGTCTGTAAATGTTCCAAAAGTCTTCGGCGCGCGACTGACGCTGTAACACCGCGGCGTCTCATCTGTTGCACGCGAAGGATTAATTTCAGGTGCCGACGAGGTGATCTTGTTTGCAATTTCTTGCCCCGCGGGTATTAGTTCGACGAAATCTCCTGGTCTGAAATTTCGCTCCGGCTCGATTCGCGTGCTTGCGTATATGTATACGTACACGTAGGACAGATACGTGTACATGGTCATACATGTATATATGTATATAGAAATATGTATATGCATGACACGCGAGAGCACCGTGACCCTGGGGAGCCTGAACTTCCGTCGGTTTCTTGCTTAGAAGGCAGTGCCACTACCAGCGAGATGATCAATGGCGGAAAAGCTCGCGTTCATGATTAATTGGACAGCACTCAGACCCATTAATTGTCCTACCACTTTTTCCCACCTCGTACGAGCGTTACGGAAAACATTTGATCCGCGATGTCAGCCCTGAATTTACATTCGAAAAGTTACACGGGGCACTGTAATTCATTGTAATATACGGTTACATTTGCATAAATGAAATTTTCAGACGTGAATGCTTGATGGATGGTACTCGATGCTTGCTGGATCTTTTTCAGAAACTTTCTGGACATTCATTACACTTGAAAGCATGTCCAAAAGTAATTCAATTTTAAATGTCACTGATTATTTGAAGCCTTCCGTTGGGACCAAGAAAGAAGTAAAAATTGAGACTACTACAATTTAGGGGAGTGGAGGATGAAGTCTTCTCAGTAAAAATGCTTATATCTCGATTAGCGTCTAATAAGCCTGACTTTGAGCTTCTCGGACAAGAATTTCATCAAGGAGGACCCTACAGACGCCCGTAAAAATTATTTCTTGAAGGGTTCGCGCAAAAAGTTGGAGTGTCTGGGATCAAAACCGAGTCGCTCATGTCTCGCCGCGCCCTAACCGCTGGTGTCGGTCAACCCTTCGACGGTTAGACGGCGGAACTTTCGGGAATTAATCCGAGCTAACTCTCGGCGACAAGTCTGTTTCTGCTTAGGCGAACTTGAAATGTCGCCTGGCAGCCTGATATCTGACCCCGAGGCTTCCGTGCTTCGAGGATTCGGAGGACAGGCACTTGGTCTCGCGTCTGCTGTGCAGCCACCGTCTCTTTCCCGGTCTCTTTGGAACCCTGTTTGCCCTGGCCTCCGTCTCGCAACAAGGTTACGTCCCGCGAGATGAGACGATGTAGTCCCGGACCTCGTTGAAACTTTCGGCGAAATCGGTAAGCCGAAATTAATTAGCGACGGAGACGACGATCACTGCCAACTCCCGGTCGCTTTCGCTGGCAACAGGCAATCAAAGTTTATTCAAAAGTTCGCGCCAGCTCGCGCGGATCCTTTGGCCGTCTCCTCGCTGCGTTTGACACAAAATTTTCGACGAGTCACGATTGTTTCACGTGAAAAGAGAATCCAGTTTTGAAGAAGGAGCGCAATAATGTAGACATGGAAGTTATCGCCCGAGCTCCCACATAAATGCCTTCGGTCTGGTTATTAATCATTAAACTTTCCTTGACCCAATACTCGACGATTCATCCGCGCTCCCTCGAACAGCCACAGCATTCCTATTTGTAGCTCGAAACTTCGACTCGCTTAATGTTGCACCGCGTTAAGAACTTTCGAACAACTCTCCCTGAATTCCTCTTAATTCCATAACAAGCCTTTCGCGGATTCCCCCTCCCGTGTCCGACGTCTCTAAGAAGTTCCTACCTGTTTAGAATCGTGACGATTCTGATGTCCATTCCGGATGAAGTATATTCTATGGACGAGACTTGCCTCGAGAATCAGCGAAACTTTTCTGGCCTCGTTGAATCGTTGTGGACAAATAAAATAGAAATATAATACAATAGAATAAAATTGACAGGTACGGGCGCCGCCACGTTGGCCACCAGAATCGCTCAAATTAATTCGCTAATGGAGCCCAGTCGGGCAACTAGATCTGCTAATCGAACTGATAAAACTACTCCGTTAATAGAACCCGGTCGAAACCGAAAGAACACCGCTGATAGTCGAAGCAATAATATTTTCAGATGGAAGAGATCGACTCACCTTGACCCAGAATTCGTTTTTAAGTTTTCCCGGTTATTCAATCACAGCCACTCCGGTCTCTCGTCGACTTCTCCACGTCCGTCCCCTGTTTCCAGAGCAAGCCGTGTTGTCCCGCGGGTGCTCGGCGATTTCCTGCAAGAGAGAGACCAAAACAACTCCTATCAATCGACCGCGGGACACAAACGAGAACCCACGTTTTAAGGTTAAGTGTGGACGGAAACGTTAGGAAGGAGAACCACGTGCCAATGGTTTGCTGAACGCTGCCTTATCCTCAATCGACCTTACCTCCGCCTCCTCTAACCTTTCAAGCGAAACGGCACACGTTCCGAACAATGCCCGTTTGCCTGTTCTTTCACCGTTTAACCGTCAACTAATTAACTCCTTATTAGAACCCGCCCCCGGCCTCTAACGTTCGCTCTTATTCTCGTACCCTGCTCTCTTCTCGAATTTATCGCGAGCTGCCTTCGCACTACCAAAAGCGAGTGCACGGTGCGCACCCTTCACTAAAATACAGAAAACAATTAGAAAATTTCCGGTAAGTAAAGTGACTGTGAACGTTCTTATATGACCCTTAAAATGTAAAGGTGGTGCTCCCTGATGCAGCATTTACTGAGTCATAGTTCTTTAAAAAATCTTAAGAAACTAGTATTCGAACATTCTAAAATGTATTATCACAATGATTTTGGCGAATAATTCGTGCAAATATTTTATATTACTAGTGGTATGAAGCTACACTCAGAATAATATTCGAACACTCTTGAAAAAATTACTTGTTTAATATTGGATCTACATAAAAAGTGGTAGAAAATAAATTTTAGTATTTTCTCTGCAATTCCGACCAATTGCAATTTTTAAATTTCTTTTTCGCGTCATGTAGTAAACTTGTTGTTCTAATTTTCTTGATTTACTTTCACTATTTTCTTTCTCTTTAGATTTCTCCATTTAATTTTTGTTGAGGGGAATAAGTTTTCGTTTGGAGGATTTGTTCTCCGGTTTGCGGTCCCAAGGTAAAGAACTCTGCATGGGCGAAGGGTCCAGGTGACGCGAAGGTTGTGTACAGAAAGGATCGAGGATTGTTTCACAAGGGTGTCGACGAGGGACGGTCCTCCCTCGAATATTTCCCGAGGAATTTCATATTTTGACAGTAATTGAAACGTATTCCCCGTTCGGGCACAAAAATACGCGAACGAATTCCTATTTTTTTCGTTCCCTCGGATGCCGCATGGCCCGATAATGCCACCGATATCTCGACGGTAACGGATGTGAACTTTTCACCGGTGCGGCGCGCGAACTTCCCTACGAATTTTCCCCGCCACGGCAAATTTATGCGAGACGCGAAACTTTCTCGGCGTCCCTTCAAAAAAATTGCGACGATTTTATTAAAACCGAGAGCAGGCGCGCCGGAGATAAGAAGAAGGAGAACAATCTTGCGACAACGAAAGGAAAATTGTTTATCCTATCCGTGGCTTTATTAATGCCTACCGGGTGTATAAATTAAACGGATGCATTATATACCGGCGCTGCCCCGGGAAGCCGCATTACTACGATCTAAGCCGCATTAAGGCTGGCGGAATGCGTTTCAAGTCAGCCAAAACTTGGGAAGTTAACGTTGTACATCTTAACGTAATCCGGCACATTTCTCCCCGTAATCCTTTATCTGGGGAACCTTCTGAGCAGGCTCGGCTAACCCGGAGGACTTCGTTACAAGTGTAATTGAATCTATTAGATTGAATTTATTCCGGAATATCCGACCCCGAATTTTCATACGATTAAAGGCCAACCGGGATCGTGAATTCTTGGTTATTAGGACGGTTCAATCTTAAACTTGTTCTCCTAGAATATTCGATGGACTCTAAATCCGTTCTATTTGCGAGCCATTGTTCTTTTGCCACTGGAAACTCTTGGCAAAAGAGCATCTGCAAGCTGCAAAATCATGGCAAGCGGATTCTGCATAATCTCCTAATTTATTCAGAATCGACGAGACTCTGAAATGCTAATTTTGTAGATTTTAATCGTGACGCGTTCCTTGAACTGGAACAATGAGAGGGAAGAAGTGAAAAAATGAGAGAGAGAGAGAGAGAGAAAGAAAGAAAATAAAGAAAGATTTGTAAAGGGAACGGGATGTTCTTATGGGATAGATCTATGTGTCATGCTTTCATGCAGAGGGTGTTCCAAAAATCACGATACAAGCGGTCGGGTGATGATTCTACATGCAAAAATAAGTTGAAATTAACGAATAATTTTTTTATTTAACGCTTCGTTTTCGAGAAAAATAAGGTCGAAAATCCGCCATGTTCTCGTGTATCAACAGTAAGATTTCGAAGTATGAAACTTTTGTTAACGGACAATGTTTTCGGGACATCCTGTATTTATGCTCCAATAAGTTAGCAAAGAATGTTGGTCCCGATCATCAAAAATCACTTTCTCTTTGCTAGTGGTGACATTAAACGTTTTACGAAGAGCGCACGAAGGTTGAAGTACGCTCGGTGCATACACCTAGGTGCATCCAGACTGGCGAGTCGAGTGCAAGCGTACCCGGCGCACTTTCCAAATCGATGCCCTCGAACGCGACGCGTTATTTAACACTCGCACTGCTTTTCGTATGGTCGACGCCACTCGCATCCCATATTAAAAATTGACAATTACCGTATCCTAAAAAAAAAAGATTCAGAAAGGAGGACTCCGACAAATACAGAACAAGCTCCGTGGCATCCGGTGGACAATTTCATCATTGCGAACATTCGTTTCTGAAAACTTAAAAATATACACAACTTGTCCAAACCTTCTTTAACAATGAAAATACACCTACATTATCCTAGCTTGCATACAGTACAGTGGTATTATTGAAACTTGTTGAAATTGTTAGCATCCTGCTCGAATGATTTAGAAAACTGGGGAACAAAAGCTTTGAAGAAGTGAAGAAGCTTTTGCACCGAAATGGAATTATTTAAACTGCCAAGAAAAGAAACTATGCCGCTCGTTGTAAAATCAACTGATCAAAATTATAAAAAATAATGGAGACTGTAAATCATACTGGTAATGGTAGAATAAATAGTACTAGATACTGACAGAATTGGCACAGTATATAAACGTAATATATTTATAATAAATACAATAAATTATAATGAATATTAATACAGGATAATAGATGCGTACAGGATGCGAAGAAGACGATTCATGCATTTCATATGTGTCACTGAGGAGTATAACACGTATGCGTCAACACGTTCGATCATAATAATGGTTCTCACCGAAAACTTTGAGGTCACCTTTAATACGAACAATGGCTAATAAAAGAAAAAACGAATCTAGTATTATTGGTAGAGCTTCATCCCCCTACCAGGGGGATAAAGTTTCATTAAGATTTGAAGCGGTTACTTCAGGTAACACTCTTGCAGGAACGGTGATGTTAGCGCGCACGTGGCACAGTTTTATCCATAGAGCGCGAACATCGTATCCGGCGCGGCGACAGAGACGTGAACGGAGGAAAGAAAAGCGAGATATGTCGCGAACAGGCTGTAGGACCGGGAGGATAATCGAAGAATGAATTATTGTGTTTGCGTGAGTGACGATAGCAGCGTCGGAAAGACACTCGAGACCCTTGAGGAGCCTCACGCTCCGAGCCCCTAATCAGTTCTCGTAATCTCGAGCTCCCGACGAAAGCTCTTTTCAGTTCCTCGACGTCTCTATTCCGGTCCCTTTATCCTTGCCCCTTGTTCTTTCGAGTCCCCTCGACATCGGGCCCACCCGTGTCGCGGGGCGAAACGTGAAACGGATCAAAGCAGGCTGTCGGAGGTTGGATCAGCGAAGGGGGGAGGGTCACCAGATAAATTTTCCCCGGCAAGTCATAATAAAGCAGCTCGTTCCGCGCCGGCACTTTCTCCGTTCTTTTCTTTCCCTCTCCCTCTATCTCATCCCCACTCTGTTTCTCTGTGTCTCTCTTTCTCCTAGGTTCCTCCAGCTCCCCGCGCATTTCGATTCGTCGCGGTAGCGCGCTCTTCCTTTCGTGCCTCGTCAGTCCTCGACCTCGTCGCCGCCACTTCTTCTTCGTTTTGAGACCTCCATCTCGACCCTTTTACAGGCAAACTCGCTTCAAATTGCCCCTGGAAATCTCATTTCCACGCTGTCCCATCTCTCTCCCTTTCTTTCTCTTTCCTTCTACGTCCCTTCCGATGCCGAGCTGCCGAAAAAAGAGAAAACGAAAGAGAGAGAGAGGAATCGCACGGTTGCAAGCGTGGAGGGTGAGTCATCAACCTGAATGATTCTCACTGTTTTAGGAACGAAGTGTTCCCAACAGGGACGGTTTACCTCCACAAATTGAACGAGCGATTTCATTTTTCCTTGCGATGCAACCGGAGATTTTAAAGCAGCGGAATTATGCACGCCCTTGAAGTGATTTTCTTAGACATGGACACTCAAATGTTCAGTTCTTCATAGCCTCTACTCATTAAAAAATACATTGTGTGTCTGTTAACCTCTTGAGGACGAAAGTCAGTCAGTATTAGTCAGTGGATTTGTCAATTATTGGTCAAACGTATCTTTCGAAAATTAAATTGTATAGTGCAGAGCTGGGTATCAGAGTGCAAGAGACTATGTCGGATATTATTTAAAGAAAATGAAACTTAGAATAACTTCGATATGTTCACTTAAGAAAAAATATTTTATTAGCCACTTTTGCACCCAACAATTTCTATTTCTAATGCAATTTCTACCCTTATGAAGTGCACAAAAAAATGCGCTTGTTATAAATTGTTCACCCTGCAGCTATCCACTATCACAATATGACGACAATGACAGAGTGAGAGTATGAACGATCTCGGTGTAACGTAAACGATGCAGAAGGAAAGAGCGACGAAGAGAGGGAGAGAGAGGGAAATTGAGATGAACGTCACCGGTGGAAATATGCAGATCGTCGGCGCGGGGAAAGGAATGCTACGCCCTGCCTATTTCTCTTGCGTATTCTCTCGGTCTCGCCTCGGTCTTGATCTTCTCCGAGATCATCTTCCGATAAGTGTGAACGTTCCGCGAAAATCCACTTTGTCGGGTCTGACGTGTTCGAAAGAAAGCGATCGCGGCGCTTCCCTATCCTTTTAACGGGGAATGAATAACGCTGTCGGGGAGGAAGTTAATGGAAAAGTGTGGACACGATTTTATCTGAAGCCCTCGTGCTTCCCTTTCGTTCTCGTTCGGGGGTTAGCTGTTTCCTACACAGTTAGCAGTGTCCCTCATATTATTTTCTATGAACCACGATTATCAAAAGTGGAAAGAAATTTCTAGTTACTTTGCATAAGCTAGCAGAGGGTATAGCCGTATAAGGGGATCAAAAATGCCCTTCATAGAATCATGTGCCCTATGGGTCATTCGATAGGACATCAAGAAAAAATATACTGTGTAAAATGACAACCCCGGTAGTTATGGGGTGAAATCGAAAAATCAGTTTTTGGCCTATTTTCCTTAGTTAATGATGTTTAGAAATGCTGAGAAAAATCTGGGACATATCAAGCACCCAAATACATACTCTGTAATTCGTTTCAAATTTTTAAATTGAAGATCTTGCTAGTGAAAAATCAAAAACTTTTAAAAAATCGAAAAAATGCTGATTTCACATGGAAGTTCTAGAGATACAAAATCTATATTTTTACAGTACTAATATATTTTTGTAATTATTGTTCATGAATTATTATTTTGGATTTTACAATTTGGTGCGTGATAGTTAAAAAAAACTGGTTTTGTCGACGTTTTTCTCCGCGAGAGACTGACTAACTAATTGTGACGTTTTATTTTTTCTGTAAATCTATTACGTACTGATAAACCTTGAACATTTCACAGAAACAATTAAAAATGAGAACGATTTGATTAGTATTTCTACTGCGTCAGCGTATTACATCTGGAAGTGTTAACCTTGCCCCCGACAATCCGGATGGCATAAAAATCCACAACAAAATTGAATATAGAAGTATAAGAATATAGAAGTATAGAGAATATAGAAGGTAGTATTTGAATATGGAATAATCTAAATAGCATAAAGTATATGTTAGAAGAGAGGTGTGCTTGCCGTCATATGTTGTTGATTTGTATAAAATCGTATCTGTATAAAATGTCGTATTGTATAATAACGAATACATTACTGTTAACTTGTCGTCTTAAAACATAAATAGATTAAGTGACAGTAATTTCCCACGGAGAGACGTCATCGCTTTCGGGGGAAGTGGGATCGAGAATTCCGAGAGAGATCCGCTTGGATCTACTCCAGGTGGCACTCGTCGAATAGCGTTCGTTCGTCGCGACCTTTGAGCGTGATCGCACAATGCTCAAGGAAAGAGTTCGTTTGCGTATTTTGCAACGCGGAACGCGAGACGCGGTTGTAATCGCGTTTAATTAATGTCGATTCGGTTGCCGAACGATAGGCTCGCGCGAAAGACTTTCGGCAGCACGAGCTGTCGTTGTTATCCGTCTTTTCCACTCTGGAAAACCGTTGAGAGGGGGGGGGGGGAAGAGAGAGAGAGAGAAGTTCGAGGACACTTCTTTCCGCTCGCGGGAGAATTCAACTACGATGCACTTGCCTGCGGGAAGTTTGTTTATGCCAGCTCCATTCACACCTCGTATTCTCTCCATCGTGCCAATAACCGCCCCTGGGAAATTCGACAAATTTTCCATCGGAATAATACATACGCGAATGCTTTTTCTCTTAGCATTTCCCGCTATAGTGGACGGAAAATAAATTGCGGTCAAAAAAGGGGGCGAACCGTTTCGAGACGAACTTTTCTCATGGTGCGGTGATCTGAGGAAACGGAGACCAACTTCTCAGTTTCAATCCCCAAGTTCTCTCAGATATTCCAATCAATTTCCGCGAACCCGAAATTGCTAAACGTCGAACTTTCGACCGAGTGAAAGTTCCGCGCACGCGTGACCAACGCCGCACCGTGGCCGACACCGACCTCCCCGTTTGTATCCAGTCGGAAGTTTAACAGTAAAACCAAACTGGTTCCGGATTAATGGTAATTTCTGGGATTTATCGATCCTGTTGACGCTGCTGAATAACCCACTTTCCTGTTTCGACAATATCAGCCGGCGTGGTCGTCCCATTATAATTGCGTTCGACGAATTTATGGGAAGGCGCGAGTGTTCCGTCGTAAAAACCCTCTGCGAAGGGACATCTGCACGACCGTGAAGGTCAACTAGCCACCCGCGGCATAATGACCATGACCGTCACAAAAAATCTTCCATAATTTAGCGTAGTGGGAAATCCGAGAAAAACTCAGCACATGCTGAACTGCGAACCATTGTAGTACCTAGATTTATAGTTTTATAGCCGTAGCCGCCTGTCACCAAATGTACCTTCTACTCCCACTCTTCCTAATTTTCCACCACTGTCAACACCTTCCAAAAACACATCCTTCAACCAATCATAGACAACTTCCTAAAACCACACGCACATCCGAGCTTTCCTAATTCCTATACGATTGTAACCAAGTAAGAACTGCTTCAAACACAGAACTGCTTCAAAAACCGAGATTCTAACAGCAAGCCAAGTCTTGCCATATCGTAATAAGGACCAGTTCTCCGGAGATTGACAATACAATCATTCGACGCGACACCACAGCGAGGATCAGGGAACTTAATTGCGTGATTTTACGATAATTGGTCCGGTTCGATTCTATTAAGACCGCGGGGGATTAAAGGCGGCACTCGACTGACAGGAACGCGTGCCTAATTCCGTATCTAATTATTTCATAGAGTTCCAGCAGAAAATATGAAGAATTAAGGGTTAAAACTACCGAAGAGGGGTGTTACGTGGAGACGTTTCTCCACGTTCATTCAATTAGAAGTTCTAATCTGTTTTCTGAGAACGAAAACCGTCCCAACAGTCCCCTTGTTTATAGAAGGGATGATTGTGCTCCGGCTGGACGCAAGTGGCATGAAGCTTGATTCAGTAACAACACCGTACGATTTCCTAATATGGAAATCTTGAAAACATTCCCTTCTGTAATGTTTCTGTCAAGATAGTCTCTGATAGGAGACATCCTGGCTAACCCTTCGTTTTACCCCTTTAAATAAAGATCCAGCTGCAAACCTTAAACTCACTTGAAACGATAATTACTAGTATGCGACCGTAGAGTAAAACAGACACATTTCCCCCTCATTTTTAGGGTATATAAGCCCATTCATTTTCATCCTCTTTGGTTCAGTCGAGAAGCGGTTCAGTAGAGATTCAGAAGTGGCTCGGTCGCGTTATAGTAATCGCGAAGTCACGTCGCGTTACACGCATCAGAGTCAATTCTAGTGGGCCCGGGTTAAAGTCCCTTTCAAATCAAAACATAATCTTATAGAATCCGTTAGTTCGTGTATATTCTATTTGGTTTTCAACAATCGCTCTCCGCTCTCCGCTCGACCCCGCATTACCAGCGCGTCAAACCGTGCATCATGGGTAATACATTCTGGAATTATACGCTTATTACATTCATTTGCGACACAGACAACTACACATGTAATTATTTCAATTCAGAATATATTTGTTTTGTTTATTAATTCGCGTAATCTGATGCAATCACATGATGCAATCGTATAGCTCGGATTGTATCGATTAAATAATATATCAGTTACGAGGCTTTCCAATCTCAAATTCAAATTAACAAAGATTACAATTGAAACCATATTCCTGGGGTTCCTCACGCGTTGCTCGCAGCCCTGGCTCGTAACAGGGGTATGTAGTAAATTAATAAATTTTAATATAGCTCCCCGCAATTGTCAACACTTCGAGACAAATTTATCATCGTATGCAATTACCCTGATTTTTCATCTTTTTAAACATCCGAGGGATGAAATCATGAACCCTTGACTGAGAAGATTTTCAATGTTTTCAAATGATTCCTTTTTAGACAATGCCATTGTACAATTTTCTATAAATTTGCTACAACTAAAATCACTCGGGCAAATTTTAAAAATATTTTACAAATAGAAAGCAATAATAAAATAAGCTGCAGATTTTCATGAATGTACAACATATTATAATCGACAAATTTTCAGTGCAATATTTCCACGACCGACAAAATTGACAATGTACCTTTTCCTACTCGAACATTATAACGCTTTTATATTCGAATTGATCGATTAAATTCCCATAAAGTTCCTAGGCTTCTGAATGAATATAATTAAACTACAGTTCAATTAAGAACTTCTGTCTCAAAGACACAACTCGTAGATAGAATTAAATGCAGCAAGCACAGAGTAGATCGGTTTCGTTGGCGGTACAATAATCGTGAATAATTATAGTCGAGGTGGATTGTTCTCGTTTCCCCAAGGGATAATATCTCACTGGAGACGCACGGTCTGCTTCTGTCTCATGCTGTTGTATACATCGACGCGATGTAAATGATACATTATTAATACCCCTCGCTGTCAGAGGACACTCCGCATTACAATATGGCACAATCTGGGCTTCGGTTCCTCGTGAAAATTAAATCTGACCGTGCGCATAATTATGTTTGACCCGGCTAATACATATCCGTCGCTCAATCGAACGCAGCCCGGCCCTGAACTGTCTCTGAATTAATAATAATTAAGCGCCGAATAATTAATTACTGTAAATTGTAAATTGTGATATTAATTAATCACACATTTTTCACGGAGAACCAGATTACATTTCCTGTTGCAATTAGGAGAGTGATGAAACGATTGTTCGCGAGTGAATATTACATGATGGAAGTGCGAGAATAAGGGGCTACTTTGTTCCTAAGCATTTGTCTTATCATTACGCGGCTTTGTATTTAACATTTTATTAATTAAATCACAGGTCTAGGAACTGGATGAAAATTCTTCTCGTGCATCATATATTGTAGGGACTAGATCTGATTGATTATTAAGGATCAAACGTTCCCTGAGGTGGACGTCGTTAATTATTTTATTTAATTTTTACTGTGCAACTCTCAGGATTTGTAAATTCGTCATTTTTAATCGTTTATAACTCGTAAACCAATTGACCAATTTCGACAACATTTTTAGCACGTAATTAACATACATGAATCCACAAAACACATGTTATAAAAATTTCGTTACAAGCCCAAACAAAAAAGTTGTGAAAACCAATTTTTAATATTCTTTTCATAACTGAGACCAGATGCCATTTTTCTTAACATATCATCTAGTAAAATAATCCATCTATCCTGGCAGAAAAACTGAAGTTGTCTGGTCTGACTAAAATTAAGGGTCTCATCTGTTTCAGAAATTATAAAGTTCGTAATTCACCAATGGGAGACGGAATGAAATGAAATTAAACTTGCCGGGTCGATTCCGTGAATTTGTGTCAGATCGCGTCGGAGTTCCCTCAAAATATTTAGACTGTTCCTCTGACAAGGAGACTGGGTAGCAAATTGGGCGGACAAAGGTCACAATAAATTCGTTGGAACTGTTAATGCAATTACGAGTTTCTGGTCCCCGGGCACGGAACGGCGTTTAAGCCCTTATAAAACTTAGCACGGTTTCATGCTCGGCGGGTCACGAACGGCGCAGCCCGTAACAAAAGCTGCTGGTCGCAGTATCGTGTCAGGAACTGTTGGTCGACAGGCTTATCGATGGTTTTACGGCTCGGTCCCTTTCCCCGTGGCCATTCGATTCAATATCGTCAAAGGTTTACTACTCGGCGGGCAGGCGCCGCTTTTATTGTAGCCGGCGAGCCCGCTTCCTTTCGCTGGTTCGGCTTCGCTCTCCCAGTTCACCCTTAGCTCGCTCTCGGCTCGGCTTTTCGGTCGGATCGCCAACCGAAAACTGCACGAGAACGCCCCGAAACTCTTCCGACGAACTATCGATCATTTTCTACACGCTCTCACCGCATCCTCCGCTGGCAGAACAAAGACGGGTCCGAAAGGGAATCGCGCAGGACGCGAGAGATAACGTTTAAGATCGTTTATTGAACTGGAT
>CM052130.1:2844004-2868681 GCA_028454255.1 Halictus ligatus | reverse complement strand
AAAAATCTGCAGTACAAATCTATCGAACCACACCATAAAGTCATAAATTCTTAGTTTAGAAATACAACATATTTCAGAACATTTCCACGCCCAAGTAGTACAAGGCAGCCATAAATCAGACAACTTTGATTTGTCCGGCGTTATCAATCAAAGTCTAACACAGATCGTTCGAATGACAGCCGTACATCATTTTATGAACCAATCTGAGCATGATCAATGGCAAAACATCCCAGGAATCCCGAGTATGCGAACGATACAAAGAATGAAAGAGGAACTATCTCTGAATCGTTGCGATTCGAGTATTTCGCGACGCATACGCAAGTATCAAAGCAATCCTCGACCGTTTAAGCTGTACGTGTTCCAAGCTGGCCATGAAGCACAGATCCCCCACGGTAAAAGCACGTCAAAGTGAGCGGAAGTTATGTCCGCGCGATTATGCTATCTCGGGGGACCTTTCGTCGCGTATATCCAGCATCCTTAACGATTTTCTGTCGGGACACGTGCATCGGGCGTGGCTCCCAGATGGTCGGTGGTAGGTATTTGAATTTATCGGCCAATATCGGAAACTACTTTGCCGACTGACAATGGGTTATTGTGGGTTCGTGTCCCCGGCGACGTGCCTCCAGGCCACAGGACCTTCCACGAAAGTAGGGTCCCAACGTTAATATCGCCGCGAACTCCGCTTAATGACTCTTTCTGTTCCCCTTTTTTAATTTATTGCTCTTATCTTCTTTGAACCCGAAAGCTCCGTTTGCTACTCTTTTAATAAAACGGGCTCGTTCTTTCGTCGTTTGAATGAAAATCTCTGCGCAAATAGCAATCTTCATACATGATTTTATGAAGATTAAAACAAGGACAAACTGGAAGAAAACTGGAACAGCAAGAATACTACTTTAGTAAATTTATAACAGAGTGGATTTGAGTGGCTTTGTTCGACGAGGTATGGTGAAAGTTCAAATATTAGAGGTAATAGTTAACTGTAAAATTTATATAAATATTGATTCGACAGCCGGCCTGCGAAAATGACGATTAATGGACGTCGTGACGAGAATCATTGACCTTTCATTCGCTTATTAAACACAGCCTGATGTAATTAGCTAATTAAATTCGGCAGGCAGATGACGTAACTGCATTATATTAATTATTAAACGACTGCTAATTAAACAAAGCCGTAATTTCAGCATTATCGAACCTATCGTTTACGTGCGAACCGGATGCCCAACGAAAAGTGAGAAACAAGCGAACAGGCCAGGGTTTCATCGTCCATTCCAATGGACTCGAATGAAACTTTATTAATCGACCCACGATTAATCCGTTGTTCCGTTTAATTCGAAACGGCTCGACCCTACAATTACTCTGGCTTAAGCCCTGGAGTTTCTTTTCCTACCATACGATCGCAATGCCAGTAAAACTTCGTTCGTTTGGCCAACGTTAATCCGGATCGTAGCTTAATTCGGTCGGCCGGTTACTCGGAATGGACGGTGGAGATTTATCAGGGAGAATTTTCTTTCGAATTCCTTCGACGTTCCTTCCCGGCTATGTATTCCCACGACGACATTATTTTGTTACTAAGAACGCCGACGGAAACTTCCGCGATAACAAGGTCCATTATGTTTGTTCACGGAACTCGAAGGCGAGCACTAAATATTCATCTAGGATCCCCCCTCACTTATGAGACACGGTGTACGCAAACTTTGCGCGAAGTGGTTCCTGGGAACCGAACAGACGTACGAAACACGCAATTTCTTCGTGTTATCGTTCATCCTTATAATAACAAGCATAAGAGACGATCAAAATGAACTGAATTGGAAAACATATCGAAACAATAATGAAGTTCGATAGCAAACTAATATTAAAACTGTGGCTTATTCTGTGAATTTTGAGCAAGAACTCAATGTCTGATACTTAACTAAATAGGTAAGGATGGCCAAAGGAAAAAAGGGGGTTACACTCAGAATACTTAAAGTCTGTTTATTTGCGGAGTCCTAGAGGTTGCCCTCGTGCGCGCTACGACAACTACAACAATAATGACAGCTTAACAACGACAACGACAACTACTTAACAACTCGACAACTGCTTAATAACTCGATAACTGCTTAATAACTCGATAACTGCTTAATAACTCGATAACTGCTTAATAACTCGACAACTGCTTAATAACTCAATAACTTATTAATAACTGCTCTCTTTGCATCGCTCGACCTTTTTAAAGGTTTCCGCTTGGTAGGCGGTTACCTCTCGATGACCAATCGCAATAGCCAAATATTACTACACGCCCTCGAAGAGGCGACGGGGTGTGAGGAAAACTTAAAGGTCTGCATTTGGTCCGCAGATGTCTTACGGTACGTCAACGACTATTGAGACCTTTAGCTAAAAAAAGGAAGTCTCTAATAAATCACCATAAAACAAGAAGTTCCGCTAAATCTCAAAAATAGCCTGAAGTCACGTCCGCACCGTAATCACAAACTGCGCCCTTGGTCGGTTTATGGTACCCTGCCGCGGCCCGCATGGGCCTCGATCGCCGAAATCCTTACATATTGACACACAAATTTATTCGCAAGCAATTCTTCACCGAGTCCAAACTGTCTATACAATCTCAAATTGTAGGATTAATATACATGTGTCACAAAAGGCTAATAATACAAAGAGCGACAAAAATGAACGCATTATAGTCATCTAACAATTTCTATATGTAATATTTGTATGAAAATAATGTGAATAAATGTCACTGTGTAAATCAATTGCTCTTCGATCATGCTCTTTGCTCTTGAATGCTCTTTGTATAATTTTTCCTGCGAAAATTAAAGGGAGATTCTAAAAATATTTTCAGGGGTTTAGAAATGCGAGGATGGATTCGGGGGTATGAAAATGTTTACGTTTTCCCGCGCGGCGAATTAATCGGACAGAGTAGAGGAAGAAGAGGACAATAGAAGCCCCAGGAAGCCAATTCCCCGACATACCGTCTCAAACTTGGTCGCGAATATTCGCCGGGAAAAACTTTTCCGCGGCCAAACACTCTTCCCGGGGCTCCGCGAGTTGAATACCGGATGCAGAACTTTCACCACATTTCTTCCGTTAATGCCGCGACCGCGTGGAATAAGGTCGACAGGCCGGCGGGATAAGGACAGGGATAAAGCGAAGTTCCGTCGGATTGTCGAAAGCCTTAAGCCAAAAACCTCCCGGCCCGTCGAACCCGTCCGGTTGATCCGGCAGCCATCGCGGTTGAATTAAAATTCCGACGCGGGTACCGAGTTCCGTAAATGGCTTCGAATTCCGTTTCCTTCTTGCTCTCCCCTCTCTGTAGTCTGTTCGACGCCGTCACTATGCCCAGGGAGCTTTTCTTTCGAAATTCGACTGAGGAACTTTACAGGGAAACCGAATTACGGAAGCAGATGTTATCTTGCCCGAAGAGATCGATCCTTTCGTCTCAGCAAAACTACTTCACTGGGGCATACGTAGAAATTGCATTACTTCGGAAATTCCAATGGTTTGTGCGAAATATAATAATAAAATATACACTAGTTTGTAATAATTCAAAAATTACTTCATGCTTCTTATGGTCTATAGAAAAATTAAAAATAATCATTTTTCCTTACTCAAATGTTTACATTTCTTTTTCTAGAATTTTGAATTATAATTTATGTAAATATTCAAAAATTGAAACATTGAAAATGTTAAAAATACCAAGACAGCGAAACTAGAACCAAGAACTGTAATCTTAAAAAAACGAGGAGCTAACTAACGCAAGAACTAACTGACTTAAGAATAATAACGTTAAAATTGGCCTATTTTGTCCCTAGATAGCTGACGATCAAGTCAACAATATTTGGAGAAATTCGAAGCTGTGTCTCTTGGGGAAACCGAGAATTCCCAAGATCTTCTCGAAGTAGAATAGGCCAGTGTCTGATCAGCCAGCAGTGTGTCCCGACAAAAGTGGGAACGACAGTGGATCGAAGAGGCTAATGGACAAAAAGAGGGTACACTTTCCTGGTGAAACCTTTTTCCGAGAGAGAATGGATGTCCTTTGATCTAGAGATTTGCAATTTACATTCGGGCACTATCGATGGCATAAGTACGACGCAGCAATATGGAACAACCGCACCCCCCCCCCGGTTTCTTGGCTGCACTGCCATCGGAGGCGTACGAAAATCTGCCTTGGAACAAAAGCCAAGTTCGATGGAAGGTTTCCACCTCGATCCGAGCGTCGTCGCGCCAAATCAACGACTCCTCGAGGCTCGAGTTATCGAATCCGCGATATTACGCAGCAGACGGGTTGGAACTTTAAACAGCGCCTTTCGACTCGTCCTCGACTCCGCGGGATAAAAAAGCCCATCGGCTCACGGAATGATATCGATATCCTCTTAAAGATACGGTATACATCTTTAATATCGTTGCGTTCGCCGCCCTCGGAATATTTCCCAGGGATTTCTGCAATTCTTATTCGAGAGGGATGTACGCCGCTTCCGTTCGCCGGTCGCATAGCCCATCATGCGGAACCCCCGGATCCATTTACCAGCGTTGAAATTAGAACTTTGATCTATCCTGCGTTAGAAACTCATTTTCCCCGGGGTGAGTCTCGGTCGTGAGTCAAAGTGGAGGAACTGATACTCTAAGCTGCCCATAAATTGCGTCATAGTGGCTTGAAATAGAACACAGTTGAATTTTTAATGAATAAGTAGGAAAGAAGTAGTGTGGCCCGAGCGTACGTCTGACGACTAGAGTTACTGACATGCTGAAATGTTTCTAAAGTGCGTCAAAGTGACCTGGATTAGAGTCCACAGAGAGTATACTGAATTTTTCGAGGAATAAGCCAGAGGTAAGTAGTGCGTGTCGATTTCATGTCCGACAATTAGAGGTATTGGCATCTTGAAACATCCATTAGTCATGTCGCAGTAGTCTAAAACAGTCTGAGAGGAAGGAATAATAAATGTTTAATGTGCAAATAAGAAATCAATAGTGCGAGTAAATTATATATCCTTCAGTCAGAGAAACTGGTATGTCAGGATTCCAATAAATTGTACTAAAATACTTTGAAACAAAACAGATCGAGAATAGAAGTGAGAGCATACTCAATTTTCAATGAACAAGTGAAATATAAGTTGTGTAGGTAGTGTATATGGCCCGGGCACATTTTCATTCCATAGGGAAGAATAAATTGTCTATACGCGCCAGGAAAGATATACGCACGTTAGGTAAGTGGACGAGATAGTTAAATAAGCAAACACAGCTTTTACATGTATTAGTAGTAGTAGTAGAAGTCGATTATATTTCCGACATTGCTCTGCAACTTCTGGCTCCATATGAATAGATTATGATTTCTCCAGGAGCGATGGTCTACACCTTGGGAGATGAATAAAGCATTTGACATGATTGAATGTATACTGTACGCCCTGTGCTAGTAGCACAGGTCAATGACATCCATGAATTTGTTGTTTAAAGTATTCTCAGCTGTCTTGGAACAGTTTTATGACAATGACGACAATAAAAAATATATGCTCGACTGAAATACTATCTAACTAGTACTGAAATACTATCTAGCTGTCTTTATCATTCTTTAACACTATTTATTGGTACAATATACCAATACATACCAATTGGCACGACAATACACAATTTTGTCAAATAAACGTCTGTCGCGTTTCTGCCAACTCCGCAGCTCAAAATAAATGGAAACGATCGAACGTCGTGCCACAACTAACAATTATACGGACCGTTCTCGATCTTCGTGGAGAATGCCAACCATAATTGATGCATAGCCACGAGAGGATCGATCGAATCGTCTAAAAAAGATCGAACGGTCTATCGCACGAAACAGCGGAAGCAAAAGGGGACAGAAAGCAGAGTCAAGGGAGCGAGGGTAAAGAAAAGGGGATCCTGACGAATCGATCCTGGCGTCAGAAAGCCGAGGGAGTGGGTCTGGTTCGCAGACGAGACAGACACCACTAAAGAAAACGAATGACTCCGCACTGATAAAACTGACCCGCAGCCAGGCAATAAAGATTTGCAATGGAAATGGACCCTCCGCGATTCCCCCGCCGACATTGTGTTATCTTCTAGGTTATTGGATACAGTGACGTAGTCTCCAAGAAATATTAGCTTTTATTGCCCGTCCCGTGGTCAGCCATGAACCTAATTCACGGAACGACTCCGTTTTGACTTCGAAGCACCGTTTAACGGTCACTCAATGAATTCTGTGTCTGTCGTTGCATTTACGAACACAGTAAACCGACCGTCTACTTACATAAAACGGCGAAGAATTTAGTGAGACGAAAATTGAGTTATGTACTTGTCACTGGGTTCTGAAACAAGGTTTGAAATCGGTTAAGACTGAGCTTAAAATTCAGAGAACATTAAAATTGCAGAATCAAGTCATTCTTGCTCATGGCGTATCACGAAAAATGACAATGGTAAGCTTTCCAGAACCGGTAAAATAGCACGTTCGTTCAAGCAGCGAACAGCGTGGAGCGCCCGTAGACAATTAAACGCAGGCAGTCGACCGGCCGTTTTGCGCAAACGGTGGCAAGCGAAGCTGCAGAACGCCTTGGAGTGCGATTCTAGCCACTCCAGACCGACGTTGTAAATAGAGAGAATAACCGATGGGGCGGTTTCAGTCTCTAATTACAAATGAATGCCACGAAACACTCGCGCCCTCCTCGGAAAGATGAAACCGGCGCGATTCGACATGAAAATCCTCGCAACCCGGATTCGTGGCTGCGAAGAGATCCCGGATTTGCTTCATTCAATTCATCGAAATACTTCAAAGTGAAACAATCCCAATAATCAAGAAACGCGGACGGCCTCCGCGTGTTTCCCGTAAATTTTCTATGATCCCGAGCCTGTCTGGTTTTCCAGGCTTCGCGAGGAACGTTCGCTTTCTTCCGGTCGTTTGTCGACGGACAGGGGCGAAAGTGAGCGTGAAAATGCTCGGGGAATGGTAAGCACGAACGATGCGACTGGCGTAAATTTCGCGACGGTCAGGTGACCCTGTGCGAAAGAACGGAGGAAGGGACGCGGAAGGAAACGCGGCGTGGCACACAGTAAACCGGGAAACCAGCTCAAAGGACAGAGATGGGAGATCTCTCCCCGCAAACCTCGCGGAATTTCATTAACATAATACGAAGATGTAACTAGCGGCGGAAAGTTCGCCACGTGGATCGGAAGTAGTTCAAGCACGCGGCCGGAGAGTTTAAATTTCTTCTCGTCCAGAACGCGAGGAATTAATGTTAATTGAGCCTGGAATCGTGGACGGAGTGCACTACTGGTGGGTACTCTGCACTTGCCCTGGGAAATGCGATCCTTTGTAGAACATGCAAATTTTTTTGGGATATTATATCTTTTGATGCGTCTGGATGCATTGAGAGTCGCTTGAAAGAATTAAAATATTTATCTTTAGTGTTTGCTGAATTAATAAATAATAAGAATAAAAAAGTAACTGGGTACTGGGTGCTGAACATTATTTTGTTCCGATTTATCAAAGAAGTTAAATCGATGGTAGCTTAACAGAAAGCAAATATTGCACCGTGGTTGCAAAATAAGGCTAAGGGAGGAAACCTTTCGAAAACGGCAGTCGGGAATGAATTTTTATTCAAGACCCAGACCGTCGTATCGTCGACAAACTACGGTGGCTGGTGTAGAATACAGCTGCAGCTGATCAGCCAAGGGCCAGCTTCTGTAAAAGTGTCGATGATAGAAGGTCGAAGCCGTTTGATCATGGGTGGTGAAAAGAGACGCGGCGAATGGGAGTGGTGTAAGGAAGGTTCAGGCGAAAGTATAATAATTGAAAAGATGAAAGAAACCTGCAATCGACTCGATCGGAGAAAGGGCGTGAACGAGAGTGCTCCTGCCGGAGCAGGAATCGAGCGCCTGATGATGGGAAGAGAGAAAGAACACAGTTTCCTCCTCGTTGAAAAATTAAGTAAGCTCTGACGTTGCCGTGAGCGCGCGATGCTTTCATCGACTTTCCTCGTGTCAGGGGGGAACATGGATTAAAACCACTTAACGGTAATTGCGAGAAGACGGAGACTCGTATTGGCACCGTGCACATTCGCAAAAGACCCCGTACAATTAAAATAGTACCAATTAGATAATTGCATTACTAAAAATCTATAAGTAGAAGCAATTTATGCAAAAAAGGCAAAAAGATTCGAGATTGAACGAAAACCATCGGAATAAAAAGGTACGGGCAACGGTAGAACAAAATTCACTTCGTCTGACTACGGACATACGTATTCTACTTCGGCCGTTAAAACGACTCTCTCCCCACGGACCTTTAGCTGGAGCATTCGGTGTCTCTAAGACGACCGGTTTCTGAATTATTCAGAAGCCTAATGGAGGAATAATACCCGGTGACGTCTACGATCGAAGAGTCCAAGCGATTAGGAACCATTTAGTCCCGAAGAGGTGTCACATTGATCTGCATGGAAAAAGTACCGCGCCCTACCTTGCCCTTTTTTGATATATCTGGGCGCGGTCTGCACGATCTTCGGAAGAAACAAATTACTCGACAAGCGAGATAGAATAGGCAGCTCTTGAACTCAAAATTTCATGGGAAACTAAATTAGTAATTACCTCAAGATGCGCTTAGTAGACAATTAATAGACCCTGCAGTTTCACTTATTGTTAGTTAAGAACTTTCTACTGAACATAAGGACTTCCTGGTATTCAGAACGTGACATGATGTTTAGAACGTCTTTCCATACAATATCAATTAATTTGTGTTGAATTTGATTAATACAAGTCCAATGAGAACATCTATAACTGTACGACCTCGATATATTTATAAATAGTTGACTGGAGCAATTAATCAGATGATGTCCTATCTTTCCAAAGCCCCCTATCGATACGAATTTTATCCGCTACCTATCTTCAATCACATTCAAACATAAACAAGCATATACTTTTTCCAACAGAAGCATTTTTAAGTGCACGATGGCTGAACCAAGTTGGAATTATTTTGTCCATCAACTTGGTGCGATGTACCATAGAGCCACTATGTAGTTTGGAACGTTACAGCCTGTATTTTCATTCCTACGCAATTCCCGGGAAGGAAAACGTCGACCGCTGGTATCGGGATCAAAGAGAAGGGCCGTGTCGTCGACTTGGCGGAACTGGATCCCGGCAGTGGTATAGGTCAGTACTGCGTGCGACGCGTAACGGAACAATACACAGGGCTTCGGACAACACTTCGGAACAAAGCGCAACGCTACGGGCAATGCAGTGGCGAGGCAAGCCGTGGCGGGTTGCCGTCATTACGGCAGAAACAGCTCGCAACGCCACCGGCAGAGCGGCAGACCGCGCGGAATCGTTTCTCAGCGATGCAGGTCGACCTAGAATCGTCTTTTTAAATAACCGGCGTCTTCGTGCGCGAATCATGCGTCACAGTCCTCCTTCTCCCTCGTCCTCCCAGCCCTACCAGCACTCTCTCAGACGTACCAAGCGCCGCGGAACTTTACGATCGTAGACCGCGAGGCGTGGCGGCGCCATGTGTGTTCGGACAAAATTTATAGAATTTTTGAACGCTCTGCGGGGCCTGGCTATCCTAATGTAATTGCAAGCGGAGCTTCAGATTCTTGCGTGTTAACCCTTAGCACTCGAATATTGACTCTAAGGCACCACTATAAATTGCTGTATCATTATTCAAAATATTTTTTAGATTACTAAAGTTTGTATTTAATAAATTACTAAACGTTTCGGTATTATACGAGTAAATTGCACCATTTTCGTATGTATAACATGAAAAATGTATATATATATAGAAGGGCAATATTCTAGGTCTGAAGAAATGTTTCGTTTTGGTGCTAAAATAGCTTCGAGTGCAAAGGTTTAATCCTGCGATTACGATTTATTCTTATAACTAAACAACGGACTTTATATATCTATAACAAAAATGAGTAGGTGTGAAGTAAACCAGTAAGAACAGCAGAAAATTATAAAAATACTGTTCTTGTTTTCAATCGATTGAACATATTGAGAAAGAAAATAGATTTCTATCTCATTCCAGTTTGTTGCAAATATGGTAGAAAATGTTTATTTTGTCTACTAATGTAACTATTGTCTACTTTCGACATTTCGGGGTACTTTATTTTTTATATTAAAATTGTTTAAAAATTTTGTGTACGAGGATTGTTTCAATAAAACTGGATCTTGTAAGAAAGGTTTAAATTCTGATAAGAGAAGCTTGCGAGATGAGTAATTGGTTTTATAAAGCTAAGGATTGGTAGTTATAGTATGCCCCACCTCTGAATCACTGTAATAGGTTTCGTTCGTTTGGAAAATTCGATGTCTGTTCGATAAATCAAGATCGGGGTCGATCAATAACGATTGATATCGGTGGATTAAAAGCTTCAATCTCAGCGGAAGGTTTTTTCATTCAAAACCGCAACGGTTCAGTGAAAATGGAATCAAAAAGATGATTGATAGATGGACGAACGCCGTCGAGAATTGTGACCGACGCATCATCAATCATTAAAGGTAACTGTCGTTATTCTACACTAATAATTTTCAAACACGACTTATAAGATTACCAGATACTGTGATCAATCACATTGGAACTAAATGTGTTCGTTAAAAAAATTAGAGTATCAAGAAACTGAAAAATGTTCGACTTGTATGAAGATCTATTCGTTAACTCTGACTCTGAGAAATATTTCAGAGAAATCGTTTTCAAGAATTTCAAGATAGAAGTCGAAAATATCAACAAACTGATAATCCATGCTCGTCCCCGAAGGGTAAAGGAGCAAGTAGCTAATGGCAAGCATCCAGGAGTTCCGAGGTAGCGTTTGACGAGAGTTTCAGCGCGAATGAAGTGATTTGTCGCCGGATACCGAGTTTGGTTATCGAAGAGTGGTTCGAGTCGCATCGGATCGATTCCTCGCTACACGGACGCGTCCGGCACCGCAGACAGAACGCCGGGGCCCCATGAATTAACTCTCGTTGCATAAAGCAGATGCCAGGAACGTTACTCAGCGGGGCGTTACGGCGTCTGTTCGCTCCATTTGCAACTGGCCGACGCGACGTTCCGACGCTCCCATGAGTCACTTCGTTAGATCGTGCGTACAACGAGCAGCAGCCGAGCCAACCAACCCCGACGTCGAGTCGCGTCGTATCTAAATGCTTCATTGTGTACGTGTCGCAAATAGGGAGCGCTATGTGTACGTTCACCACGGACGATTTACCGCTTGGAGTTCCAGCATTGGCTCGTTTGCCTCCAACGCTGGAAAATCGAAACGTCGACCGGGAAGCATTAAATAAAAACGCCTGGAGCCGGAGCCCGTGTAATAGATCATTGGACCCCCGCGGTGAACACTCTCGTGAGCTTAATTTAGGGATGCTTTTTCGCTGATGCTCTGACTCCCAAAGCTACCTTTTATTCTAGTTACTCGGCTGTAAATATGGCCGGCTGGACGCTATACAACCTGCGGGGTAATTGGGTGTGCTTGCTCTAAGTAGAAACAGTCAGAATTGGTCGGACAGAGCACCCCGTGATCTGGTGATCAGATGAAAAGAATTTCTCGCATTGCAAATATTAGTACAAATATCTCTGCTTCAGAATTTCTGTGACGTGTGCATAGTAAATCTGATCTAATAGGGAATTCTTTAGATTCCGAAACGTAGCAATAAAGTATTTTGACGACAACTCGCACCTAACTTGGACTTCACTTAAACCTTGACCCAAGTTTGTACTGACCCTGTGTCTAGCTTGAATTTATTATGGTCTCTGATTTAATTGAACGTGATTTCTGCTAACTGAGTGTAGACGTAATAATTTTCAGTGCAGTAACGAATTTCAGCAAAATCGGATCAAAGAGAACGGAATTTCGACGATTAAGGGATTCGTTAACCGAAGAAAACCCCGGAAGAGTGTCTTTGACGGTTCAGGTCTAGCCCTTTGTTTCCGCGTGCCTATCGCGTTCACGGGTTCTTTGGAAAGCGCAAAAACCGCAGCCAAGACTCATCGCTTTGCCATCGCGGTAATATTAAGAGTCTCGAGCAAACGACTTCGACAGCGTCGGGCTGCCAACAAAGAACGAAATCGAGGAGAAAGTTATTCAAGAGTCCGCGCACCCGTCGACGACGACGACGACGACGATGACGAAAAGAAACGTTCCCACTGAATGAACTGGAATATAAATTCCCAGGTTCGAGACACGGGTGAATTGATTTTTTCCCCTCGTTCCTGTCGTTGTCGTCGTAGTGGTAGTCGTCGTCGTCGTCGTCGTTGCGATTCAAAAGATAATGGACACGAGCAAATAACCCTGAAAAACCCGATACCCGTCCGCCGTCGCCGAGGAAAATAGACGGGCTGCGAGAGCGAGAAAAAAGCTGCGAGCGCGCAAAATCTATTTATGTTCAGCCGATACACGAACGATTACTCGCAGCGTCGAAGATGGGGCAAGCCGAGAAAGAAACACGAGACACCTTTGCTCGCCCCAGCGCAGGCCCCTAGGAAATTTTGCGATTTTAGAGACCATGCCATGAAAATGAATCGCCCATTCCGTTCCCCGCGGCGTTACACCACTTTGTGATCCCGTATCCCTGCCGTGAGAACGCTGGCAAACTGCTCGTAACAAACTTGACGATACATTGAACAGCTATTCGATTTTGTGCTACGTTTTTAGTTGTGAGTTGCAATACGCTTTATTTACATAGCGATCAAAAATTGAACGATACATTTACGATGTAACTCAGTGCAATATTTTGGTACAGAATCTTCTACGAACCTGTTGCGATCCATAGACATGATTTTATATGCATTTATGGGCTGGTAACTCGCCACGCCTATACACAAGCTCCGCCCACCTCGGTTACCATTCGTTACTGTGAATCTAGCCACGCCTACTATCAGCGAATCACGTAATATGATGAAAATGGGGTTTAGAACAGCATTTATATTGAGCAGCATTTTGCTTGATAATTTTTTGTTGGATTCGGAGTTACGGTCCATTCCTTTTCCATGATGATTTAAAATTAAAAATAAATTCGATTGAGCAATGGGTTGAATTCAATGAACACTGAAGAATCTTCTACGAGTTTAGAGGGAATAGTAGACACGAGTTTTTAAAAAGTTATTGGCTGGTAACTCGTCACGCCTCTTTATTTAGCTCCGCCCGCCTCAGTTGCCATTTGTCAGCGCTAAACAGGCCACGCCTGCTAACAACGCACCACGCGACATGATGAGGAAATTGCAGTGGCTCAAAGGAAGTCTAGCAAGTAAAGCGATAAAATAACATTAACACCATTCCATGACTACAAAAGAAATAACAAGAGGCAGAACAAGTAGAGCAGCTCGCTATTTTACGTGACACCGTACTACGGTGAATCCAATTTTCTAAACCCAAATATTTTCCAAGGTGTTGCACGTCCTTTAAACATCTGGCTGACCTCGCGAACCCGATTGCGGGGCAAACGAAGGCAAGAGAGGTTGAAAATAAAGCTAAAGAAATTTCCGCAACGCGGAACAGGTTCTCGGAACACTCGAGGTTCTTCTATTTGTTAATAATATAATCGCTCGGCCGAAAGGATGCCGAGTACTCTTGGCGAACAGGGGTTCTTGACGTCTCTATTTCCGCCGTAAACGGCGAGAAAGCAAAATTCAAAGAAAGATTTTCTGCCGAGGTAGCAAAGGGACTCTCGCGGGCACGCGCGCCGGCAAACCAAGGAGCTGTTACAAGCCCCCGGACGAAAACGTTGCGTTCTTTACAGTCCCTACACGTACCCCGCGATGCTGAAACTTAATTAGCCCGTTGCCACGACAGTACACCAGCTTCCTGTTGAACCATCTGCGAACTTTCGACCGTTGGGACGGAGATATCGGAGAGAAAGCAGGTCCCGGGGTTAAACAGTCGCTGCTCCATGTAATACCTGAAACGTGGATTCATGCAGTTCCTCTTTTGCTTAACACCCTCGATCCACCCTCCGAACACGTTTCTTTTCACTGCTAAATCGCTCTGCCGAACGTTAACTCGCTCTGTAAATACCAATTTTGTTTTTCGAAACTGCTAAGCAAACTTCGGTATGCATGCTTGGCAAGTTTCTGTCTGGAATGTACACGATATCCTTACAGTTTCCTCACGAGAGATATTTTGGGATGTTAACACCCTGAGTGATACCTAAACGAAGTACACCGAAGTTCCATGGAGCGTTAGAATTTTTAAAGCGGGATGGATCGGTCTGTTACACCACCAGCAAAATGAAAATGTTAACACTATTAATTTATTACTGCATGAAATCTGCATGAAATAATATTTACAGCATACGAAATGAAATATATTTAAATGCACACTTAGTAGAATAAGAAATATTCATTGTCAAGTAGACAGTGGATCTTTATGCAAAACAAAAATTTATTTTCTTTCTTAATATGTGTAAAAGGTTGAAAATAATATAACAGTATTTTTAAATACTTTTAATGTTTTCCCGCTTTTAAATTACACCTACCAATTTTTGTCATGAATGCACAAAATCCGCTGTTTAGTTATCAATATGTATGTAGATTACTTTTTTGAAACCGCTCTGCTTTGAAGATTAAATTAACTTTGATTGTTGTAGAGGGAAGTATTTATGAGCATCCAATGTCCCCAAGTGTAATTAGTCTGGTTTCCTTGAGCAAACGCCCGGTAGACCGCACGTGTTTGTTTTTACCGCGCGTGTTGGTGTCGCGTCGTGTTAATAGTCGTGGCTTCGTGTCAACACAGTAGAACGTCGGTGCAACGCGCACCCGGGCACTCCAAACACGAGAGTGCACATCCATCACGCGAGGGAGTAGAGGGGGGGGCGTAAAGTTTCGTGACGCATCTTTGAGCTTTCGGGCTTGGACGGCTGAGCTTTCACCCTGCTCGCGCGCGAATGCTTTCACAAATCATGAGCGCGAGTTTTCGCCGTGTTCACTTGAACTTTCTTAAATCACGCGTGAGCACTCCCACGGAGCTTGTACTGGCTCTTGCCCTCGGAGCTTTCGCTAATCGCTGTTTCCCCCCTGTTTCGTGAACCCGAACGTGAAATTTCTAATTGCATATTCACCATGCTCCGGCAAACAGTATAAAAGTTCTGCAAAAGATTTTCCTAGAAAGTGCGATCAATTTAATATTAAAAGTTGCATAACAAAATGTAGAATTTATTGGTAAATCCTAGTTAAATTTAGCACACAGAATATTTCAATACGAAGATTAATCCGTTATTAATCGACTCTCTTCAACCTTTATGCATCTCTTAAACCTTAAACTAATTTGGTACTCTTAATACATCATGCCGAATATTAATTGAACACAGTTTTGAACTAATTTTCAATATACTGAGACTAAAAATATAACGGTTAAAATTCTATTCGTCCCTGCGATATATTAATCTAATTTTAAAGCTGTAAATTTGTATAAAGCTCCACGGACCAGCAATTGACCTCCTCCGACATTTTACAGATCAATTAGTATTTAGCACGCGGAATAAATCACAACACAAATTGATATGTAAATTTGCACGGATAATTGCAACCAACGCGTTAAAGTTCGAGAACAAAATAAATGGAAAATCCAAATTTCGCAATATCTCTCGGCACATACTACCCTCTAAAATTTTACGGATCCGAATTGAATACACCGACGAGCATTCGAATGTTGCTAAATAATTAACGTCGAAGAAAATAAACGTGAAATCCGGGATTTCGCAATCTCGGCCGACCGATTGCATTGGAAATAATTAAAAGCGTTTAATCGGAGGGTTTCTGGCCGGTAATTGGTCTATATAATTGCGGCTGCACGTAAATTCAGCTTCCTGCAGGATTCTCGGTGGTGAGGATCGATCAGGGGGGTTTCTGTTCTCGCGGCTTTCGTCGCGAAGGTACGATGTTCTCCTCCGGCGACGAGGAACGAGGAGTAACACGAGAGGGACAGGAGTGAGGTGAACTGTTTACGATGGCAGAGACAGGAAATTGATTGAACACCGACGCCGTCCGTGTTTTCGTTACGTCCGATCGGAAAGCGCTAAACAAACCTGGCCCGCAGATAGTGTCACCGGGCGAACAAAGACGCACGCCGGATGCCGCGAGCTAACCGGGACAACCTGTTCTCTGGCCGATCGACTGACTATCATACTCTCTCTCTCTCTCTCTTTCTCTCTGCACTATACGCCAGTTCGAGGGGGTTTGTGTTACCGGCTTCGTCGAACTTTGCCAACGGGAAACCTCCACCCTCCTCTTTCTCTCTCACTCTCTCTCTCTCGCTCTCCCTCTATGTTTCACTCCGTTTCCTTTCGGTCACGGATATTTTTGCCCGGCCGAGCAATCCGATCGGTTTTATTTGCCAAGGATTAAACTGGAATGCGTCCGACACGGACGCTTTATCCAATCTGTTTTCACGGTTTCTTGTTTCAACCGTTATTTATACACCCGAGCGCCGGCTGAACAAAAACCCCGTACCCGATTCCATTTTTCAGCTAACTACTGCTTGTGCTTTATTAAAAGAGACTTTGTTCGTCCTAAATTGATCGCGAGCTTTATCACGTTAGTTATGATACTACATTTAGTATCCTACTCTAGACAGTGCTATCTGGATATTTCTTCAAACGAAGCGCCCGATCTACTGAGGTTAGATTAAGATTGTACAAAGCCTTTATAGAATTTTCCTATCACGTCTTCGTAAGATTTCACTTTGGCCGAGCTGTGCTATGACTTTATTAATAATTATTGCATTTTATATAAATGCTGAACGATTCATCTCTTTTCAAAAATAATTCAATGTCGACTACTATGTAGGAAACAGCGATATCGATGGGGCTGTAGTATGGCCAGTATTAATGAGCGATATTGATCAAACATACTGTCCTGTGAGGTATAAATATTCATCAACAGTGATTTGGTCTCTTCTGGTATAATTTAACCCATTTGCATCATAAGGAAATATGAAAAGAAGGCCTTTATCACCAAACCTTTTTTTTTATTATAGTTAAGTACAAAAATGACTACAAGTAAACTTTATATCTCAACATTACAAGAGAAAATCAGAATTACTACTATCGGAATTATTCCTACTTTTACCTCCCACAACACCCTCCATTTCTATTTTTTAGCTAACGAATAATGATAGTGACCAACAAAGTTGAGCGTATCCATACGACTCCGGTGATAGTGACCAGGAAAATTGAGCGTATATTTATTCTAATGATACAAATGGGTTAATATTAAATAGTGGTATATATTATAATGCAACTTCAACGTTTCAATAGGGTACCTAGTACAAGTAGAATCAGTCAGCATTTGTCAGACTATCGCATAAAATTGCAACAAAGAGAACAGTATTTTACATAAATTAGTAGGGTATACTAATACTGATAGAAAAAAGGGGGTTATAGTAAAAGATGGTACCAGAGTAAGTAGAATAAATTGTCACTGATCAGACTAACTATCTCACGAAGTCATGAAAGGAAACGAAATATTTCAGTGCGGTGTTTCAGTGCGTTTATTTAATCGTTGGGTTTCTAGTTTAATTTGAAAAAGGTGTTACTATGTACCTAATAGGATTTTAAGAAAGCTCCGCCCCTTTTGAAGTGGAAAATTCTTTTGTATGGGAAATGAACATATAATAATTGAATAAAAAACGTGCAATTATTTTGCTTTGTTAGATTTCTGTTACTTTTAGATTTTTCATTTAGTTGTTCCGCTTATAATTTATTAGAGGAATGGTGTCGCTACGCAACCTAATAGGGCTCTTTTTAGTTACATTATCGTCGTGCTCCCGTTAATCTCGTTTAGCTTCCCTCGTGTCATATACTTTGGGTAACTGCGTGTAAAAGTATAATGCAGATGTACCATTCAAGTTGCCTGCATTATTTTATTCATCCCTGGCCGCAAACGTGTTTCATTTTTCTATGCGCTATTCTCCGGCACTTTTTTTCAACTATACACGAGCCTGAAAGGGAATCTGAGCTTTTTTGTTCGAAATACTAATTGCAAGAAACCTTTTACGAGGAGAAACAAACGCGGTCGTTCCTACATTCCATCTATTTGCAATGTTTGACTGTTAGACCGTGTATTTTGTGCGTTTGCACCGTGAACGTCGGGGAAAAGAGAAAATAAAAGTTACAATCTCATTTAGTGAAGCTTCTGTTCTATTTGCAGCCCGATAGAATTTGCCAACCGGTTGATACAATTTTTAGATGGAAAGAAAGCCACGACGTTACAATGGAAGCTGCACGGCCATCGGTGGCAAGATAAAAAAATTTTACTTTGTAGAACAAATGCACTCGTATGAACATAAATAATTGTAGCCATTAGCGACGGCAAATAAAATTGGCAAAATAAATCGAATGAATAAGCGTCGCGAAACGAATTTATCGCGCCCACCTTTCCTGCGGCGATATCAAAAAGAAAAAAACGAAATTTAGGGGACGTATACAGGGAGGATCGTCATCTGGGAAATCATGTCCCATATTAGCGGATCAAAACGTACCGTTCGAATCCCGGAATGGAATCTAACACGTCGCCGACAGAGAATTTACACGAATCAGGGGAATAAGTCTGTCTGACTCAGAAACGTGACAATGATTCCGAATTAAATGGAGCCCGGGCGCCCAGCCGGCTGACAATTATTTATTAGCTGTTATTATCCGGGAATTACACGGCGTTTGCGTCATCCGCAGACTAAATTGCGAACGATTCCAGAAAGTAAACACAATATATGAAGGGGAGAAGCTGCCGGCGCCAGGACAATTTCCTTCGTGCCCTTCAATGACGAAGGCGAAGCTTAATGGCCGAGTCGCGGGGTTGTGTCCGTCTGTGTGTGTCTGTGTGTGTGTGTGGGGGTGTGTTTCGCGTGGCAAACCCTCCCCGCGCATATACACAGGCACACGAACACGCGAGAACGGCGACGAAGGTTTTATACACGTGTGTGTTTGTATGTATGTCACGGCGACATTGCGGCGAGACAAAATGAAATTTCAGTCGGACGATGAATGTCCGCCGCGGTGCCCCAGCCCTCCCTCTTTCCGGCCGAGGCAACAGCCAATTTGCATGGAGGATTTAATTGAAAAATGTGACGGCAGGACCCGGTATTAAGCCGCGAGAGACCGTGGAAAATTTTTTCCGAACGCCGACAACCGGGACGCCCTCGCGAATTCGAACGATTGAGCCGTTTACGGGACTGGGATATTTATGCGCCGTGGTGACGAGTCGAGAGGCAACGGACGGATCCTGCACCGTGATCATGCTGCGTTTTGTGCGCACAGATGCGTCGCGAATGTGACAATTCAAGGGAATTTTGTTGCTCGAGTTGCGACGCGTGGAATGAAGGGTTTGTTGCGTTACTGGCAACCGGCCTGGGGATTCTATACATTGATCGGAAAAATTAGAAGGTGAAATATAAAATATTAAAGGACCATCAGGAGAGTATAAGGACATTATCTAATTATTGTCAACTTGAAAACATTATTGAGAGATTTTTATTCAGCTCTCTTTTGAATCAGTCAGCTCTTGTCTGACCGTTATCTGAAGATATGTGAATTGTTTCGTTCGTGAATAAATATATCTTTATTAACGTAACAAAATAACAACTGTTGCCTGCAGAATTAACTTTGGGCAAATATTTCAAGGAGCCAGTAGACTCTCGCGGTACAAGAAATAACGAAGAATTACCGAGTAAAAATACAATTTTCGAACGAGTCTTCGAACGCGAGTCGTACGCAAGTCGAACGAGTGTCGAATGTAAGCCGAGTCGGATGTAAGTTGTAATCTTACGAATGTGAGTTGAAATCTGTCGAATGCAAGTTATCGTCTGACCTCTGTCCCAAGATTTAGTCCGACGTCTATCTCAAGTTTTCGTCTATCGAGTAAAGATTTTGTCTCACGACTCTCGAGTATTTTCGTCTTACGACTGTCCCGGGGTCCGCTCGCTGGTCACCTCGGTGGTGCCAAGACAAAATGCCAATTTTGAGGGGGAAAAGTCTCCCTCATTCGCTGGCTAGCCTGAGGGGGGAAAAAATCTTCCGGGACAACCCTCACCGGTGGAGGAGGAAATCTCCACCCACAAGTCAAACCAAGGAAATTGGAGAAAACGAGTTACAGTGACTCGCAAACGAAGTTATTGCCCCTTAACTTGGGTCCGGTGACGACGGTTAAGGAGCACGCGCACGCGTGGCACAAGAGGGGTTGAGCTCTTGGCCTGGTTGACGCTTGTGAGGGCTATAAGGCCCGTTTTGTCCGAATCCGGGACCTTCGGTACATTGCGGGTGGTACGAGTATTTCCCGGATTGACTTTTATGGCCAATTTCCACTGCCATCAGTTAAAAACCCTCGAGAGCCGTGGGTATGGCCACTCGAGAATTAGCATTCTTCTAATTTTCGAAGGATGGCTAGAAATCGGAGAAGGGCTTTAATTTATGGCTTTCAGCTTTAACTTTATGCAGCTGTTGCCTCGCGACGATTGCCAATATGAAAAGAAAAACTCGGTGGGATCGAACAATATGAAAAAGACGGAAATCTTACAAATAATTTAGTAAGATACTAATAATAACTGGGAAAAGAGTGACAGTTATGCAAACTGACTCCAGAGTAAGTAGAATGAGTCGTCGTTGGTCAGACAGACAATCCACTGGAGCAAATAAGGAATTCTGATATCAATTGTAGTGGATTTAGGAGATGAAAAATGTTGAATTGAATCCGAGGTATACTTATTAAGTGTTTTATTCCTCTATGGCGGGACACAAAGGCCGGTCGCTCACGCGGAGATATAAATACACCGGAGAATTTTTCTGACGGCGATCTTTCCGCGAGAATCCAGGTAATTCTTAGAATTCCAGCACAGTAGGAAGAATTTAATATTGCTGCATACCGTTAGCTATTGTATAAGCCGGAACGGATACCGGATCTACACGGGAATCGATTAATGACAATCTCATTCCGATTGTTGTGCCTTGAAAGGGACAAAGCAATCCACCGGTACCGAACAATCTCCCACGCGACGCCAGACAATAAAATATCCATTTCATTTCTTCGATCTTTGAACTCTCGCTAGAAAAATCAATTCCTGGTTTAATTCTCGGCTCTCATGCCAACAACCAAAATTTCTTTCATCAATCAAATTTTGCTTTTGGTCAACGAAACCATTAACGAAGATTTACCCCAGTTACCCGGTTGTTGACATAAGGGTTAAAAACTTAATTTCATATACGAGACATTACTTACAGAAATACTTATGCTTATGTTTTATTCAAAATTGTGATAAGTCGAATGTAGAAATGAGTAGACTGCGGATTTTCTGGAGTCATGACAAAATTGGGTAGGTGAAATTAAAAATGGGAAAAATTTAAGAATACTTTATTTAAAGACTATTAAAATTATTAAAGAAGGAATGTACTCTCTATATGGTTTTTATCTTTTGAAATTGATGCAGAACGTTTTTATTTTGCATAAATGTCCGCACTGTACAAATGAGACTCTGTCAATTTTCGTGCGAGATTAAAATGTTCTGAAACAATTGCAGAAAACAAGAGTGACCTTAGGAAGTCTTTTCATATTAACACTAGGTTTACGGAGCGTTAAAAGTGAGTATTTTACATTACTTTATAAAAATAAGAAGAATGCGTCTATCCAAGTTTTCAGCCATTTTTTAAATAATATATACCTAAGGAAATAAGTCTGTTCAGTAATTCCATGTAGATGGACCTTCACAATCTCAATAATCGTAAATTATAAATATTAGAACCCGTCATTTTGACCAAGGTTAGTAGGCCAAGGAGAATTTGAGATTTCCACTGTCTCGCATTCCACACGTTTTCCGACAGCCGTAGAAGGTCCGTTCGAAGGTTCTTTTTGACCCGTTTCTCAATAAGTTCCCGACGTCCTCCGTCGACGAACGACATTCTTGATAATTCCACGATCGATAGAGTGATGTAATGGAGAAGCGAAAAGAAAAGTGGGGACTTGAAATCTGGATCGCGGCAAAGAGAAAAGATGAGCGGTGCGGAAGAGGCGGCGGCGTTCCGTGACAGTAACTCGAGTGACAATACTTCTCGTTTACCTTAAAAGCACAATTTTTCTCCCGGCCCTCCGAACCCGGGGAACTATCTCGCGCTTCCCTCCAAATGCCTTTTCTCTTTGCCGGGAAACGAATCCGCGAATCTGCGCGCGGCGAATCGAATTCATTTGCGAAAGTGCTGCCGCACGCGGAAAAAGAGCGGGGGTGGGAAATCTTTTCTTCGTTCTGCTCGACTTCGCGGACCGGTATTAATTTCCATCGATAGGGGACACGTCAAACAGGCCTCGAGATCCGTGGTTGTCGATCGAGATACTTCCCGGGGCTTAATCCGTCAAATGCGTCCCCGGCACTTACCAAATGATGAAACCGTGGGCCCGTCACTTTGCTGATGAGACCGGGACCGCTTAAACACTCGACTGTCATTAAAATTTACGGAACACCCTTTAAATCTAAAGACATCTAAAGTATCTTTGCTGCTCTTTTTAGTTAACACGGCACAAATGTTCCACGATTATTCGTCTCCCTTATAGAATGTCAAACTATTTTTTTGCGCGTCGTTATTTATAATTATAACGGGGAGTTTATTTTAATACATTGGATACATGGCATTTAATAATAAATCGTAACTGCAAAAGCTATTGAAATAAATCGTAAACGTGTTAATTTTTCTAATAACCATGAAGAACCCGTGGCAGTTTGATTGACAATAAAGTAGTATACGATAGAGTCGATGACATAGAATTTTTCCTGATAGTTTTCACAAATAGAATCTGTTCGGTTTAATGTTTTTGCGAATTGTTGGTATGGAATTAAAAAATTATTTCCATAGGCATATTTCCATAGGTATTAAATAAAATACAACTGGGGCTGCGAGATTTGAAAAATTCAATCAATATTAATTAGTAATCTCTTTTCAAACCGAAGTTGGAATTTTGTGAAATATTTTTCAAGTGACTTTTCGTCATTAGTTCGTTTCTGAAAATCTTTGAAAATTTTCTGGCACGAACAACTGTAATTTATTAAAGAAGCATATTTCCTGTATTATTTTTTTATAGTGCCGAGTGCGGAATCACATTTGCGGTTATAAATTATTTGTCAGTCGTCGTCTGCAGTTTTTGTTTCCTCATGAAACCGATTACAACATTCGCAGCACAAATAACTGAAATTTATTCGAGAAAACTTCCAATTTGTTCTGCATTGTATACTGCAGCATGAAGAATGCAGATACGCCTGCAGTTATAAAATATTTTTAAACTATGCACGAATTTTTTCGCAGGAAATCTTTTAAAATATTCGGTAGCACCAGTAAATGTAAGGTATTCGAGTCATGAGCTCGTTCTGCGTTGTTATGAATATGAAAATGCGTCAACCTTTCGCTTTTTCGAAAATACCAACGGGAGGCTCGGAAAACGGACAAATGACGCTGTCGACGCGGGGAAGAACGATGATCTCTGACCGGTGCTCGCCGAGGCGAAATGACTGTCTCTCTCAATATTCAAGCCCCGTTTTTCCTTTCCCAGAGAAGCTGCCGGGCTCCACCCGATTTTCCCTCTTCGTTTTACTGAGCCGTCGTTCACACTTCTGCAATAACACAGTCCGAGAACGAGAGTTTTTCTGCGCTGACACTTTTCACGCGCCACCGCCAACAATTAGCTTTTCCCTTCGAAATTCGTGTCGTGGAGAGTACCCTAACCCTTCTCTCTCTCTCTTTCTCTCTCCCTCTCTCTTTCTCTCTTTCACTCTCTCTCTCTCACTCTCTCTCTCTCTTTATTAATAGCTTCGTAAATTACGACAAATCGGCGGACTCGTTAAGAATGCTCGACTTCTCTTTAATTAATTCGTACTAATTGCCGCGGCTCGCCGGTATCGATCATAAAAGGCTCGAACGGGTTTCTTTTCTTTTCCCCGAGAAATTAAAGAATAAGCGATTAACTTCCATCGCCGTACCGACGGACGCGCTTCTTTGAGGCGCGACCGTGACGTTCATTCGACTTAATGACTTTCTGTAATTGTTCTGGAATTATTAGGCTCTTGAAAATCTCGCATTGAGAAATCGCGCATTTCTCTTGCGATTGGAGAAAACGTATAAATGTTCGTTAATAATTAGACAGCGGATATCCTTATGGAAAATAAAACTTCTCTACCAGAATTGCAACAAACTAGGGTGAAATAGAAATTTATGTTCTTTCTTAACATGTTTCATAGATTGAAAATAATATAACCGTATTTTTAAACGTTTCTTTTAGTGTTTTAATTTATATATATATATATATATATATATATATATATATGTATATATATATATTGATTTTTGTCACAAATGCATAAAATCCACTGACAGGAAGAAGCATGATCGAGTAAGTCTCAAACTAGAAGTATATTCAAAATAATTATATTAAAGTAACCGAAACACATTTCTGCACCTCAAAACATGATCAAATCGGCGAGGATGTGAGAGGACCTTGCGAAAGAATGAATATCGACAAAGATTACCTCGTTGACAAGCTCGACACGAGTCACAACAAAATAGCAACAATTCTTTAAAACCACATGCGATTGATATTCCACGCAACCGCCACATGTTCGCGACACTTTCACGTAAGAGAAGCTCGGCCATAATCTAGAAAGGTTGAATATGAATGAAGATTGATGGCAAAGAGGAGAAGATCTATCGCCTGAGAGAGAGAGAGAGAGAGAGAGAGAGAGAGAGAGAGAGAG
>CM052130.1:2818527-2839764 GCA_028454255.1 Halictus ligatus | reverse complement strand
CTCAATGCCCTGTGAATCCTGTATGTGTTGTCAGATTTTTTTGTAATTTTACTTATACATTCTCAAGACTCCTATGTGTCTTTACTTACAATCTTATTTTGAAAACTTAAACCTAACGAGTGTATTTTATTTGCTAACGATGTAGATTGGAAGCGTTCGAATACTTTCGTGAGCTACTGTAGTTCTACTTAATAATGTTGATTCCCAGATAATGATTCTACGGCTATTGAATAAGTTCGTTCTATCACGTCCGACCAATGTCAACTAATTTTAGTTGAACAAACTGAATTTCGAATAAAAAATCGCTTACTCACGCCTACCGTGCAGCATTCCGAAGATCACGGTAGAGCTGTCGACGAGGTAAACATTTTTTCCCGAAGAAAAGCTTTATCCGAAACGAAATAAATGGCTGTGGTTCCTCGAGGAGCTTGATTATCGGCTCGAGCCCTTTAATTAGGACACCCGGTGGATCCGGGAGGTTGCCGGTGTTTCCAGCCGGTACTGCGGCGGATCTACTTTTGGAAAACTGGTGTTTGCAGTTCGGGGCAGCGTCGGGTCCGGGAACGTTGAAGCCACTTCTCCGTTTCTGGTTCGTCTGGCGCGCGGGTAACCGCCGCGCGAACAGAGTTCTCGCACGAAATTACATTCTTTCGACGGCCCTTTATCACCGGCGCCGCCGCCTTTGCCCTCGTTTCCCTTTCTCGCGTACTCTATACGCTCCTCTATATCCGCGGCCGGTTAAAAGCTACCTTTTCGAGACTTCAAGAGAGGAGGGAAAATAGAAAGAGAGAGAGAGGGAGAGAAAGGTGGAAGAGAAACCAGGAGGATCAAGAGCGACCACCGTGCTGCGGGGATCCTATGTTTCGAGAGGGGTTCTTTCTGCTGAAATAAGAAAGCCTCGAATTTTCGTAGCGGAGACCGCGGAACGGAGAGAGCCTCCCCGTGAATTCACCGACGGAGAGTAATTTCTTTCCCCGGAGATGTTGATTGCGCTCTCTCCTCTTTCTCTTTCTTTCTTTTCCCCCGATCTTTCTCTCTTCGTCGTCCCTTCCTCCTCGGTCGGCCAGAGCAACATTAAATGTACTCGCGGAGCTGGTCATTTTAGGCGACCCTTTTTTATCCTCTCTTCGACCAGTGTTGGCTTAATTACGAGGCTTTAATTACGCTGTGAGACTGTGTGTCCGTTCGCCACACCCCTGTACACATTCTTCCTGCGGTTGTCCCCTGTAAAATTGCTATCCTCTCTGCCCCCCCCCCTGCCTCCCATCTGTCTCACTCCCCTGGTTGGGAACACGGCCACGAGGATACTCGGCGGGCGTCTGATCCTCCGAGGGCGCACGCTGGTGTAAAGAAGAAGGTCTGAAAGAGGGCAAAAGCGGAGTGTACACGTAACCGAACAAGACGAACGTCTTTGAAGTTGTAATTGCTGCGTCGTTGGTTTTTCTCGAGTTTGATAATTGGCCGTCTCCTGCCTCGACGCCGCACAATCTTTAAGGAGGAGAACCTGTTTCAAACGCGAGCCCGCGTTTTTGAAAAGGGACCCCCGTAGAATCGGATAAACCTCAGCACACCTAAACGCCCCGTTTCGAGAGAAAAGGTTCCGGGTGACGACGACCCTGCAAGGATAACGTTCTCGCGTCTTTGCTGAAGCAATCGCCCCTCCGCGACCGGAATCCCTCAATGGAGACTGCGCGAAGATCGCCACCGTGTACTGAGCAGGTGCTGTTTCTTTTGGGGCTTGTTCGCCCTTTTAAACGGGAATTACCACGGTGAATTCTGCGCCCTTTTCAGCTTTAATCGCTGAACTTAAGAAGGTGTGACGGGAACAGTCCACGTGTCTTCGAATTCTTGCCTTCGATCGTATTGATTGTAAAAATGCATAGCTTCTCCTTGTTTATGTTAACTATCAGATAGTTTGTTGTGTAGTTACCGAGCTTCGAACACTGTCAGATTCGGAGGAATAAAGCTCCACGTGAATGGAGCACAACGCAACAGTAGAAACATCGAGCAGTCGAACTCATCCCTTTGATCCTGACGGTTTTCAAAGTGATTTTCAATTGTTTCTCGTGGCTCACATTAATTATCAATTAGCCTAGCTTATTCTACAATCCCTGCACCTTATATACTGGACCCTATAAGAGTTTTGAGCGTTATATAAGGGCACAGTCTCGATTGCGATCTGTCAAACTCATCCCTTTGATTCCATCGACATTAGAAGCGATTTTAATCCCTCGTTATTCATTTTAATCATATCTTCTCGCGGTTCATTCTACATCCTTTGTACGTCAAATACTGAGTTCTTTGGGGATAATGTTCTACGAATAACAGAGAAAAATAGTCTCCATTGTAACCCTTTAAGCTCAGCCTTTTGGATCCATTGACTTCGAAAGAGATTTCCAATAGTTTCTCGTTCTTCAAGTTAATTGTAACTTATGTCAGCCTATTCTACATTCATTGTGCTTCAAATACTGACTTCCTTGGAAAAAGAGCTTTGCGAAAAACAGAGAAAATATAGCCTCAATTGTAACCCTTCAAGCTCAGCCCTTTGGATCCATTAATTTCGATAGAGCTACATTTAAATACTTTTTCACTGTTCTTTTCAATTGTTCATTAGCTTGGCTGAATCTACATTTTCCGAGCCTTAAATACCAAATTTTCTGAAAAGGAAGCTCTACAAAGTATGATAAAAAAACAGCCCTAATCTTGAATCATAAAACTCATCCCCTACATCCCATTGCCTTTAATCAAGATTTTAATTACATCCTCACCATTCTTGCTAATTACTAGCCATCCCGTCTTAATCTGCGTTCTTCAAGCTTTAAATTCAGACCTTCGCAAAGAAAAAATTCCAATTCAACATCTTCTATAACTAATTTCAATCCGGATTCTCTCATAGACATTAATAGCTGCAACAATTTCGTACCTACGGTTCTAATATTCATTTTAACCTAATTTTGCAGTGTCCGAGCTTTAAATATTGAACTTATCATAGAAAAGGCTCCAAAGTAAATCGTTCAAAAATAATGTTGATCTACCGTCTCTCAATCGACTCCACAGAAGTCGACAGAGAAAAATTACCATTTTCGAAAGAATTTCGCACCGATGTTGATTAATTCGCGAGAGGGTCCTCGAAAATTTCACCTGCCAATTAAGCCGACTTAAATACGCCCAACGACCGCTAGCAACGAGCGTAAGTATACGGCACGGGCCGATGAAACGGAGCGTCGTCGGCGAAAACTTCATTTTCGAGAAGGCGTAATCCATTTTTCGAGCACGTTTTTCCGTCGTTTGCCGAGGCCCGTTTCGCCGTACAGCTCGTGCATACTCGTTACTAATCCATCCGGGAAATATCTCGTGGCATTGTGATTTAATACTCGTCCAGACGGATTTGTTCCCAGTAATTGCCGGCCCATGGATTAGTCGGTTCAAAAAGCGTTTCGTTGTCCCACTCGCGCACGATTATTTCGTCCACAGCTATTGTACCCGGTCCGTCCGGCTGATACAGAACCATTGTCAAATGTAAATCAAACAGAGGGACCGTGGAAACCGTGCATGCGAAAAACTGATAGCACGCTTTTTTCGGCACCGAGCAATTCAGATAAACCATTCGCGATTTCCTCCAGTTACTCCCTCTTTCTCTAAAGAGAAACGACTTGAACAGGTCCACGATTTCCTTTGGAGACTTGATCCTCTTCTGTAAAAAGAAAAACAGCTATACCAATGAACCATTTACAATTTTCGTTAGACACTTTTCTTGCTTTTAGAAAAAGATCTGTAAAGTTATTACCGAATCTTCTTAAAGAACTTTAAAAAAAATTAATTCTGTAAATGTCGCGACAGCACACTTCCAGAACAACAGAGACCATTCCAAAATATTCTGTTTATAGTTTCTCTGCTTTTACGGAAAAATTCTATCGAGCTGTTTATCAAATCATCAGCTTCAATATTTCCGTAAAACTTGAGCAACATTGATTTCAAGTGATTCGAATGGCAACTGTAGAATAAACACACAGAAATGGAAATCAAATTAAAGGCAGGAAGGTCTGTTAAGTTGTATGCAAATACTGAAGCTGATAATTCGGCACTTGTAGAATTTGTTAGTGCAGCGTTCAAGTGTATTTGTTCAAAGGAAATCACAGGGCCGTATAATCTCCGGACGTGTTCCTGGACGACTCGTTAGCTCCGAGGAATCCTTATTTAACATCGTGGTAGACGCGAGCGGCGAATTAATCAACGTTCTTCGGTCACTTCGGTCAATTACGATACGTAATTACCGGTAGTTCATTATCGGTTCGTTCAGCTCCAGTGCCGAACCATGGGAAAACGAACAGACCCGGTGTCCCCGGTGTCGTGTTATGCCAACGGGGAAAAGGAGTTTCGTTTCACTATTGTTTCGAAAGACTACGCGAGCAAAGGAAAATATTATTTCAGCGAAGAAGAGACGGAGGTGTACCGTTTCCAAAGGCGAAACACGATGAGCATGGTTACAGAAGTATGGGACCGGCTTCATACAAATTGATGAGCCGTATTTGCCTTCAGACCGCGATGAAATTGAGCGTTCTTGAAAATGTCTTTTCGCAATAAAAAAAAAGTGCTTTTTGCGGGGGAACGCTGCTGGCTAACTAGGGTACTTGTCCCGATTACTGTTCCCCAAAGCTAAGTTGTTAATTCATGAACTAATTAATGAATCATTCGATTTCAGTTTGATCTATCCAAAATTCTTCTCGATCCTCTCGTTCTTTTTATCAGAATATTTCTTATAAGTTCAAAATATTTGTATTTCACAGTGACGAAATTGAAACATAAAGAAGTGTATTTGTCCCAACTAGTGTGCCTTTAAAAATGATTTCAACACGTTAGTGTGCCCTTAATTAACGTGCTCGCACACATTCGCGTGGCTGGAAATAATGTGCCTATACACTGCTCCTTTAAAAAATTGTTATTCCAGACGTTCGCCCTACGCGGAAGGGCGCGACAACACCGTTAAAATATCAAAAATGATTTGGACAAAGGATCGATTCACCTCAGCTTGCTGTCTACCCGAATCTAAGGTAGCAACCGCAAGAAGAATCCGATAAAATTCCAGCATCGCGAACGATGTTGCCAGTATTCTTCTCGCGGAAGAGTCGCGGGTCGAATTCAAATTTCGCAGTCGCACCTGGGAAATGGCGGGCGCCCGGGATGGTAAACCAGTGTAAACGTCGACGTCGCGACGGCGCGCGTAGATCTCGCTCGTCCTGATTGCGAGTGCACACTTCAAATAGGGCGGAAAGGGTTCGCCGACGCCTCACGAGCAATTTCATTTCCACCGTCGGAACATTTATGCAAATCACCTCTCGGGGCGGCACGCGGCGCGGAAAGAGAGAACCGAGCGTAACGAATTCAACCGGGATTATCCGATTTCGCCGGGACAAGAAGCTGCTAACACGTTCGTCGGGTCTGGGACACGGTATCGGGCGAGTCTGCGACCGGTTCCTGTCGATCCGATCCCTAATCCGAAGACGAGCCATGCTAGGCTCCAGACGGATCAAACTGACAGAGAAATTGTTGATTTTCAATCCGTCGACGAGTTATTGTTCCACGTTGGCTGTACAGGGAGGTTGCATAAAAGCTGGTCTTTTCATTTAATAATTGGAATAAGTTGTAAACAACGTACCAGTGATATTAAATTATTTTTTACTTGTTCATTTTTCCCTTAAATGTGTTGTGAATGTGACACTGTGTTAGAGAATTGTTTAGAATAGTTTTCGACGCGACAATAGTTTTCGGTGGCAGGAGGGAAGCGTTTAGGGGCGCCAAGTGCAGGGCGTACGTGACTGATTGGGTTTTCCGAATGTATGTGAAACTGATAGAGAGAGAATGCGAATGCGAGAGAGGAAGAATGAAAGTGGGCCTCAAATAAAAGGAACGAATGCGAGGGATGTTGTGTCAGAAGAGCGAGAGTCGCGAGCGAGTGCGTTGACGAAGTATCGGGTATCGAGTTGTTAAGGGGGAATAAAGGACTTTAGGTCACACCTAAGGCGTAGGAGTTCCTTTAAAATATTCCTACAAATGTATAAAATCCACAGCGTATCGATAAGCTATGGCTGTTTCACTCGATCCGTTTCCAAGCCCAAGGGCCAACTATGCCAGCTACCAGACGGACCAAACTGGCAGAGCAATCGTTGATTTCTAACTCGTCGGGCGAGTTATTGTTCCACAGTGGGTGTGAGAGATAAGCTATGGCTGCGATCTGTCCGGTGACGAAGATACACTCGCGGGCTGAGATGAATTGCCAACCCCTTGCACAACGGTATCGAGAGTTGAAATTGCTTGAATTCCATGGAGATTGAACGGTGTGGGAATTTTTTTAATTTTTTACGGCCGAGAAATTGGAAGTTTGAAGGTCTCAGTGACCCTAGAGGTTCTACGATGAATGTTAGGTCGTAAATTTTAGGTCTTTCAACTTTTTGCAAAAGGCATGGGAAAGTAATCTAAATTGGAGTTTGAATAATATGAATACTTTAGTTTCAAGTAGAAATTGTCGACAGTGGTCAGACACAGTGGATTGCAGACACTCGTAAACTAAACAGCCTTTGGAGCTGCAATGTAATCCTGGCAAGACTATAATTAAAGAAATACTGATAGATTTGGTTTCAAGTAGAAATACCCACCGATAGTCAGACATAGCCCTCATTCGTAGATATCCCAGGGTTTGATTGTATTCAAATGACTAACGTAGCCCTCACAAGATTACGATTGATGAAATGTTGACAGATGTGTCTTCAAGTAGAAATGTCCAACGGTAGTCGGCCCTACACCATCGTCCACAAAACTGCGAGTACCAGAACAACCTTTGACTTTGATTCATCGCGAGTGAAGTGGACGTTAATCTCTGTTAGAAATTCTTTAATCAACTCCGGTGGAAGGAGGAAGTTCCAGGCGAACTGGAATATTGAAAAATCATGTAAAACTAACGAGTTTTTCTCGAGTGATCGGGAATCGAAGGGCCTCGAAGGCGGTCGGCGGTGTTCGGTAACCGCACACAGCAGACTCGCATGCGTCACCAGCGTCAAGTGGAAAACGGCTGGGTTTAACGTGGAAGAAGCAATTTGCAGGCCATCGCCTGTATTTCCATACCCGTCAGAAGCAAACCTGCCTGTCGGCTGCTTACGTCACGGGGGTTGATCGTGATCTTTGACCTCCAGCCGACGGGATCCGCTTGAAAACGCGCTCGCGCAACCCGGATAAAGGAGGGAGCAGTAGCAGTCCATCGTCCACGGGCCGGGAATGAAAATTTATAAGGGGCCACCCTTTCGCGATTAACTAATTAAAAACAAAATAACCACTTATAAATATGTATGAGGTGATAGTCGGAGAGATCTTTTCTCTTTCCTGATATATTATTCGAGGGAAAAGTTACCCCCTCCCTCCACTGCGCCCCTCCCCAAGAAAGTTTAGACAAACTTCGAGGGTTTAAAAGTACTTCCACCGTGGGATGGTTTAAGAAACTGCCACCCACGGTGGGGGAGGGAGAGGACCCGGAGAAATTTGAATTTAATAGCTGACTTCTCGTCGGATAATACTCTAACACTTCTCTGAGCATTTCTTGCATAAAAGATGCTTTGCTGCGCCGTGAAAGAGTGCAGCTGCATCTTGCATATGCATCATTGCACTTTCGGGAAGAAACTTGTTACGGGAACACAGCACTCGCTCGGCCAAATCCTCTTTCATCTATCCGTTACCCTCCGGAGGACTACTGTACTCTTCGCTGATGTACTTGGTTGCATACTTATATCATTTTCCAGGTTCTGGATCATGTACATAAATATTTTCCTATGGGTTGAACGCTTTCTTTGAGAGCCTGGCTTTATTAAATTAAGAGGGAAGCTTTGGTATTCATGGAGACGGTCTGGGCAACTACGAATACTTTCTTTGAAAGGAAATAAGATACTTTTAATATTATACACGAGCTAAAGAAGATACTTTTAGTATTATACACGGGGTAAAGAAAATACACTTAATATTTCGTGAGGGGCTGTCAATCTTTGGACAGTAATTGGTTTTTCAGGATTACTTGTGGATGTTGGAGACGAGATAATTCTCTCTTTTTATCGGGACTTCTTATTAATCTAAGTGGATGAGAACGCCATTGACAAAAATGTAACTCGATGAAACACAGTAAATATGTCTTCATGAATTTATATAGAAGTATTCGCAGTAAAAAAGTTAGTTTATTTAAAAATTAGAGATGTAAGCATACAATTTTAATGTATGATTGAATATCTAAATTATTGTCCCTAAAGCTTAATTTTTGAATGAATGGAAGCTTCTAAATTACTCGAATACTCGGGCGTCTTGGAATAAATTACATGTCTGACCACTGTCAACCTGTTCTTCTCGAAACAGAATTTACTCGTTAAGAACACAAAATACTAACAAATTGCAGAGCCACGATTACTACAGAATGTACTCGTTCACAACCCAAATGACCTAAAATATTACCAAGATATCAAACTCGCCAAAACGACTTCCCAAGTTCCTCGAAAAAATGCGTGAATGGATAGACTGCGGATTTAATGAATTTATTACAAGGGCGGCCCGGTGCAATTTCAAATAGTTCAAAAATTAAGAAAGTCTAAGGACACTAATGCATTATTTTGAACTCCATAAATTATCAAAGGAAGAAAGAATCTTCTATAAAGATCCCCAGCCTAATCATCAACGTTTTAGGTGCCATCGAACAGAGTGTCTATCGATCCAGGCACGCTAATTCACAGTCGAGGAGGCAAAGCCACTAATAAATAACTATGCTAGGAGTACGCCACGTGCCATTTGAATCCGGAAGAGCCCTCTCTTAGGGCAACTCGACGGAAGAGGCGACACGGCAGCCGGAAAAGGGAGTAGTTCGCCTCTCTCCGTGAGAGAGATCGAGAGAGAATGAGAGAGAGGAAGGAGGGGAATCTCTTGAAGGAAATGTAACGTTCAAAAATCACGGAATAAGTCAAACTATCGCTCATGAATTTTATTTCCCGGAGTTCGTGCGAATCCCCGGCGTATCCAGTGTCACTATTCCTCCTCTTATATTCCTTTCCCGGCCGGTGAATCGCATTTGCATAACATAAATGTACGGGTGGCTCCCGGGTTCAAACCAGGAGGGACGCGGGGGGTCGTCAAGAAGGCTCGGACAAACAGACAAACGGACAGCGAGCAGAGCTGCTGGAGGGACTACTCAGCACGGTAAATCTTTGGATACGACTCTCGTCTCGCTGGTACTTTGCATTCGTTTCTTATTCCACGACTCTTTTTCCCCGTTCTCTCTGTTTCGCGCGCCCGCGAGCTTTCCTTTCTCTTTTTCTACAAGTGTCGCATACCCTTCGACTCGCGAGCACTCGAATCTCATTCGAACTTCACTTCAGAACCCGAGGCTTTTCGCCGTCTCTGGAAAAATGATTTCTCCCTTTCGCGGATCGGTTTCGTTAAGCCCACTGCCCGTTTCCCATCTCCGCCGCATCTCTTTTCACTTAATGGTACTTTCTATCAAATCCGGCCAGAAAATATTGCCGGCCCAAGTCTTGCAATCCGTCTGGCCATCCCCTAATTTAGTGTGATCTAATAAAAAAAAATATTGATTCAGATGATTTTTTTTTTAAATTTATTAAAAGGAGCAACGAACTTTTCATTTGGCTTTTTCTTCTTGAAACTAACAATTTCAATGATACTGTTCTTCAATCCTATTACTATCATAGGATACGTGTGTCTTTTTTTAAAAAACTATTGTGTGATGCGAAGTGAGAATATCTGATACTACTTTTGAGAAAGGGTTTAACCTTCCTCGGGCGTCACGGAAATTTCTTCAGGGCATTAAAAAATGTTCTAAGGCTGCATCATGCTTCTTGAATATTTTTGTAATTTTTACGCACCGGTAGACAGTGCGTAATTTTATATTTTTAAGAATCTGTGTCTTACAGCTTTAAGAATAGCAAACGTTTTAGTGCAAACAAGTAGCACGTGCACTTCAACGGTTTCAGGTACAGATAAAACAGTAACGATAATAATTCCAACAATTAACATATGAATTTTTATTTCACTACGGAACGCAGGAAAATATGCAAAAGTGTGGTGAGAGTTTTTGCCGACCGGGAAAGAAGAATTAAAAATGAAAAATGAAATACGAGACCCATGGAAAATCTTCATCAGACTGTGAATTTATTTCATGTAAAGAGAGGACTGGTGTAGTTTGAAATGTTTCTCCATGTTTATCAATATAATCTAGCTAACTTCGATCATCCTTCACACAGTCTAAAATACACTTTCAGAACAGCCAGTCCCGCCTACCGTGAACTAAGTCTGCATAGCGGGGACCATGATCAATAGCGACTGGCGAGACACAATAAAATGGCACTATCGTCGCTTTTCTCCAATCGAATTTTCATGTTTATTCCTGCCGAAATTCGCGTACCCATTTAATCTGTCAATCGAACGGTGAGGCGGATTTAATTTATCAATTTAAATGAACCAATGGGAGAATTTTTCAAAACTGAACGCACTGAATGCAAAAAAACAAAAAAAAAGCAAACGAACAGGCTGGAGAAAATTAAACGAGATACGTCGAGCGGTAGCGCCGCGGAGCGGTAAAACGGTATCTAAAATTTTTCACCGGAAATGGCCTGCGAACAAAATACCCTGCCAGTCGTGCGCTCGTTTAAAACGCATTAAATTTGTATCATCTGCTTCGTGGGGGGCTTTATTTCACCGGTAATAAAAATGGCTGTAATTCGCCGGTAATAAGGCGGAGTTGCAACGATAACATCGACCGGAAATTACCCTCACGTCGATCCCCACAATCGTTGTGTAACTAACTCAATTTTTTTCGAATTTCTCGATACGTTGCTCCTCGCGGTCCGATAATCGTTGCTCGTCGACTCGATTATTGGAATTCGAAATTTATAGGTTGGACGCGTCCACCGTTACACACACACACACGATTTGTCATGAGAGACCAGTCACATTTCAAATTGTAGTCACATTTCTGCGTGAGAAACATTACTTTATCACCGAGCTCCCACTATTTATGCAAATTACATTTTCATAGATACGTCCCTCTTATTTGCTGATATTATCCCTCCCGTATTTTATAAACTTTTAGGGGCCCTCGATTCATAAAGATCAATCGACTCACTGCAAATACCATTACACAGCATACAAAATCGAAATATTAATTGTGTTCAATTTATTAGTTTTCTGCAAAGCTGTTCCACTAATACTCGACAAGGAATTTAAAAATTTACGACAGAACAGCAACAAGATTATTTCTACACCTAATAATTTAATCATGCAAGTAGAATATGTGCAGCATTAGTTCGACTACCCAATTAAAATCTCTGTCAAACATTTTGAATTGCGCCAAATTTCCTTCACATCGTGTTACTCCACCTAATAACTAGAAAACGATCAATATTAATATTAAAAAATAAAAAATAAAAAGAAAATAGCTTCTTCTAATAGGTTAGTTAATTTGCCTCATAGTCCACTCCAATTATTTACAAACGAACGCGAAGAAAGGGTCACAAATGAATTTCTGCACCCAATAATCTAACCGAGCAAGTAGAGTAGGTCCGCTATCAGTCAGACGATGTAATTAAGCGCTCTCGAATATATTCTAGTGGGAATTTCGTTCGAAGTGGAAAATCACCCGGTAAAATCTCTGTCAAACATTTGGAGAAGCGACGAATTTTCCGTCAGCATTGGCTCCAGCGCGACCGTTTAAGCGGTTCCTATCGCTCCGCAAGCGTTACACGCGAATGATAACGTTAAAAACATCGTGTGCAATTCATGGCATAAATGTGACGTTATCCTCGAGAGAGGAAGAGAGGGAGAGAGAGAGAAAAAAAAGGAATTTCAAAGGGCCTCGAGCGGGGGTGGTTTCGCATCGACGTTGTTTCCTGATTTCCAAACGCGGTCGCTGTTACTTTATAATACTCGCTGCACGATAACGACCGACTTACCGCGCGTTTATCCTATTTATCTCCGAACGCTGCGACGCTACGGTTAATACCGTGGAATTATGCGGAAAACCAGAGCTGAAAGAATACTATGCCTCGTTAGCGTTCCGGCGCCGGCTTGCGGATAATTAAAAAATTAAATTTCGCATAATAACTGGGAGCTGTCTGGGATCGGATGTAGGCTATTGTTGGAGGGATCCCTGTATTTATTCTTCAAGCGGAACGAGACGTTTACGTATCATAATAGTGCGGATGCTGTTGTTCTATGGAAACAAGCGGTGGGTTCAGCGAAAAAGTTTAATTGAACGGAAACTGGAGTCGCGGAATGCGTTTCAATATCGCTGTGGCAATTCAACGGGACCCCGGAAATATATTTTATGGTATTTAAGGGGGGAACCTTGTATAAATGGCCTGTTTTTGAAGGATATTTTTTGAAAAATGTAATGCGTAGAGTGATTTAAAATTTAAGGTATCATTTATTAATGTTATAATGTAAAGAAAATATTTTTTGTAAATTTCAATCGTTAATATCAGTGGTGCAATGGCGGCTTGAAAACGACATCCTGAAACAAAAAAACCAAAATGGAATCGTTAGTTTATACAAATACTCACAACAGGACATTTTTCTTTTATTAAAATTTGGGAAATTGCAAAAATGGCGAAGTTTTGGAAAAAAACGGATTTTCTGTTATGATTTTCTGTTAATAATAATGTTTTAAATAAAAAATTAAAAAATCGGAGCTCGTCATGTTGTGGCCTCTTATTAATAGAATATACATACTAACAATAAGTTTCATAATGATCGAGTGATCAGTTTTTGAACTACGTTGCACGACGAGCGAAATTTTTCGTTTCGAGAAAAATGTGTTTAAAGTTCGAGTAACAGAAAGATCGTAAAAAAATCTTAATTTATTTTAACTTACCGCGGTTTTTTGCTAATCTGCAGTTCCAGAGCCATAGAACCGATCTTCCTCTTCCTCAAAAAGTTGTACTTCAGCCGATTTTTCTTCGTTTCGAGAAGCACGAGTCTTTCCGACGAGACCGCAACCACCTAAGTCACTCCGCCCAATACAACCGTTTACTTTATTTTGGAAATAACGTACAAGAACGTCTGTGATCACTTTCTAACTTTTTTATCGTATTCCTGAGGAAATTTCCTATCGATTTAAACAAAAAAAGTCCTAAAAAATTTCATTTTACACAAGGCTACCCCCTTAAGCGCGTATAATACAATATAATGCCTGTAACATTATAATATGATAGAATATAAATTTCACATTCATTTATTTATAGAAAGGAGCAGCTGAATTTACAACAGCGTCTATGTTACATCTAATTTGCAAGTCGTGGACTATTGGACTAAAACCGGTGAAAACATTTTTTTCTTTCGAGATACAAAGCTAAATCAGACACAAAACAAAATTCTTAACCTATTCCTAATGTAGGCTATTGCTATCTATCCATTCACTATAATACACAAAATGTAGTGTACACTTTTAAGTAAAGAACAAACTACAAAGCGTGGCTATCGCATTAAATATCGGAGATAAAATGAAATATACAATGTAACTGTAGAAAGGATTTTTGTAAATTCATTATGAGGTTCTCTTGAACCTCAATTTATATTCTCTTGAAGGAATAATTGAAGTTCTCTTTAGAAGAATGGGTTTTGCTGTAGAATAACTGAAGAAAAAATTTTCAGATACAATTACTTGACTCGCTGATGAAATTCAATATTGAATCCAATATTAAAGGAAAGAAATGTAATAGAAATATTATCAATTCTATGAACTGTGCACGAAAGTTCTCGAGACAGGTAGCAAAAATAAATTTAAAAAAGAATTATTCTAGACTCGTACCTTGGATTATAAATGAAGGCACAGAATTTTGTCACAGGGGTGGTTTTGTACTATAAGCATCGAAATGTATTTAAATAGAGAATTTTTAGAAATTCATTCTTTCGTTAATAAAATCGTCTCTTAGGCAAACCAAGCACATTTTCGTCGAACTGAAAATACTTCAAACTTCATAAAAAATCATGGCTCTCTGGTGATTTTCAAATAAACGAATTACAAATGCCTAAGAAAATGCTTCCCAGAATTCTTTCCTGAACATGTCTATAAAATTCGAGATTGTGTATCTACAGGTTCGGACAATGTTACACATAATCATTGAAAACAATATATCCAACTCACGTTTGTGCAAACGCCGGCAGTGTGGCAAGCAAGTATTCGCCAAGAAGGGTTAAAAAAATTCGCCACAGAGTTCCTTGGCTTGGCTCGCGGAAATTCTCCAGGGGTGGCTTCGACCCCTTAGTTTCTGTGGCTGCGGCGTTATTAAATTTCGCGGCGGGGCAGGATAATCGTGACAACGTAAACGATCCGCGATTATGCAGTCCGTTTTTGCGGTCAGTCCAGGTAACTATCCGGGGTAAAGAGAATTTCCACGTTCCCCGCGGAAGTTTGTCGGACCCGGAGCAGAACACGCCAGAGCAACGCGAAACGCTACGGAGCGAAGGGTCTAATGAACGGTCCGTACGAGGGTCGAATCGGAAAACGGAGTTCCACTCCCCGGTTGTCGCCTCCGCGGAGATTGTTCCCGAGTTATATCACGTTGAACTATCTACCGCCTTACGTTCCGTAGGATGTATGTACCCTGAACTTTTCGAAGTTTGCGCTCCGCCGGAGGAAGCGTGACGTGGTGAACAAGAAGCGCCGATCAATCAGCATTAAGACCTCGGCCCGAGTCCGATCGAACCGGGCGCTTGCAAATGGAAATCTTTCCGGGATGGGATCGGTGGGTTTCGCCATAGCCCGGTGATAAATGGGAAGAAAACGTAGAAAGCATTCCGCACGTTCTGATTAATTTTATTAGCGGCGTGATTGCCGCCCCCTCGAATCGAGACCTGTTGTGGATCGCTCTGTACTTCTCGTTAAATCGTTAACTGTGACGTCGATGCGCTTGTATCTTCGAGTGGTCTTAACAACTCTTTTCGAAATCTAAGACTCTGAGAACTCCACAGAAATTTTTGCAACAACATACTCGCGGGGCAACATATTTAAATAAATAACTTTTGACTCGTCAAACATTTCTTTCGACCTTAAACATTTCTGTCGACCCCACATATTTATTACCTCGTATAATATTTAAATGTTCAGTAATTTATTAAACACAAACCAATTTCATAATGTAAACAATGTTTTGAATAATGGTATAGCAATTTCAGTCATTCGAGTTCGATGGGTGAAGGGGTAAAAACAACCCTTGAACATTTTTTGAGATATCTCGGAAACTAGAGGGTGTAAGACAGTGAATTTTTTTTTAATTGTGTGCTTTCGAATGAGAAATCAGGTGCCTTCTTCGAATTAAGCTCTGCTAGGAACTGAGCAGAAAAATTGAAAAAGAAATGTACGGTTTCGAAAGATAGTAGTTTATCTGATAATTTTGATAGGAATATGGCTAAGGGAACGGTAAGACGCTTCTGTCTTTGTCCGACGGTTTAAACCTCTAATCTCCCGACGGTGAACAAACAAAGGTCTCGCGTCAACAAGCAACAAAAATAAATACATTGTCAAATGGTTTCAGGTTAACGCGCCAACCGCCCCGAACACACTGCAAATACGTTCATACGAAACCATTATTGGGAACCGGCGGGTGGTGGGCGACATTTACATGAACAAACATTACCTCCAAGCGGATGAACATCGCCGGTTGAAACGACGTTACTATTCTAGCTATACATCAAGATATAAACGAGCTATACGACCTGGAACTAACGCGACCGCAAATTTGTACTAGTTGGAACGGCAGCATAGACGAATTTGTGTTTAGGAAGCAGAGATATAATTAATAATGGTCCCGGCGATCGTTCGATGCAGCCCTGGCTGCTACGGCTGGCACGTGGCCGTTCCAGTTGAATAATAAATGAGATCCGGACTCGTGCGCCCCCGTTGCCATACCGAGAAGCCGAAAATATATCAAGATCACAGTATTCGATATACAAGAGACACACATAGCTTTTTGAAACGTCCGGACAGCCGGACAGATTTAATTTTAAGCAGAATAATCCGCGCTTGGTCAGACTTCTCGCTTTCGGCGCCTGCGAACCACAGTATCTTTGGCACACATTGCAACGCTAACTCCGCTATTATTTCATGCGACTCCGTAAGCAGCGCTGCTCCCGCCTCGAAAATAATTTGCGAATCCTAGGACATCTCCATTTGATTCTATTTTTACTTAACGCTAAAAATGAAAAATAAATAGAGGGACTTATTCCGCGTTCTTTTTGAAAATGATTAGAGTATATTTATTGTGTTTGTACGTGCTTTTCATTGAGGATATATTAGTCCTTTGTCGCCGAGTTCCATCCCTATAGTGAAGAAATAATTACTCTCAAATGATGTCTAAAAGTTATTTCAACTCTTACGTCACAATGTAGTCATATCTGTACATAATCTTGTTTTATAGAGAAATGGGTACATGCCTCGTCTCGGTGATTAATTCTAGCGTCATTTTTCAGTGGATTATCAGTTTGACCCATTGAAAAATTGAATAGATACCCTCCCCGCCCGTGAATGATTAATTTATGCAATTAATCGCGATCAAAAATGGTTCTACAATTTCGGTGAAACGAAGATTGTGAATTGTTCAAGTATTTTCAGATTTTCTATACAAAGATTGATTGGAATACGAGATATTCGATAACTGGTGAAATACCATAGGGTACATTGTACACGTCAATCCATCGATCGCATCATCGTTCTGTGCAATAGATTAAAATAAATCTTGACGTCGGAGTAATTAGTGGCCAGTACCACTGCACCGAACGGGAGAGCAGAGTTTGCCTGTAGCACCGAAGCCAGCCAGGTGTGCAGCTCGTCGCTACACGTGGTCCAGAGTTGCAGGAATTACAATGACTTTTACGGCGCGCTGCGGCCCGGAATTTCGCGCATCAATCTCGAACGTTTCCGCGTGTTTCGCCAAGAATGGTCGAACGGAGTCGGAGGCTCATGAAAGAGAAATACTGGGTCCGACTTCGCCGCACGAGGCAATAGTTTCTAGCTCGGAAGGTACGTTCTACAAATATCGTAACATTGAGCAAAAACGATTTCGATCATCCAAGGGAAAAACCAAGCGCACATCCGAAACGACTAATCGCATCGTTCTACCGGATCATCGAGGATGATAGCAACACACACGGAAAAATACAGCGCGCCCGAAAGCACGCGATCTTGGAATGACTATCGGTCGAAGGAAATGGAACGCGGGGTTGACAGTGCGAGGCAACGCGAACGGGAAATCCATGGTGCGCGATCCATTCACGTCTAACGTGTCGCTGCGGATAAGCCGCGGCGTCCTTGGTTACATCTCGAGAATCGGGTATCGATTGCTTCTCTTGCACGGGGGTTGAAAAAAAAACGGGGGTGGGAAAGAAAGGGAAAGGCTGTAACCCCGTTGCGGACAAGTTTCTACATCACGAACAGAATTAACCCGAATCTCAACGACAAGTATGAGACTTCTCTGGCAATGTCGTCGAAAAATTCGGGCGAATCAGGAGGAAAATGTGTCGAGACTCACTCGGTTCGATGTCAGGACGTCGGGGTTGCCGGAGCGATGGGGTCTGGCGTGGTTGCTGGCCTCGAGGACGACGGGGACACCACCGGAACACTAACTAGGGGATCAGCTGATCGACCAATGACCGAGTGCGCCCGATGATCCGTCACTGGCAACGAAAACTCAACACCGAACACGATAACCCTCACCGGACGGGGGTGCGCGGACGACTGACTGCCGCGGCAGTCACGGTGGGGTGTAGCTGTGCGCTGATTCTCTACTACCCCCACTGAAACCACCCTCCTTATCCCATCCCCCACCCCCGACCCGCAACTCTCTCTCCTTTCAACCTTGCCGCTCGTGTCTTGTCTCCGTCCCCCTCCAAGCAATCCAGCCTCGCAACCCCCTGCAAGCGGCCTCTGTCTGTTGGTCTTCCTCTGTTTTCCTTCACTCTTCCGACTGTTTTGCACCCCTTCGACTCTCTAACCCCACCCTTCCTCCGGTCCTATGCTTCTCCATCTGGTTTCGGACGGGCACGCGAGTTCCTCTATTTTCTTCCTGCTTTTCGATTATTGCCTGCTTATTGCCGTCGCACTTCAGACCGATTTTTCGATACACTATTTACGACCGGGTGATTTGGCAAAAATTTATCACCGAGGGAGGACCACGGTTTTGTTATTCTCGTTTGAGTGGTTTTTATTTTTGTGGACGTTCTTAGACGTTGCACTTGGGTTCGGTGGTGATTCAACCCCATCGCGACCATTCGAAACTTCTAGCTATTGGGTTTTGGTAGCCAAGAGAATTTGAGACAAGTTTAAACAAAAATTGTAGTAGTTGGACAAGTGCCACTTATATAAGAAGGGGTTGATGGTATTACGAACCATCTTTCCGTGTTAAGTAGTGGATAAACTATTATGCTACATGGGGGTCAACAATAGGAGAAAGGTGATAGAAGGGTGTCAATGATTCAAGGCTAACTGTGATTGCTTTTCTCGAATCTTGAAAACAATAAGCTAGACTAATATATTGTTGTGTGTCAAGCAGAGGATGAAACCCAGCATAACATGCTACTATTGTTTCTCTCAAATGATTTCATCTAATGATAATTGAGATGAATAGATTGTGTGTAAAATAGGAGTTGAAATACAGAATAAAAAACCATAGATCTTCAAAACCTCAGTGCTGTCTGTAGTAGTTCCTCCCAAACTTTCACAACTAAGCCATATGCATCACACAGTATTAAAAAATGTAAAGATACCTCAATTCCGTAAAGCTGACAAAAAGAACCTGAATGTTTTACAGAAACTTTGCCCTGAAATTGCGATCACTGAATCGAATACGTAAAGCTCTGCGTCCAATAAGGGTTGAAACACAAAATAAAAAATCTAGAATCCCCTTCCTTTAATATAAATCATACTAATCACACGTTTGAACATTATTTGCTTTCAGTACGTCCGCAACTGTCTTTTTTTCATCCTCATTCGAACAGCACAAAGCGGAGACCGCCTCATTTATGCCCGAAAAATTCGGCCCTGAAGAGGTTAAACCGTACAGTTATAACAGGGGTTCAGAACAAGAACCTCTGAGGCACTTTATACGTCCGAAAACTGACACAAAGGAAACATTATTAGCATCCTCAATCGATCTCCCAGTGATACAGCTTCCTGTCACCCGTCACAGAACGCTGAAAGATGAAGCGAAAGACGTGAATAAAAATCCACTTTCTCCGGGGAAATATTTGTTCACAATCCCCGCAAACTGTGCAACTTGAACATACAATATTTCCCGAGAAGTCGGGGCAGATGTAGATCCGCGGCTCTGCTTCTTAAGCCATAATTTCTCTGAAGTTATTAATAATTGTCCCGAGTGTCCTCCACGGACCACCGAGTCACAACTTCTGCAAAGCCTCTCCAGGCACTACAGGTTCGTTTTCCTGCGTTTCTATCCGCGTCTTAACCTTTTTCAGGCTTTGCCTGGCAACCAGACCGTCGAGGCAACCCTTTCTCTCGTTCTCCGTGGAAACAGCCTACTTCAGAACCATAAAATTTACTTTCTCGTTGCCTCTTTGTTTCAACGTTTCCTGTCTCTGTTCGACGCACCGGCTCCCGATACAACTATCTTCGGCCTCGGCTTTCCCCAACGAATACAGCGTGCTATCGAAATCGTGGCGCAAACACTGTTTGTTTAAAAGAAGGTACAACGTTTTTCTGTTCGACGTACCGTTTTCGAATAAATCGAGTTTGAATATTCAGCGAGTACGTGTGCTGTTAGGTACGAATCGGCTGACGCGTCTGGTCATGACCGTCCGATTCTACTTCCTGCAAATACTAAAGCAGGATTCTGTCAACACGTCGGATTTTCAAGCTCACTTTTTCTCGAAAACCAGGCGTCGGATAAAAGCAAGTTATTCTTTCTTTTTGAGCTGTTCTTGCATGTAGAATTACCATATAACAAATCATCGTGCCGTGATTTCGGAAACACCCTGTACAGATCTCGCACTCCAAGTTCGACCAAATTTACTTTTTTTTTTCAAATCAAATTCACTGATAGGAGAACCATTGTAGATAAAGTTATGTATGTCTTATGTTTGATCACAAAATAGGTATTCAATAAAATTCGATAACATTTTGAATTTCGGACCAATGAATTTTATATTTAGTCCAATCATTGAAGGAGATAATTCAAAGGAGATAATATGGATTAGAAGAAGGTGAATTTGGAGTATAAAATCTGTACGCAGCTATCTCTGTATGGAGTGGCGAGTAGAGACTGTGGTGAAAGAGCGAAAAGAGAGTAAGAGAAAGAGAGAGAGAGAGAGAGAGCGTGTGCAAATAAGCTAGAACAATGATGGGGAGTATGCTCCAGGGTGGAGAAAGACCAAATTTATTGGATCCCCGAGACCAACGATCACCTATATGTCCAGAGTAAAAGTTCGGTAGAATCCGAGACGAGATACTTTAGTCGTCGGATGCCCAGGGAAAAAAGGAACAAGGGGAGAGTGCGAGCCCTATGCAAGCAAAAACGGGGATCGACTGATCAGGCTTTCGAGGGTGGCTTTTTTCGAGGAAGAAGCCCTGGGAAAGCGCATCGTGTGCTGCTCAAGCCATGACTGCGGGATTGCTCGAACAGATGGTCGCCGGTACTCGTTACGTTGTCACCCTGAAGACCTGCATTGGTGCATACGAAAGTGCAGTTTGGTGTCCAGAAGTTTGAACGAAAAGATTTTATGGAGTTTGGAAGTTTTTCTATATTCCGTGCATTCTGCGCGAAGGGGGTTCTTCGTGTGCAAATGGTTCCGTGTTTGCTCTCCTGAATAAGATAGTGTGAGGTGAATTGTGAACGCTAATTCGATAATGCGATTCTGACGCTGCGACGTGTCTTTGTACAACGGAGAATAGTCGAAGAAAATTCTGGGTAGTAAGTGTACACTGTTTAGATATTGGGGGGCCCATAAGTGATCAATTATTTTGAAATCGAAAACAAAATAGAAAAGTGTTTCAGTTTCCTAGTCGCTGTGTTATGCAAAAGTATCTTGAATAACAATTATCTATGAATGGCGAAATTTGAGACTTGAAGCTTCAAAATGAATCCAATTACATTATTACACCATATTTTTACGAAATTGTGGGGAAATGGGGAAATGGAGAATTTAATGTAGAAATATTAGGTTTTTGCAATTAAAATGACCATTTTACACATT
>CM052130.1:2755975-2818427 GCA_028454255.1 Halictus ligatus | reverse complement strand
ATGTGTATCAATACTTCCTAATATTTTTGTGATGGTCCGGTTAAATGGAACACTCCGTACGTTCTTTGATCGATTCCTTTTCGTCCTGAAAAAGAAGAGAAAAATTTTCTAAGCTCATGTTGAGAAGCTTGAGGACAATTATGCATTTTTTGGAACGTGTGATTATTATACACGCGCAGTTTCCTCGATGTTTAAATCGGCTACATACTCGCCGCATTTTCGAGATCACCGGCTCGATCGGACAACTTTCATTCGACGGCACAGCTCGGGCCTTTACATTAGGTAAAGTCGGTCGAACGGCATCAGACGCCGTCACAAAGAGTTCCCGTTCACGGTTTTCAGAGGAATCAGAGGACCGCCCGTAGAAACTTCTTTTAAGTGTTCCCCGATACCCAAGGATTCAATTCGTTCGTGGCCGGATCAAAGGAGTAACAGCAAGGTGGATCGCGGTTGGAACAAGTGTCCTCTTTCGCGGTTCTGCTCCTCTTTCTTCCCGTTTTCGGGAAAAAAGAAAAAAAAACGAAGAAGATGGCGAATGACGCTCATGCGAACCAGCTGGGCGTCGCATATGAAACGCGCGGGACAGAAAAACATACCGCGAATCTTTTATTTCTTCGTGGAACGTGGCCAGATGTAGCCACGCTGAAGGCGCACGCAAACACGTCTTATTAATACTACCGCGTTCAACGTGCTCGTTTTAAATCCAGCTTTTTACCGCGACGCAGTTTGCCCGTCACTATTGGTCCGCAGATTTTATTCGTTTAGTCGGCCGTGAAACGCCGCGAAATATTTCGTTTAGTCGGGACCTGTGAAATTTTCATTTCTTTCCAAAGAATCGATTCTTCCCGTTTAATTTGTCTTGTTAAATTCAGTCGCGATATAAATTTCTCTTTCAGATCTGGATCTTTTAGAATTTGGCCGTGAAAATTGAAATCTTTTGGTGGTAGTAGCATGCATTGGCCCGTGAAGCTTTGTAAATGTTTTATATAATAAACGACTTGTCAGTTTTATATGATCGATGGTATATGATGCTACAGATGTTACAATAATCTCTTGATGATTTCGACTTTCTGATATTTTTCCTGGCTAATTCTAGAAAGCAAAAAAAAATGCATCAAAATACTGTGACCAATTTCGAAATATTCCTCAGAGTCAGTACAACGCATACCTACTGATGTCACGATATCGGGTCCGAGGGATTAAAAATTCGATGGTAGAAAACGAACACCCTCAGTTTAAATGCTTACAAAAATATTAATTAAAAAGTTCTGTAGTGAAAATTGCGCTGCGATGTTCTCAGGTAATTTTCATTAGGAATTGCGATTCTAATCGGCAATGAAAAGTCCAAAAGAAGGGTGCCAGGGCAAAGTGACAATAGGGGCCGACGGGAAACGAGATCGTCCGTCGTTAGCAGAACGTGTGTTGGTGAACGAGTAAGAAAAAGAAGAGAAGGAAGAAGCTGTCTGAGAAAAAGGGGACGAAAAACGAGTGGCGCGCTGGTTACGACCTCTCCGGTCCTATTTTTCATGTTTCATCGCTCGTTTCGTCCGAAGTAGTCACAGAGAGACAAAAGTAACGCGGCTCTGAATGGTCGAGACGTCTCTTGCGCGCGTTTTGTTTGATTTCGTATTCGAAACCGATCGCTTTGTTCGCGCGCTCGGCACTCAGACAGGGCAACAACGACGTTCTCTCCTCATCTCTATCCACGAGACACGTCACAACGACTCGAACTCGTTAAATAAGTTCTTAATTGCGGGACTTTGTCGTTCGATGCGAGACCCTTTACTGTTCGAACGAAATTTCGAGCTGGGTTACAAGGATGAACTTTGAAATCCATGCCCCGGAAATTTAAACTAATGTTTAAACTGTTTCGAGTCGAACTCGCGGCAAAATTCCGGCGGTCTCATCTAACTTCGAGTCGCCGTTTGAATTATAGAATAGTATAATTCGTGACAGGGGAAACTTCGGCAGATTTTTCCGTGTCTATTTGCATTTTTATTGGCTGCTCTCGAAATTTAGAATGGAGGACGAATTGCTTTCACTAACCAGGAGATTTCCGATCGCAAGAGCGACATGGAAATCCATTTGAAAATTCTTTAATTGTTTATCACTGCAGCGTGAATAACAAACGCTGCGCAGTAGATCGAAAACTTTGGAAATTCGTTTATCAGTCTATACAATTGTAAAAAATAAACGAAATGAAATTTGCACCCGCGTGATCCCAATTTAAGAATTATAACAATAATTCAATTCATCATAACAAATTAATTTATCGAAGCATTGATTAAAAAATGGTGGTGCCTGGGTTCGTGAATGGTTATATAAAAACGCGTATGAATTTTAACTAACGCGTTAGATCGTATCGAATAAAAGTCGGAAGTCGTGGTTGTGTGGAAGGCAAATTCAATTTTATACTCGAATATATTTTGAGATATAAAAGTTAAGCTAACAGAGGTGCTCTTTCTCTAATTGATTTTATGGGATTTGGTAGTTTAGAGGCTGAGCTTCCAGAGATATATTTCATACTCTGTGTTGATAGCTCGAAAACTTGATAGAGAGAGTGCCTCATATTGCCGTTCGATGTCGCCACCGTTCGCAAAGATGAAATCATATCGGCAGGTTACGATCTGTTTATCATTTTTACCATTCTTACTTGCCAAACATTTTCATTCGTTCGCGCGTAATTAGAAATCAATTTAACAGGGTTGGATACAGTAAAATTCTGGATTGAATCGTTCATAAAGTATTATTTCCTTCGTTTTAAGCACTGGAGACTCGTTTCAAAAGCTCTTCCTCAATTTTCTAGACAATGAACAAACTCTCCTTGGTCCGCCCCCCCCCCGCCGCTTCAATTTCGCGGCCTCGTTGGTGCGTTACTAATCTCAGAAATGAAAATTAGTGTAAAACAACGAAACATCCAGACCACTGTAAAGGCTAATTTACTTTCACTCGGTTTTAAGTTCAGGAGACCGGTCTCGAAAGCTGTTCCCCGATTTTCTAGGCAATGAACAAGCCCTCCTTCAATTCTGCATCCCCGTGGGTGCATTAATAAGCCTAAAACACGGCTAAATACGCTCTCGTGGTTTGTCCCACCCCACAACGAACCACGGGGCGTGCACTTGAATACCCGCGTCATGGTGAAAAGCTCGTTTGTCTGAACATTTGCTTCGCTTTGCCAGTTTCCCTATTCCCAGCCCCCGATTCTACCTCTTCAGAATACCTGCGGACTGTTTGAATACCACGATGTAATGCGATGTAATGGATGGAAACTAGACACTCTGTCGCGAATGTAGTACGGTAAAGTCTTGATCTAAGCCGAACGGAGCTGGACGGTCTGGATCAGTTCGCCTATCCCCTCCACTGGGGGTGGGGGGGGGGATACCTCACAAAGGGCCAAGTTCGAGCTGTATTCGAGCTGTGAAGTACAGCGTAAACATGCCACATAATCCGATACCGAGTCGGGTGTATCTTCCCTGGATCCTTCGTCCTTCCCTCTTCTTCTTCTCCTTCTTTCCTAGATCCTTCCTTTTTTCCGTGAGAAAATGCATTACGCATATCCCGACTCACTGGGGGAAGCCGCGGTTATGTGGGACTATCCCCGGGAAGAGTCCCCGGAGACTACCCACTAAAAACTCACGCCCACCTACAATAAAGGGGAGGTTCCTGGATCACGCGAATACTCCACAGGATACCTCCCAGCTATCATACTACCCGGGGGGAGGAGGATTCCTAGATTCTTCCCTGTCCTAGACCTATCCTTCGAGCGTCGTCCTCGGACTTTTCGCAACTAATTCCAAAGACCTGATCGCAACGGGTACTGTTCCGTCGCAAAGAACTATCGTTCAAGCACGGACCGTTTCCTTATAACATAAACAAACTAAAGGGTCTTACAGAGGGTCTTTGTTCGCATTTTTCCTTTCCAAACGCTCGTGATTTAGAGACGTAACACGATAGCACTTGGCCTCTAATAATCTCGAAGCTGTTTACCATCGGACACACCCAAAAACTCTGTTTGTGTTCATAAGATATGGGCCGAAAAACCACCGCTTTCTGTAAACACGACCCAAGGATGCACATCCTTCGCTCGCCGCACTAAGTACGGTCAAGCCATAAATTCACGAGACAAGTCAAGGGTCTCTAACAATCGACCTTTCGACAGCGTCGAATTACCGAAACGCTTCGTTTTTCCCAAGTCAAGCATCGCCCCACTCTTCCTTCCAACCAGGCCTCTGTCAGAGCCTGTGGAAGGGAGTTTGAACAATTAAGGGCATGCTGATTGGAAAATGCAAGTTTCCACGGACCAATCCGGAGAGCTTTCTCTATCATCGCAACGAGCGACACATTCCTCTCCTACACCTAAGGTCAACCTCTCAGCCACGAGGAGCCTATGACCTCGAGTTGGGTCTGTCAGATCGTCGAGCTTCAAATACAGTTCACATAAGATCTTTGGACAAGCAACGCGTAGCAGGTCTCAACCGAATGTTACATACAGTAGCTCACGAAAGTATTCGAACGCTTCCAATCTACATCGTTAACAAATAAAATACACCCGTTGGGTTTAAGTTTTCAAAATAAGATTGTAAATAAAGACACATAAGAGTCTTGAGAATGTATAAGTAAAATTACAAAAAAATCTGACAACACATACAGGATTCACAGGGAATTGAGTATAAACATACGGTTTACGGACGTCACAAAAGTATTCGAACGCGTAGACAAGAAGCGTATTTCTAGTGATTGAAATGTAAACATTACACTTTAGTCGATTCCGAGACATCGTGTGGTTCATACAGATTTCGTAGAGTATAATCTTTCATAGTTATTCTAATCATGAGCACGAAAAAATCAGAAACCAGTAAATGTGAACGTGAATTAATATTGTAGTTGCATAATGAAAATAAATCTTATCTTGAAATTGCCAAATTATTAAATCGAAGTAAATCTACGATACATTATATAGTAAAAAAGTCGAAAACTGAAGGTAATATTACAAACAAGAAGCGTACAGGACGTCCAAAGAAGTTAACGCCCAGAGAGGAGAAAATGATTATACGTGAAATTAAGAAAAATCCAAGCACATCTGCACCAAAACTTGTGGGGATTGTTGCAAATAATTTTGGGAAAGATGTACATCCCGAACTGTGTCGTAGGGTTCTGCGGAGTAATGATTACCATGGAAGAATACCACGAAAAAAGCCATATATCAGTAAAATTAATAAAAAGAAAAGACTAACGTTTGCAAAAATGTATATTGATAAGGATATTTCATTTTGGAATAAAGTTATTTTCTCGGATGAAAGTAAGTTTAATATTTTCGGTTCGGATGGACAGCATTATGTGTGGCGAAAGATCAACACAGCATTGCAAATACAGAATATGATTCCAACTGTGAAACACGGAGGTGGCTCAGTGATGGTATGGGGGTGTATGGCGGCGAATGGAACGGGAAATCTTGTTTTTATTGACGGAATTATGGATAAGTACAAATATCTGAATATTTTGAAACAAAATTTGAAACAAAGTGCAATTAAATTGAACCTATTGGATGATTTCTACTTCCAACAGGACAACGATCCTAAACATACAGCTGGGATTGTAAAGGAATGGATCATATATAATACCCCGCATACACTACAAACTCCTCCGCAAAGCCCTGACATAAATCCTATAGAACATTTATGGGCCGAAATTGCAAGAAAACTTATGAATTTTGACATAACGTCCAAGGAAGTGTTAAAAACCAAAATAATAGAAATATGGAATTCCATTGAAAAAAAGACAACGGAAAAACTTGTATATAGTATGTAAAGCCGGCTAAGACACGTTATTGATGCCAAAGGAGGACCAACCAGATATTAACATCAAACAATTCAAGATTTATTCGTACGTTCGAATACTTTTGTGACATCCGAAAACGGTATGTTTATACTCAATGCCTTGTGAATCCCGTATGTGTTGTCAGATTTTTTTGTAATTTTACTTATACATTCTCAAGACTCCTATGTGTCTTTACTTACAATCTTATTTTGAAAACTTAAACCTAACAAGTGTATTTTATTTGTTAACGATGTAGATTGGAAGCGTTCGAATACTTTCGTGAGCTACTGTATTCGCACTGAGCCTAGAAGTCGAGCGTTACGCTTAGTTCACACACGATCTTCGAACCCGTGACACTGATCATGGTCAACCAACCGAGCGTCGAACACCTCTGCACACGGCAAGGTGAATACAATACGGATCACACGGATCCGCGCGCGTCTAAGGCAGGACCTGTCGGAATAGCCTTACTGACGGTCCTCCGACAGGTTCGGGACGAAACGCGATTCCTTTCCATTCTAGTCCCAAATCCTCCGTCTCCGTTGAAACAGTTGCTCAATATTAAATTGGCGGGCAACAATCGCGAAGTACGTCGCGAACAGGTACCACGGTAATGATCAATGAAACCTGGAAACTGCCCGGGGATTTTAAACGCAATGTCGCGGCAGCTCTTTCTGCCGCTTCATTTGCGTCTCGCATAAAGTCGTAACGTTCGCCCGAGCTCTATTGTTCTCTCTCCTGCATTCAACGAAGGGTCACACAGGCCACGGTCCGATGGGGGCTCCGGGGAAAAGGAATGGAACGGGATAAAAGGAGAAATAGCAACGGGCTCGTTCGAACAAACACGTTGCGTCCAATAAGCGTCCGGCCCCGACGGGAATGTCGAGTATAATTTCTGCTTTACGATACCGACGCAGTCCACAAGACTGCGATGGAATGTAAACGGTAAAATAGCCGGTGTGATAAGAGATACGGCAAGTCGAGGGTCTGGGGAAGGCGTTGAACGCTTGTACGACGGCCCTCGATGGTTGTTTATGCTGACGGGGGTGTAAGTGTCCATCGTGATTTTGTACAGAGTGGTCCCTTGTTCGCGGCACGATAAAGAGGCCGGGCTAGTCCAGAAGGAAAATACGAAAATACAGAAACGAAATTTTGCCGCACTTTCTCCATCGGAAAATCAAATTCCTCCCGTCTCTCCGCTCTCCGTCTATACCTACAGGCATTCGTGGCGGGTTTTTCTATCGAAATGGACCCGTGCGAAACAAATTTTTGTACGGGAATGCTGGACAGTGTCCACCAGTTGTACTATCTGGTCGGTCATCGACAGTACAGTTTATCGGTAGATTTTTTTAAACTTTGTTTCATACTCGTCTATCTTGAAATAAGTGGCCGCCCTTCTCGTAACAGACTGTCGGTGTCCACGTAAATCTATTTTCTGGTTTATCGCCTTTGTAATGAGATAGTACCGTGTGCCGTCACGTGGTACAGCGTTAAACTTTATTAAGATCGTAAGTTCGTTGGATTGAGCCATATAAAACGTTGTAAATAAAACTTCCTCAGTATAATCACTATTACCCAGACTGCGGATCTTTATACAGTTGCGCAGATTCCGGAAAATAAATTCCAGTAAAATACAGATTTTACTAACCCGGAGACACTCCACAATATTTGAACCCGTTTGTATAAGTCTGTTAAACAACAATCCGCTCGTTGTACTTACTGGAATGATCGTTTACATGTGAAAAATGTGTGTAAAAGATTTTATTGTTCAAGAACATCTGGTACTTGGTACGGTACAAATGACCTATAAAAATTGCACGCCGTCCGTTGGACGGTGCGAGCGCATCCTTACAAACTAATTGCATTGTCAGAAATAGCACCGGTTAACATTGAAAAAAGAAAAAAACGACAAAATATACATAGATCAACATCAAAAATATAGGCGCGCCGGCCACAAACGCGCTAATCCCGTAACCATGTTACTCGACTATTTAAGGTAATTAGGTATTTTGAAGTATCAGACTCGTTCCGTCGGACCCGTTTTCGATCAAGAAAACGGTGGTCGACACAACGAACATCTACATCTCGTACGAGATCCGTGAATCGATTGTACATCAGCCGTTTAACAAATTTAACGATACCAACACACACACACGCACACGCACGCACACACACACGCGCGCGTCCTCTCCCCGCATCCTCGATCGGACAATCACGCGATCCCCATCGCGCCTGATTATTTTTTATTCGTTTACTTTTTCTGATTTTTTCCCGTTTTGACGACACGACGAAACCCGTACGCTATCGTGCTCGATTAGCAGCCGATTTCATCTAGCGTGGACTGTTAGTCGAGGCGTCGCATAAAATTCCCTCCGCCAAACACGTCCGAGTGACGTTCGTTATTTGCACATGTTCTTCAATTGTATTCGCAGGATCTTTCCGCTCGGGCTTTTCGGGATGCTGTCCACGAACGTCACTCCACCTGCAATAATAAATCGTTTAGTTATTCATCGGGTTCCATTGGTTGAAATATATGAAATGATCTATGAGAATTTTATGATTCTTCATTTCACAATTATCGAAAAATGTAGTCTTGTCGTCAGAAGAAAGTGATGTGCCCAGTTAGTCAAATCTGTTTTGCGCAATGTTTGTATCATACTTTGCGAGCAAAAGGCGATCAATTTGCGTACGAAACCATGCTTGGAGCAGAATTTGGCCCCTATTCGACTGCAAAGTTCCATATCAAATTGGGGCCAAACCTTGGCTTCGTTATAGAAAACAGGACGGCCGCAGCAAAACCTTGATCTACGAGTACATATCGGGCAAAATCGGAGTAAACCTTGCTGTAGAAGGAAAAATCGAATCTTATTTAAACTTCTAAGTTATAGAATTCTAAGTTTCATGTATTTTCAAGCATTTAATTCCATTCTCCCTCCGACAGCAATGTTTACTCTTAGAACATGGTTAGATTCGCTTTTAGCGCGACCGATCTGCCCTCTGTAACAAAGCCAAGGTTTGGCCTCGATTTGGATCTGATTTGGCATGGAATTCTGCCAGCTCAATACTCAAATACTCGATCGAAATTTGTAGACAAATTTTGGTGGCAAATTCATAGCAAATTGGGACTGTAGTTAGAAACATTCCAGATCTCTGCCACAATTAAATATTAATTGCAGCACAATATAATGTGGACATCAAGGTTTAATACAGGAGACCTTTTCTGGACCGTTCACAGGGGTCAAGTTAGTCACGGTCATGTTACCTTGCAGCTCTTTGTAACTCGCTACTTTTCCCTTTACGTAGTTCTGCAAGTCCTGTGCTTTCGGCGATGTGCCTTGCTTCGCCAAAATGAAGGCTTTTGGCACTTCACCGCATCTTTCGTCTGGTACACCAATCACAGCCGCTTCTTCAACTTCCGGGTGACTTCTCAACAGTGCTTCGAGCTCCGCTGGTGCAACCTACAACCGATTTTGCATATACGATTCGTTAAAATATTGAACGGTTATTATTATTATAAATTACATATTACATATTACTTAGTGTATTCCAATAAAAACTGTGTTTAATTTCGATTTTAGAAAGGATTCCGAACGAGCCACTACAACAACGCAGTGGGTTCAGGGTTAAGGCAACCATTCTCACCTGGAACCCTTTAACCTTGATCAGCTCCTTCAGCCTGTCCGTGACGAAGAAATCAAGATCATCGTCATAGTAAGCAATGTCACCGGTCTTTAACCAGCCGTCTTCCATTATGTCTTTCGTCGCTGCCTCGTTGTTCAAGTAGCCTTTCATAACGTGAGGTCCTCTGATCCAGATCTCGCCGTTCTCGCCCGACCTGGTGATATCTTTGTTCGTGATGGGATCCACTAATCTCGCGTCGCATCCTGATACATTTTTACCGATGCTGCCTGGTTTCAATCCTGACACCTCGAAGAAACAGACCGGCGAGGTCTCTGTCATCCCGTATCCTGATCAACAAATCCAACAGGACTCGATTAACTTCATTAGTTTTATTGGGACACACGACGCAGCGGCATTATGATAATAAAACGATCGAATAAAAGAAATCACCTTCGAGTGTTTCTTTTCGAGCTGAAGATTTAATTGCCAAGAGCTTTCCGATAATCGGCATTGAACAATACCCTGAAGCGCTGAGAGTCAAATGAAAAATCAATTCTTGTTAGAACTTCTAATCTACTATTATTGAGAATGTTAGAATGCGTTTATGGAACTACTGATTTTTCAAACTATAATTTCCGCGACGCAGGGATGATCGATCCTCAAGATTAACTTGCCTTGGCAGAACTTGAGCATGTCGTTATTCATCTCGAATTTGTCGTAGAACCTCTGGACGTCCATTTCCGACAAGGGTGCTGCTCCGATGATCGCATGATGAATGTTCTGCAATAATTCCTTCTTCACGTAAGGAGAAGCGTTCAGGAACAGCAACAACGGTGGAACCATGTAAATTCCAGTCGTCTGCAAAAGAAAGTTCCACAACCATGGTTAGCTACCTTAAAAAAAAACACAATCTCTGTCGAAAAAAAAAAATAGAGAAACACCTTATTCGTCGCCAGGACTTTCAAAAACAGCTCCGGTACAAATTTCGGAACTGTAATGATCTTCGTCCCCGTGGAAAGTCGTGGCAAAGTTAAACTGTTCAACCCAAAGATGTGGAAGAATGGCAGGATTAATGGAATCACTTCTTGGAAGTCGGCTGAAAAGGAATATAGTTAATTTGTCAGACTGGAAAATTATAATATACGAAATATTAATATATATTATACACAAAATATTAATATAATATTCCCTTACGAGAAGAGAACGCCCATATCCTTTCGGAGACAGTTTGCTCGGTCATTTCCATGTTGGAGACCAAATTTTTGTGAGTCAGCATCACACCTTTTGGCAAGCCTGTCGTCCCGCTCGAGTAGGGCAGTATAGCAACATCGTTGACATTGTCGTGGCTGGGCTTCAGGGGTGGCAATGACTTTCCGCGGGTAATAAGATCCTGAAAGAATTAGCAGCTTCTAGATGACTGGTTTCGTTCACAATTTACTGAATTTTGAAGAATCCTGGAGACGTTCCATGTGTCCCAAAACGCCTTGTTTTCAGTTATTAAAATTATAAAGATTCTTTTATGGGAAATTATTCAGTAAAAATGCTTTATTCGAACACACATTATAAGAGAACTTGCAAATTATTGTAATAAAATCAATCTAATCAACTTTCTCAGACAACATAGCCCAGTCACTTTTATTTTGTTTATAGAAAACAGCACATTTCACAATTACCGTTCTATAAAATTAAATTGAAAGTAAGTATTCTAAATTATGGTTGAAGATGTGCACAAATAAGGGAATCGTTCGTTAATTACAATGCTCACCATGAACGGTATTACGCCCGTCGGTAACGGTCCAGTGCCGTCATCGATGACCAAGAAGGGTGTACCCGGCGCAACGCCGGTTTTCGCTGCAGCTGCGACATTCTTCGCGATCTCTGTCACAGTAATGATAACCTTCGCCCCGGAGTCTTTCAGTTGTCTCGAGATTTCCTCTAGAAAATGAAATTGTTCAATGATCACCGCCGTTTCATCCGCATGCACAAGGTTACATGAGAAAATATGCAAACGCGTCCGAACTCCATACGATTGGCGGATAAACTTTACTGCGCAGTAAAAGGCGGGAAATTTTCATAAATCTCTCGGGTAACGTGCTCGTAAATGTTCGCAACAGTTGCGGTACACATTATAGTCAATCGTAGTACGAATCAACATAGTTATGTCCAGTAAATCGCGATACTTGATTATGATTAATTAAATGGTATTTAAATTGTTATCCGGATGTTACCTGAGGAATTTATCAGTGCCTGATGGAGCTATTAATAAATAATTAATTTTATTTAATAGTAATTATTAAAATTATTGAGGGCAGAAATCAATGTCAATTCAACTTCTGTTTCGTGCAAACGGTGCAGAAAAACTATACTGTGAGACAGAAATAAAATCGTACGTCACACACAAAGGTTTCATATATCCGAAAGAATTTGAAGAACGAAACAAACGAAGAAATGTGTATACGCAGATGTGAATTAAACGAGTTGTAACACGTTCAGCTGCAGATACAGTGAATTCTCTATATATGTCGTTGAGGCATGGCAGATGAATGTCGCGGAATTATCCATACTTCCGCGGATTATACCCCGTGAGGACAGTATTTGTCGCTGTGACTTTGACATATAAAATATAGGACAAGTATATGTTTACACTTCGGCGCGGATCATAGAATAGTGGAGGATAAACGACATCAAGACCCGTGTTGCTGACATATATACAGTGGCCGAAATAATGATAGGTTCACTATCCGCGTCGGCTGATTTACTGTGTTTATTTCTGTTTACATTGTTGGAACTGTACTGTAGCGTTTGTTATTGTTGTACAAGAGTGTGCCCTACCCACTGTGTAAACAGTCACTCAAATATCAAAAGCGTTAGTGTAAAGACATACCTCTTTAGGTAATATATTGAAAATTATCGTGTACAGGATACGAAATAATCTTAGGTTCACGGTGAAATATTTAAAAAATACTTTTGTCAGTCCATTTTTTTGAACATTTTTGTAAGGTAAGTACAAAGACTTATAACCTTCACACATTTCGAAAAATATTTTATGTTCGTTTAATACTTTTAGAGCATAATGGGGCGTGGAAAACCGTTAAATGATGGTGAAAAGGGCCAAATTATTGCTTTCCATAATATGGGTCTCTCAAACAGAGAAATTTCAAGGAGGATTGAAAGATCATTAAATGTAATTAATCATTTTTTACAATTACAAGAAAAATACGGCACTAAAAAATCTACGGCCCGTCCAAAAAAATTAAGTCAAAGGGCGAAAGGGAAGATTCTTCAAGAAGCACGACAAAACAAACTTAATGCGTCTAAAATAAAAATAAAATTAGACTTGCCAGTTGGTGTTCGACGTGTACAGCAAGTTTTAAGATCGAGTGGAACACTTAAATACACTAAAAGGGCAAAAAAACCGCCATTAACGAAATTTCACAAAGAAGAACGTTTAAAATTTGCGGAAAATCACATGTCGTGGACCGAAAAATGGAAAACGGTGATATTCTCAGACGAGAAGAAATTTAATTTAGATGGCCCTGACGGGTTTCAATATTATTAGCACGATCTGCGTGACCAAAAGGAAATAAAAATGACAAGAGTCCATGGAGGAGGGTGTGTAATGATTTGGGCTGCATTCGGATACAACGGCAAGACCCCGATAATTTGGTTTCCACCAAAAGCTAATGCCGAAAAATATCAGAAAATACTAGAACATGACCTGGATCAGCATGGAGACGAAATTGGTGGGCCTAATTTAATATTTCAGCACGATAATGCAGCAATACATCGTGCAAAAACTATTAAAACTTGGTTTGAGACAATAAAAGTTGAAGTTTTACCTTGGCCATCAAGAAGTCCCGATTTAAATCCCATAGAAAACCTTTGGGGAATCTTAGCAAGGAAGGTATACGCCAATGGAAGCAATATTCTAGAGTGTCTGAATTAAAAAATGGGATCAGAGAGGCATGGGCTCAAATTAAATCAGAAACATTAGAAAAATTAGTTGAGACAATGCCACGTAGAATGTTTGAAGTTATTAGAAACAAAGGAGGACCAACTAAGTATTAAATTATTTTTATTTCTGTATTTACTAAATTCTTTATGCAAAAATATATAATGAACCTATGTTTATTTCGCCCATAAGTTTCTAGTTTTGTAATATAAAATTTGTAACAGACAGTAATAAACATTATGTTATTCAATTGAACTGGGTATTTTGTTAATTATATTAGAAAGAATAAATAATAATAAATAAAATCAAAAATATAACATAAAAAACATTTTTATGTCAGCCAGTTAAACTGAACCTATCATTATTTCGGCCACTGTATATAGAGAATTCACTGTATATCTTCTAATTTTAACGATTTACTAGTGCATCATTCAACAAAAGCAAAACTTTTTCGAAATGAACAGCCACAGATTGGAAAATATACTTCCGTGCGTAGTATGCGATTTCGCTGATCATTTGCTATAATTATGCGCGCAATGTTTTCAGTATAGCCTGTCTAAAGGTCGACCGGTCGAGTTTAGTGGCGCCGATAGCCTTCGCGGCAATCAACGAGATAATACATCAAATCGCATTTGATCCGATATCGTAATAACCAGGCTTCCCCGATCGAACTCACCAGGTGTGTAGTACGGATTGACAGTGGTGACGACCAAATCGGCCTCCATACTGCCGAGCAAGGCGAGAATCGCTTCGGGATAATTCGGCGATATCAAGGCGACCACGTCCCCTTTTCTCAAACCGATGTTCAGCAAACTTCTAGCGATGTAATTAGCAGCGTCCCTCGCCTGGCTGTACGTGTACTTTCGTCCGGTCACCGAGCATACCTGAAACGGCGTCATCGATTGCATTAGAGCAATGACATGCGGGATTTTGCTTCGTGGCGGATACTGCTCGCGTGACTATACCGCGCCGAGACAGCATTAGCGAAAAGATTATAGTGTTCGAAGGTTCGTTAGATCAATGTGATTGAAATGCTGCCTCCATTCCCGTCGACCGACATCGTTGCAGGAAATTACTCTACATTAATTTTCCTAACTTCCTTCCACAGACGAACTTGGGAATTAGTTGCGTATATACCAAGTAACAAATAAATTGCCGATTTTTAACAGCAACGTTAAACAAACGCGACTGTTATCTAAATAGGTTTATTGATAGCAGTAAGCACCATTGTAATCAGCGTTGTGAAAAACTTTTCAAATAAAGTTTTGGGGAGACATCTTATGGATGATATAAACTGTGGACTATATGGACATTTTTCAGAAAAAAAATTCCAGTATTCAATGGAAAATTGTGACGTATTCTGTGATTTGTGGCCATAACAATTATTTTTCCGCGAAGAGTATCGCGACGAGAAATAATAGTAATCTATCAGGCTCCAAAGTCCGATTGATGTGTCATTGTAGCACTTAAGGCAGTATCTTATCTATGATTCGCATCGAAATACTTTAATTTACTTAAGAGTCATCCAACGGAATTAGGAAACACGTACGGGAAGTGAATACTACGTTGCGGATCATCTGAACACATGTTGATCGAAACGAAGTTGAATATCGAATCTATTTGGGCATTTGATAAAATTGCAACAATTATCGCATCTGTGGAGAACGCTTGAATAATCACGTAACAAACAAAACAAAGTTTAGCATCGAATCAACACGGAGTAAATGATGAATAATTAATGAACCGAACTACAGTTAATTAATTCAATCTATAAATACAGTTCACACGTAAATTCGATCGAACAGTTTCATTCGGAATTGACGTTATCCAATAAATTTTACGTTATTCGCGTTTCGTCAACCGGCAAAGGATTCCTAAAAATTTCGATGCACCTAACACGAGTTCAAAAGTCACTCGACGATGTAGAAAAAAAAAACAATTTTCGTTCAACGCACCAAAGCGGTTTTGTCGGCGTAGTCCTGGAGGTTCCTCCAGACGTAATCGTGCGTGAACATATCCTGGAAAGTGTATTCCCCATACGGTGAGAAGAACACCCGTTTCCCATTCTCGTTCTCGATGACTTTCTGCTGGGTCCGCGTGGACGCGCATCTCGCAGATCGATTCAAAATCTTCGCTCCTTCCGGCAGGTTTCCAAGCCTCCTAGCGTAACGCAGAATCTGTCTAATGCTGGTCATCTTGATGGTTTATCTTCTCTTTCTTTTTTTTTTGCTATTTTTCTGACGATCAAGTAGTGTCTCAGCAATTCATCGAGGCGATCGGCCGCTGGAAAAGAAAATATCGAATTAGTCCGTGGCGAAAGCCGCTTTCTAGTCAGCGCATAATGCGCGCGTGGGATGCACTGGGGAATGTAGGCCAGTCCCGGGACCACGGAGTGGGGAAAAATGCACGCGAGACGATGCAGACGCCGTTCCGGGCCGCGCCGCGCCGCGCTGCTGCATTCTCAATGCAATTGATAGCGTCGCGAATCGCTCGAGCCTCAACAGAGTAATTACTAAGGAAATTTGTCTCGCAAAGATAGGAAGAGAAATCTCGAACATCAACGTGTTTGTGTACACATACGTGTTGACAATAGTCATTTTGTGTTGTGTGCGAAGGGAGTCGAGTTGATTTTATACACATTGTTCTTTCAAATTTTTATATACCCTGTTAAAATAAGACACAAGGTCTGATTGCATATAGGCTGTGGATTTTTATGGAAAATAAAAATTGTCTGTATAAATCGCAAGAAATAACAATTATATAGAAACATTCCCCTTCTTTAAATCACCTTAAGAAGATGAAAATAATATACAGTGATTTTTCTCTATATACGTCGCCAAGGCCTGGACGATAAACGTCGCGGAATTATCCCCACTACTGCAGGGTGTACCACGTAAGAGGCATCGGACGCCGAGGAGTGTAAACATAACACAGGGTATGTCTCCTGGACGATGCCGTGTTGTTGACATATATCGAGAATTCACTGTATTGACGTTAAACCGTCCTTGACCTCCCGGAGTCATTTCGAAGGCCAATTTCATGAAAACTGACTCACTTAGAAAAGATAGCTTGGACGAAACACAAACCGTATAGTTTTCGAATTAATATGGTAAACGGGCAGCTCTATTCACGGTCAGGTTTATACATGATTGTTGCATGTACATACACTCTATTGTTCGCCTACCGGCTAACAAAGGGGCTGGTCGCGCGAGCCATGCAAATGAAATCTGCAATTTCCTTGGGCTGCTTATCTATGGAGTAAAATTTTTTTCATAACGAAGACTTTAAGGGCTGTTTTCGCCCTTCCAACATGGACGCCGGTCGATAAAGAAAAATACGTGTCAAACATATATCCGAAAACTATCCGTTCACATAAATTTCATCAAAATTGATTGCTTCCAAATTCGGTGCACATCTCACCAAGTACACTACACTCCGAGGCTGCGAAAAGTTGCGTTGGTTAGGGGACGAAGTAGTGTGTGACGTCAAACGCAGACAGGATATTGACTTAAATGATCGGGTGGCCTAGCGTCAACTTTGTTCCCTCTCCGCGTACCTCCCTTTCCCCCACCAGCCAAATTTCGCCATTGGACTTCAGCCACGAGCAATTAGCAAAATCATCGTTCTTAATTACTGCGTCGTTGGCGATAAGATCGTAGAAATTACAAGTCGTGGAATTAATCTCTGCAGTTTATTCGGCATACGTTCGAACAAACCATTGTTCGACATCGAAATTGAAGAATACAAGAATTTATAGAGACTCTTTAGCACTAGATGTACGGGTACCCGGCAAAATGACGGTGATCGGTGATTCCCACAAAATGGCAGTGATCATGGAGGTTGTAGCTCGGTGCAAGAGGATCGGAAAAGTACCGTTAAAAAAGAACGGTAGCGTTAAACAGAGACGGCAGAGTCCTCGAGCTGCAAGTCGATTTGGATCCGATTACAGCGGGGAACAACGATGCCAAGGTCCGCGTCAGAAACTGATCAGAACGTAACGGTCTCTATCGGATCGAAGCTAAAGGAATTCCGGGACACGGAGATAGAACGAAAGAGCGCCGCGAAGCGTCGAATTTAGACGTTGATCGCCGACGAACAGTCCAGAGGACACGTACAATGGGTACAAAGTACAATCGGCTCGGCTGTTATCGGCCTCTGACACCTTAGCCTACCTATGTACATGTCTCCGTCATATTAAATACCGAACGCTTTCTCCCGGTGATAACACCGGGAGTCGAGTCAGCTAAATCATCGACGGCTACACGGCACACCGTCACTTACATATATAATATTGCCTAATGACTCCTAAACTTCAGATTGGCAAAGTAAAAATTGTGTCCATGTGTTATGGGAAACGGGAGCAACTCGACGCGTTCGCTACCATCGTCACAAATATGTAGCAGTTTACTTGAGTATAGTTAAATTAATTCTATATACCTTGTTGTCTAATGTTATAATTTTGTAAATAATTCGGTTCATAACTTTCGTCACAGATGTGTAGCCACCACGATTTTGTATATCACGTAAAGCAAATCAAATTAAGTTTGTGCACGCCATTATATAAAATTCGGCTGAACTTCACTTTCTGGGACCAACAATTTTTCACTTTTTTATATATATAATCCTGTAGATCTTGATGAGAAAATGCTATAAATCGAAGTTTTAAGACGAGGAATTCGTTGATTCAAAAGTTATGCGTGTTTAAAGTTGACCGATTTCTTACGTTCAAGCGACTATAGGTAATATTGATCATAGCTAATATGACACGCTAATTGCACGTTCGACCGAAACGTTGACGATGATACAGTCACTTACGTATCTCCTGAAAGGTGTCCTGTTGAGTACTCGCGTGATCGGCTCTCCCTAGAGAGACGGGGTATTCGAAAAGCATGTCCTCACGATGAAAAAAAAACTCACTTACGTATCTTTTATTTGCAAACACGGATAAGTATTGATTGGGCCATGAAACTATGTGTATTGAGAGAGTTGTTTTTTAATGACTCTTGCTTTTAAAAGTGGGTTCATCGAAATGAACGAAAACCAATCCCTCGGTTATCAAAAATAGAAAGTCAGAGCTAAGCTATTCAGTATACTGGACATACGCTGGGAAAAACATTTGCTGACCTTCGACTTTGCGACAATGTGCGATATACAACTATCGCTGTACTATGATTTATGCGCATTTTCGCTAATTTACTCCGAATTAATACATAATATTTGCATTTACTGCATTCGAAGTGTTATTGAGTACGTGCTCGCTGTCGTACATGTATGTTCGTCGATATCTGGTAAATCATTCACCGATTATCTCATCATTTTTGAAAGTCTATAGGCCACAGTCCACAATTTAAGAATTTCTAAAGAGATCTTTCGGTAACAATAGCAAATTCAATCGTGAGCCAACAAGGACAACAAACAGGACGTCAATCAGCAAATCTAATCATTTCGATTGTAATTATTATGTGAGGAAGTTTGTTTAAGCTTCCCTATGGTACTGCACAATTGTTAAAAATCCTATTTGTAGGCGTTTGGTACATAAGGAGTAAACGCAATTTTCACCTGGCATAAAAATGTACAGTCCGCTATAGAAGACAACAGCGAATAGAATTGAAAAGAAACGATCCAAGAACATAATACAATTGTAATTAAAGTTGTACTAACAAAGATGTCACTCAGAGCTAGAAGTAAAATCTTGGTGCCATCAGTTGCAGCTGCAACAACTTTCATCTTATATAAAAATTTGATAAAAAAATCAATCAGCAGAAGTGACACTCGATGCGAGTGCAATCTGCGGCAGTTTCCATGCAGAGGGTTCAGCCAGAGTGCAACGAGGGGTGCATAATTATCGGCGTATCGTGAAAATTCGTGCGAGTGCTGGCGCCACTGGCCGGATCTCGTAATCGTGCCACAGCCTTAAATAACATTACCAGCAACCGACGCATTTCCACGGAACGAACATGCTGTACTCGCTGGCAGTCGTTGACACGAGGCAAGATAGTTATAAAGTACATCGCTGAACGAATGCACGTGCCGCCGCGTTCTCCTTGGACAACGCTGTATCTCGTATATCTAGCCAATTTATTTATCGTTAGGTTGTTAGGAATATGTATGGAAGTATTAATTTTAGTATATAATCGTTGGAGCGTCAAACATTCTAAAAGTTGGAAAAGTGGAAAAAACAAAGTACACCAATCTTCGGAAGAACAGAATTTTTCGGGGACCGTTACTATTTGTCAGTTTCAAGATTATATCAATAAATTTAAGGCGGTTTCAGGCAAAATTTACGAGCACCACAGCCGTAGTCTGAACTTTCAAGAGCTCGTATAAAATATTCCGTGGGGTTCCAAGGAAATTTGTAGGAAGGGTCAGCGATTCAGGGGGTCCAGTACTAGCGGGAAAGTTGTCCGTATCGTTATCTCGGTATGGAAAATGCACCGGATGCGGGGGAGGCGATGGACGTAGTAAACCAGATATATGTGCATCTGAAAAAAGATTGTAGATGGACGAGCCTTCGCTGACAAATCGGCAACACCCATCCGCGCCGTTCCCGATAAAAACCGATCAGGGATATCTGCCGGCGAGAGTCAGACGTTTCTTGACAAATCGTTCCATTCACGCGGCTTATCTTTGCCCCTAACGCAATCGAAATTATTCGCCAAGACCGAAAAGTCCATTTTTCTGCGAGTCCATCGCCGGAGAGATTAAATAATGCTCGAAATTTTATTCAACAACGCCAACGTGATTTTGCACACTTAGATCTGAGATTTACACTTCAAATCTCGATATTAATTATCAATTTCACCTTCTTAACACCAATAAATCACGAAAGAAATTTCTACTTCACCACCTATCGCTCGCAATTAATGCAACTACTGAGGTCAAGATGTGTCACAATTATTTTTAAGTCTGAACGAAATTTCCAAAACAGTTTAGCCAATATCTGTGAGAAAATTGAACGATTTTCTGCTTCATGAGCCATTTGGGTTCGATGTTTCTTGCGGTTGTTAAGTTCAGCAATCAACGAGTGAATGGCGCTGTATAATGCAGGAGCGAGTTTTATAATTTTGTTTTTGTTTGGATTCTTGAAATGGAGCGGCCCGTAGACGCGTAATGCGTCATTGTAAACCAATACTTAGTTTCTTTATTGATTCCACGTATTTACGAGCTGTCGACGTCCACTTTTTCCAACGACTCGCAGGTTGCTATTAATCGACACGTATCAGCGTTCCGCTATTGTCACTCGATAAATACATTACGTGTTGCAGTGGACTTAGACCCGGTACTCGATGACGAGAATAATTAACTCACGCACTGTTTTGAAGTCTTGTCACAATGTACTGATTACTTAGTATGTACCAGATTGGACTAAAAATATACAGTCAAACATGTTTTTGTGCGGTAGATAGGGATCGCATAAAAGAAACCGCATAAAAAAATTCCGAAACTCCATAAATAGCCATAACAAATAATTTTTTACAACATATTAAAAAAGAGTCTCACTTAAAAACTATGTTAAAGATTTACGAAATAGCGAGAAAGTGCTTTCCAAACAAAATAAATAATTAAATTACACTTGGGAACATTAAAAAAAAAATTTAATACTATCTCAGTTCGGTCATTTTTGTCATGAGAAGATCTACTTTCTGCTCGATATAAGCATACACTGCCGCTCAAAAGTATGTGAACACCTTTTCAAGTGGAATAACTTTTTAAAAATTGGTCCAAATGACTTGACTTGATAATGATTTTTCAACTTTTTTATCTGAGCCTATAACGATAATCTAAAAAATGCGTTTTGTTGATTTCGGTAACTTGCATGCATAATGAAAATTTCATCGAAATCGGTCAACGTTGCAATGAGCTACAAACGTATCAAGATGAGAGTTTAAGGGTGAAAGTCGCAGATTTTCTACCTTGCCAGGTAATTTCGCCCTTATGTGATCATCTTGAAACGTTTCTAGCTCATTGCAACATTGACCGATTTTTATGAAATTTTCAGTATGCATATAAGTTATTGAAATCTACAAAACGCATTTTTTAAATTATCGTCATAAGATGAGATGAAAAAGTTGAAAAACATCATTTTTAAATTTATTTATCATTCCAACCAATTGCAATCTAAAAAACAACTTTGTTTAGGCATTCTCTAGCAAACTAGTCGGTCTAACATCTGAAAAAGATTCAAGTCAATTGGACCAATTTTAAAAAAGTTATTCCGCTTGAAAAGGTGTCAACATACTTTCCGCCGCGAGTGTACTTATCCGAGTCATACTGTAATCGAACTGAGAATGAAAAACTTCGAAATCGATTAGACACTGTTTCGACTGAAAAGACTTTTCTACCAAATTCTCTCGAGTTATTTGCATCCGGGATAAATATACTAATAAGAGCACACCATCGTGGACACAGAACCTATTCGCGACACGATGCAATTGGAGCATGAGTGACAAACTTCAATAACGGTCCTCGTCTTGATTCGACCGTTTTCACAATTATAGGCAGATGCTTCTCTTATATACAATTTATATTTATACAATAAATATACAAAATTACGAAAAAACGATAAATATACAAAATTATATTATTGCGATCAGAGCAAGAAGAAAGAACCGTGTATGTTCGTCCGAGGTTTTCGAGGAAGACTCTACACCGCAGATAAAGAAACTTGTCCTCAGTACAATGCAACCGGGCCACAAACAAAAAGCATGAATACCGATTTTGCTCGTCTGCACACGGCCGCGTCTTCGACCATAAAAATCAAACAATTTCAGCAAGTTTTCCCTACAAATTTCCACTAAAATATGGTCTCCATAGAAGGCAGATAGATTTCACCGTGTTCCCGATCGATCCCCTCTCGCGAGTAACCTGTTGCACTTGTCGTCCCGACGCGACAGACAACCGGACCGGGACCAGTCTTCGGCGCGAGGAAAATGTTCGGCTAACGAGGAGAAAGTTTACCTGTTTCGACACTCGAAATCAGTGGTGCACACTGGTCCCGAAACCAACGGAAACCGGGAGAACGTGAAAGCGTGTCCCGAAATTTCTGATCTAGGTGTGCGTGTGTGTACGCCGGATCGTTGACCCCGGTGACTCGTCTGTTTGTTGTCTGTCACACAGTCCGCCAGGTATAGTATCGGTATCCGACCGGCGGCGCAGTGATTGTGTGAAAGGGAGCGAACGCACTCTACGGGAACGGTACACCGTGGCTGAGAAACCGCGTGCGACTACCGCGGCTGTTTTCAGTGACAGACTACGGTATCCTCCGGCAAACTGGCTGAACTTCTACTACGCCGTTACCATTCCCCTTCCCCGATCGCGCTCTGGCCAGACGAACGCTCTCGGTCGCTGTAAGAGGCGTGCACAAGGCTCGCCGAGACGAGTACAGAGGATTTTACATTCCCGAGGAGAGCTATTCGTGTACAACGAACCCTGCGTGCAGTGCTGTCATTTGACCGGCGATCAGCCCTCCATCCTTCGATCGATCGATGAACCGGAAAGATTTTACACTTTCGATAATTCTTGCGAATAGACTGCAGATCTTTATGCGAAGCAACCCGGACCCAGTGCACAGTGACCTCAATGTGCCTTATTTCAGGCCAATAGGGGTCTGTTTCCATAAAAACAAATTAACCCCTTGCCCTACAATATCGAGTCATACTCGTGATGAAGATTCAGGGACATAGTCTAATAAATATGTACGTTGTTAATTTCTTTAAACCGAAATAAAATTCTATTTCGGCGTTCTTAACACGACGAGCCCGGCATCGGTCTTTGGGGACCGACAGTGGACTTCTCGTTTGGACAGCGTCGGTCCGTGGGACCGACAGTATCAAAGTTAAAAAATTAATATAGTACTTTATTTATTTATCTCTGTTCATTCCAACCGTCTGAAATATCGCTGTTAAGTGCTCGCTCGCTGCCGGCTGAACGGAAAGGACAGCAATATCGGCGCCGCGCGGGTTCAACGTGTTAATGTACATCCATTGGAGAACATTTGTTAAGTCCGTCAATTTTTTCTCATTCCTTTTTTATGCTAATGGCCGAAAGATATAAAAGAAACCGATATTTCGGCTCCAAAATCATTTTGCAAATAATCAAGATTTTTCATTTCTTTCGGTTCGGACCGCCACTGCATTCATACTGATAAACATTTCTTGGTTTCGAATCAGTAGAGAGACCGAAATCATGGAAACTGCCGCGGCCCACGTTTATCAAAACATTATAAACAAATATGCAACTGATGTGATTTCGATTATTCTTACTTTCTGAACATGTGTGTGTTCACAACTCGTACGGATCTAGAAATATATACGTACGCCTATAGAAATAAAAGCACAATCTCAAACACACGAACAAACGGAAAAGATCGTGCAGTTTCGTGCACAGATTGGAGGATCGTGATAGAAATAAACATGTCACGAACAGTTCTCAACAGTCGTAAACACAGGTAGTAATTTTTATTTCCGGTTCGCAGCGAATTCGAGACAACACGAATTCCAGCGACTTGAGAACGGTCGCTCGTTGCAGTGCTCGAAAAGCTGATTAACCGCGGTTGCAAGTTATGTAATTGAATCGTGCGGATTTCGTTACTCGGATTACATAATCGATATAATGCTTGCCTCGGCCTACCGAGGAAAAGCAATCATCTCCGTGCAGAAAACATCGCGACCGAGTCCGTTCGAACAATAATCGAGGTCAGAGACGAGGATACGGTCTGCCCTCTCGCAACCCGTCGACGAAATTTCTGTCTCGACGAGAAGAGAGAACGGTTATCGTTCGTCGACAAGACGTGGCACCTCGTCGACGACGGTACCTCGACGAACTAAAGCCCTGGCCGTCTGTGACGATGATTATAAGTATCAGGAAGGAAGCTCGATTCTTGATTAGAGCACGCGTTCGTGACTTACTGTCACAGGCTTTAATCCCAGACGAGAAAAAACGCGCGAATAAACACTTTGCGAAAGTTGAGTGCAAAGTTCCATGCTCGACATCAGCATAAATCAGATACAGTGCACCACAACAAACAACGCTTATCACCGGTTTTTGAATTAGCGGCATTTTTAAATTGTGGTACGAGAGGTCTAAGGTTAAGAATCTCTAGGCGATCATAATTTCTGTAAATCGAAATTTCTTGAATACCTCCATTCTAAACTAACATTTCTCTGACACTTTAAATACACTTCCGTGGAAAATATGATAGTTTGTAGACTGTCGAGAAAAATGACTAGATCAAATAGAAAACGGTAAAAACATGTGAAAATTTTAAAGGACTGTTCGATTATTTCAAACTGATAAAAATTATCAAGCAAAGAAATGAATGCTTCTCGTGCTATCTCACGATCAATGCAAATTTTATTCTGCATAAAAATCCGCAGTCTAATAGTTCGTATTGCTTTAAAATTATTGTAAAATAAAAATGGAAATTACGATGGAAAGTTTCAACCCCTCGAATGATAATTTTCTTTAAAAGAAAAATGATATTGTGAGAATTTCTTTAAATTCTTTTGAAGATTTGAATTTCGTAGCTCTGAACTATAATACTTCGAAGTACTTATATTTTTACGGAATTTTTAGGAGAATCCTAATATGATAGTTACGGCATAATATGCACAGTATTATACCATTCGAGGGTTGAATAAGGCCAAAGTGGGAAGGTTCAAAGAGCCTAGCCGATTAAGATGGTCAAAACTGCCCTTAGAGGTTTTTCAATGATTAATGAACCATTCGAAAGCTGACCAAGAAAAACCCCTCTGAGCAAAATTTCAACCCTCTATCTTGCCCGTGAGGGTAGTTACAGGGTAAATTAGATTTCGCGCTTTTCCGTGCATTTTCCGCACTCTGATGCTTTCTAAAATTCTGAAAAAAAATGTGACTTTTTTTTTATCCTAAATCAGAGTTTTGAGAATTTTTTCAGATTTTTTTGTTGCAAACTGTGGTCGTAAAAAATGAAAAAATCGGAACAATGTACATACATTTCTCAAAAATATGAAAACATGCTGTTCTACTGTTTAGTGCCCTGATAAAGTACTATAACAAGCAGTGTCGTCCATTTTTTTTAGATTTTTTTTTTTTGTGGGACATCATTGTTAAAAACAACAAAAACCGAATTTTTTTCGACGTTTCTCCTATTAGGAGAAATGTTTTGCAAGAATATGAATAACTATTGGAATATCGGTCTCAATCTAGTTGATGGTATAATTCATCTCTTTGATGGTCCCAGCAAGTGACAAGTAACAATTTTCATTTACCCTGCAAGTTCGCTTTTTTGAAAGTTTCAGAGTATTTTTCTTCGGGGAGGTGTAGAAGTTCGAAGGTTGGTTTCTGGACTGTTGCGAAACTCGATTAAGCCTGGATCCATCGTGCAACGTTTTCTCCCGTTTTCCATCGCGGTACGCATTTAACTCGAACCGACTGCGCTCGGCACGTTGCCGAGTCGTCGTTGCGTCGGCGCGCCGTCATTGACGCCGACTCCGACGATCTCCGACGCGTCCAGGACCGTACGACGAACCATCGAATTGACATTTCAAAAGTTTCCAATCCACACGAGCTCTCACCATCATCTCCGCACACGGCCACTACAGAATCTCCCTCGAAACACCTCATTTTCTCCACGATCCTCCGGCGAACAACCTTTCTGAAACAAGCAAATACAAACTCTCCGCTCGCAGACCTTAATTACGATACAACAACTATATTTTACAGCCTCGCGTTACCTTCGTATAATGGAATTACGTTGCATAACGGAGATGCACAATCGGATATAAATAGAACAGTTTTCGATGGAAGATAAGATAAGCATCTACCTTGCAGATGAATATCATGATCAGCCAATGCAAACAGCATTCCGTCGCGTCAACAGATGCCGAAAGCGTCGAAAGTTTTCCATCCTTTTTCGAGACTGATAATTAGAGAATTTAGCGGGTGGACGATAAAACGTTGAACGGTGTCGCGTCTCCAATGTTTGATAATATCTTCGATAAATTCACGGTGATGATCACGAGCGCCCCCGTTGGGTGCAGCCCTGCGCGTAGGGTGACTCCGCCGCCATGTCGACGTTCACCCCTATAGTTGGTGCACGCCGCAACCCCCGATACGTTCCCAGTTGACCGTGAATAGAGAACGGGGCGGATTTCGCGGAGGAAAAAGTTCGGGCTAGTTTCAAGTCTGGTTTTGTGAAGAATAATCGCTCGCAGTAGCCGACGTGCCGGTTCCGTCGCGGCTGGTCGCACTCGCGAGGAGTATCTGGGCTATGAATGAAGACCCAACCCTTTCATCTCGAGGTAATTAACGGGGAACGGTTTTGACGGGTGGCTGGTTGGTCAACCGATGCGCCAGAATGGTCATCTTTTTCTACACGTCGCCGGGATTGCGTCATTGCGAATCAATTTTTTCTTGGCCCCGTCGAGATCGGACGGACGTCGAACGATCGATTTATCAGGGAGCCCCCCGTGAGAGCTGCGGAACGATGACGAAAGTAATCCGAGTGCGTGAATATTCATTCTCTCGCCAACTATAATATCATTTCTCTTTTTCTTTCTTTCTCTCTAACCCCCTCACACTCTCTGAAACCGTTCTCTTCTTTTTCTCTCCACCGTGTGTGTGTGTGTGTCGTTTAAAATTATATTCTCGCTCGCGTGGCACGACCGTGTTTTGCCCGTGGATTCGCGGCCGCCGGACACCCGGTTCGCGAACAACGCACACGACGTCGAAAGACGTCACACACCGCGAAATCTAGGACAACAGATTTCACACAGTGTTGAGAACGACGCATTTATCACGGGTACGTCCGACGCACGAACACACCGCTTCGGATAGAAACGTGCCACGGGCACGCACGTTCTGCTTCTTCTCTTCACTACCCCTCGACAAACGACTGAAAAAAAATATATATATATCGGACACGGACCGTACACAGAATTTTTGCATCCCCTCCCCTCTCTAACGGAAACGATATCAATCTGAATGTTATGGGACCATGTAGTGTTCTCATCCAAACAGAAACAGAGACTAAAACCACACTCGCCAAAAAAAAAAAGATCAATAAACAAAAATCTACCCGACGACGGAGACATTGGTGTGAACGTGGTCTTTTACATTTCGTAGGTATTGATAGTGTTACTCTTGTCCGTAATCCCCTGGCCAGGACCCAGCGTCTTTAAAATATCATGCCCCCGCGATCGAGCGTCCGTGGTGAGAAGGATAGTCCAGAAGGTAACGATACAACCCCAATTTACTTTTAGTCTGGTAGAACAATTGGTGCGCAGCGACGAGCATAGTTCTGTGTAGATTGCACCCCCGGTGACACGGGTTTAGATTATTGTGTGGTTAGCCGTGTGAAACGATGTTGGCTCGAAAGCTCCGCTGCCTCTGGCAAGGCGACCCGTTCAGCTCTGTCGAGATTTCAGAGATGGATGCCCATCCTGAAGAAGTATCAGGTAGAGCTGCCACTCGAGTGCCCGTTCCACGAGAGCCGGGACATTTTCCGGCCGCAGCAGAAGGCCAAACACCAGCACAGACCGTCGCAATGGACCTGCGGACTATGCGGCAAGTCATTCTACGCGGAGAAACACCTGGATGCTCACTTTGATAACAGACACAAGAGCAACGTTAACACGGTACGGGCACGCGTCATTTTCACCCCGGATCACGAACTACATTCATCGTTCGAGCTTGCCTGTCAGGAACTCTTCGTTTTCCTCGCGACACCTTTGCAACCAGCGCTTGTTTCAACAACAATGCTCGTAGTTATAGCGTTCCATTAATGATAATCTTGTACACTGTACGAAAGGATACTGGAAAGTTACAAATTCTTCGAATGTCACATTGTTCTAATTTTAAGTAGGATCGCGTACAATGTTAATTTGATTTTCCTTATGTTGAACGGAAAATGTGTGACACTGGTCATAAACGTGTTAACACCTACCAACGACTATTCCATAATTTTTTAAAGCCATGGAGTTTTTAATAGACCTTCCAATAGTAACAGTAACTTCAGTCATAAACCAACAACTCACCCTCAACGTAATCTAATAACTTCGTTTGAGATTATTGTATAAAAGGAGATTTTTAAGCTTCCATTTTGGTACAGCACTATTATTGAAAAGCGTATCATAAGCTTCCTGTAGATAAAGTGTTAACTCTTCAGGGGAGACGCTCGACTCTCGGCTTAAGTTGATTAATTAGACTTTTTCGTATTTCCCACAACTTCGAAGAAGCAAACAGTAACAAATAGACCGCGGATTTTGTACGTTTATAGGAAAAATGAGCAGATGAAAAATGAAATGAATTTGACCGGCATATTATTTACAAGCTATTGAAATGATTATTGATCTGTTTTCATGTAACTCCCTTTTCTTGTAATTGATGCGATCAATGATCGTCAATGATTTGAATGAATTAAGTTCGATAAATTTCACTTCGTTGTGACACAATATCCATATTGGCATAAACTGTATTGTACAATAGAACCTCGATTATGTGAACTAGACAGGGAAACGCGTGTTCGAATAATAGAACAGTTACTTAGTTACAGTACTAGATTCAATCTTTATTGATTTGCTCAATGTGTTGTTCCTGAAAACGCTTTAGATCGGGCTATTTTAGCATTCAGCGGGATGGGGTAATAGAAAATTCGGTTAATCGAGGCTCTACTGTATTTACGTTGATTGTGGTACAATTTTGGGCATTTACTTGCCATTCAGATTGTTTCGTATCTTTATGCCATTTCTCTACACAAATAATTACAATTTGATGTGCGTTAATCTTCTTTCGATAGACGCATCATTGAACAGCAGTGTAGTGAACATTGAAAAGATAAATTGTATCTTCTAATTCGCCTTCCAATTAAATCGCAAGTTAGAACGAAGTTTCTCTTTGACCCAGCAGAAGGGTGTCACCGTGTCATTCGGCACAGGGGGTGAATAGTTCAAGGTGTCGATTGATTATCCTCTTCAATACAATTGGTGACGCAAACCCGTCACTGTAATGCATTCTTGCATCGTTGCATCGTCAATATAAAATTTCAAATACCAATTTTTCGCAAATACACGCAAATGGAGCATCGAGTATCTCAAAGCCTGATCCAGTGTTTGCTTGTACTACTTATTATTCAGACACACAATTTAAGGGTTCGTATTTATGCGACAAAAGAAGGATTCCTGAAGGTTGTTAACACGCTCGATACCTGTCAAAATTAGCCAAAAACGTGGAATAAAATTTTATTGTCCACAGTTTCGGTTCCAAGAAAATCGAATTTAATGTGTCCGGTTAAAACCAGTCATTCTACTTCTTGCGTATACTTGTGCATGCGAACATGGCAACGAAGATGATACCATAATTTGTTAAAAAAAATCTACGAAACAGAGAGCAGAAAGACGAACAGAGAAAAAATGATGGCCACCTAATATGTTCCCAGTCAACCCAGAAAAAAAAACCCTCTGATCGATCAAACTGCAAGCGACTTGACATCCGACATTTGCATTTCCAAATAAAAAGCTATAAATACCGTTACCAAGGGAAGCTTTGATAACTAGACTGTGGATTTTATGCATTCACGGCAACGTGAAATACATAACAGACATTGGAAGAATCTGAGAATAATAACCCATTACGCACCATGATCCTGATTTGAGATCATGCACATGGATTGCATTAAGGAATGGCATAAAAGGAACTAAACCGTATTCCAAGCACCGTCATCCCCAAATGGGGATATTTTATCAATCGATCAGAAGAATAATTAATCTTTCAAATTTAATTTAACCTTTGGCGTAAATCGTCTTGAATGGATAAATACTAACCATCTAGAGTAAAAATTTAAAAGATTTGGTACTCAACGGGTTAAGCGAATAAATACATTTCTATTGCACTCCCGCGTCATACAATGTATACAGAACATTTTTATTTTGCACAAAGGTCCGCAGTCTACCGATAGCGAACATACTAATAAATAAAAAAAGAGTTTCACAGAGGAGCGTACCTGCTGATGATACAAATTCCCTGAGCAGGCGGAGGACGCGGTGTGCCTGGCGGACTATTGCGACATCATGCGCTGCGACGTCCTGGGCAACCGTGACTTCGAGAGCTCGCTGGTGGACGACGAGCCAGGACATCACAGCACGGACATCCAGGTGTGGAAAGAGAACACGGAGCAACGTTCGACCTCGGTGATCGAGTGCAACCTGCGTAGTTTGTCGAGGACGCAGCCGGTTGAGAAGTTGTGCACGATGCCGGACGGCGGGGCCGTCAGGAACTTCCAACAGTACTGTCATCGGGAAGACAACGGGGCCCTTGAGAATCACCGGTTGCCGGGGACGGCGTACTACGTTGAGATCGCCGGGCCCGACAATAAAAGCAATGCATGCGACAACGAGGACGACGAGGACGACGAGGACGACGAGGACGACGAGGAGAACCTGGTCGAAGCCGCGTTGCCCGCCGTGGACAAGAAGCAGAGACGCAAAAGCCTCCACCTGAGGAAGCTCAAGTCCAACTGCAAGCCCGAGGAGTTGCAGAAGCTGAAGCTGCAGTGCGAAGTTAGTTGGGGACAAGGGGATTTGATAAGGAACATTGATCCTTCGGACTGCGGATTTCATGCTTTATGACAAAAATGTGTAGGCGAAGCAAAAATAGTGGCATTATCAAAAGATTGTAAGAATTCTAATTTATTATTTGCGACTTGTCAGAACTTCTTTATTCAGAAAAAAGTGTATGCAGGTCCTGTTACTTGCGATCGGTGCACACAATTTTTATTTTGCATAAAGATCCGCAGTCTGGTCTTGACAAAACTACATTCATTCCGGTTTCCCGGAATTTTGGCTCGAATATAAGTTTCAATGAAGAAGCTTGTCTATGAAATTCTTTTGAAAATATTTTTCTAATTTCGATAATTAAAACTGAAGACACGAAAAGGTCAGAAACAAATAATTTTGTGGCGTGTTCGGTGGTTCTGGTGTTAAGCCTGCTGTTTCGAGTCGAAAGAACTGAAGAACATTGTCCTCTTAAATGTCATTGAACATCTTCCGAATTGTTTGAAATGGTTCCATTCAGTTCTTGAACTCGCTAGCTAGGAGATTGTCTAAAACTCGAGTCGAAACTCGTTTTAGTATGTTCTCGTGACTGTGTGTTTGTTGTATAAAGTCTAGTCAAATTTCTGCGAACCCTTCAGTCGCAGAAACTCGTATTCGTCTAGATACAAATCTTATCAACCAACGATAAGGATTGTCGGCTTAGAGACGTGGTAAAGCTTGATTCTTTGGAAACGATGCGATTATTAACACTAGGTTTAAAAAGCACTGAAAGTGACTATTTTAAAAAAATATATTTTAAAAATAACAAGAATGTGCTTCCCAAATTTTTAGACTTTTTTTTAAATAACATATACCCAAAGAAATAAATTTGTTGAATAATTCATGGATCTTCTTTAGAATCATAATAATTGTAAATTAAAGATATTAGAACTCGTCATTTTGATGAGTCCTGTAAACCTAGTGTTAAATAGGACCATTTCTCTGAAACGATCATATTATGACTAAAGAAATAGAAACTGTACAAATATATCTTTTATGGAAAGTGATTCTGTCTCAACAATGAGCTAAATAGAGGACGAGGAGCTTAAAGAATGGACGTTGAAGAAATTCTGCATGCGATTGAAGTACAGGTACTAGTCACTGTTTAAAGGTTTCGATCCCCGTATAAACACTTGACTAATTGATTCCGATTAATTAGAGGCAACCCTTGTAGAAAGTGAACAGTATCCTCTGTCTAGATCTAATTTCTAGTGTAATTATTAAGTTATCTATGATGTGCATCGAGACGCTTTCAGGTAATCGATACAGATTGCAGTTCGTAAAGTATCTAGACTATGGCTGTAAAATTGCAATTACCATCAGCATCACTATAGTCGAACAATCGAGACTTTTCAGCTTTGAGTTTGCTTGAAATATCTTTTCTGATGAAGTATGCGCTCGAACAAGGCTCGATTCATGTCTGGTTCTTGTAGTAAGGGTTAATGTTAATTATGGTTGCAGTAATCACGATGATAATTTTTGTTATCTTTGTAATGTCGACAGATATTGGTCCGCGACTGCATTGCTGGGCTTCTGACGAACCTCTCGGTGCGGGACTTTCAAGAAATCGAAGGTACGTGGCTGCATAGCAATCGATAAAGTTGGAGGTACAGGGAAATCACTGGCACAAAGTCTACCGACGCTAGATTCGATTGAGAACAATTTAAGTCGAGAACAGGATTGGGTAATTATTAATATTATTAATTGGTGCACAGTCATTTTTTACTCTTTGGATTTGAATTAGACTTTAAAATCTGCATTTCAATTGTTCAAGAAGAGTTCTTCAATATCTTCGATGGGTTAGCAAAATAATAAAAGTCAGAGTTGTGCTAGTTGTGCAGAAAGGTGTATTTAAAGTGCAATGTGAAACCCAGTTTCCTAGATTTTGGATGTGAAAGTTGATATTACTTTTCTTTCTCTAAAAACGGCGATTTACACTTTTATGCAACAAAAACTTGAGGATTTGTCTGAAGTTTTAACATTGAAAAGTTTTAAGATTTGACTCGAGATTTGCTAGAGGTGCTAGAGGTTCAGAACTATCGCTTGGTGAAGCGTGGCTCAGAGAATTTGTGTCGGTGCTTTAGCCACGACCGTAACTCGATGTGTCCGAGATTAGTATTTATGTTATTGGTAAGGCCTCGTATGGGGTTTTAGGGGAGCTAAACCGCGCGATATGCTGGTATCTCAGCTGCGACAGGTACTGGGAGGACACGAAGAGGCAACAGAGGCACACACCTTGGTACCTGCTCACTATTTTTCTGACTATTCTGTCCACGTCGATTTATGCATGCTACTATGTCATCTGGGTCCTGTTCAAGTACGTACGTCGAATCCAAATACTTCTCAACATTCTGAAGCATGCATGCTATCAAACTGCATACACTGTAATCTCATGAATATTTCTTCAAGTTATAGATTAAACAGAACAACAAGAAGATCTGAGAGAATTATTTCTATCCGCAGCTTGTTAATTTTTCAATCCATGTAGAAAATTTTCTAGCCAGTGTGAACCCATACGTGTTCCCACGATGCACTGGTGGTTTAGCGTAAACGAATCGATACTCGAACGTTAAAATTGGTGTAATAGCGTTGGACGAACACATTTCCAACGATTTATCTTCGTTCTACATTTACCGAAGCGCAGCGATAAGAGAGCAGTAAATTCTGGCAGGATTTAACAATTTGCCGCTACGGTCGACGTGTTCGAAATAATCGACGCGTTTAATACTGTGCCCAAGGTCTTTTATAACAGCATACAAATATAAAAGAAAAAAGAAAACAGTCCCAGTTTCTCACGTCAACGCGTTAATCGATATTGTTTGTCGCTAAATTTCTCCTCCCAACGAAACGCAAAAGATAAGATCGTATTTGTAAACACGATCGCGTCCTTTTAAAGGATGTCACCTCGTATTCTGTGTAATCATTTCTTCAAACGACTCCCAGACTCCGACATACAATATCTATCGAGCGATACTCGTATTATCGTAACGTGTCATTTATCGCAAAGAATGGTTCAGTTCGTTGCATTCGAGTGCATGTTTATCCGCCTGGAAAGCGACTGATAAACATTTGTACGATACAAAAATTCCGTCACAAAAGTGGACATTGCAATAATGAAATTGTATAGAAGTGATGTGACTGGAACAATAAGTCGATATCTATTCGGTTTCGCAAAGGGAAATGAAAAATCATTGTGTGTGTGTGTGTGTGTGAGTGAGTGAGTGAGTGAGTGAGTGAGTGAGTGAGAGAGAGAGAGAGAGAGAGAGAGAGAGAGCTACTACGCACACGAAGATAAACTCACTGAATATTGCAAGAGGCCTATTAACATTGTTTCAATGCGGCCGTAGAATGAAAAATGTCTACAACGAATAATCAACTATACGTGTTTTGCAGTCATAAATCTTAATCTCGTGCGTCGGCAGTCGATTATAATTCTTGATGTTAAAAAAAATTTACTTCAAAAAATTGTTCGTACACAAAGACAGTCTGTACAGATGAACTAAAATTAACATTCTACGGATATGCTGCTTGCGTCAACCAGCTTCACGGCGTATACAACTTTATTTTTCTGAATTAGTTACACAGATGCGACACACGGAAAGAATACAATCGACGCGTTTGCAAGAAATAGTTTAAAAATATTGCAACTCTAGTGGAAGTTAACCGTGTACAGTTTCGAATGTGGCCTTTAAAATGTTTAAGATTCTAAATGTCTTGGAAGCCTTGAAAGCATTGACGTTGCGCGTAGAGACATACTGTAAGCCAGACTGTAATATTGATCATGATTCATAACACCATCTTGCTAATGTCCTCCCACTCATTCAAGCATTGAATGAAGAAGGCCTTTAAAAAATTACAGGCTAACAATCGCCAAGACATTCCAGATTCGTTGCAAAAATATATTCACTGTGTATCGTTTAAAAATTATCGAGGTTGCAAAGTTCAAATTAAAATAATGAAAAAGTTTCGATCATTCGAGGTAACTGAACAAATGTTGCTACATATTAACAGATCTTCTCAGTTGCAGTGTATAGCCTTTAAACATTGCCAAGGTTCCCAGAGTCCCAATTAAAGCAATTAAAAAGTTGCGATAACTCGAGGTAATTAAAAGTTCAGTGCAATATGTTAACAGAGTTTTCTGTAGTCCCAGTTGAAGCAATTAAAAATAGATGTAGACATCAGAATATGACAGACATCATCTCCTCAATTTCATTGTATCGAGCAGAAACAATTAAAAAGTCATTCGAATTAATTGGAAGTTCATTGCTACATTGTAACAACTACGATCACTTCCATTCCGCTGTCTACCCTTTAAAATTGTCAAGACTCTCAGGGTTCCAATCGAAACAATTAATAAGTCTCGATCCTTCGATACATGTCAACAGACACGATCTCTTCAGCTTCGCTATGTATTTTCTAAAAATTGTCGAGGTTCTACGAGTTCGAATTAAAGCAAAGATAAATCTCCAGACATGATTGGAAGCTCGCTGCTACAAGTATGTTAGAAAATCCGATCTTTTCAGTTCCGCGGACGAAGACAGACTAGACGGAACCGGAAGTCTGCACTACAATGACGGAGATCTAGCAGCTGCGTCGTCGTTGCACGATCCGAGTGGTTCTGGGGAGGGTAGGTCGAGCGAACGAAGGAAATGCGATCTTGGAGACGAGAAGCTGCCCGGTTCGAACGAGGACATGCCTGACCATTACATTTACGTATCCTACCCACCAGAGCTAAAGCGGCGATTACTGGAGAGGTAAATAGACTGAGAAAATATCGACTAAATCGGCAGACGATCGTTCACCGAAATCGTACAGTGATCCCCCTGATTACAGCTGCTACAACAGAACCACTCGACTCTGAACGGGCTTGGGCCACGATCGAGAAACACGGCGAGCGACTCGATCTCCTTTCTGAATTTTCCTCCCCCGAATCTTCGTGTTTTCTATACCAACTGTGGGAATAAATTGTAAGATGTACACAAGATGCCTGCCTCTTCACTCTTACCCCTCCTCCAATCTTTAAAAGTACTATCTTCCATCTGCAATCCGTGGGTGAGTCACTGGAACTTTTAACCGAGTGACTTTTCAATGATAAACATTTAGCGAGACGCAGCGTAAGACAAACACAATTGACATAACAACAATTGCGCCATAAGCAACGTAAATACAGTGTAGTTTAGACTGGCAGACATGCTACATCGAAAGAGGTACTTGTATTAAATTCAAAGTGTTGAAACTGCCTACAATGTCCGAGCTCGGCGTCTTTGTACTTGCGCAGAGATAAATCAATATAAAACTATCTAAAAATAGGAAACACGGAAACGATTGTAAAAGTAGACCAGAACTAAGTATTCAGTTGATGACGCAAGGGTAGGTTTTGAATCTGATCAATCTTTCACGGGCCATTTCAAAGTATAATCTAATTAATCACTTCTTCGGAGATTAGCGATTGAAAGAAAAAGAAATAACCGAGCCTCTTTTTAACATAATAATCACTGAGAAGCCTGCAGATATGCTTGCAAATGCTTGTAAACAAAGTAGTAATCTTTCTGCTTCGTTTTCGACCGATAAGGAGATTGCAAACTGTCCGACGTTTGCTGACCTAAACGAAGGCACTTTGGCCTATAATGAACGGGTGCGGGTAATGAACCACCTCGTTCGTTCTCTCAACTTTATTGAACCACAAAGACTCTAGAACCAGTAAGTCATTTTAATGGACCCGTCGGAGTCCCGCTGCGTGTCCATCACGCTGGACTGTCGAACCAATCGACGCACGCTGGCGCCACTCGGTCTCTGTTGCTCCTCCAACAGCCTCTGAGGAATGGCGATAGGTTGTTCAGGCACCTCGTGCATCTCCATCGTCTCTCTGGCTGATAGATCCTCGTAGGAAGCTGCTGCGGACGAAGGTCTAAAAGAGGGAAAGACTATAATACATTCCTATCCATGGCTGTGCACGATGGACACACCTAAACGACTCGAATAATTCAGACGTTCAGTCCAACTACGTAGCTTCAGACTCTGCTGGTCTAACAGAAACTCATGGCTCCATTTCTGATTGCTTACGAGCATGATTCTAGACCATTGGGAGATTATAAGGGAGACATTGTGCTAAATCTAGAGTGAACTCCACTGGTTCGCGTATATAGTAGAGGATCATGCATACTTTATGATGATTCCACTAAGTTTCGAGCATAGTTCTAGAACACTAGGAGATCATGAGTGGACTTTACACCGGCATTAGGTCATATCTATAGGAAAGATTCTTGGAAGACATAAGCTCCAGAGTAATAGGAGATCATACAAACTTTATATGGTGATTTCACTAACTGTAGAGCATAGTTCTAGAGTACTAGGAGATCATCGGGGAACTTTATGCCCGCTATTGTGCTCAATCTATAGCAGAGTTTACCGATTACTGGAAAACAGGTACGGCTCCAGTGTAGGAGGGGATTATACAAACTTTATGTTAATGTCACTAACGTTTGGAGCGTCGAATCAGGGCAATAGGAGATCATAATGGACCTTTAGGGTGACACTAACTAGATTTAGAAGATTGTCCTAGAATAACAGGGGATTATAATGGAGCTTTATAGAGGCTCGAATTCAACATAACAGTGTTCCAAGGTAACAGGAGATCATATTGGAATGGTAACATTCTGGGAAACTTATGGACCCTGGTTGAGGAATGAGTTCTACAAGTGATCATAAGAGCTTATTTTCCCTAATTCTTCCCTGCAGATGTAAATCTAAATTATAAATGTCCCACAGAACTACTCCATTTTGAGGATGCTGGAAACCCAGCCAACACTAAAACCAACGTTTCAGTAGCTATATCTACCCCTAACTTCGGAGGACAAGGGACATACAAATTGACAAGGAGTCGAGGTCTATAAATAGGCTGATCAAATGACAACTCGGGACCCGCTACCAACGACTCGTACTTTATTGGAACGCAACGGAAGCAGTCGGCACAGGTCCAATCCTTCCCGAACAGCTCCCCCTCTTCGACAGTCTGGGGCAATCGATGATGCAGCGTCTCGGGCAACCGCAGGCCAGACAGTCCACCGATCACAGAGACGCATCCCAGTATCACGAGGGGCAAGACCAAGTTCTCTTTACCCTGCAAATGACGTAAATGACGCTCGATCCCGGACTGACCGAGGCCGAGCTTTGCCCCGATAAGCTTATTTACGATCACTCACCAGATAAGTAACAAAAGGAATGATGATAAGTCCGAGACCACTGATGTAAGCCGAAAAGCCGATCGCTACGCCGCGCAGTTGCGTGGGGTAAAGTTCACCCGCGAACGGATATATTATTAGGAAAGAGGCCGATATCGCCGATTTTGACAGCAGGAACAGAATCAGCGTGAGCACTACTGCGTCTAGAAGAAATCGCAATTGAACAGTCATGATGAACAGTGATAGCAGCTTGATGACGCTTTCGACCAGATATTCTTGTCGAGTTCTTGTTCTCGTTGAACGTTTGGCACTTTGCTTTCTTGATGAATGAATAAGCATGCACGAAATACTTTATATTTTCTAAGAAAACATATCAAATTGGTTGATGAGGGGTTTTCTGTCGCTTTAGCATGTTGACTGCCGCGTGGATTTTGTGTGTTTCATCAAGGGTCAAGGGTAGTCACGTGACTTCTGCAGAGTCAGCAGATCGGTAGCTGCTGTACAATTCCCATTCACAGCTATCAGACACAGACTTCAGATCTGTCTTGGTCTTGATCCGACGGGTCTGCAGTCTATGACTAAACTTGTCACATTTTTTGCTCTATATTATCAATATCGTAAATTCTGACGCCAGAAATGGAACGAAAGTTTTTGGCTTTATTTCTCAGTGAATCACGAAAAAATATGGCTCAGTTTTTAGCTAGAGATATTTTTTAGTGGGCGCTACCCTCGGTTTCATCCAGAAAACTCATCCAATGGGATAAAAATGCTTCGATTCCACGGTATGTACATCGTCAATTTTTGGCATAATTCTAACGCTTATATTACAAAATACCTACATAATTTCGTCAGCTCATAACCAGCGTGCACTGCATTGAACCTCCCTCTTTCGAATGAGCCCTTCCCCACGTAAAATATTCTCATATCAAGACGAAAACTTTCCTCCCGTGAAACCATTTTCCACCTATTTTTGTCGGTAACGTGGCCACTCTACCTTACCGCGGATCTACAGAGACTTGGCCCTTAATAATTACTTTCAATTACTTGACAATGGAGTTTGCATCTCACACTATGATCTAGTTCGTTTCAGAACGAATAAATTGACATTCAGTGACATTAATTTTATGACAATCGTTTTCAAGCAAATGTGATCACCGTAGCAATGAACGTGTTATCAATCATTTTGAAATCCAAGTGTTCCCAGCACGAATTTCATTTAAATATCGAGAGATATCGATGAAAAGTGCTAAACATTGTATAGTTCCATCTCAAGCGTCATCAGTTGATGGATTAGGGGAAGTTAGGGTACCAGTCGAGAGGAGTACAGTGGCGATGCAGGAGACGCCAGCGACAACCATGCACAGACAAAGGGGCCATCGACGACCCCATCGATCCATCACCACCCAACAAGCCATGTAGCTGGGAATTTCTGCGAGGGATGAAAAGAAAAAGCTCAGATGCTCCTCGTTCCCCAACGCTGGCCCGTAATACGACAAGCCAACGTACACCATGTTGTTGGCGAACCTGTGGGCCAAGAACTGTGTTCGATAAACTGTTTCTCTTAGGTCATCTCATAAATTGTGTCGTATCTCATTAAACTGCATGTGTACGTACATCAATATTTTATCTCTTGATTTTTGTCTATCTGAAATGTTCATTCGAGACATTTAGAACGCTATTTTTCTTCACGATTATTGAGATTGTAAAGACGCTTCCATGAAGAATTATTCAACGAACTCATTTCTTTGGGAATATATTATATTAAAAATGGCTAAAAATTTGAATAGACATATTCTCGTTATTTCTATAATAGTCACTTTTAGCGCTCCGTAAACCTAGTGTTTAATATTCAAAGATTAAGAATTCTAACTGAGAGATTTAAAGCATTGAAAAACGACACGATTTATGGTAGGACTTAATGTTTAATTGCAACCTGAATGTCATAAATTTTTAGCTCGGATATGGAAACATCCCAATATCCCAAATGATGCTTTTAAACGGAGAATCCATTGCAAACGTTTTACGGCTTCAATCTGTTGTTGAACTTTGGATAAACTTCGCGACAAGACAATCTAGCAGTAACGTAAACACAGTCGCAGTTCAATGAAGCGTTCATATCATCAATTTCTTGATCAAGTTTACACTGCATTCCAGTCGTCAATGTCTCCCTCGACCGAAGTTCAACAGATTGCAACCAACATTCTATCGTTCCTCTAATCTCTTATCTCTGCTAATCAACTGATAATTATATAGCGAGAATTGCTTTATCGAAGTAGTTTATTGCGATCGGTCACTTGAACTTTGATTTACCAATTTAGAGTTATTAGACAGGTCTTCAGACGCATGTTTGGGGTTTTGAAGAGGGAAAGGACACCTGGCCCACTGCGTAATCGCTCTTCTTCGCTTTTAGACCGTGACATCATCATTCGCTGACGAAGTTTCTGAGTGAAAGAGGCGGGTAGCTCTTTACCATTGACTTTCGCCAGGGTTTCGAGGATGGCGTTTGCTTCTACCAGCCGACCTTTTGCCAGAAGCCATCTCGGTGACTCCGGAAGGAACCTGCAATGATCTTAGGCAGTTGAAAATGACATCGTGTGGACTAGTGTTCGTGCACAGTAGGGTGGTCTTTAATTTTTAATTCATTCAATTCTTTTTCAGCCTCCAAATTGTAACACTTTGCATCATTCTTTTCTAGGCCCGCTAGTCTTGGAGATATTCTCCTGAAATTTAGATGGTTTTCAAATCTATACTTTGATTTTACCTATGAGTCCATCCCCTAAGCCTGGATATCCTCCAATAAAAAAGATACGTGTCAAATGTTTTTAGATGATGTCCTGACGGAGTGCTGTAGCTAAGGACCACCATAATGGACAGGCACACAGACATCTACTCACCACCAATAGAGGATGTACATGAGAAAAGGCGCGCTGGTTGTTATGGCAAGCGTTCGCCAGTCTCTTATCAAGTACGTCAATCCGGCTAGCATACACAGGCCCATTGTGTAAAAGCTGCAAGTCATCACCGTCACGAACGACCGATAGTTCGGTCCGACCAGTTCCAGAGCTGTCTCGAGGAATTAGAAAAGTATTAGGTAAAAACAGGTTCCAGTTTCCAAGCGATTGTTCCTTTCGCTCGTTTATCAGTTGCTCTTACATATGATGAAGGGTATCTGATAAATGGCCGGTATGGTCAGGCCCACAACCACACGCGTCGCCGCCCATGTCCAGAAGCTATTCGATATCGACGTCAGGAATCCACCTGTGATCAGAGTCGCCAGACAGGTGAAAAAAGACAGCCTCCTGCCGATCCTAGCGAACAGTATGCGACCTGTTAGGCGATAGACTAATTTCGAAGGGAAATGATCATTGATCACGTTCTTTATTCAGATTACCTGTCGTTTAGGGTACCAAACAGATACACTCCTATAGGACCACCTGTGTTCAGGGCGACCAGGCCGATCGTTGGATAAATCGCATGATCGCAGACCAGGTCGAACTGCAAACGTTTCAACAGAGACATTGAACAATGCGTTATTAATTACTTTGAATGTTTTGTTCTAATTGGATTTCTTTTGATTTGGAGTTTTATAAGGTTGCTGCAAATGTTGAATAAATAAAGAAAAATTTAATTTTGAATGCAATCAAGAAACTTGTAGTTCGTTGACAGAATATATTGAAAAAAGTCATGTTTGTTTAATGGTACTGTAAAAAATCAGACAGTACATATGCGGCAACCTAATATTTGAACTTATAATATCTGGACTTGGAAATGAATTTTTGCGTTAATGTATCGAGTGTAGCGTAAGAGTGTCCTCAGCATCATAAATCTCAACATTTCAATTTTGATATCATTTTTTTTTCATTTTTATATCATACATTGCTTTGATGATGCGGAATTTTTCAGTCTACGAGGTCGTCACTCAAAGTGTTAATGAGATCAGATTAAAGATCGTAGATCGTTAGAGGAATAGGAACGTACATCGATGACGATCGAGGACGTTATCTCCGACATATCGTACTCCCAACCATGATCGCAGGGGACAACTGGCCACGATGAATTCGGCATTGATGGCGGTTCCGTCACGATCGATATGTTTTCCGCTGTCCAATCGATATCGTATCGTGTGCACTGGCTGTACGTTTCATTGTCGTCCTAATCATGAAACCGATTGTTACAACGAGGCAATAGAAAGCTATTATGGGAGTTAGGAGCCAAAATTGATACTCTACCAATAGCTACAACTCTACCAATCGCTTGGAAAGCGTGGAGGGTTGAAATAGGGGATGTACTTCGACAGAAGTAATTTGTCTTCAATTGACACACCTGAAACCCACGATTCTAGCGCTTAGAAAGCATACAAGGTTCAAATTAGCAATGATGAGCGTTTAAGACTTCGTTTACAAGTGGTTTATGGACCTTTCTATTAACTAGAGCTGCTACACCACCCTGATTTAACCGAGGATTATATCAAATATGATAGATCCTCGTTTATCCTAAAAATGTTGGAGAGTAATATTCTTTCTATCTACCATATCTACCTATACCTCATATATGCAATTATAATTGCACTGGCCCGGAGTTCAGATAATAGAGACGCAATTATCAGTTCTCATGACTGACAGTAACAAAAAAAAAAAATTGTTCTGTCTACTAGATACAAGAAGAAGTTCTACTGAGCAGAAACATGAAGAATATTTTGTAGATGAAATGTTCAAATACAGCTAAAAGAGGGCAGTAATCAGGATTAGGGGATTCGATCAGCTCCTTGCACCTGATGGGTCGGAATCGCGAGTCTTCTTCTACGGGACACATCCAGGTTCTCCAATCCAGGTACTTTGCACCAATGGGGTGGCGTATTGGCCATGAACAGCTGATTGAAGGCGCAAAATCCGCAAGGTAAACACGCAGGAAGACACACGAGCCAAAGGAGCTTCTTCTGATAGTTGCCGAACTCGCCGACGGTCGGCAAAAGATCGTCAAGATCGAAACCATCCTACAAAATTTCCTGCCTCTTAATCATAAATCATGACAAATATAACCGCTGATACGCACCGCTGACGAGAAATACGAATCTCTATAACATATCCATCAAGGTTCTCGATAACGAACAATACTTTGACAAATCATGGAACAAACAACTCTGTTATGATTCAAAGACGATTGTTGTTTCGCTCAATATTATCTGTGTCTATTGAGCACCGCAATCTGGCTGACCAAAGAACACCAGCTGTATTCTTATATGAAAATTTTGATAACTAGAACTAATTTGATGTTGAAGTCAATTTTACATGCAGTGAATTTCCGATATAAGTCCCTACAAGCCTCGCGTTTAGCGGTCCCTGGAACTATCTACACCACCGCGGGGTATACTCTGTGAGGGGCCAAAAAGCTCGAGGTGAAACAAGAAGACCACTACTTTCATTATCTTTTTATGGGACTTTCAACAACATATACGTTGCATTTTTTAAATGAAAATGATACCAAATACGATATCATTCGAATTACATGTACACTAATTTTCCGTTAATATAATTATAATGTAAAGCAACTTTTATCGCTCATTACACAAGTAAATGTCATCGGAATTATATCAAATTTGGTTTCATTGTAATCAGAAAAATGCCACGAATATGTTGGTGAATGTCCCATAAAATAACGAAAAATAAAGAAGCTTTGTAATTGGATTAGTAGTGGTCTTCTGGTCTCACACCGATAAACCCGATCGTGTTCGGCGAGAACCACAGATTTCGTCTAAATGTCGCACGCCACAACAGCCAAAGAAACTTATAACGCGAATTCACATCTTGTAAATTGTTTTGCACCGACAATACACGCTATCAAGATAAATTGATTGAGAAATCGTGATCCATTAAGATTCTTACGCCCCGATAACGAAAACCACCTAGCAAATCTTTGTACAGACAAATCACTTTGTTATGCATCAAGAAGCTGTCGTATTATTCGAGATTATCTACGTCCACTGTTGCATCGGCAAAATGGCTGGCCAGAGCACCCTCTAGTTACAATGGACACTTTTATAATTAGATCTAACTTGATATCAAATACAAATTTGACGTCCTAGAAGATTTTCAATCTTCGAGGATTTTGTATCTGGAAAACTAACTTGTAAGGGATCTTATCGTTCCGATCCTTATTTTGATTTCTATCGACCGCCAGCACCGAAAAACAAACAGAAAATCGCTGGTGACGCGTCAAGGCAAATGAACGTCTGTCTGAGACAACTTACATCGTCGGCGTTGGTCGTTTGCTTGTTGTTGGCAGGCTCGGCGGACTGATAATCGTCCAGGTGCTCCATTCTGTTGAACTTCGGCCACGTCCGCGGCACCGAAACGGTCGGCGATACCTTAGAAACGCGTTACGTGACGTGCATTAGCTCCCTTCCGTGGACGGTTCGACCTGTGTACGATTCGTTCCATCCTGGCCTCTTTCGTGTCCTCTTTTCGCCAGCTTGACCGTGACAATGTCCTCCACGGACCAGGTAGTCGTGGTGGTAAACGTATTTAGATAGTGTGCCAGCTCTCGCAGCTTATCTAGTCAGTTCTGGTAAGAGACGGACCCAAAAGTATGTGGTGAATTACGAGCACGTACGATATCGGCACCGAACGATTCACCTCGACTCGATCTCTATCGACCGATGCTCGACACTACCGTTCGAGGAATCTCGAAGTTACAACGGAGGATTCTGCGAAAGCGTGGCGCCCGACGAACAAGGAATCTAAAGGAATTAATCCGTGTCGTGTTTCACTTTCTCGAACTGCGGATGGGAACGATCGGATCGGGGTTTTTACTCGGGAATCCTTGATCGCGAACACACCGATATTGTTCATCTCCCGGATATAGTACATGAAGCGGTTCCGGATGCGTGAAGAAAGTTCGGTGTTCGCGCACGCATTCGCTGCGTTTCGCGCGCGGAAAAGGAAATCGAAGAAATGCCGGAGAGACGACGACTTCGGGCGACGCGTGCCACGGAGTCTGCCCTTCTAATTCAATTGGGTTAAGGGTACTTAGACAAGATTAGGAACACTGCTGACACATGCTGCGTGGCGGCCGCGATTCATTCTTTGGACACACCGCGTGACTCCTCGCGTCAGCCTGATCGACCATTCAATAACTTTCGATTATTATCCTTCGACCTTGGCCGGCCTCTCGAGCCACCGAACGCGCGCGGAACCGGTTCTTCGAACTGTTGCCACAAAATTTAGTCTTTTTTTTTTAGCAAATCAAAATGTTTCCTTGTTTCAGGAATGAACCTACTCCTGATTTTTCTAACGATATTACTAAAAAAACAATAGAACGAAGAGAGACAAATAACTGAAATTGTAAACTTTTTGGTCGAGGCAAAAGGAAACAAGCTAAGATACGCATTTCAATTGACACAAGACACAAATTAATTAAACATTTTCTTCAATGATCTTCTAAAGGGGAGAAAATATTTATATGTATTCACCGCGAAAGAAGAGAATTTTATTTGAAACTAAAAGAAAGGACTTCATCGTCGATAGCCCTTGTTTGTTCTTAAAGATTTATGAACATGATCTGCGACACGTGTCCCACACTTTTGAGATGCATTGTAGCAGCCGGTTCTCACGTGGGATAACTGTGACGCAAATGGGGAGAGGGTAGGGGGGGGGGGGTAAAAATGTGAACGGATTTTTCTATTTTTCGTACGGCATCGACGATCACGGGAATTTACAGTACCGCGTACGGCTTCATCCTGATCCGGACTAATCCAATTGATCAAGTAAAGTAAAAGAGGAGCGAACGGGCATTTGTTAGTTTCCTATCGACCGGGTGTCCAACGTTTCCCGTCCAATCGCCCAATAAAATTTTCCGCCGGTTTCGGTCCGTCGATCATGCTTTATCGAATCGACCGCGACGGGTCGAGGTGAACGATTAGTCGAAAACAGAAGGAGGGATAAAGAAAGAGCGATGCGAAAGAGCGACGGACTGGTAATAATGGCGTCACTGCGTGTGTACAGATTCAAATTGAATTTTATTCACGGTCAATTATCTCGGTTTTGTTTCTCAATTTTGTTTTCTGTGTGTATGTGTGTTTTTTCTGTTGTAGGTTCTCGCGAAACAGAAACGGAACGAAAAAGAATTTCATGCTAAAACAATCGTGTCGGAAGCAATTCGCGTTCCGGCCGATCGATAAGAGTCTCGCCATTTTCTCGAATCGGCAACGAGACATTGCATTTTCTTTTTTCTTTTTTGTTTCTTTTGCTTTTTCGTGGGGTAAGATTTTTAGCGTCGTTCTTTTCGTTTCTTTCTGTTCAAGACGACGAATTGAAGATTGCGATGTTAATAGCAGATCGAAATGATATCGTATGGCACTGTCGCTTGGCGATTCGTAATTAATATCGGTGTTTCTTGCACACAGTGAGGAGTACAGCCAGCCACATTAATGTTTTCGCGAGAACCGATCGGCGCCCGCAAACAGATCCGAACGAACCCGCGAAATCGTTCGCCGATAGCACCGAGATAAGAGATTGATTGGCCGAAAAAAGTGGAAGAAAGACAGATGGAACATAAACGTGAAACGGATTCGCTCGTTTTCTCGCTCGCACGCGAACTTTGAATTTTTGCGCGCGAGCTCACTGTTTTTCGTTTGCCAACTCTTTCGCCCCTTATCTTTCGTTTACGAGAGGATTCCTCGCTGTGTCTCCGTACCATTAATGTGACCGATCCATACACGTTTCTTTTGTTTTTTTTTTTGTGTTTTCGAGCACACAGTATTCCCCATATGGGAATTTATTCGCCTCTCCCAATCACTCCACGATCGCTCTCTGCCACTCAGATTCAAGCGATACAGCCGAAGTCACATAGTCGTTGTCATTTAAAAATCCTTTCACAATGAACACAGCTTCTCGCAAGACCACACGACTCTGACGCAGCAAACCGAAAAGTAAACGTGGAAAAAACACGATTCGAGACAAACTCGAGCCGGCATATCCAGTATGCCGCACCCTCTCCTATTCTGCGACTTTTATCAGGCGAACGAGAAAGAAGATCGCCTGGTCATGGTTACGCAGAATAAATCTCATTTTCTAACAAAATAAAGATCCGTCGCGAGAATGTTTTTGAGCATTACAATCTGCTCTAGTTTACAGTCAGTTGGTGGCTCGCTTCTGTAAGGACAGCCACCTCGATCTCGTATCGATAACAAAAATAATCTGTCGAGTGCATCCACAGGCATCTTCTTCGTCGATTATAATATGGTCAAAAGTACCGCGACCACGGGTCATATAATTTATTAAAAATTATCTTGACTCGGTCTAAATAATTCTACGCTTCGAAGTCACCCAATTAATTGTTGGAGCAATTTCTTCTAGAAATTGCTAGACTAATTTCTTCTACAAAATTGCTGGGAAAATTTTTCTTATAAAATTGCTGGGACAATTTTGTTAACGAAACCTTTCATTGTCCATACAACAGTCTAAAAACTTGGTACCCGAGACCAAGGCACCAAGCCATATTGGATACTCAGAATCTTGTTAACCTCTCAGCTGTGCACAAAGTGTACATCAAGAAATGACAATTCTTTTCGCTTTGACGAGTGCGCTCGTCATATGAAGAAAATAATTAAGTGTTCTCAAATTCTCCCCTTTTGTATTCTACCTAGTTATTTTTGTCGTAGTTTCATGAAATCCACAATCTAGTGATTTACACTTAAATTCATGTTTTCTTACAATATTTTAGAACAAGAACGAAAGACGAAGGAATTGGGGTCAACCAGACTGATAAAACGTCTCCAAAATTTTACAACACAACGTAGGTGTAACTTGAACATTGGGTTCTACAGCTGGGAAATTAGTAAAACGATGCTCTGGTAATATTCATAGCAAACCAAAATTTTTTCATTATACTTACTACATCCGCTTTTTTGCATTATTCCAAAGAGAATTTAGAATCGTTCAAGGAAAGAATTTAGTGTCAAAAATTAATGTAATTTGAGGTGGTCCGTTACTTTTGATCATCACTGTATATTCAATTTAGGATTACAGATCGTCGAACGATACGAGAGTAGACCTTGGTCGTACATTTCGTACTTTTCTTTTTTTAATATCCCGATTAGTAGGGCGATTCGATGTGACTATCGATCAGCAGAGGAAAAATTGGAGAGGGTGAGCAAATTACATATTGCAGGCTAAACCAGAACTCCATCATTCAACACTCGTTCATTTATTATGGATTACTTTTTATGGTCTCTTTCTCTCTTGTTTCAGCCCACGTATATATTATAGAATCCGAATTGTTCGCATGCGTTAAATCATAAATCGTTGGTCCGATCGTCGATCGGCAGCACTCGACAGCAACAGCATCAACATCAGCAGCAGAAACAACATCATCCGCATTCTCTCTCTTTCTCTCTTCGCATCGCCACAGAAAAAATTCAATCTTCTCACACGCTCTTAAAGACCTCCCTTCTCTCGCACTCTTTTTCTCTCCATTCATCACTCTCGCTCTCTCGCTCTCTATTTTTTTTTGTATTTTTTTGTTCGCTATTAGCTATTTTGTGTTTTCGATTTTTTTTTGTTTGTTTGTTTGTTTGCTTTCATTGCTAGTTTTCCTTTTAAATCGCACGGATATAATGCACGGCAATGGCGATCGATCCGCTCGAATAATCGAAGAAAAATATCGAGGATCTTACCATCCATACACACGCACATCTATACACGAGTAGGCGTTCGCGCGGGCATCGATCATCCACGCTTTTTTTTTTCTTTTTTATTCTTTCGTCCCATCGCCGTGCAACAGTTTCTTCCTCTGACGCTTTGGAACAACAACAGCTCTACGCGTTGGCCTCGTGTTTCGCGACTCGATCGTTTAAAAAATATTATCGAAAATATTGTCTCGTACGTACAACGGCACCGCGGTCTCCGCGAGAGATATCGGAAGAATGGAGACGCTGCTTGCAAGTCCGGCGGTGTCGCTGAAATCTCTCGAAAAATAACTCGTGATCTGCGCGCGCGGAACTTTATCATTCGTGTCCTTTCTCCACTTTGCCTTACTTTAATAACTTTATTGCGAGTGTCTGTTCATCCTCCTGCTCCTCAACCTCCTCCCCATAAATTGCTTAAAAGATTTCAGTGACCGCCGCGCGGATTACGATCCCGATCGCGGAACAGCTCTCCGAACTTCAGACCGCGTCACGATACAAAATTTATATAACTTTTTTTTTATTTCCATTCGTTTTGCATCTTTCTCTTCATTTCTTTTTTTTTAATCGTTTACTTTTCACTTTACAAATTCCCATCCCGTGAATAGTGACTCCGCGATTCACGACGAATCACGAGCCAACTCCTCGACATCCTTCTCGCAGACTCTCTCTCTCGCTCTCTCTCTCTCTCTCTCTTTCTCTTCATGGTTTCACTCTTTTTCTTTCTCTCTCTTCCTCTCTATCTCGCGCGCTCTCGCACACTCGCAGTCATACGTACACGCTTTTTAATTCTCCATTTTAGTCTCTCTCTCTCTCTCTCTTTCTTTCTTTTTCGTTCGTTCGCTCGTTCGCACAGCAATCAGTAAATTGAGTTTTTACTTGTTTCCAGCGCACATCATCACTGATACAGCGTAATGCACACACCCTTCTTCTTTCTCTCCCTCTCTCTCGCACTTTATCTTAATAATGCTTATAGACTTAATTACGCTCTCACGTACGTTCCCTATTGAAGCATCGCACGCACTCTAGGAGTCTCGACGATGAAAAGGCTAACAACTAATAGTTCGATAAAGTATTATCGTTTATGAGTTTGCTTCATCCGCGGAGCGCGGCTCTGGCGATTCTCTGAAAGGTGCGAACACCGTCGTTTCCTGACCCGTGAACTGCGAACTTGATATGTTTCAATAGAAAGCGAATTTTCAAAAACGTCGGCACTCGAACACAATTAACCCCCTGCCGTACCACAATGAGTACAAACCCGTGATCATCTCAAACGCAAGCTACGAAACATGAATGTCGCTCCTGTCTTTTAGGATAAAATAAAATACTATTCTTTCGCAATCAACGTTAACCCTTTGCACTACATTGGCACCACTGTGGAGACATTCATAATCATCTACCTGATAGCGATAACAGCAATACTATTTCTTCTTCTATTAGAATGAAGCAGAATCATTTCGAATTTCCTCCGAATAAAATTTTAGGTGCTCAAGAGAGCTCTGCTTGTAACCCTTCAGGGACTAGGATGTCAGTTTGCGTCTGTATAATGTTGCAATAAGCCGTTGTATTGACATCGCCTCTGAGGGGTTAACAATTGGGGTTGCTGATGACATCACAAAATGTTTGGAGTGCCGAGGGTTAGGCATTCGAATAACTATAGTGATTTCTCTATATATGTCGTCAAGGCCCGGATGATAAACGTCACGGAATTAGCCCCACTGCCGCGAGGTATACCCCGTGAGAGGCCGCGAAGCTCAGACGCCGAGGAGTGTAAACATAACACGGCTCGGGTATGTCTCCTGGACGATACATGCCTCTGGCAAAACACCCGTGTTGTTGACATATATCGAGAATTCACTGTATATGACATACAATAAATACAAACTTACTTCTCTCTTCTGCGAAACGAACGAGGATAAGTTCGACTCATTGTACCCGCGAAGATGATCGCACGGCAACGGGTTAAGCGACAAACCACACTCTGATAGAAAATGTTAATTCTCTACGTCCGTGAGCAATTTGCTTCTCGATGGAAAAACAGATTTCTCGCTGGTACAGCACAAATCGAGGAATTTGTAGGAAACTTTTGGTCTCTGTCAAAGTCATTCGAGTTCACGGGGACCGTCAGCGAAACGTGCTCGTCCCTACGTTATGGCGCTTCTCTCCGTTTTCATCGTTTAGGAAAGTCTCGATGACCCCGGGCAACGATTAGTGTGCGCGTTAGGCTAGCCCGAGTGCGTGATCGCCACTTGCCACGTTCTCGCCAGTGTGAATAGACAAAAATAATTACCGTCGGAGGAGAGCGAAATTGTCAGGCGCCCGAGATCACGAGGATGATTTCGTCGATCATCGCCGAGGATTCAGAGATCATGCTTTAGAGACCCGCGAGAACCATCGGCAAAAGCCGCGCCGCCTTTCAAGGTAGAACATCGACCCCTCGCACACGAGAGTCTCTCCAAAAGATCACAGTCGCGTATATAATATAATTTTCTTCTCTCTCTCTCTCTCTCTCTCACACACTCATTCTCTCCTTCTTTTGCAATCTTCTCATTTTTCACTACTTCACAGCACGACCGGCGTTTCCTAGTTTCCTCGCCTTCAACCTTTTCAGGCTGACACATCTCCCACGACTTCCAACACATTCTTCTTGATCTTTTTCGTTTCGAACCAATTGCCGCGGACCTGATAACGCGATTCGCACGCTCGAGAGAATCGGAAACAGGCTCATGCGATTCATCCTACCACTGATTCGTTTTCTTTGCGATGCCGAGAATCGTCAGACAAAATCAATCTTTGTGCTATCTTGCCGAGAGACTTTGGTGTCGAATGTTTAACCCTTGGATGCATGGGACCCTCGAGTCCATTTTGAGTCAAGGTTGTAAATGGTCCAGATCAAATTGTTACCTATTCACGATCAATATCGATCTCAACGAAAGGGGCTGCAAAATGTTTACAAGAAAACTGGTATGTAAGTGTTCGAATTTATCTAGCTATGAAAACCATCAAATACGTCCTTTTGACACTGGTAATATATAAAGCCTCTAAATACTATAAAATATTCTACACGTAAATTGTAGCAAATTATCCACATATAGCCTCGTTTTAATACTCTTCCATGTCTCTATACTACCATCTCCTACAACCAAAAAACGAGCAGATCATTGTTCAACATTCTCTAACGCAATAAACGAATGAATAGAAACTCTTGAGCAATGAAAATTTAGATCACAGTTTCGAACCAAGTCTACAAGGTTGAAGTTCCCTCTCTTTTCTAATTCGTTGTGCAGTTTATGTCCGATTGTCCCACCGCAGTGAAAGGATTAATCGCAAGATAAAAAAAGGTCTTGTAAACAATATAAAGATCGTCGATACTGGGAGGGGGGGGGGGCTCTCTCTCTCTCTCTCTCTCTCTCTCGACAGATTTGCGAATCGCGATCACAGGCGAGCGATCGAGTTCCTTAGCAGGTTGCGAAAAAAAATACGCTCACCGCACTTTTCTTCGTCGTGGTTCTCTTGTTCTCTCTTTCTCTCTCTCTCTTTCACTCTCCTCATTAAATACTCTACTTCTTGCTCTCTCTCTCTCTCTCTCTCTCTCTCTCTCTTTCTTTCTCTCCATCATTCTTCCGTTCCGCACCTCGTTCACCCTTTCTCTCTTTCCCTCAATACTCTCTGCTACGTGGAATGTAAAATAAAAAGGATACTTTTCGCCTCGGCGTTTCATTTTTGTTTTCATTTATATTTTTATATTTTTTCGGGTTCTTCGTATCTTTATTTTGTTTTCTCTCGTGTTTTTTCGTTTCTTTCATGGGATTCGTGGTTCAGACCGATTTCCTTCGGCAGGGTTTCAGCGAGGACAGTGACAATGTCTGGTCGCGATATTTGTACGAAGCTCTGTTTCACGTGGAGGTTCTTTTTTTTCTTTTCTTTTTTTAGTCGGGAAAGTGGAAGACACCGTGTGTGTTTCGTCGGGTAGAGTAATTTTCGAAAGGATCCTCCGCGAACGCAAAGTCGAATACGTAGAATGAAAAACGAAAGAAAAACGGCTACAACAACACTGAAACGATACGGCGAATTCGCGCGAAACGGCAAAGAGATCAAGGTTTTTAGGCTCCAGTCTAGCCAGTGGCTCACCGAAAAACGATTTCACCCCCCCCCCCCTCCCCCCCCCCCTGTGTTTGTTGTTTGTCAAACGTTTACTTTTTTTTCTTTATTATCCTTTTAAAAACTAGATCGACTCCCTCCTCCGTTATCCCTTACACGCTAAGTTTGGCAATATCGATCGTTAACAGTAAAAAAATTATATATGTATATATATTTATTTATACTCAGACGTGGAGCAGAGACTTTGATTTCCATCCTCGATATGTAAAATCGTAAAAAAGATAATCAATTTAATAAAAACTCTTCTCTTTGTTTCTCGTTTCGTTTGTAGTTCAGTCGAGAGTCCCACAATCAATTCCCTTTCCATCTTTTTTTTTTATTTTATTTTATTTCTGGTTGCCCGTTTATGTCGCGCTACGCCAATGCACGTAAATACTATTATTTTCTATATTATCCCATTGCTGTTCTCGCGTTCAGTTCGAAACACGTTTCGCAACGAAATTTCGTGTTTTTGTTCCTTCAAACCGGCCTCTCGATATTTTCGCGTTCGCCGACAATGGCAACAAATTGCATCTAACCGCGTTTTTCTGCAAGCTCACGAGCGTGTGTCGATGGTGAGTGTCGTTTCCGTATATGTTTGTATGAGTGTTTGTTATCACACGGAACGAGGCATTCCCCGAACAACAGAGAAGAACGTAGAAGAATTGAATATCATTACGAAACGATCGAAATCTCGAATGTTCAGTCACAATGTCTGTGTCTGTCTGTATGTGTACACGAGAGTGTGTTTCAGCTAGCAAAAGTATTTGGAATGCATGGCACTACCACAGCCACGTTTTGAGCCACGTGACGCAACGTCATTTTATATTATTAGAGTGACCGTCCGTCCGGTTAATCTTTCGCGTAAAATGTTGCTAAATATCGCGGCCGTGCGAGACTCGAGCAGAGTCTCGGCTACGGATACACGAGGAACAGAAATTTCTACGTTCCCCGTTCTCGAACGTCTGCGAAACGTCTCGGTATCATTTCTGAGACGTCTTCGGGACGCGACAAACCCGTAGAAATGAAAACGAACGTGCCTAAAGGGGCTCTCGCTCGAGACACCTTTTGAAATAACCTAGTCCAGGTCCGAGTCTCGAGTAATTCATCTATCAATTTGATTTTGCACCTCGAACCAATCGTGCTACACGATTACGGACTAGATTATGTCAATTACCTTCATCTGGATTCACGCGATCACCGTAATCGTCCGCATTGTAATACTACTCTGTGAAAAATTTCTCGATTGTTCGCCGCCCCCTTAATCAAGAAGCTCGGAAGACCAATTTATCTCTGATCATGATCCACGAGCATCGATGGGACAGGAAGAGAGAATGCTAAAAAATTGTACGGTGTATCGTCTCGATAATGGCAGTGCGGAAAGTACTCAGCCGACGTTTCTTTTCGTTGGTAACGCTCGTTAAAAAATCGACGAACACAGTGACCGCGTGAAATCATTCTCTGTTCGCGCAGGACTATGTGTGTATGATGTGTGTGTCGACGGGGGTAGTCGGGGTCTCGATCGTTCAATCATATTATTTCTTTAATTTTGTTTTGTCTTTTTAGTTGGATCGTTCCTTTTTTTCTTTTCTGGTTTTTTCTCGAACTTTCATCAAGCCGAACGAGGACTTTCGGTACAACTCAATAATTTATGCCAGCAAAATATTAATTTTAATGAATCAACAGCAACGGACATTCACATACGGGTGGGGGTAAAAGTAACATACACGTCATCATACTACAACAGATTCATTTCAATTCTCGCGCAGCACGGTCGGACCAGGGGTCACCAAGGTTTCATCGAAGCTTACCGACCATTTATTGCCAGTTACTCGATCATCCCTTTCTCACCCTTACCTCTCTTTCTCTCTCTCACTCTCTCTCTCTCTCTCTCTCGTTTAGCTCACTCGCTCTTAGTTTCTCTCTTGCACAAACACTCAGTTGCATCGGCATGTACGACAGACAGCATCACTCCGTCAAGCAACTATTTAATCACTATTTGCTCTCGCCCATTTGGGAATCACATCTCTCGACAACCATACATGTCGATACACGACCACATTACGACCCCATCGATTCCTCCAACGAACAGTTGGCGATCGTTTAAACGAGAAATCGGGGAAAAATTCGGAAACACGCTGTACAACACGTCTGCGAACTTTAGCTGGCTAGAGTTCGCGACGGATCAACATAATTTGCTCTCTCTCTCTCTCTCTCTCTCTCTCTCTCTCTCTCATCAAACGCTCTTTCATCGGTGACAACGATTCTTTATTTGTACAACACGCTCTCACTATCACTCTATTCTTGTTTACTTCTCTCCCTCTCACGCATACATACAGTTGATGTGTGTGTTTTCTCTTTCTCGCTAAAAAAAAAACCGAAAGAACATGGAAAAAGAAACATTCTCCCGTTCAATTGCTCCCACACGCTCATCAACATTATCAGGTTCCGCAGTCTCTCTTGGTCTCCCTGTCGCATACTGGTGTCTCACTCTCTCGCGTTCCTCTTCCGTTCATCTCATTCTCTCAATCTCTCTCATTCTCTTTCTCACTGGCCACGATCACCGTCCATCGAGGTCGTCCTTCCCTCAGGTGCAACTTCTCAATCACGCGGGTAGAAGCCTCAGGCTCGTTATCAGGCATACTTGCATCACCGGAACATCTCGGGCAGGCTTCGGCCTTGGCCTTCATTCATCGGCAACATATCCACTTGCACTCCTCATCATCCGTGGTTTTCTTTTTCTCTCTCGGCATCCGGGCAGGCAGACAGGTATTATTCGTTATTATTCATTTATCTCTCACTTCATATTATTTTTTTTTTTTTTGCTTTTTTGAAATCTCGACCAATGGGCTGCGCTCAGGCGCCGGTACTCGGAATACCGTCGCCAGACAGGGACACGTGCAGACTCATCACCGCATCATCGTCATCGCTTCGGAACGCTCACGCACATCCATCAACTCGCATCCGCACCATCCAATCTTGTTGTCTTTGTATTGTGTTTGATAGCTTTCTAGTCAAATCAAATTGCACGACAGTACAACCGTGGGGTGATCTGTAAACAACAAAAGCGAGCCAAATATCAATAACCGTCGCTCACTGGTGCAATTATACTTTTTGATTGTCTTTTTCCTGTCTAATTCTTATTTATCCCTCTCTCTCTCTCTCTCTTTTTAGTTTAATAGGCTGGTTTTGAACGGGGGCCTATCGATTGCAAAGTAGAGGCAACGTGAGACAAATTACTGTAAACCCGCGCACGCCCAAGCCACCCCACCCTCGCGCTCTCTCTCTCTCTCCCTCTCTCTCTCTCTCTCTCTCTCCCTCTCTCCCCTCTTTTCCCCCCCCCCCCCCCCCTCGTTTGTCTTAGCTATTCGGAGCTACCTATCACTGATAATCTCGCCCGTATGAAAGGACACGCCGCAGAGACGGGAACGGTCGTGACATAGAGTTGAAAGGGGCACCGAGAATGGATGGGACGAGCGATTAATCGATCATGAATCGGCACGATTACAAGATGAGAGTACATTCACCACACATCGTTCACACGAGAAAAAGGCTCGGTAATCGTTTCCCAAAAGGCAAACATCACCGATTTCAATGATCTTAAAGTGTGCTACAATGGTCGTTATGCTGAGCCAACATCCCTTATAGAGTCTAATACCTTATAGAAGTCTATACAACTTTGTACTCTGAGATATTGACACATTTTATTGACATTGAAACATTTAATAAAATCAGTCTTCATTTAGTCAGATCTTCAGTAACTCTGCCTCACGTTACCTACAAATGGGTCAAACTTGGTATCGCCCTCACACCTGATAGTGAAAAATCGTTATCTAAGTGACAAACGATAGAAACATTTAATCACTAGTCATAAAATACATTTTTTTGTCTCAATACTGTGGACACAATGTCTACTGCTAAAGCTTCGAAAAATACAACATTTATCCAACATATTTTTGTACACATTCTCCTGAACGAAGACCCTGCGGCGCAAGCAATGAGGCTCCGTAAGTTGGCCACTATAGCATACTCCAAGGTTATTGAAATCGACGAGGAGTAACTTTTCGATCGACACGAACCAAAGGTTCGCCGTACAGGAAGGGGAATAATAGAAGAATAGGTCTACTCACCAACTGGACGTGGAGTTGGCAGCATTGTGGAGTTTCCGAACCTCTTTGGATGCCCAGATTGCCAAGGCCTTTGTCTTCTGGTTGCGCGATCGTTTAGCCTTATCTAGTAGGTCGGCGAGCGGTTTGGTCTCTGCGATTGGCAACAGTTTAGCCCCGAAAACGCTGACCAAGTCGCCCAGCAGACCCACGGAGGCCGCGATGTTACCTTCCGAATGCTCGCGGTCCTGAGCTATCGACGTGATAAACTGCATGATGAAGGGAACGTGAGGTTCAACAAGGGCGACCGACGCGTCCGAGCAGTTCGTCGAGTCGCCTCTGAGACCTTGAACGATACCGGTATAGGCCTCGAGGACGCCCTCTCGGAGCTCGTTCAGGTAGTCGATCATATCGTAGTCGCTCCTGTCGACTGTGGCCTGCGAGGCTTGCGCCAACGTTTGCAGAACAACGTCCAGATATTTCTTGAACTCTGGACCGATGCTGAGAGCGACATCACCGAAGACAGAGAAAATCTGCGGCTTCACGGACCGATGGACCGTGTTGTTGCCAAGGTTTTCCAGCAGCAGAGTCATGATCTCGTCGCAGTAGGGAACCATTTTGGTCTTGAGGGCGCGGCAAATGTCGCCGGTGAGACCCACAGCGGCGCAGCAAACCTGGTACTCGGCGTGGTTCTTCAGTCCGAGGATGAGGTACGGCTTGAACGGGTCCATGTACTTCAGGAAACCTTCTCCCAACACCTCGACCAAGGTGGACACGGCCATCAGGGCGTCTTCCTGCACGCCCTCGGCTTTACAAGAGTTCGAGTTAAACATGGATAACAACGCCATCATGATAACGTCCGAAATTTGCGGAGCGTCCTCCGGGGTGACCTTGCGTAACACTGACTGCAGGGTGGCGCAGAGTAGCGACTGGAGATCGTTGTACTGAGCCCGATCCGAATGGGTCTGGATATGCGTTTCCATTTGCAGTACCTGCTGCAACCTCTCCAAGATCACCATTGTCGTCTTCTGCACGGTCACATAACAATCGCGCGGCGAGTTCTTCACCATCTCCATCAGAGCCTCGTACGCGGCCGACCTCAGGTTAGCCTGTGCCCCGTCCGGACGATCCGTGGTCTCCAACAATCTCTGAACGATGTAGTCGAAGTACTGAGACATACAATACGTGTCCGGTTGTTCTCCGTGTTCCGAACTCTCGGCGGACTCGTAGCTGGCCTCCGCCAGTCCCGTGAACGCCCAGCAAACGTTCGCGGCCACGCGAGGCTCCGCTTTCAAGCCGTTAACCAGCGCTTCCAGCAGAGGTTTCAAATACGTCTCGTTAATCGCCGCCTCTGGTATGATCTCACATATCCGACCGAATGTCCACGCTGCTGTATCTCTAACTGCCACGCTATCGTCGTACATCAGCTCGATCAGCGTCGACATGGCTTGCTCTACCAGCGGTTTCACCGTTCCAGGGTCCAAACCGCCCAGGACCGATCCGAAGGCCATCAACGCGGCGTCCCGGTACCTCCAATCGGCGTTCTTTATGTTGTCCTTGACGAATGGAAGAACATGTGGAACGATGGCCTCCTCGCAGCAAGAAGACAATAACATCAAACACACTCCGGCTGCTTTCGAGGGATTCCAATCGTCCTCGTCATCGAACTCTTCTTGCTTGGTTAGTTTCTTCATTAGAACAGGTACCAGGTACTGCAGAGCACCCTTCGCGTAATGCCTCGATACTTTGACTGGTGGCCTGCCCCCGTCGGACGCCTCCCCTTCTTCCATGGATAGATCAACCTCCTCGTCGGATACGTTCGACCAAAACTCAATTCCTTGCAGTGCAACCTCGTCGATATCTGATTTCATAGCTTCCAAGGTAATAGGAAAGAGAGCCGGGCCCATGTAGGGCTCCATGTATTGGTAATATAAAGACATAATTTTTACAAGACACTGTAAAGCAGCTACTTTGATCTGAGTATTCAACGACTGAGTCGCTTCGCATACTACCTCCATGATGAAGTTTCTCTCCCTCTGTAAGAACGAACGACCGAGTTATACGACAAAGAAAGATAGAGGAAAGGTATATGTGTATATATATAATATATATTGTATACTTGATTTCGCGAGATACCTACCTCTATTTCGAAATTTCCTTTGGTAAATTCTAAAGAGTTGTAGAGCGCACTTGTTGCAGCCAGGCGAACGTTATGCGAAGTGCTAGACCCCTGCATGCCGTGAATAATTGCTGTGAGAATTTGATTAGACTGAGGTACCAAAACATCGCTTTCTATTTCTTGACATATGTAACCAATCGCCTCTAGCGTTGCCTCCTTCATTATCTCGGTGCTGTTTGGATTCGCGACATTGTTGACTAGTAGCTGAATAATATCACCCCATTGGCCAACTGGTAATTCGGCGACTGCGACGTACGCGACGCATTGCGCCGCTGAACTTGGCCTGTTGTTCTCTGTCCCAAGTGCTCCCAAAATCTATCGATAAACCAACAAGTAATATTATCTATGTTTTACATTCTGCGTACAACTAATTTGTTCATTCATGACACTATCGGCTTACATTTTTCTTGATAAATTCCCTGATTTCTACAGGAATTGCCAACCAGCGTTGCTGGTATTGGTATTTCAACTGCGGGTCTTTGGACGTAAGTTGATTTTTGAGCTGCAGACCCGCTGCCATACGGGCAACAGGAGTTGCCGCTGCTGTAACCAGTACGGCGCTGAGTTGTTGCATGAACGCATGCTAAAAAAAATGGAGAAGACTGTTGAGAACCATAGCTAACTCCAATCAAGTAGCTCTGATCTAAACTAGACAACTTACGAGATTAGTTTGTGCTGCTTGCTCCAAAAAATTTTGAGCTGCCTCCAGCTCATTTTTGTCTGAAATTGCAAAACATAAATCATGACATAGCGTATACGATGACTCTATGGATTACCAAGGAAAATCTGAGACTAGGAAAATATGTGACCAATAAGAAATTGACTCCTAATGTGGATAAGGTAAGAAATATATTCAAGGAGGAAAACAAAAGACGAAGTAGAAAAACTGTAGACATTAGATCCTTGGCCTGCAAGTGTGTACATTTGATTATTTATTACTGGAGTACACGTAAAGTGAAGGTGGCATGTGCGTCATCACTCATATATTTTAATATTTAATTAATCCAAGTAAAAAATGGACAGAAGGAGTTGGAATTGAGGTTGTAGTAAAAGGTAGAAAGACAACAAGATACCAGGGCTGAAAAGAAAAGAAAAACGGAGGAAATGATAAACAAAAAAGGCAATAATAAACAGATAAATAAAATAAAATGATAGTAAAAACGAGCGAGCGGGCGAATATAAGAACGTACGAGATAAGGTACAGATAAATAAATAAGATTATTATAAACCGAGTCGAAATTTCTCGGTCGTACGATCGAAACGAATAAATATATGTATAAATCATCGATGTTAGAGGTTGTAACAGGATAAGACCGAACACGCCGTCGAAATTCACGTGAAGGATAGAGGTTAGAGAGACACGATGCATTGATACCCGCGCCGTGCCAACCGACAACGGGGACGTGCAGTTTCAGTAACCGTCACCGCGGGACAATACTTTTCCCGTCGTGACAAAGCCACCTAGCAACAGCCAAGCGGGGCCGACCACGAGATACGATCCTCTGACAACGATATCCTAAACGAACGACACGATCTAAACGCTGAGAAATAATCGGCAGCCCTTCGAAACTAATTAACGCGGATGCGAGCACGGTGGGTCTGCTCACCGGACAGAATACAAAAGGGACGCGCACGCGGCTGGACGTTACTTTTTCAGGCAAGGTCGTGCGAACAGGGTGAAGAACGATCGTCGAGCTCGCCGAACGAAAGCATCGTTCGATGAATCAAACGGAAAGTCGTCGAGAAGGCCGGCGGAAATGTTGGGCGAACGAACAATCTCGGTTTCATGATATCGCCTGGCGGAGGCACACGAATTGATCGAACGGTACTTACCTGACGAGACGGTCCTCTCGAGGACCTGGATCAGTTGCACCGCCATTGAATCCATCTGCATGTTGCGGCTGTTTCTCGGTGATTACCGTGCTGCTTCTCGTGAACACTTATGCCCTGATAGGAAACGTCTCCTCGTCGCGACCGGCGGACAGCCACATGTAGCCACCACCGATTCAACTGGCTCGACGACGTACCCCCCTTCTACCCACTTCCTGCCAGTGCTCGGTTTCTGCTTCCTTCCACAACGTGCCGCGCAGTGATATCCGCGCCCTTTGATTATCTCGCGCCTACTACGCACCGACCCCGACACGACTCGCCTCGAGATTCGCCACCAGGTCCGGACGTCGAGCCGCCAGACGGATTGATACGTCCCACGATGGATACCGCGGGTGCCGTCGACCCTGCCAAACCACTGTCACGAGCGTCAAATTTCTCCGACGCGGTCGTCGTATTTTCTCGAGCGCGGACTATTTTCTCAGTGCGCCGTGCGAATCCGTGCTACAACGCATGCGCGGCGAACGCTTGCACCGCCATCTTTATCGCTGACAGCGCCTCCCGCGACTGCGCACTCAGACCAGCCGTTATGCCACCAAATTTGAAATGCTGACGCGCTAGCACGACAAACGCTGCCACGCGATTCGCACTCGCGCGCTTCATTCGCACGCGCCATTTTACTGCTAATCGTGTCTTCGATGTCTTTCTCTTCCGCTCTCTTTCTCTCTCTCTCTGTAAAAAAACTTTTTAGTTAGATTACAGCTTTTCAGAGGAAAGTATTGTATTTGATGTTACCATCTCGGGAAAGATGGATAAATTTTGGTTTTTAGAGACGGTGGAAAGTTCTCTAATTTTTAAGTAATTGTAGACGGCAGAGCCTCTAGTTTGTTTTTATAATAATGCAATGTAGAAAAATGTATATTATACAAGATGTAGAAAAAACTTGTCAAACTTAATAGTCGCTGCTTTTTTTTTCAAAATTAATATAGTGGTGCATCTTCTTGTTTATTTTATATTGCGATAAATGTTCAACGGAATGGGTATTGTCTTATAGAGAAATGTCTCTCGATAAGGTATTTGATGCATATAAAATGATTTAGAGCAGGTAAAAAATTTAAAAGGAAAAGGCCAAAGTGCTTATAGGTCGATCTTGCACACAAGCGCAATACAATATTAGCATCTCACAATAAATCGTATCAAAAAATTTATTCGAGATTGAATAAAATTAGATTGATTCATTTAGTCGAGAGTGAATAAAATTTTGTACTTTACAGCTTATAGGAAAAGAAACGACATGTGTTTTTATTTTTTAAGAATTACAAAAATATTGAAGCCTTGCAAGTTTCCTCGCACACTGCGATCTCTTCTAGTATTTACGAAT
>CM052130.1:2538377-2755875 GCA_028454255.1 Halictus ligatus | reverse complement strand
ATATATATATATATATATATATATATATATATATATATATATAATATATATACTATATATATTATATATATAATATATTTATTTACTTCTTTTATATTAAACATTATATTTATATATTTATAATTATGTATATGTATATATATATAATATATTATATTATATTTCATTATATTATATTATATTCAAGCGAGAGGGAACAGTGTGTGTGTGTGTTGTGTGTGTAATTTTTATGGCTCGTCGCAGAATTACACCGAATCGGGTTGAGGAAAGAAAGTTTCGTGATCACGTGTGCGTACATTGTGAGGAGAAAATAGATTTTTACAGTAATCGGAAACATTGTTGATCATATCGACGGTCGTAGGGATGAAAACCATTATTTACCATTTTTAGCTACTTCATTTTCTTTTCCTTTTACTTTATTATCGTCGCAGTGAACGATTGCAACGAGAACAAACAGCGAGAGAGAGAGAGAGAGAGAGAGAGAGAGAGAGAGAGAGAGAGAGAGATGAGAGATTGATCTTGATCCTTATCTCCTTCGCCGCGCGATCGATGGATCGTCGGGATCTTGCGCCACAATATACAAATTTCTATAAACGGTACATTCGGTGCATCGTCTACCGTTTCCGGTGTGCGGGTGCTCATGATTTTTGTGCATTCGTCGGTACACCGTCTCCGCAGGATCGATCGCAAGAAATGTCCGTGCGAAAACCGACAACCTGCCGCATTTCGTTCGTGTTCTACCACGAAATATCTCTCCGTTTTCCATCTACACAATAAATCTGATCACGGAATGGTGGAAACGATGGAAACGATACAAACGTGAACCTTTTTCTCTCTCTCTCTCTCTCTCTCTCCTCTCTCTCCTTCATCACTTTAGTATTTGTATCACCTCGGACAAGAGAGAAACGATAGTCGAACACGGTTACCCTAATCAATGGACGGAAAGGGGAACGGCTATCGATCTCGATCTCCCTACCACAAGAATCTCACGCGAAGATAAGTGTGCAGCCGAACGTATCGTAGAGAAACGGAGTTCTTTTTTTTTTCTTTCTTTCTTTATTCAAACGAAACACGGTAAAAAAAAGCGTGATCTCATCCGTTGATTGAACATTTATTGTTACATCGAGGGAAGAGGATAGTACACCTAACGGAATTGGCCGTTCGTTCGTTACAGCGATGACAAGTAATTATTAACAACAGTGTGCTCGGACGATCTCGCTCATCGTCGAGATAGATCCCTAAACACGATCATCCTTTTTTCTCGTTCGTCTCTAACCCTTCTCGCTTTGTCTTTCGTATCATCTCGTTTCCTTTTCTTTCTTCTCGTAATTTTTTCTTCTTCTTTTTTTTTTTAGAAATTACACGTCATAAAAAATAATACATCGTTTTAATTGAAGCGTCGAGTGCGGTACAGACGCAGCGGAAACCGGAACACGTTCACCGCGAATCGATTGTTTCCGCTCCAATAGGGAACTGGAAACGGTCGCAAGGGCGTCCTCGAAATTTTCTTAAGTAATAGGAACGAAAACACTATTTCCCTTTGCTCGCCGCAGCGCGCCGGTGGAGGGCAAGAACCCGAGGAGTCCTCGAGACCATTAAGCGCTCCTTAATCGCAATTAGCCTAATAGCACCGTTTTTACTTGACAGATTCGCGACGTCGCTGAATCTCTGCCGGACTCGACGCAATCTACACGCGCAGCCAACGATATTTCTGTTCTCGATGAAACCATCCTCGAGGAACAGTCGATCTGAAGTTGATGCTCATTAATCGGAGAGACATCGGACCAGTCGCTTCCGCGTAGCGTGACCCTAATTTTCGACCGGGAGGAACGCTACGGCGTCCGTCGCGGACTTTCTTGTACCTTGCTTTCTTGCCGGGCATTTTGCTTGTGCTCCACAAACACCTGCGATCTCGTATCCATCCGCAAACGTCTCTTACACACCTGTCTGTGTCTCGTTTACACGGAGGAAAGTGCTTTCATCCTGACCAAATTAAATCTTCCTTTAACACTTTAAGACTCGAATCATTTCTATCGATGCTGCGTTTGTTTCCCTTGTGTAGGTATGAAAAATACTTTGATACAACAATACTAATCTTGTTCATGCCAATAAGACTGAGGAACGAAGAAGCGTCCAATGAAAACGAATTGTTCGACCAACAAAATGTTTCTACGTTAACCACAGTTAACCCAAGAAAAATTCAATTTTGGCGCGTAGACATCTTGTAAATAAGTTGCAGTGCAAGTCCAATTACGAACGAAATCTATTTTATTCAATTTTTGCAGAAAAATATCAATTCTTTCACGTTCGAACTCGAAAGATCATGAATCATTTACTAGCGACTGAAAACTTCCAGATTTGAAATGTTCGTTTCCCCGGACCGACATAATCGAATTCGCACTCGTCCTTGGATAAGCGCAGCTCTATCCCCCGTGTATTTTTGTTTTCATGACGAGAGATCGCTGGTTGCACAAGGAGGCTGTCGAAGAAGAATTACAAAAACCTTATCGAACGAACAGTATAAAACAAATTGGTTTTTTCCAAAGGAACCATACGTTACAAAATTTTTGCGTGCACGCGGAGATCGAAGGACAGAGTTCCTCACAAAGCGTCGAACATTTTGCGGATAACGCACGGCGTTTTAGAGGTTTATAACGTATACACACGTAATTACTGTAATATTACCTATTGTGCAGGTACATGCAATATTTCAACGTGTTACGCGTCCGATTCCGTGAAACCTGTATCTGTTTCTGTTTCTGATTGACTCTCGGGTGCACTCTAGTGGTAATCTTGTATAACGTTGTATGTATATCGGTTGGATCGGTTTAGCTGTACATAGACGCCGGATAGAGCATAGACGCCGGACGCTGAACATAGACAGAGGAAAGTGTTATTGCCGAAGAGTTCGCGGTGGGTCGTTTGCGAATACGCTTTCTCCGGACTCAAGCCGAACGACGACCAATTGATAAGAGAGCCTCCGTTTATCGACGAGCTAGACGACAAGGTTACGATACATTCTCCAGTCTCTCCTGGATCCTTTGGATCGCGCGTCGATCTCTCTGCTCGTTCCCCGATGTCGCCTCTCATCTCGATCCTCGGTCGACGTCCACATTTTGAGTAGGCTGAGACTGCGGCGAGTAGAGTGCTCAAACGTTGACGGTGATCCTTAAGCGTAGCGGACAATGGTAACACAAGGTGCTGGTAAGAAGGTAGCGGATGGTAACAGTGGTAGCAGCGGTAGTAATCGCCGTAAGATCGTGTGTAGTTTAACGCCTAGCGCTTCGAGTAGTAGTAAGTAATAACAGTAGTAAGTAGTAAGTAATAAGTAGCAGCGGCGCGGTATACGTATAAATAGGACTTTCTACGTTAGTTTGATTAAAAATAAATGTCATAACGTAATAGGTAACTTTATGCCGGACCTGCACGAGCCGGCCCGCCAGGCGACTACGACAATGGCCGCCCTGCGTTACGGCAACCTGATCGACATCGTCGTCGGCGGCGGGCCGGCTGATTCGGGATCCCGTTTCATTCTTCTTCATCTCGCCCTTAGCTGTCTAAAATCACATTAACGCAAGAGTAGTAGTAATTCGGCCGAGCGGTCTCGGCCGCCGTGACACGGAAGACACTCGCACGTTTCCAATGACGCTAAATCCACATTCGACACTTTAGGGGATGATGATTCTGGACACACGTTTTCATCGATCGTGGCTACACACAGACGTCTACTGGAAACGGAGGTAGGTGGGGGGGGGGGATGTCTTCGACAGTGTTCATTAGCATCATCGCGACATACGAGTGTGATCACAATCACGCGCCTACGTCTAAACTGTCAACACGGAAGAGCAAAATCCGGGGGAATCATCGGCGGGAGGAGGGTTGGAGAGAGAGAGGGAGAATAGGGGGAGTTCTTCAGCGACGTTCCACGTCTGCTCTTCCGTCGTTGCGCTTGATATGTTGCGAGTTGTCAATGCGTTTGCTCATCACTCCTCCACGACTTTTGTGTGTGTGTGTGTTTTTTTAAGTACGTTTAAATACACCGAAGAGAGAGGAGGATCGATGCGACGGACTGTCGAGACGGAAGGACGTCGACCACGGGAAAGGCGTGGGCGTTCGTTGGCGGCGGCGACGTATACAAAGTAGGTAGAAAAGTGATAAAAATTCGTGTATATATTCTTCCTCATCGTCTCCTTTTGTGCACGCTTGCGAGAAATAGACGAACACGCCGACCCCGAACGTCCACCGCGCCTCTCGACCGTCTAGACCCTAGGTCCCGGAACGATGACGAAGCCTTCTCTCTGCCTTAGCCTCTGTTTCCCCGTCGTTCCCCAGACCCCCGAAGAGTCCTGCGCCCGAACGGTCCGCGGGATCAGCTCGATAGTAAAAGAGTAGCTGTTACATCGTGTTAAAAAGTAACCGTAGCAGTTAAGAGTAGTAGTAACGATAGTTTCGGGCAACTTGCCCTTTGGACACGCTCATGTCCCTTGCATGAGGCATACACATACATACATACATACACACGCACAGGGAACTTTCACATAGTTAACCATCGCCTAACTCATCCATTCGAACGTCCAATCACACGATCGCAAGCGTACGAAACGTTGGGAACGTTGTCGCAGAGGGTTGGATGCACCTGATTCGACGCACAGGATCGAACCCTCGTTGAGAACCGTTCGAGGACACACGCAGAGAAGATAGTAAAAGCTACGTGGTACGTATGGAGCTAGGAAAGCTAAATGGTGTTCTGTGCGCCTGTCTGTCTGTCTGTCTATGTGATGTACGCGTGTTTTCTTGTGTATCTGTGTATATAACCGCACGGGGTCAGCCGAGAGAGAGAGAGAGGGAGAGAAAGAGAGAGAGAGAGAGAGAGAGAGAGAGAGAGAGAGAGAGAGAGAGGGAGAGAGAGTGTGTGAATTGTTCTACGCGTTGATAGCCCTAGGCTAGATTCAGAAGGCGAGTTAGAACGGCAGACTACCGACGAACATCTTCTGGATCAGCGGCGGCGCCGGGACCAGGTCCAACAGCTTCAGATAGAATATGTGCTGAAGACCTTGAACCGACAGACTCCTCAGCTCCGGTAGCTTGCCCAGTAGTCGGGAGAGATAGTGCGCTTTCTTCTGTGCCTCGGAATTGTAGGTCACGTGGTCCCGCAGGGAGGAGATGATCTTCATCTGCAACTGCTCCATGCGGTGAGGCTCTTTCAGGCCGTACCTTTCTGCAAAGCCAAAGAGGATACGCATGATTTTTCTCGGTCGTCCATTTTATCCGTATCTTTCTAGTGTTTTATCTGTTCCCAAAGTGTTAGCTTAGTATCTTCTGTCGCGTCACCAACATGAACGTACCCTACGGTCGCGTTCACGTCGCAACTTCGATTCTCGATAAGAGCGAAGCATAGAAAAAAGACTCGTAGTTTTATCATGGAAACGGTCGCGTCGGAACAAAGCGGGTAAAGTCGCCGAGCATCGATTCATTCATCGAAACGTGCTTATTTCCGGTCTAATCCTTTGCATAATTTAATCCCCAGCAAATTGACTATTTACAGTACTTCGCGATGGCTGTAGAAAAATATATTAACAACCGACAGAGCTGTATCTTGAACACCTTCTATCGACGCCACGAGCGACGCTCTTCTCCGCTAGTATCGAAGCTGCGATTTAAACTGGGCGATAAGGCGTTACTGTATCTTTCCCTCCTTCCCCCCCCCCCCGAAGTTCCCGGTACGCAATCATTGCGATTTCCTCGGCGAGGTTCGTGAGCAAATTTGACCGCGACACGCGTGGATCGATGTTGCGTGCAATCCCGGGGTCCGAAAAGCCGCACGCACGTGAACGCGCTCGCGGAAAATCACTGTGAGACGTATCGCGTGCAAGCAAGCAAGCAGCCAACCAACCAACCAACCACGCCGGCTGGCTCCTTTCGTCTTCGCATCAATAACTAACCGGCCGATGGATAAATAATTTGTCTCGCAGACGGGCGCGCGTAATGAAGACTCGCGGCTCGGAGTGGACGAGGGGAAATAGAAACCGATCCAATCGTCGGCATCCCCCTTTATTATAGATCGTGTTCGATCTTGAACGTAAACGGCCGTTTGTTCATTTAGCGTTCTGGACAACGACGACGGGCGGAAGAAAACCGTAAATTGCATACCGTTCAAAGGGAAAATAGGACCGCTCAGCTAAATCAGAAAAAAATCCTACTCAGGCTTTGTCGCGAAGGACACGACACGTTCCTTTCAATTAGAGTCCATTCGAATTATTGTAGAATTACATTTGACTGATCGAGAGTTAAAGGAGCCTAGAATTATTTGAATCGTTAGAGTCCTGATGACGTCCTTCGCGCTCCTTTTAACCTCTTCAGCAGTGTACGCCACTATAGTGGCTTTCGTGAAACGGGCGCGCGCCGTGCTTAAGAGGTTAATCAGAATGACCAGAAAATTTTTCCTAGTCGAGGCAGGAGCCGAGTAGAAGCGATCGCGAAGGCTGCGACGCGTTTCTTTCGATCAGGATGATTTGGACCGTAAACTTACCAGTAACAAGGGTGAGCGCGCACAGACAGGCGAAAGCGCTGGTGTCCACATCTAACACGTGGAGAGCCTTGGAGAACTCCAATATACTATGAAGCCAGTCATCGAAGATGCGCTGGCACTGTTCAATCGCTAGTACAACACCGTTGCAGAACGTCAGCTGGGTGGGTTCCAGTTCCGTGCGATGCGCCAGTCTCAGTACAAAGAGCTCCAGACTGGCCGATTGGAATAGCAGCTCCTGGAAACGCACAGGGCAAAAAAAAAATAACAAACGACGATCAATCACTGACAGTCTCGATCCGCTAATTGCTTCTGATCTCGCGAAGGAACGGAAGAAAAAAAAAGTGAGAAGCATCGGGAAGACGAGCGTCGTCCGTGAGAGAACGTTTCTCTGATCGGCAGCTCGATGCAACTGCCAGACAACCGGCCAATCGGACGGTCGATTAAACATATCGTACACTCGTCAGGGATGACCTTTTAGAAAATGTACAAGCTATTGATTTCTTTAACGAAAGCTCCCCCAACGGATAATGCCCGGTTCTCGGTCGATATTTAATAAGAAATGGCATAAAAATTGCTACGCGTGTTTAGGTAGACTGAACTAGTTACCTGGTCCTCCCGCAGCAGATCCGTGAAGCCTGGTATCTTGTCAGCGAAGTTTCGGATCACGTCGATGGACGGGGTGAGGAGATTGTAGAAATGTTGCGTCTTCTCCGCGTCGTCGATCGGCGGATCGTCGGGGCTCAGTATTCGGTACTGAGAGTAGTCTAAACTGGCCGGCATAGTGTCTGAATGTGCTCGCAGCAGAGCCTTGATCAACGACACCGGAGAACTGGGAGGAGATTCCTGAGGAGATTTCGGCTTCGAGGGTAACCTACCCCGCCGACCCTTCAGCGAGTCCGTCCTGACCACCTGGAAAACGCACGGTTCTTCAGTTTTCCGTCCGGACTTGCGTAAATAATTTCTGTTTCGAACAGGATTCTGTCCTTCTGGAGGATGTTGCATTAAAGATAACAATTCCAGATGGAATCGACAAGAACTAATCGCTTTACGATGGTTCTTCATTTCGCAAAAATTCGAGGGATCGGGGTGGATGGTAAAATTATGCGACAGGTGTACACTCACCTCCTTCACCATGCCGACCTTCAAGCACTTCTGGTAGCGGCAGAATTGACAGCGGTTCCGCCGGCGTTTATCAACGGGACAGGCTTTCTCGGACAAGCAGACGTACTTCGCACCCTTCTGCACGGTCCTCTTGAAAAATCCCTTGCAGCCCTCACAGGTACGCACACCGTAGTGCTGACACGCCGCTGTGTCGCCACAGACGGCACACAATTGACTGGGACTCGGTGGTGCTCTCTCGTTGCTGGTTCCGTTCCCGGGCGAGAGAGAACTCACGGAACTCCCGGATCCGCTTCCGCCACGCGCTTTCGGCGACTCTGTGCTGCTGCTACTGTCAATTAAAGGAGAATTCGTTAACAATCTGTGCCAGAGCTTCAATCGATAGAGAATTCATTGGCACTGTGCTGCTGCTACTTCCAATCGAAAGAGTTTAACAATTCATTGACAATAAGGAACTGTCGGACGCTGTCTCTTCCAGATGCAATTTAACCTTTCGATCATCAGCTCGCAGGGGTTGAGCAATTATTTACCAGTGAAGATACACAAACACGGAAGAAAAACGTATTGCGACAAAAAACGGCGAAATGAGTTGCAAAACAACGCCGCGTATCTAATTAAATTGCACATTCGCGGAAATCGATACCATGCTTGACGTAGGAATCGATCAATCTCGTCGTCGGACACGCGCGAAAAACTAGAAGCCACAATATATAGTACAAGGTGGGAGCCTTGTAATCGTGTCAATGCTATTAATCTGTTCTCGGTAATCGAGCTATTTAATCCCGGGATAATTGTGTACACAAATCGCTGATCACTATATGAACAAATAACCGCGAAATTGCTGAAACTTCACACGCTCCTCAAATCGTTCGCGAGGGTTGCAATCTGACCGTCGAGTATCTATCATCAAACCCCTTTAATTAGACTAAGTTAATTAGACTAAGTTGGCCACGTGGGGCATGTTTATGTACACCCCGTACGAAGAATGCTTTTTAAATTAAAAATGAGGTTAAAAATAAGGAAACTATTGAAATAAGAAGGAGCCTGGAATATTTCTCTTTAACAAACGTTTAAAGGTGACAGGGATCTATCAACCCTTTCGGTTCGAACGTCGATAAATCGACAACATTGGGTCTATACATGCAATTAATTATGTACATAATAAAAGATCAGTACATATCATTGTCATTGTGTATATCTCTGTTATTCAAGACTCTGATAGTTCTAGGTCTAGTTCTCGGAGAAAGAATCGTCGTGCGCAAAGTTACGAACGCCACGTGTTCAGTGAAAAGTTAATCAGATAATAATAAAAATTGCGAGCCGGCGAGCAATCGCGAAGGACAGCCACGAAAACTTTACAAACCCCAAAAAGGATCCGTGGGGGATGCAATGCGATGATCAAGTGTCCATCATTACCTCGTAGACTCTAGCCTCTGCGTGGGTAGCGACGCCCTCCTTGACCGGGACGTGCCAACGACGACGTTGTCAACGTTCGGGCACAGTTCTGTGGGAGCAACGGGGGTGGCACCTCCAGTGATGGCTGGAGGAGGTCCATACACCATGGGTACGCTAACAGCAGCTCCGTACGGCGAGTCTTGTCGATGGTTTGCCGGGGATGGAACAGCGGTTGTCGGTGTAGGTGCGGTTTCTGTAGCGAAGTATCCTTGGTGATGGTGATGGTGTTGCTGTTGGGGAGGCGGCGGCGGCGGCGGCGGCTGCTGGGGCTGATGGGGATGATGATGGTGGTGATGGTGGACCGCGCCGGGCTGCTGGGTCTGTTGCTGATGATCGTGGTAGGGGATCGTCGGCGAAAACTCGGTGGGATAGTGACCGGTGGCGCAGGGGTACACCGGGTTCTCATAGCACTCGTCGTCCATCTTTATGCCGAGGACCTGGAGCTCTTGTCTGGTGTACCGTGGGGCCGTGTAAGTCTCTTGGAAGCTCGGCAGGGGCGTAGAGCTGCTTGAAACGGGTTGGGGTTAACCCTTTCGCTGCCGAACAGGTGGGACATACAAAAACTGCCAGGTCCGATTCGATGTCTCTCTCATGTAAGAATTTTACCGTGGCAGTTTTCGTATGTGCATTGTAAAATTGGCGCACGCTGCCATCAAAGGGATCAACCTAAGACAACTATCGTCCGGGATAGCTCATTAATGAGAAAAATATTTTGTTACGAATGTAGTTCATAAAGAAACAGTCGACGTCTAGAAACGCTTGACGGATATCAGAAGATTCAGATGTTGCTATTGTCATTTTCATAACAGTTGTCTACGGTTAAATGCCAGCGGGCCAAAAGCAAAATTCCAAGTCTCAAAATACCATCGGTACCTAAGCGAGTCCGCCTGGACATCTTCTGGAAGCGGCGCCGCGGTCTGAGGCGGCTGAGGCGGTTGCTGATGGTGCACTGCTGCCTGAGGCTGCGCTGATTCGTCTGCTGTTGGCACTCCTTGAGGATTACTGAGCTGTAGCTCCGGAAACGGGTCCAGCTCTTCAGGAAGGCTTCCCGTGTCAGATGGGTCCGTGTACGACGCGCTTAACAGGTCCGCCAGAGTACTACATCCAAAAGGACTCTGCGGGCAGACGGGCAAACGTCCTGTAGAATCATTGATCTAGACTCTGGACTCTAGTCTAGGACTTCGTACACTTAGACGAGCGTTGGAAATGCAGAATCGATTGTAAAGTCTCGGATCCGTACTAAGGAACGCAGTGACTTAATCGGATACGTGGCAAACGTCCTGTCAGGTTAGAATCAGCATTCTGATCTAAGATTCTATGCGCAATTAAATCTAAAACTTCGAGTAACAACTGAACATAAAGATGACCGGTCACTATGCCTCCTCCAACAGTGTAGCCCTTCGAATTAAAACCGAAACTTCGTTCACTTCGAGTAACAACTGAACAAGAAGATGACCGCTCACTGTATCCTCTTTACCGAAAAGAAAGTTCAACTGAAGTCACTAGAAACCACGCGTGATTCAACGGTAGGAAAACTAATCACTTCAGGTCCGCGTTGGAAGTCGGACAGCCTCGGAGCCGTGCGAGCGGCAAATCGGAGTGCTCGACTGCAAGGCGGTAACATTGTTCGCCTGCAATTGCAGCCGATGGTCGAGACATCGATGTACAATTGAGGTGCGCAGTGAGGCCGTCGGAGAGGATTGGCGAAGCGAGCGCGTATCGCGTGTTGCCTATAATTCAACCGGCCGGGGAACAGTGAAACGTCGTAGAACGTTGCGAACGAGCACTCGAATCCCTTCTAATACGCACACCGAACACACCAGTCGCTTTTTTCTTGAATGGAATCGCTGTGATACAGGCGGCTTGTCCATCGATCACTGAATCAGCAAAGTCAAAATTTTGTGCATTCACTGCAAGACAGCAGCAGTCATTTGAGAATACCTTTCTTCCTCGTAATAATTTGAACATATCAAAAGTAAAAAGTCTTTCTGCTGTCTCAAATCACAGCTACCCGTTTTTCTCGTAAACGCATATTTGCAACTTGCAAACATCAGAACTCAAGAAAAGTTCGGCTAAATCGTGGGAATCGAGGAACGTCTGATTTTTCCGAGATGATGTTCTCGAATGTTTCAGAAGAGTTACATTTAGAAACGTTAAAAAGACGAACGCTGGCAGCGAACTAGTATTAATTACCTGGAGCAGCGTGTCGCGTGGTCTATCATTCTCGAACGTGATTGAGCCGCGATCGTTTGCGTCGAGCACTGACATCGACGGACCCGGAGAACGTTCCTCCGCACCGTTCAATTGTTATAAATAATACCGGTCGTGGTGTCCGTCCTATGAATACCCGACTGACATTTCGCACAGATATTATTCGGTTCAGCGGGAGATAACGCGATTAGAAGGAGATCGATGAGAGATGAGAGATCGAACGAGTCACACACGATTCCGGGGAAACATCGACGACGCGACGTTGTGAAAAACAAAGCCAACAATTCTGAAGAAAAGAAGAACAACGCGAGGAAGCGCAAGCAATAAACAGCAATAGACGGGAGGACGTCGTCGGAAGAAAGGGGGGATGGGGTTGGATATTCAATTTGCCAGGTTGGTTCCGGTGTTGGGCTGACATTTCGTTTCATCACTCCCTCGGGGACCAGCGATCGGAGCTCCAGCCTTCCATAGTCTCCACGGTCTCTAAACCGGCACCCTTTTTCTCCGCCACCCTTCGAGAGCTTCCTCTAAGCAATTACGACACGTAGCGAAGGGAACCGCTAATTTCCTTCGACCTGCTGTTTAACCCTTTGCACTCGGCTGTCCCCTATAAGGCACCGCCATAAATTACTATACCAAGCGTCTTTGGTTTTCGGAAAATAGCTAAACGTTCCAAGCGTGAAAATATTTCTAGATTCGACGAATCGTCCGAATTCGAGAATCCAAGTAGCTTCGAGCGCAATAGTGTTAATTAGCCGCAGCGATCAGGCACGATTCGAAAACAAGTGGGAAAATAGGGGAACGGTGGGGGAAGGGATAGAAACAGGTAGGACGACACACGGGATCCGGGTACGTGGGCAGGAATGCAGATGGTGCGCGATAAGCGACTACAGAGATGACGATCAAGAACGCCGGGACGTAGGAGGGCAGATCTTGTTACAGGTCCGGCTAGACTCGCGGAGTTCGCGAAATGCGGATAAGATACTGAAATAGTGAAAGTATCGCGCGCCTCTAAATACGGGATTCGATAATTACCGGCTCGACCAGGCCAGACGCTGCGAATTCCGCTGGGTTAACGCCGGGGTAATCGATTTTCTAAAGATATCGAGCGGAAATTGTCCGCGTAAACAAACTAAAACATCCAATCGATACTGACAACGAGCAGAGAGGACGCACCGGTGTTGAGAAGTTAAGGAAGTTGAGCAAAACTGACTTCACAGCGAGAGCGAGAGCGAGAGAGAGAGAGAGAGAAAAGAGGTTGAAGAGGATAAGCCCTGCTCTTTCTAATGGTATCTTTAGATCCAGCTATTTCCAAGTAACCCTGAAGGCAACCAGTTTGAAAATTAGAAGAACGAACCTGGGCCTACGACTTTCTCTGACTGTACCTTAAAACAGCACGATCTGTTTTGACCCCGAGCGTCAAGGTCGTCATTTCGGCGATTACATTAAATGAATAGCTGTCACAGAAGGTACAACAGAAAGACTACTGAGTCTGGAAGAAATACTTCTACGAAAATATTTTCAAAAGATTTTTTAGACTGTAAAAGAGGTCCAGCCAGAGGTCCAGGATCTACTGCTTAAAATTCTAACTACGAGTTTACTGTCAATCTCTGCCCTAGCCTCGAGAAACACTTCGTTTCTTTCTGGTCCACTAGATCGCTACGAGTGATCGTTGGAAACGAGAAGCTCCAGGAAATTGTGTCTGTCCGAAATGGTTCCGTCTAAAATTTGACAGCGGAGGCTGATGGGTAGCACACGAAGGTGGGAGGATCAACTGACCTGTGTCTGCAGAAGAAGCATACTTGACGTGAAGGCGGTGGTTGTGGTGGTCGGAGAAGAGTGATTTGTGCAAGCGAGAACTGGAACGGTAGCTGTCAGGGGCCGTTGCTGCCGCTGGCGATGCGGCTGTTGCTGCTGGTCTACGTCGTTCCTCGTAACAGCAACCGCGCGTTGGCTACCGTTGCTGTTGTCGCTGTCGCCGTTCGGCGAATGTAGCTGCCCTGCAACAGAATACATCACCATGTAGCAACACCCTCTATCAACCCCTAAACATTCTCCGAGCTAAAACTGGCCCAGTCCTTCAACTTATCAGGTGCCCCGAACAATTCTAACTGGAGTCACCTAACACAATGGAATGGTATCAAAGTTGTGGCTGAATTTACAGCGAGTGATGGAATCGGCAGAATCAGTCGCTTCGATTAACGATTTTACATTGAAGCAATTAATTGTCGAACGAAAATCGTGCTACCCTGAATGAATAATTCTTCTTCAATGAATTAGTGAAGTTCAGGAATTGAATATAGTATCGTATATATATATCACCCCCTACAGTTCTCTCTCGAAGTGATTATTACGGCGACGATATCGATAATTAAAAATGTTTCTCCTTCTTTCGTAAACATGATATTTAAAGAAGTTAAATAATTTTATAAAGTGAAAAATTGCCGGTAACCGGAGAACGTTGATTACGATTGATGGACCGGTCGTCGTTTGATCGATCGTGTTCAATGGTTGACGACCCGTCAGTGCCGATATTCGAAATAGAAGAGGATTGATTGATTATAAATAATGAAACCGGTATGTTTGCAGAGTTTCCGTCGCAACGAAGACGTTCATTGTTCCCGCCGCGGACGACATCGCTTAGAATGGAAACTTTTCTGACAAGCGTCGGACTCGTTCTGAATGCGTTGGCGATCGCGCAAAACGGGCTCGCGGACAACAACGAGAAACGCTTCGAACACCGACGACCGGAAGAAACGGAGGAGGAACGTGTATTTTTTTTTCCCCCTCTCGGGACGTACAATATCTGTGGTACTGAGAGCGACCGGTGTCCATGGTGATCATGTCTGCGTCGGATTCCGGGCGTGAGATCGCGCGTAAGATCTCGTGACTCGCGCGAATGATCTTAACGAGAATCGACTAAATTCGGACCGCCAGGCCAACGGTGGCCTGGCAGCCGATGGAATTCGGAAACCACTTTCACTGGTTCGAAATTCCTGGTCGCCGGAGCTGGCTGCAGTTTTGACTCCTCGAATTGACTGGGATCGGCTTATCGGTGCCCCGAATCCTCGACGCCGACTGAGGTCCTCGACGTCGACGGTTCTTCATATATAGGGGATGCTCCGACACCCCGGGGAGACATGAAATCATTGGCATTTAAAGCGCCTAGGCCCTACACCGACAACCGCCATACCCCCTCGATTATTATTACGCGATATTATCCTTAACGCCCGGGGGATGACTGTGTCGACAACGAGCGCGATGCTTTAGTTTTATTGGCGCGCGATCATCGTCGCCACGGAGCTATAAAAAGGAATCAAAGTCACGCTTAGAAATTCTGTCCCACGTGTTTTAGTGCTTGGGACGCCAGAATTGTTTGGCAAAGGGATTTTTCGACACTGTCGAAATTCTTGGGAAGCAACTAAAGCTGTTTGTGGTCGATTGGATATCATTGACGATGGAGACCTTTTCGTGATGTTAGCCATCCGTGTCTCTGGTGGGACGTAGCTAAGTTCGAGGCACAAAAATTGTTTAGTAAATCGACTGACAGCTCTCCTGACGCTATATTGGATAATTTCAACGGTATTTATTTTGCATGTGGCGATTCTGAAAACTACCCCTATTTTAGCTCATTAACCTGACGAGAAATCAATTGAATAAACGATGGACAATTCATTGAAATAACGTGAAGAATAATTAGTCGAATCAAGGGAAAAACGAGAAGCTGCTTGAAAGCGATATAAAAATATAAATAAAGAGTTAAAATTCTCGGATCAAATGTATAGAATACTATATCCAAGTTGTATTCATTTATTAATCGACGAGAAAAGCACTAAATCAACGATCTGTAGGCCACCCCAATTTGATCCATCTCGTGATCCATCGATCGGTGCGATTAAACAATGTAAATGCCTTCGAGAATAAGTTCGGCACACAATACAAAACCCCCAAAGACCCCGGTAACCCAATCGAAGTAAACAGATGTCCTTCGCACCACCCCGAGCGCAAAGATCGAAATCCTAGATAGTCGTAGCTCGGAAGTCTCGGGCTCGATTTAATTTCGCATCGGACCACCCAGTGTTTAGGTCATGGTAAAAATCATCTATTCAACTCTCGACGCGATTAATACGGGGCGCGGAGGGGCGCAGCGCGATTCGACACAATAGCCATACCGATACGGCGAATTATCGAGAGCTAGAGGGGTCGTACACTAGACAGCATAGAACACAGAACTGGTCTCTACGATAGAGACAACGATCTCCGCGTGAAAAAAGCTGTCGTCGTAGGATAAATCGGTCGGAGAAAAACGGGCCCACTCTCTCCCACCTCTAACCTTTCGGATTTTTTCCCTCCGGCTCTGTGTAACCTGTCGCTGTGGGTAAGGTGGCCGTTGCCAATTAAGATAGCTCGCTCCAAAACAATGAGAGCCCTATCAGACAGCGGTGATCGGCGAATCCGCTCTTGGTTACCGATCTCCCACCTACGGGAGCGCCTGCGCGCCTGCACAAATGAAAGACAACCGTGCGGCCTGTCCGTACGTATAAATGAAAGAGACACCGTGTGTGCACCTGAGACCGGGTCTGGCACACGTGCACGGAAGGACCCGATTAACTCTAGAAACGATAGCCCCGAGAGCACCGTAGGCAGGGTAAAAGCAGAGGCAGCCCGGGTAGGGTAGCGAACGGAACGGGAAAGAGTAGGGCTAGCCGAACAGCGTGTGCCAAGTGGATTACACCAGTGAACACGGCCCTCCCACGAACCACGCCTCTCCACGTGCCACCACGTGCAGCCACGCCGCAACAAGCGCGCCGCGCCGCGCCACGCCGCGCCGCAACGGGCTCTTCCAAACTCTCTCATGAATTAACCACCGCCGAGAACCCTTTCCCCCGCGCAGACCCTTCCGCTGAACGACGCGCCTCCGGCATGCGTGCACGATACTCTCCGCGAAGGAGATAACGGGCCGGGGTAACAGGCCCCGGGATCTTGCTCGGGATTGATGGCAGTGTGGGCTCGGGTACGATCCGATCGAACGGTTCTATAGTTGTGCTCTGTTGGTGCAGCGTTTCTCCTAGTTCCAGGTATGGGACCCACTTTTATTTTCGCGATTTTTCTTCGGGATTTTATCGGGCCGATTCGCGCTTTCGACCGTGAATTTGACGCGTTTACGGAAACAAAATTACACGTTTGAAGAATTGAAAAATACCATTGCACCGTCTTCAGCTCTGTACAATTTTTTTCCAGTAAATTCTATGATTTATCAAGAGTCTCGCAACGAATTTTTCTAAGAAATCCTACCGCTATTATCAGACGTTGGCGAAGCATTCGTACTTCTGCCGAAGTACTCTTTCATTTTATACGTCATTTATGACGAGAATGAGTAGGTGAAACGCAGAACGGTGAAATATTACGAGCGATTACGTTAGTAGTGAGTTCTTAAAATTATGAAAAGAAGAATTAAGTTTACCGATTAACTCAGATCATATCGGGGACAGAGAATAAATATATCAACAGCCCTACTAACACGAAAGGCAATAAAAGTTACTGTAAAAATTCGAAGCGACCGAGATCTTCTCTGCATTTCCAGTTATAGAACACTTTCCTGATTCTTTCCCAACTAACTGACAGTTCTGAACCGGTCGATTCATCGAATAGGTCAGAAACGCGTTTCCACGGCACCCGGAGGGCGCGACGATGACATCGTCGAAGAAAATGAATCTATGAACACCGTCATCTATCTCCGAGGAGTATTTTTCCCCGTGAAAAGCCGTCAAAGAGACATCCGCCGATTGAATAATTCATGAGGGATATCAATTATCGCGGCTTGAACGTAAACACTCGCGACCAAAGGAATAGAGACCCCTCGCGCTCGTCGCAATCAGCCGGATAATTTATCGGTCATTTCATGCCTAATTGTGGTGCGCGTCTTGTGACGTCACTTGCCTTCTTACCTCGAGGAAATTAGAAGCGAGGAAAGTGGGTCGTCGTCGTTCTCCGGCGCCGGCAACAAAACTCGCGTTTCGTGGCTCCGACAACTGTTACGCGATTACTTGAAGAGATTCGCGAAGAACCGCTTTGGTTGGGTATCGCTCGATAGCATCGTCCGGTCCATCAGTCACTGATAAGCGAAACCGAAGATGGAACGGAGATACTTTCCCCGCGATACCTACCGTCGACGACAAACGTCTTTCGCAATCCCCACGGATCCACGGAATTCCTGCGTCTGATTTCGCAACGGGAGAATCCCCGACGTGTTTACACGTTCCGCGACCGTACAAGTTTTCTCCGGCTGCAACGCGGACGTCGATCCTGGGCGCGGTCTGTCAACAGCTTCCTGACAATGATCGCTCCGTCGTTAAAGTCGACGCGAATGATTTTTCCCGAGATTTAACGACGGAACAGCGTCCGTCAAAGTGACGGACTTCGGGTTCCTCGTTTTACGATTATTACGGGACTGTAAAATAAGTTGACGGATAAATTTGTGAAAACTGTGTCTAGTAACTGGGTCCAATAGCGATAAAATTATCGTTAAAATTTCTATTTTCATTCTTCTTACAATTATTATAATGCAATAACTATTCAGATTATTCTATATTATCGATATAACATTTTTAACATTGTGAAAGAAAATTGTTTTTTTAAGAGGCTTCGAGAAAAAGGAGGAATGCATGTTATTTTATCAGTTCTATCTGAAAGCCCACGGTTAAGTGTCCGTATCAACACCCCGCACTATCGAGCTCAACATTCATCCCCATTTCTTAGAAATAAAATATGTCTACATACAGATGAAATATTAGAGCCATATCTATTACTGACCGATAATACGTACACCTTAGTCAGTCTTTGTTCAACAACAACACCAAAGTCATAGATTTCCTAAGTCGTACATTTATTTTCGATCCCCTCGTATACTCTAAAGTGATAATTTCTTTAAAAAAAAAATGATTTTCGGAGAAGACCTCATCTAAATGAAAAATGTCTGTGCAACCTCATGGAAAAGGCGGATGTGCGAAGGTGTGAGAGCGTCACCGTGGCTAGACCGGCTGAGGTCTTAGAAGTGGAGAATAGTTTAGTTAAAAATAGTGGGGCATTTAGCGGCCAATTTAATAAAATGTCTCCGTTCTGCTCGTCATCGGTGCCGATCGATTCGGGCTCGTCTCTTATGCAGACACACCTCGCCTAGCAGCGTTAGGCAGGCCAGGACGGTGCTGCGGGTGCGCGTGCGTGTGCACGAGAGAAAGTAGGACCTGATCGTGTCCCGGAGTTATACGACACATAATCGCGCAACGAGATATCTTCGATTCAAGCTCGCGCTCGGTTCGCCCACACGAGCCAGACGTCTCTCCGGCTGGACGATCGTAATTAACCCTTTCACTGCTAAGTAAAGCCAGTCCCGGTGCCGGATCGTCCTCGGCTTTCCTCTTGGATTGCAATTTTGAAAACCTGTTGGACCGACTCCGTCCGAAACCAGCTTTTCCGGCAGAACAGCATAAATTACGGAGGCCAAAAATTCGAATTAAAATTTCGATTAACTGCCGAGGAACACTGTGCCACATCGCGAAAAGATAAGCAGGTATTCGCCTACTTTCCTCCACGACGTTCCGCTTGGTTCTCACTTCTTAGAACCTGCTGCTTTGACTTCGCATGAGAAACAGTGTTCCTGGCCATGGCGGTGTAAACTGCGTTACTAGAAAGTTTTTTTCACTTTTTGCATTAACGTTGCTTGTCGAGGCACTGCGCAAAGAGAACAAGCTGGTATTTCACCTGCTCAACTTCTGCTCCCCCCCCCCCCCCCCCGATTCATATAAAAATGGAACTACCGAGAAAAAATAGACAGTTTTAAGCACAGTTTCTGAATGTGGGCGTCGAGAGGATCATGTAGGCGTTCAAACTTTCCAGCGACTCTATTTTCCATGTTTCCAATCTGACATTTCTAAAAGTCGAATGCATAACCGCGTTTCAAAATTTTGACGATACATAAATTACCGAGCCCATACATGGTAGTAAACAAGTCTGTAAAAAAAAAACACCCGTTAGGAAATGTCGACGATTCAGGATTGATAGCGCTCGCGCAGAGTCATACAGGAAAGCGAAGAAAAATTGGCACAGCAGGAAGAACGCTATAAAATCGAGAAGCTGGTTCGGCCGCGCGATTTCGAGTGTAACACCTGCGTGTAATTCGATTGGAAAAGAAGACGTTAATGCAAACTAGTTTGCGGGATTACCGCGGCGCGACGGCAGCGGCGATGATCGTCGATCAGTTAATCATTGCGAACGTTTCATCCCGTTCGTCCTGTAACAGGCTGGCGTTACGTGTTTTCCGCGTCAACTGGAATCACCAGTGAATCATGGGACCGATGATCCTCTCGATTCGTACATAAATTAATTTGAAAGTTTCCAAGCAACGGTCTAAAACTGGTCCGACGTGTGTGCAGGCCGCCGCAGCTTTCTCCTTCGTTGGATTTAGTGAGAGATCGACGACACCGTAATTAGGGGTTCTCGCTTCGAAAACTCTTCATTCATTCACGTAATCGCCGGCTCGATCTTCGGTAGATCTTCGGTGGATAACTTCTGATAATCGTCAACGGGATCGAATTACCGTATCCCACTTCGACGAACTCGACCCCTTTCGCTTGTGCTCCGTGTTTCCCGACCGCTCATGAAGTTAGCATAACAGGCAACCTGCAATTCCTCGGAACATCGATCTTCCTCCGCGATAGTTGGAGAAGATTTTATTCAGTCTTGTCCTGTGTCTGGATCGACGCGATCGTCTAGAGGATATTTCTCAAACGGTTGGTTCCAAAGTTTCTTATCGATCCTTTGCTGGTTGATTGTTTCCGCTGGTATAGCAATCAGTGGATACAGTAGGCACGGATCAGTAGTTTCCTGCGTTTATATAGTTGAAATTGCAGGAGACGGATTAAAAGAAATTTCTGACCGGCTCCTGTTCGTTGTAATCAATGCGACTTTTCTATAAAAATCCGTATTATCATTTGCAAACGGGTAACCGCGTGGAACGAACACGCAGCTTGCCAGAACTCCCAGGGATGGCGGGATAGAAAGAAAGCGGCTGTTCGCGCGAAAAGAATCGATCGGTCCAGGGAACAATCCCGGCGGATAGCGACGGTTACATCGGTTACGAAACCGTACGGAGCGCCTCGCTCCTGGCTTTGGATAATCCTGGCGTGCCATCGGAGAGCCCAGGAGAGCATCGGCTCGTCCTGTGCGCGCCACTACTGAATGCAGTCGGGGCCGCATTGCAGCTGCACCCACGAGTCACAACATCCTTCGTCGTGTCGTTCCCTTCTCTCCTCTCTTTTCTGCTGGTTGGTCGTGGTGTCACGCCACCGTACCCTTCCCACTTCTTTATTCCACGGCGCCTGGATGCACACACGTACCTACGTGTGCATACGCGGTGCACCGAGAGAAAGAAAGAGAGAAGGGAGCTGGATGAGAGGCGAAGCGAGAGAGTCGAGAGAGGAGAGAGAGAGAGAGAGAGAGAGAGAGAGCAAAGGAGAGTGCTCCGACCGGAGCTAAGCCGGTCTCACGGTAGTTCTTCGGGGTCAGGGGGCGATATACCTACCTACCTACCTATCAGCCTAGCTGCTCGAGCCTGCGTGTCGCAAGCGACTCTCCGTATCCTCCTTCTCTCTCTCTCTCTTTCTCTCTCTCTGTCTTTCTTCAGCAAACTATCTCTCCTCCCTCGCCTAGCCGACGTCGAACCTCTTCTTTCACCTCCATCGACACCGTAAGCCGCACTCTAACCCGGACCGCGCGAGAGCTGCCTCGCGAGAGCTAAACTCGCTTTTGTATTCTTATTGGCGCGCGCGCGCGGAGGGATCTTTTATCGGGAGAGGTCAATCCACCGGGAACGTATCTAATCTTTCCAGGGTATCTGGACAATTTGTTTCAGACGGCTTTCCTGGTCCCCGTTGCCACTTTCACAAATCCTTGATTCCGACGAGTACTCCTGCTTCGTCCTCGCGCGACCCAGAGCGGAGGATCCTCCGCCGATCTTGGCTCTGGAAACTTTTCTTCCGAGCCATTCTTTGTGGACGTCGCCGCGCCGATGCGTCCTGGAACGGGCGTTTCTTTCGACCTGTTCATTGTGTCCTTTCGCGACGAGTTTAATTAAATTCGTGAACAGCATTCGACCGGCGCGGTTTAAAGGACCTTGCTCGGTGTAGCTACTCAATCATTCGCTCTCGAACACACCGTTGCGTCGCGACACTGCGTCGTCCAGTACGACGCCCGTTCATTGAATCCCTTCACGATGATTTTCATTGTAGTCTTATTCGTTTAACCCTTGTCCGAAGGGTTGAAGATTGTACGAAGAAAGGTCAATCTTCGTATATAGATACATAGAAAACGGCATCTGTGTTTCCCTCGTTGGTCAAATGATCAAATGTATTGGTCACCGAGTCTCGAAAATAGCATCCTGCACACACGATTGCTTTGACACTGATTTAAGTAGAAATTGGGACACACAGCTCATCGTACCACCTACCTACTAAAATTGTTTCTGTCAGCAACGATCTCAGCGTACATTGATCCAAACCCTACCAGACCGTCTCGCCGATCTCCTATCCTCTTGAACTCGCTGCAAGTGATTACCGATTAATGTTCTTCTAAAAAGTGTTGGCTTCGATCCCGACGCCAATTTATGAATCGTGCGGCAGCCTCGCACGAATAAATTGAACGAGTTAATCGATGTGTCGTTTATTCGAACTGACGTAAATTCTGGTCGTTAGAATTAATTCTTTTCCTGGGGAAAAAAGTTGATTGTGGATTCCTCGCGAGAAAAGAAAAATCCGAAGGAAATGGCACAGCAACGAAGATGCTGACGCGAATCCGCGATACCGTCGCGCGATGTTCGACCAAAATGTGTTGGCGAATGAACATGCTATTCGTTCGATGGCAGACAACACTGAAGGAAACGAAGTTGAAGAGAACGAAGAAAAATACAATTTCTAATCTATGCGAGAGACTGGTGCGAGTGCACCATCGATTAAAAGTTGCTCGTCGTTCAACCGGTGTGGAGGCAGCTTTAGATTCGACGCGGAAGAAAATCTGAAGATATTATGTGAGCGAGAGAAGATGTTCGCGCGGATTCTGTTCATCGGTTCATGGTTTTGAAGAGAAAGCGACGGCCTTCGGGCGACTTCGATGCCAGGCTAGTCGAAACTGCAGGCGAACCCGCGTCGTCGGATGATAAAAATGCCGGTTCTCACGGGGTTTAATGACTTTTGGATATCCCGGATTGGATATCCTTAATCGCGCGGATAGGAGAAAGTCCTCCGTGCAAGCATCGCGTCGCGCCGATACGAGAGACCACTCCATGGTCGCGAGCGCCTCGAGCCTCGTGGCACGCAGGAATCTTGCGAATCATGCGAATCGCGATGCGTGCTATGCTGTGAACAGCTCATCATATCTTCGTTCGAATACCCAGTATATCCCAAGCGAAAGTACAGGCTCGAAGGCGTCGAATAGGTTCCGATAGGTTCGAGGAGATTTGGACGGTCCGGGCTGTAAATTATCGATGAACCGTGAAGCGAGAGAGAATCCCAAGAGATGATCCAGAGAGAGAGAGAGAGAGAGAGGGAGAGAGAGAGAGAGTAAAAGGCGTGCATAAATCATTCGACATAGAAAAGAATACCGGGGGCTCGTAATTGCAGGTCGCGGAATTTTACGAGAAACTCCCGAGGCCCGTCCCGCAAAGTATAAACACCGATCGACGATCCAAGCAACGTAATTCAACGGCATGCTAATCGACCGGTTAATTCCTACCGTCTGGTTTTCGTGTTTTTTTTTTCTTTTTTTTTTTTTTGTTTTTGTCTACACTCTCGCGTTTCGGCGAGAGACAGCTTTTTCTACGACACTTCGCGCGACCATGCCGCGCATACCTCTGATGAAAGAATAAGCAAATAGAAAACTCGCCGGACGAGCTGTATAACGCGATGGTGCAGTGTACGAGCACAGAAGAGCTTTGGATTCCGAAATACGAAGTTGAATGATCTCCGGAAGTCCGAAGTCTGTTTGAACGTTCCGTTCCTTCCAGCCAGTTTGTATTTGTTCTTGACTTAAATGTATCAAAAGGGGCAACAGCTTGAATGGGATTCAGAGATTGCGGAACGTCGTACAGTATTTTCATAGATGAAGCCAGAGGTACTGAAGCATGAAATTCTGTTCATTTCTTAAGTTGGACAATTTGTTGAGATCGGGCTAGTTAACGAGCCTCCAGAGAATTATAAAATAAAAGTATTCGTCACATTTAAATCACACTCGATAATTCCTTGAAGATTTGTACAAGTTACGAACGTATACCACAATTTCAACGCAGTGGAATTATTTAAAACATTTTTTAATGTCTCGATCACTTTGCGAAACGCTGCGAGGCTCTCGGACATCTTCAGACATGTCCCGTACCTCGGGACACTGATCGAAATCAAGCGAAAATTGCAGGACATACACGGAGGTTCTTAAATGGGAAAATGACCGGCCAACTAAGCGACACACGAATCGCAAATTGGGAAACATCGATATCCTCGGACCCTTGAATGGCGAGTGACGCAAAATGGCCGTACGAAACGGCTCCACCCACATCCTGATCTTCGCATGCGTGTTCCAAGCTTGCATATATCGATCCTTCGGTTCCCTTCGCGGAGGAATAAAGAGATAGAGAGAGAGAGAGAGACAAAGAGAGAGAAGGAGAGGAAAGCCGGCCAAGCATCGCTTGGCATATCTCTTGTCAGGCGTTGAGCTCACCGGGGCTAATGGAGAGATTTTCCCGATTCTGTGCCGCGACCATAAACTCTCCGGCGCGTTCCGCGAAACAGTACGCACGAAACCATACGATACCTTGGGATTCGTGTCGCAGCGAAATTAACGATCGGAGGTGTAATTAACGCTGTCACAACTTCCGCGAGAGGATATTGTTTGCAATAGAGCCGTTCGATCGATTCTGTTGGACTCCCGAAAATCGGAACTCCTGTCATTCGGTAAATATAGACGAATGGGAAGCAAATTTGTTTACAGCCGATGTAGAAAAATGGAATTTTAATCAAGTGTTTTGGGGAACCCAGCAGACACGGTTATCGATCAATCCCTGTGTACACCGTTTCGAATGACATTGTGAATGTTTCACCGAGTTTTATGTACGACTTGTCAGTTCTTTAACCTGTTAACCGGGGAACGCCCGCCACGTCCACCACTCTCAATAGCGAAATGATACTGATTCCCTCCGTGTCTTAAATTCATGTCGTGACATGTATGGATATCTAATACCTTTATTGTTCGAAAATATACGTCCCAGGGCGCAACATATATTTCAAGGAAGTATTCGTATGTCCTACCCGTACCCGATATTGTTTCCGTTTGACGTATTTATACGTCCCGCCCGGTTAACAGGTTAAGGCCGAGATGCAAGCACTATGCCGTGAAATATTCAGTCATCTTAACTTATATTTAGGCGCCCTCTTCATGCTGTAATCGGCCGGTTAGATACTAGAATTTGCCGTGGATGGTCGAAAAGTGTCCGAGGGTATATTTGTCATTTGACGTTTACATATTGCATTTCATGTAGCTCTAGATATTGAAAAATAGAGTTTCGTCGGCCCATTATGCAAACGTCGAATGAGTCATCGAAATTCGTGTTATTTCGAAATAATACGTAACAGTTTCGCGTCAGGAGGATTCGCACTGGGATCGCAAGAAACCCGCCGGTAGCAAAGAATCGAAAAGTTTAAACAAGGAACTTGACGAGCCGATATAAAACCCAATTTATATACGGGCTATACCGCCGGCTGACTGTTAATATTTTACGATTTCAATTAAATCGAAGTTAAACAACTGTAGCCTGAATCTTTTTATGGGCGCGCGATGATTTATGCGAATCGAACCTATGAATCTACACGCAAAAGTTAATAACGAATATTTACTAGGATATCTCAAGCACGGAACGAAGAAAGGAGTGCAACCGAACAAACAAACGACCAATTAAAAGACGAACCTATAAACTTTATATTGGCATTAATCCCTCGTATGCTCCACAGAAGTAATTGCGTAAAAGCGGTACTAAGACAAATTCATTCGCGCTTTCCCTTACGGTCAACACACTGTGGTTCATTTACGAATGTCGTTTTCTGATGAACACTTGCTTCGAACACAGATAGGAAGAGATCGAGCATTTTACAGCGTCCGGGTAAACTTTCGTTTTGTGCAATGACGACGGACCAAAGGACTGCGACAACCACTGAATTCGAAATTTCCTCCTTCCAAGATCCCGAAATCGATACCGTTAACAATTTCAGAAGAAATGTACTTTCTCATTTCACACGGTGGGTCAACAAATTGGTCCACGTTACGCTAGTTTCCCCCGCATTTCAATGCCAAAAGAGTGCGCTTTCGATTGTATTGGTAGCTCGAAAGAATGCTATCGAGCACATTCAATTGGACTTAGGCGGAGACAGAGGTAGCAAGCCGCGTTTCTTTCATCGGTAAGTGATCGAGTTGGTCAGCTCCTTTCTCCGGTCTGCGCGCCGCATGCAACATTCTCATTAGGTATTAACGTTCGCGGAACCGGGCGGGATCGATCGAATTAACGCTAAATTGTTTCGGTAGAGCGCACCGAGGCCTGCAAGCCTCTTTAGGTGGGCAAATGGACCAGTTTTTCATCGGGGAACCGAGCACGTAGACCGGTATATATGCATTGGCGTGACTCGCGGGCTCCGATACGCGGTAGCCGGACACGTGCCGATAGAGAAATAATTTATTAATATTCACCGGTGTGGCTCCAGATGAAAGGTGGGGGGAACCTGTGCGATCGGTGCACGTTCGCTAGGTCCCAAAACTAGTTTCGAAGCGGTCCGGCCTGTCCCGATCGCAATTAAGACCGGTCGAACCTGCCCGAGCGGACGCGCCAAACGCGGCCTCTTGCATAACTGTCCACCGGCCAAGTTTTGCAGGATGCGAGATCGGTGCACGAAACACGCGCGAGGATCATCTCGTAACACGATCGCCCTCTCTCTCTCTCTCTCTCTCTCTTTCTCTTTCTCCTGACGATCGTGTTCTACTCTCTCTTTCTCGTCGCGATCGTGTCTCCTCTCCTCCTCCGATCAAGCGGAAAGTGATCCTACCGCTTCGCATCTGGGATTTCTTCGTCTGGCTTATGCTCTTTCTTTTTTTTTTTTGTAATACCTCACAGCAGCGCGTCATCCCGCGGCCCCATTGTGGCCGATTGGACGCGTGAAACGCTCGAGGATTTTCCTATCGGGATCTCGTCGAACGTTGGCTCTTGGATGACTCGCCGGTAGGAAGTTTCAATTTCTTCACGGGCGTCGACACGTGGTGCCAGCGGCGGAGCTCGCGCATGGGCACTGTGGAACTGCAGCACCCCCTATTTCCACTTGATATTCTCGATAACATTTAATGGAAGGTGTTTGGAAAATCTAGTTGAAAATAAGGAATATAGCTTGTGTTTTTCGTACGGGCCTTCGTTTTCGAGAAAATCGAGTTTGAAGATTCGTTAAGTACGCGTCACTTAGACAGAGTCTACTTTGTTCGTCCGATCTGGTCCGCAATTCTCATTGCCGGTTGTGTTTACAAACAATGCAGAGACTCCTTGTTATTCATTAAAGTCATACCGTATTCTGGACGATACTGTTTACAGATGCAAGCAGCAACAACTCGGGTCTTGCCAGTGTTTTGTATCGTCCAGGAGCCGTGCTGTGTTATGGTTACACTGCTCGGCGTCCGAGGCCACTCACGAGATATACTCCGCGGTAGTGGAGACAATTCCGCGACATTTATCATCCTGGCCTCGACGACATACACAGAGAAATCATTGTACACGCGTACCTAACAAATTTGTAAATTCGATTTTCTCGGAAATGAAGTCACGTATGAAAACTGTAACTATATTCCTTATTTTCGACTAGATTTTATGTGAGGAATTCCCTCGTCGGTTGAACCACGATTTCCCAAACACACTGTACAATAAAAAGATAGAAAAATCTTTTTCAGCAGCAACCCTATTTTAGCTACGAGCTGCCACTGTGTGGTACACATTTCGTAGCTATGGGATTGTTCTCGTGTTAGGCTATGCTTTATCTATTTTTTTGGGTTCGTGCCGTGGCGATTTTTACGTATACACTGTGGAGGATAAGAGTCGCAGAACATGTTTTTCTAACCGTGCTGACGAATAATAATATTGTCTACAGTGAGCGCCGACACATGTTCCATTCGATTTTGGTTTACTAATAGAATTGTTGTGCTGTTCAATTCTGTAAACACGCTCGTAACAGTGTTTACGCTTTTCCCTCGATGTTGTTGGTCGCACATCTAAACATTCGTTTTTAATTAGTATTATCCTTATACTTTATTTAATTACTGGAGTTGCTTACGCACTCCCGCGGATGATTAAACAGACACTGAATTTATCGTGACATGTTCCTAAGAAATCCGTCCTTGACGAGATCGACCTTTCGATAACGATCTATCGACCCAGTTTGTTCATTGTCATTGTTTAACACGATCCTACATGCAAGCGGAAGAGTAATCGTGCCGCGTGCGCGTACGAACTGGTTTTATTCGAACGGAAAAAATGGCGATATATATATTCTTGTTTTGCCGATGTTTGACGATGATATGCACTAATTGTTTACTTTGTACATTATTCTTTTTGTTGTCTCGTATTCTAGCCTAGTCATCGAATCGACACGTCTTACACGTCTTACACGTCTCACAGACGAGCGTCGACGTTTCTTCTCCCTTTTTTCCGCGAGAAGATTGTGCACCTGTGCGACGCGGCGGGTTGCGACACGTGCGCGATATGCACCGATTCTTGAGAAACCGGCGTAAAACGGATTACAATTTACGATTGCCACATTATAAACCGGGCTGGATCCACGCGTTAAACCGTATCGTTCGACGCACGGCAGATGCTGGTCAGAGAAACGTTTTCGAGACGGCTTCTCGCGAACGTTGCTGGGCTCAAGGACGACCGTTCTTCGTTCGTTTTCGATTAAACGGTGCGTCCACGTGCGTGCGTACGCGATTTCGTCTCTCGAAAGTCTTGTCCTCCTCCAGCTCCCCGGTATACGTCCGACGTCATTTGCATAACGAATAAAAGAAAATGTAATAGCTTGTCCGCGGTTCTTCGGGTACGATTATAAATTATGAGCGTCCACCGCGGATGCAACACTGTTTCGCGATGAATAATTAAGTAACAGCACGATGAAATAAATTGGTCCTTTGAGCGTCGAGCGAAATGTGTTCCCCTTCAGCATAAAATATAGCCTCGCTGGATAAACTGATGTTTCAGGCGATAATGGCACATCATCGAGTCCTTCAGGGGCGGATCGTTGCATTAAAGATTACGCCGCGCAGGATTTTAAAAAGTTGCCATATCGCCGGCCTTGACAAAACTTACTGGAAATGATACATCGTCTTCCCTAACAAGGCGGACCATTAAACGAGGACTTTTTAAAAATCATGTACATTATTTTGTCCTTCGGAGTATCGCGTTTACGATTTTGAGAAATGTCGCACGTTTGTCCATGAGATCATGTCTCCTTTCCCCGTTGTACCGGTACTGGTTGCTCGTCTCCTCTCACTCTCGTCGCGCAGATATCGGCCGATGATGTACGCACAGAGAGGGGACTAGAAACGACTTTCATCGGAATCGATGCGGGAACGAATTTTTAATCGAGCGGAGATATAGAGAGAAACAGAGAGAGAGAGAGAGAGAAAGAGGGGAGAGAGAGAGAGAGAGAGAGATCGGTGCAGGATCCTACGAGCGTGGGTTTCTAATCGTCGTCGTCTCAGCAAGCCACGAAGGAAGCTCGTCGCTCGGTGCCAATTAATGTTTACGAGGCGGTCGCGTCGAATTGACCCTTCAGCTTCAGCCGAGACGCGAGAAATATTTATGGAGTACAAGCTCCGGGAGACTTTTAAGCTATCTCCGAGCCCAATCAAACCCGATCTTCTTCTCCGGATCCGTGCGCTCTGGCTGCGCGCTCATTTAAAGGAGGACGGAGGGATCGATGCTAGCTCGTTATCCGCGGCCTTTTCGGATCCACCGTCTCAAAAATGTATCTATCACTGTAAAACAAGCTGGCGTGCGTCACGGCTTCAAAAAATCGTCCGGCTATCGAGATCGAGTAAATTGATCCTATCAGTCGATAGGACGAAGTCTCGCAGACTCCTCAGGAGAAAATTCGATCATATTCCTTGTTTAGTCACGGATCAATTGCAAAGCTTTTTGAACAGGTTCCGTTTGAAACGTGGACAAATATTTTGATGGTCCTTCAGATTAAACAGAAATTGCGAAATATGAACACGTACGGATTTTTCTATGGCGGATAGTTTGTTCATCGATACGGAGAAGATTCTGATTCGTTGCGGAAAATACTTATAAAGAGTTAAGAAGAATTTTTGTTCGCGAACACGTGAAGGTAATCTGTTTCCGTGGTGCTTTCGACTCGAAGGTTCGAATATACTCGTTCCACGGGAATATTTTTTAGAACTTCTCCTCGCAGTAATATTTCTTTCTGAAAATGTTTATAGAAACGATACGCGACTGTTTCTTTTATAGAACGCAATTGGTCCCCGTAGAGTACAAGTCAAAATGATCAAAGTGAAACATTGCACAGCAGTATTTTTTGCGCCGCTATTTTTAAGGACCACGAGATCGTTGAAAATTGAAACGACAACGAATTCGGACGTAAAAAGGAACGTAAAAACATGCAATTAATCCTGTCCCGCTTTAAACATTACCCGCAGCCTGGAATTATTCACGGATGGGGAGTATAATTAGTTCGCCGGTATGCTAAATAAAACATCGGAAGATTTGAGAACGTCGGAACGAGCAAGAAATAGAAATGTGTTACGCTCGTCACGGTGCTACGATGCGTCGTTTCGTTTTGTTTACTATAGTCGCTGTTTGTCGAATCTGCTTACGACAGGTGAGTAAAGTAGCTTGGACGTCGCTCTTTTAATATGCGTTTTGTTCCACGTCAATATGCCAATTCGTTCCGGAGGATATATTACGCCTTGAAGTGGAAGCTGCCGCTAATAAGAACTGAATGAAGATCATAGTACGCACGGTAGTATTACGAACCAGGAAGCGGACACGTGCCGTCAATGGGGTCATTGTCGTGTGCATCGAATGTTCCACGAACGAGCATAGCAACTGTGATCGTCATTCTTCCCTGTCCCAGAAGAAGGTTCAATCGCGCCCACATTTTCCAAAGTATTAACTTTCTCGTTACGCTCTAACATTTCACTCTTTGGCCCCCTGGTTCGCTATCCAATTAATTGCTCATTTCTCCACTATAATCACTCCGTGATCGCAAGCTTTTTTCTTATTCTTCCCCACACTAATTTCTTCTCTTCCGGCTATAAGCATTTGTTTGTCCACTCTCGACCAGACTGACGACACGTTGTTGCCAACTCCCTCTCCCTAATCGAATTCACCTAACTCGTGTGCAGCATTTAATTTGGTCCTAGAAAATTTTCGATTCCGTGCGAGTAGCGTGATTTTCAATTAAGTGTTTTATGCTCCCTCGAAAGGGACATTCGAGTTCTCGAACAGATTTGAGATTTTCGAAAAAGAACAGCGTCATCACCGAGGGCTCCGCGGAAAGACAGACGACTGGCTCGAACGCAGCGCTATCAGGATCGCGGATTTACGTAAGTGCCGTGGAAGCGGCGCCGGTAATTTATGCAACGTCTCCGCGTAAACAATAGCAGAAAAACGAGCCGGTTTACGCGCCGCTGCCGGCACGCGCGACGATTTATCGCAACGCGACGATCGGCAAAAGTTCCGGAGCGCGAGTCTCGCCATCAATTACCCGAACCTGTAGGTTCGCGGCGAGCGAACTGTACGACGACGATGTCTCGTCTTGTCTCGAGCTCGCACACACACAAACATATCGGCTACACAGATCGTCATCAAGGGGACAGGATGGATCCGCGGGACTCCGGATCGGAGACGAGCCGTCGTCGTCGTCGTGGTCGTCTGTTTGAAAAACCACACGGCTAGATCCCTATCGGCTCGATCAACGCCGCGAAAGGCCGTAATCGCGGATCATCGGCTCGCGTCTCCTTCGCCGAGCGATCCTCCAACTTCCAAGCTTTTTCCTATCGCTGTCCGACCACGTTTCTGCCATCGTAACTCGCGGAAATTAGCGATCCGAGTGATCCGCGATCGCTCGCCAGACAAGGGAACACTGATAAATCCGTCGGAATTGTAAATGCGATTTTCTAATTCGATTTTTCAATTGCCGCTTCGTCTGCTTTCCGAGATTTATCGCGTAACCATGTAAACAGTTTCTGGTAGAAACGCGCGAGAGAAATTGACGGAGTTAGAGAGATCGCTTGGACGTGGACGGAAAATGTTAGCGGCCGCATTTTTCTGTCTTTTCCTCGTGTTTCTGGGTTTTCCCGGAGTCTGCAGGCAATTTAGCTGTCCCCCGGTCATCTCTTCAAGTATTCTTTCACGTTAAGCAAGTGATATACTGCTTTTTTAGTTACGGCACGAAGCATCCTTTCGCAGTCGTGTCCCCGAAAAATATGGCGTCGCGAGGCATGCAGGTGCACGTTTCAAAATTCTTGGTGAAATTCAATGGTCTCGCTGTACTGGACCGCAGATGCATTTGTGACAACGGGTGACATAACACAGCTCGAGAACTATTAAAAGAATTCCAAAAATATTGTTATATTATTCTCCACTTTTCGGCAGGATTGAAAGAGAGAATACATTTGATTTTGACATAGTTTTCCTCAAAACTGCCCGGAACAATTTTTATTTCGTATGAAGATCCACGCGTATTGTTTCTAAAAATACGGATGACCAGTCTGTGTATCCTCCGTGTATCTATGATTCTAAGCATGTGGCGGAACAGCGGAAAAAGTGCTACTCGAAACCGCTGGTCCCCTTATCGAGGTACAACAGTCGAGTTTCCCTGATGAGCGCAAAGAAGGGTTAAACCACGACGATCCACGACTATCTATTTCCAATTGCACCTGCGGTTCGCGGGACAACGAGGCCCGGCGCCTCGAGAAAGAATAAACACGTGTCTATCTCGGGTTGGCAGCAAATTGCTCGCGAAATACGTGACTGTGAGCGGCGCGTTCGGCTGGAGCGAGGCGCACGATCCTCATGGGACAGGTAAGGTGTTAACGACCGTCCGATTGCATCACGTAGAACCTCCTCCGAAAACAGCGGTCTGCGATGCCCTCGCGCAGGTGAGCAAGACGAGAGGATGATTACCTGTGCACAAGCAACCAAGCAAAGCGAGAGACGTAACGTTCCCGACCCTTAACGAAGAGGATCGTCTCCGGCACGGCACGACCGGCGAACCCTCAATCTTCGCGTCGTCGGCGTGTAAATCAGCGGACGGGAGGACACGCGCGAGTGTTACGCGCGCGCTCGCTCGCGACCGCGAGTTACAGGACGTGCTTGGCACCCATAGGCTTTTACTCGCGCGAGTCAGCTCGAGCGAGCGAACCCGAGCCCGAGCCTGGAGAGGCCTGCAACCGGTCGACACGTCGAAGAGAAAGGATTTACCGGGGTCGCCGCAGTCTACGCGGCCCGTCACGAGGAAGATAACCGCCGACTAATAGGGTCACTTAGGCTAAAGCGTGTGTGTTCAATCAAAAAGAAACTCTGTCGGACAGGTTTCTTCGCGGCGCAGTGCAAGCGCGCGCGGTGTATTTGCCGCGCTATGCGCTACGGCGCGCAACTCACCGGGCCCGAGAGAGCCCCCGACCTGGACGAGAGGAGAACTTCGTGGGAAACGTTCGCGGATATCGCCGGCCGCGATCTTCTCCGCGCCGTGCCACGGCTACGTCGTAAATCCACCGACGAGCCGATGCCTGACGAACGTTTAATCCCAAGCGTCTCTGTACCCGACCGATTAAAAATATCCTGTCGCTAATGATCGACGCCCAGGCAGCGAGCGATTAATTAATACGCGGCGACAATCTGACTAAGGGTCTGTTCATATCTGACGGCGCCGGACGGTTCTGCCGCCGGACTCTAGGCCTAACCCCATGTAAAAAAAATTCTGTTGCCTTCGTTCCAGAATTTTGACTATTTCGACAGAAACCCACCGGCGGCAAGTGCACATCGGACACTACCCAGCTCTCAGCGGATTCGTAGGCATACCCGGGGGTAGAGGGGAGTAAACTGTTCTGGTGTTAGGTAGAAACCCCCGCTGTGCGCGGCTCTTAGCTTTTGTTGCGAGCGTCTCGAGCGCCTCTCAACTGACCCTCCGAAGGTTCCGAAGGTTCCGACAGATATGGTGCATGGAAATTCTGTCGTGTTCGGATATGATCCGACCCTAAAACGGCCTGATCCTTCGGACGACACCTTTCTACCGTCACCGGTGAGGCAACGGTCGATATTTTGTCCGCGATCGCTCCCCAAAGCCGAGTTAACCCACGTTGACAGCCTTGTCCGTCGCGTTTTTTTTTTCCGGTTTAACTTTCTTCATTATACAGCTTCCCGAGTAGGGATTGCAATCCCGCAACGTGGGATCCCGCAATCCCGCAGGATCCGCATAATCTTTTCCTCCCGCATATATCGTAAATAAAAATTGCGGGATCCCACAAGGTGTGCGGGATTGAGTGTAAAACTGTGCAAATGRCATTAWGATTGTGTGTAAGCAAAGCGTTAATTGATATCAAATCACAAATACATTTCTCTGATGAAGAATGGTCCAAAATATATGACCTAAAAATGTGTCTAGAACCAGTTAAGTTAACTTTCCGCTTTATACTGGAAAAATTGGATAAGCAATCTACTGTTCTCAGCACTAATTTAGCCACAGCATTACGCGAAAGAATAGGACAACGTCACACTAATGTAACTGGAACATTGCTTTATTTACAAAATCCCAAAAAATTTGARGATGATTTGAACAATTTAAAAGATMCGACATTTACAATGCCTAARAAAACTATAAYACGGAAAGRTATAAAAAGTCTATTAGAAAGGGTTCTCAGTAATACAAACGGTGATACCAATTCAAATAAATTCGATGCTGCATCCAACTGCTTCGAGGAAGACGAACATATTCAAGAAAATAGACAACAGTCTAATTGGTCCTTGCAAGAAGAATTAGAATACAAATTGCTGAAGGACTATTCCAAAGTAATTGAATCAAAGGGTGATTCAGAAGATATTGACAAAACTTTAAAAAAAGAAATGAGTGTTTTCGAAAGTGATGGCACCAATGGGAAATATTTATGCATGGCTTATGAATATTTATTAACCATCACCCCAACAAGTTTAGAAGCTTAACGAGCCTTTTCAACCATGTATAATTACTTTAATATAATTCTCTTTTTATTATATGAGTTATAGAAAATTGGGAAAACTATTTCGAACTTATATTTATTATGCTTATATTATATATAACTACAAGAATAGTACACAAAGATTAAAGCTTTTGTATACACTTAATTGATCTAACAACCAAACTCCTGATTATCGCGGGATCCCACGGGATCCCGCGGGATTGAAGCTGTTCCCACATCAATCCCGCGGGATTGAAAATACCGCTGGATTGCAATCCCTATTCCCGAGCCGAACTTTATCAGGATTCGTACGATCTTGTTCTTTTGAGATCATCGAAAGATTTTATAATTCACCTGTAGTCGCTATGAATTCGACATGATGTGATTCTAAAAGAAAAAAAAAATGAGAGGGAAGTGTACAATAAAAGATTTTGTGAATAAAGCTTCGTTTTTGAAAAGATCGCCAGACGCGTTTGCGTAATTGCTCGAAAGTAGACACATTTGATCATGACCAGACACTTGCTCGATAACACCGCGTGCTGCGGGAATTTTTAGCCTCGTTCCTAAGCACTTCATTCCGTACTTTCGACTTAGTTTTTCTCACGGAATCACCGTACCGTCGAGTCGTTATAGCGCGAGGTTCGCTGTTGCCAATTCGCGGAACGAAAGAACGCAGTTTCGATTTCGCATCGCTCTTTTATTCACGGATTCGTTCCTCTGAACAGACACGTGGCACAAATACTTTTCCGCGTTGAAATATATATGATGTCCCGATCCGCTCACGTGAGTGAATGCTTCCATGTATCCGGCGCTAATTGTCCGTGAGAAGAGTTTCTTCTTTCTGTGATCGATCGATAATCGTATTTAAATCGTGTGTGCACTCGCGTAAAAACTTGCTCCGCCGATTTCCAATCGGTTTTGACATGTCTGTATTTGCTACCGTGCGGAACAGATACTCTGCGTGGAATTGCTACCGTGTTAACTGGACAGTCGACGTTTAATTTAGCAAATGGTCGTGCTGCACTGAATTCCTTTCGGAATCATGGAGACTTCCGTCTATTAAAGAGACTATCTAAATTACTGGTAATTTATTGGACATTTCTGTAACCGTTCTAATCAATTAACCGAATTATTCCTGGCGTTGCAATCCCGACGAGTGCATAGGGTTATTAGACCTATATATTTTTTGTGATTTGTTAACACATTGTTAACCGGTTACGAGTTTACTCGCGTTTTCATGCCGAAACGTTGTTGGGACAATATGGAACCAAAAAAAAAATATATATGAAAAGTTATATAAAAGATATGTCCAAAGTTTCATTTCAATGCATCATGTATAAATAAAGTTTATAGCAAGTTTATTTAAATTGTTTCACGTCTACATTCAATTTCGAAATAATAGCTAACGAAATGAGATAGCTTATGCGTAAATTTGCCGATCAACAATGTGTTAATACAATATTTTCGATGTCCTGTTATCGCTAAAATGTAATTTCGAGACTATTCTGTTTTCATGTCCATCTTTAACTTTCGTTCAGTGATTGTTACAATTATTTTTTCAACTTTCCTTCGCAGGATTGCCAAGCAACAAATGCATTAGCGAGCTACAATGTTATAAAAACCGTAATGTTATTAAAACTGTGTAGACCGCCGATTAAAGGACTTCTGCCAATGTTATTAGCGTCGAAGTCTCGGCATCCTGTGATTATCATATCAGGCGAGCCATGAAAAAGACAATTTGAATCTACCGTCTCATCATTCCCGGCAGTGAAAAAACAAATAATTACCCGATCGTTACACGCTTAACACTGGCTGCAGATGTAGTATTAATTGAACTACGCTGCACGAGAACTATTCGATCCTCTCGGGTAGAGGGAAATGCGAACGATTTCAGGTTTTAGGGTAATCCGAGGAGAAGAAGGAGGCAAGAGACGAGACTGTCTGTTGCCATTCGCGGTCATCTAACGAGGAAAAATAAGCGATCGCCAGGTATGGCGACGCGATGGAATGGGATGGGATCGATCCACGATCGGCAAAAAGTCTCGATCGAAGGAAGAGACCTCGTCGGCACGGCGCGAGGCCTTTCTCGATCCGATCGGTTCGTGGGCACGTCTGTTTCTGCTTGTCGGATGTCGCAAGCCGGTAGCATCGGCACGCTCGATTAAGCGATCAAAGATCGATTAAGGGATCCGGTTTTTCCGACGCTGTTTTCTAACGGCTGTCCCTCTGTCTCTTTCTGCTTCTCGCGTTCCCCGCTCGTGGAAACCGAGACTGCCGGTCCGGCAACGTAATTGAAATCGCTGACGCCTGTTTGTGCGACCGTGTAACGACAACGTGTCCGACTCGCGCCGCTCGCATGCCGGTTTAAGGAGAAATATGATAATAAGGCTACGTAGAAAGCGGACAGACACGGAATCGGCCCGGACCGGCCCGTAGCCTTACACTCGTTTACGGTTCAACCGATTTTCAAGCACGAAATCTGCTTCTCTTTTCGAACGATTGACTCACGCTTTGGCCATTTTTCTTAGATGAACCAAATAAGGCATCTTCCTGAAACTTTACCGACTTATTTACACATATTTTAACTACGTTCACGAATTTTTTCAAGTCACTATAGTTAAAACTATAGCAGCTATTCACCGAAGAATTGGACTATTGTTTTCTGATAGAAAATGTAACTCTACCATGAACGACCCGATTAATCGTTCATTTTAGCAATTTTTCATTGATAATCTAGACAATGCATTTATATGAAAATTTACTGACTTATTTACACGTATTTTAACTACGTTCACGAATTTTTTCAAGTCACTATAGTTAAAACTATAGCAGCTATTCACCGAAGAATTGGACTATTGTTTTCTGATAGAAAATGTAACTCTACCATGAACGACCCGATTAATCGTTCATTTTAGCAATTTTTCATTGATAAACTAGACAATGCATTTGTATGAAAATTTACTGACTTATTTACACGTATTTTAACTACATTCATGAATTTTTTCAGATCACTATAGTCAAAACTATAGTAGCTATTCGCCGAAGAAGCGGACTACTTCCACGAACGATTCGATTGATCTACTCCGTACAAACATGCAAAAATTACTGAACGTAGCATAAGGACGCTCGAAAAAAGCTCAGAAAAGCTTCATAACGGTAAGTTCTTTGGTCCCAAGAAACTCCCAAGAAAAATTTGCAAAGTATGTCAATCGAAGAAAGACGAGTTGAAGAAGAGTTCGAGTGAACATTGACTTTTCGGATGTCCCATTACGAAATTGGCAACGACGACAGTCTCGTGGCAAACGCGTTAATAACTCGCGTGTTTAATCAGTTTCCACCGATAGTCGGAACTTTAGAATAGAAGGAGCTGTAGGTAATGGCAGCGATACCTGGCGGAGATAATTTCGTATTCGCAGCCGTCCGATGTTTCCCGATGACTTGATTAAGCGCGATATTATTGAGAAATTTATCGAGTTATCGGAACGATGTTATTTCGACGACGAAGACTGAAATAATATTGCGGCAACGGGTCGGGTCACTACAATATGATCCTTCGCGGGGAACATTATTTAAGTCTTAATTATTCTATCAAGCGCATTAATTATTAACCTGTACTAGAAACGAAGGAATGAAGACGTGACCCAGTTGCATTCCGTAGAATGTAGAACACCGATGCATCGCTTGGCGTGCAATTCGGCAGTAGAATGAGGTAGTCACTGGTCAGACGGTCTACGTTTCAGTTCCGTTCCTCTCGCAGCTGTTATATCACCGTCGTTATCGACGATTAATGCTTTAGATGGATTCGTTAGATAGTCCGTTCGATAGTAATTATTATACCAATGGTAAACGCCTGATAAATTGTTGCTATCGTACAGATCACTTCAATTCTGACGATGGACAAATATAATTAGCTGTTTCGACCCAGTCTCTTCAAGTTTCTCATGTCTTCATTCGCTTTACCACTAAACATACTACTTGCCAATCAAATGGCCTGTTTCGAATCTTTAATTTTATAATTATCAACATTACAAAGATGCTTCTTCGGAAATTATTGAATAAATTTCTCCATTGAAGCACACATTATTACAACAATTTCGAAAAGTTTAAATAAATTCAGTCTTGTAATATCTACAAGTCAAGATGTACCAGTCGCTGATATTGTTCGGTGCGTTTAGCGTTAACTATGAATTATCTTTCTTGCAAGTATGGATAAAATAGATTTTGCATGATTTCAATCAGGAGCCAATAGATCCTCGTAATAGTGTTCGTTCGTAAATCACCGTGAAGACGATTGAATCGCTAATTAGTTGCTTGCAAAACGATTTTCGACGAGTCTTTTTGTTAGAACAGCTTTCACGATGCGATCGGCGGTCGTCTCGTTTTAGGCGAATTCGAGTGCGGAAGTCGACGACCAGGCAGACGTAATCCATCGAATATCGTAATAGGTACCCTAATCCCAGCTTTCTACATCGCTCGGGGCGAGCGATCGCGCACGACAGCATTCAAGGGCCGATTTCCCATGGATTGCGTTTCCACTCATTCGATTCCCCATCGATTACGATAACGAAGTCCGTCATTCGAGTTTCCACACGCATATTCATTTAGGTCCGCCGCGGATCTACGAACTCGGAGAGGCTCTACGAAGCCGGAGGAGATCTACAAACCCGGAGAGGATCGACGACGATCCGTAGATGCGTCGATCGAAAGTTTCACGCTTTCTTCCGTGTGTACGGTGCTTGCCGATTTGGTAATGGGGAATTTCCAATTTCTCTCCTGTCGATGTCCGATTCAACGGGGATTCGTGACAAATTCGACTGTCTTTCTAGACGCACGATGGACAGATGATTTATACGCAGGTTAGAGCCGATCGCGTCAAACGCTCACAAACCTTTCTACGTGAAATTATTAATGGACGCGTAGAAACGAGGAAATTATTCAACTTGCCCCGCTGACTTTCCTTCCTCTGGGTGGCAATTACATTTTTCGAATACTACAGCCTGCGTTCGACTATTATCCCGATTATCTTGATCGTTTGAATCCCTATCGAATTCAATCTAAAATTTGTTCAGGAGTTTCCGTAGAACACGTCTCTCAGTGGAATTAATTACTTTTATATCTTTTGAATTTTTATGTCGAGAGATACGGACTCTGAATCGAAACTTTCGTTTCTAACTCAAATCCTACGAGAAATTTACGACCCCACGATGTAATATATTAGAATAGTAAAAGTATCATTTTCGTTGTTACAGACGCCGGTAGATAATTTACGATTCAATAGAACAGCGTTAATGCAAATTCGCATTTCGCAAACGGGGATTACGGAGAAGCTTGCCAGACCAACGAACAATTTCGCGAAATGAAGGATATTAAATCTGTGTTGGGCTTTATTAAATTTTTTACGTAGCCTGACTTTACACTGCAGCGTTTGCACGGGGATCCGCAGTCTAGTTATTACAACAATTAAATTTGAGATTTGTAGGCAACACCTTCGCCCTCTCGGTCCTTTTGAACGGGTTAAAGAGGAGAAAAGAGTGTTTACCTTTATAGGGATCACGGAGAACTCATCCTAATCAGAAGGCTTGACAGAAAAGAACACTTTCGTGACAAACATAAGCACAGTAAAGTCTTAATCCTCGTGCTATAGGGCTACTACTTTCTTGTTAATGCGTCGACCGTGCCGAACGTAGAAAAGGACAGCGCGTGTAAACACCTAAATACCAGTTCAAATTATATCGTGTTTAGTGCCATTTTAATCAGAAAAATATCACGAATAAATTGGCGGAAGTCCCACAAAAAAATAATGAAAAATAAAGAAGGTTTGCAATTGGATTAGTAGTGGTTCATACCGATATATCCGCCCCGGTATCGGATTACGAAGCAGGATGTTTACATTATAGAACGGCGACCGAGACAGTTCAAGCTTCTTGGCCCATCGCGGGGTATGCCCCACAGTGGAGGGGATAGGCGAACTGACTAAGATCATGTAGCTCCGTTCGGCTTAGATCATGATTTTACTGTATTCTTATATAAACAAGTATAATAAAATGCTAAAAATACTAGCCACTAACCGCTAACAATGTCTCTTTGCCATTTCATCTAAATCTACAAGACAAGTTGCTGCACAACGGCGCCCAGGTACGTTTAGACTCAGTATTTCGAAGGAATCGCCTATTCATTTCCTCGAAAATTTCAATCAAAAGCTGTTGGAAATGCGTGCGATAACGGCTGGCAAAATTGTGAATTTTGTTTTTCAGAGGCTGTAACAGCGCGTTCCGAGAGACCGAACGCCCGCGATCGCTGTCGCAACGCTCCCATTGAGAATAGAGCTCTCTCAAGCATGGTCGGAACAATGGCGTAGAAAGTTTGCCGGCAATTTGGTCGACCGTTTAGCCGATATTAAAAATAAAAGCTCACCCTCGACCGCAGGCGAGGTAACGGGACGGCGAAGCGTTCGCAGCCTCTCGAGCGTGTTTGCTCACGTAATTCGCGCTAATGATACGTTAAATCGCCACGAGGGAGTAATTGCAGGGACGTTGATCGCGTACAAGCCGAGTAAGTGGCCGACACGTACACGCCGGTCGCTACGTGATACGTTTTAGCCGGCATCGAGCGTGTGATCCCGGAGACAACGCGAACCGACACATCGGCCGATTCGAAGACAATCGGCTACGAGGATCACGGGACGGTTCCCATCAGCATGAATTAAATACGGACTAACGAGAACATTATAGATCCCAGTCGTGGTTCTTAAAGATCCCGGGACGCGTGGATTAATGTCGTGTCTGCGAATAGACTGTTACGTTAACCCTCCGCATGCTATGTCCGAGTAATTCGTGACCGGTCGCGGTAGAAATAAGCTCAAGCGACAATTAATATGTACAATATTATTCCGATATAAGACTTTTTATTTTGAAATAAGAAAATTTCTATCTCTTCTTCTTCTTCTTCTTCTTCTTCATCATCTGAAATACGTCGAAAGACGGTCCCGAGCCGTCGCCTTATATCGAAAGAAAACTGTAGTGAGGTATCGATGTGGGTCAGAAATGACTCCGGCATTAGCCTAGAACGCGTAGAAGTCAGAGGGCTAAAATCAGTGATACAGACTTCGTCGGCATGGTCTTAATGGACAACAATTTTCATTGGCAACGATCCGAGTTAGATCTCAGTTGAAAGAAAGGTCTTTCATTTCCAAATAAGGAAGAAACATTTATGACGACATAATTATTTGAAGGAAATGTATATGATAAAATAATAATGAACCTTCGAGAGTTCTAAGTTCCGTTTTCAGCCTCTGTGAATTTTCTATTGTCATGATGCTAGATATTTCGCGGCTCGATTTACTAATTTCTTCTTGCATAAACAAAGTAAACCTAAATACCGATCTGTTCGCCGATCTGTTCCTCAATTATATCGCGATAACTGTGACTCTGCTAGGGCTTGTCATTTGTCATGTAGTCATTTTTTAGAAGCTGTGGCCTTGGTCTATAAGCGTTTGGTCTTTACTGTGTTTAGTATTCATGTTTTCATTACAATACTTATGCACCTTCCGTTTTCTGTCCTGTAAAAAGTTTTCTCTTGTTTGTAATTTTTGTATTGCATACTTTATGTTGAAATAAATCTCATATGAGATTTTCTATAATAAAAAAATGTTTAAAAACTGTGACTCTGCTACTATTTCCGAGTTTTGTGGATCTTGTATATCATTATAACAGGAAGTGAATTTAACTCAGACCCAACCCAGTCGATCGAGACAGTTACAGGTCGAAACAACATCTTGTCGAGCAAGATCGTTGTCGATTACAACTGGCGTCGATGAATTCGTACGGACAGAGACGAATTCGATAAAATCGGCAATGCTAAAGCAACCTCTGGTAAACATCATTCCTTATTTGCACAAGAAGAATAATGCAACGGGCATCCGAAAATATCCGCCGTCCCATGCCGACGCTCCGTTACTCAAAGCTGCGCGGTTGATTGTCATTTAGCGCGTGGACAACGCGACACACATCTACACCGGGTACAGTCCTCGGTAAAAGTTTCGCCGGAGATCCAGTTTTCAAGATCGCAGATTTAAAATAAGTCCTCGATCCAGAGCGACGTTCTATTGTTAGATCGCGCGGTGTATAGTTTCTTGATGTATTTTCACGGACACCGGAAACGGAGCCTGAAGGATTCGCCGAGCCGAAGCCAGAAATGGGCTAGCGGATATTTCGATTCACCATTCAGATTCCTGAACATTAGCGATTTATTATTGCATTCGGTTGTTCCCCTAACATCGCCTGAAGCCTCTAAATGTCCATCGACTTTCTTAGATCCGGATTAATTCAACTATGCTCGATGTGAACCAATTTTTAAGGATTCTGCTTGTAATAATAGTTAAAATTTTTAGCCAAACCCGAGCGTTATATTTAGGTTTCTAATTCTGTAATAAAACTAGGCTCGTGACATTATATCTCCAAGCTTTCGTCACTGTCTCAAACGAAACAGTTAGGTCCGTATGTTGCAATTGATAAAAATACTTCCTTAAGAGAAGTTATTAAAGTTGTTAATCATACAGGACCTAGAGGCATAATTGAATACATGACCAACGAGCTGTGATGATTATTATATCACTAACAAGTCATTTTTAATGCTCGGTAGTTTCGCTGTTCGTATAGTCAATAAATTGCCTGTATTTCTGGTATTAAAGAGCTGGAAACCTTCGAGTAAAATAAATCGTCGGGATCTCCATCGAATTTTTTCGGCAAAGATCCAGACGAAGTTCTTAGCCACGTTCGTTGCGAGCCAATTGTTTAACCGTGCGAGAATTGTTAACAAATATCCTCAACGACGCGTCAGCTTCCAATAAAACTCGTCACCTTCGAAGCAGTTATTTCTCGGGCGAATCGTGGTCAGGACGCGAAAGGTTGCCTCCTGTCGCGTAAATCGCATCGTGAAATAGTCGTCGGCCACCCGAGCGGCCCGCGGATGCCCGATAAGGATCGATCGGCACAATGCAGACAGTCTCTGAAAGCGTTTGAACCCATCTGACACGATCGCAACGCGATGAACGCGGCCCGATAGAGAAGCGAGCATCGCCCCGGCAAATTATAGTCGCCATTTTATTACGAAATCCCTGCAACACACGCGGCGCGGCCCGTGAGAGACTCGAACTTTTCATCCCGAGACCTTCCCTGCCTCTCCCCAAGCCCATTCCAACGGGCGTGACCGGCTTATTGCACCGCGACCAATTAATACATCAACGCGTTACCTATTATTATATTATATTTTGTAGACACATTGAAACCCTTTCGCGCCGCCAACAGCCCCCTTATTATCGCTTATCGTCTAGCATCTACGTTTAATATTATAATCACCGTCCCCGCGACTAGCAGTTCTCTCTCTCTCCCTCTCTCTCTCTCTGTCTCTCTCTGCCTGACCCGCGATGCTTATTACACGACGCGTTATCGCGGCTTGTAATGTCCGCGCCGAGTCGTAAACGATCATCGCCAGCGAAACGAGTCCTTTGTGCTCGCGTTGGATTCAGCTCGCGATACAGTGAATTCTCGATATATGTCAACAACACGGATCTTCCCAGCGTTGTGTATCTTCCTGGAGAGACATACTCGAGCCGTGTTATGTTTACAGTCAGAGGAGTCCGAGGCCTCTCGAGCTTCGCGGCCCCTCACGAGGTATACCCCGCGGTAGTGGGGATAATTACTCGCCGTTTATCAACCAGGCTTTCGCGACGTATATAGAGAAATCACTGTACTTGGGAATATTCGGATCTCTGTTGTATAGATAGTGAAAGCTAGGATTCTTCGTTCGCAGGATTCTCTATCCTACGGTGAACAGTTTTCAGTGGGAACGATTCGGGTTTGAGGACTTTCGAATCAAGATGAACGAATTATTTGGTTTAAGATTTTTAAGCAATGGAGATAAGAATCATTTAAACCAGGTTTTCTTCACCGGAAAACAGCAAACTTGCCACACGTTTCCAGCTTCCCAGGAAATTAGAGATTTAATTTAATTGTAATAAAATTAAAATAATAATTGACTGATTTAATTTTCCTTTTTTTTTGCATTTTCCGGGCATAAAATATGCTAAATCCAAGAGGTTTAACGAGTGTATTTGTAACATATAAAATCCTAGAAAATTGTAAGTGCTTGTTTCAGAATTAATAAAAATGGCCCCCACCCAAGAATATTATAAGACAGCCAATTTTAATAGGAAAATAAGAGAAAGTAACTGATTAGTTAAAGCCCCCGAAACAGTATAATTTTGAGCAAATTATTTTTCTGCGGCTCCATACATCTGTGCAATTGCTTCAGCTGCGCTTCCATTTGCAAAGCAACAGCGAGAGCATGAATGAAACAAAAATGCGATGCAGCGTAGATTGTGAACCGTGGAAGAATAATGACAGGCTAAGAACGAGTGATAAAGCGGTACATGATCCATATTAAACGCCTCGGATGATCTAAGACGGTCCTCGCGATGGAAGTCGGTAAACGGAGGCCGATAACGATAACGAGGTTCCGCGTGGTAGTCAATGGGCCGCAATGAGGAAAGTCGGAACCGGTTTCAATCCCGTATAATTGCTACGAGTAAATTTTGACAGAGGCCAGAGAACGAACGTGCAACTTCGGTCTTGGTATCCACTTTTAAAAGCGATTGAGCGACTGCTCCGATCGGACGTGGACGCGGAGGCGAGGAATCGCCTAAGCTCGGGGATAGGCAAATTTATCGCTCAGATAAAAACGGTTTCGAATGATGAATAAAAGATCGACCGTTTCTTTTTTTTTGCGCGCGCGCGCGAACCACAGGATAAAGATCGGGAATCTTAGTGGTAAGACGGAGCAATATTTCATTTACAAAAGAAACAAATCGACTTGAAGTCGACTTCGCGTCGCGACATAGTTCCTGCACAATGTTTTTACTTTCCATATGTTATTCCGATATTGGAATAGCTCTGCGACGAAAAAGCTGCTGAAGTATTCTTGTTATACTGAAATGAATATTCAACAGCAGATATTTATACCAAACTCCCTTCGAAATTGTTTTGTTATGTCGATATGTTGTTGTGACAATCGCGAAGCTGTAATACCAATATAATACCAGTATACCACACCTTGTTTGTTGTACACTAAAAAAAAACCGTGACAATTTGATTCCGCAGCCATGAATTTTTGTGCAAACAATTTCTGTGGGCATGAATGTTTGAGCAAAGAATTTGTGCAGCAGAAACAGAAGTCTGCATTTCAATTGGACGTAAGGATGCAAATACTGGATCGTTTATGTACACGACTAATTTTTTTACTGTTCAAGGTTTTGTGAAATCCCAAAAATATTCTAGAATACATATTGATGTCTCTTTGTGAACATGTAAACGTTGAATCGTCAAACAACAGCAACAGTGAAACGCTCCTGACAAATTTTCCTTCAACCCTCCGTATGCTATGCCGGAATCATTCGTGTCCCGTCGCGGTAGCGGTGGGGATAAGCCCGAGCGACAGTCAATACGTATAATTGTATTCCGATATAAGGCTTTATATTTCAAAATAAGAAAATCACTTTTCCCTCTTCTTTCGGCCGAAACACGGTGAAAACAAGGTCCCGAGCCATCGCCCTATATCGAAAGAAAACTCTAGCGAGATATCGGCGCGGGTCAGAAATGAGTCCAGAAATTTTGTTGTTGTCGATATATGGTAGTTTAATAATGCACGTAGTAAATGCAAATTTTCTTTCTTTCCTACGAAACTACGAAACGACAACTTTTAATTGTCACCGTAAAAGGAATCGTAGTTCAAGGGGCTAGTGGGCTTCCGGTAGATAAAGTGTTAAAAACGCAACAACCGCGTTCGCAAAAGTGCGTCGGCTTGCCGAGCGAAAGTCCGTACAGAATTCGACGAGAAAAATGGCGAAACTGCAGGAGTGGATGGTTCGAATGCCCTTGGAGAAGGTTGTACGAGAGCCAGCGACGAAAATCGATGGTGAAGCTGGTGGTGGGTCGTGGCGAGATACGCGAGTATAGTGAAACGGTTGAAGGTGAAGGACGAGCGTTGCAACCGGGTGATACAAGTATTCGGTAATCGTCTTCAGTGATCGTCCTTGCGGATTGTCGGGAAAAATCGATTGGCCAAGTCGGCCGGCTCCTTTCGAAGGTAAAAATGTTGCGCCAGACGATACAGACGCTCGCGGACAATCTCTAAATCGCTCTTCTGCATCCTCCAATACTGCAAACACATTTGTTACGTCGCGCGTGGATTTACGTTCGGCGTATTGTCGCTTTTATACACCTTTTGCGCTATTAATGCCACGAAAACGTGTTCCGAGCGACCATCAGCCGGGACTTTAGCGTCCGGTATTCAATAGTATTGCCCTAATTAAGAGGAAATATTTATTGCGTGTTTGCCGAGGTGTAAGCAAACGGGGTGCTTAAGCCTCGTTCTTTCTGACCCACGCCGATATTTCACTACTGTCTTTTTTCGATATAAGACGACGATTCGGGATCGGCTTTCGTCGTATTACGGATGAAGAAGAAGACGAGGAGATTTTCTTATTTCGAAATAAAAAGAATAACAGTTAAATTCGAAATAAAACAGTGGAATCATCGGAGAATTGAAAAATCATCCTATTATTTTCCATGTGTCACGACTGTCAACGGTAGTAATACATTTCTATTTATTCTCTTCTTCTCAGAAATTTTTGTTTTCCTTAAAGATTCGCAGCCTGTAAAAGTACGAAAGTGTCCAACAATTCGACCAACTGTAATCGATTTTTAATGAGTCGGTACGGTGTACCGATGGTTAACCCAAGGGTTGAATTCTGTTTCAGGATGAAGGTTCGACGTGTTATTTTTTACGAATCTTAATCGAGTTCTGAAGGCATTAGCAAAAGTCTTAGCACCTTACGAGCCGTTTCGAGTCGCTTTCGCTCGAGACATGGCGGAGATCTACAGGCGATCGATCAATCGGTGGTTGGATCGTGACTGTCAATGGCCGTCACGGTTCGTCCGCCGGGCAAATATAATATTTAACAGGATTATGTGCCGGTTGGGAGCGGGAACCGAAGATGAGACGGTTTCTTAATATGCACGGTGTGCGCAAACACGCCGCGCTCCGCCGGATGATTTATAGGGCTCATTAATCAGCGGGATCAATGGGAATTAAGGTACGCGCGCGGTGTGCCACCTGTCAAACAATTTCGCGAGGCGTTTCGTTGCGCCGTTCACCGTCGATCCACGCGAGTTATTAGCCTCATTAATCAGCCGCGGCCTGGCATTAACGTTAACGAAGAAACCCAACGCGCCCCGGGAACCTGTTGCTGTCCCTTCGACGAGTTAATATCATACCCCATCGGACTGTGTTGAAACACCGCGCCCTGCTCTGCGATTTTTAAACCCTTCCTGGCCCCTGGTGTCGAATTTGCGCACACGTAGTTGCAATTTCGGCTTAGGATACGTTTATGTTGGACACACGTATTCTATTGTGTTTCGATGGGAATTGTTTGCGATGCGAGCGGTGAGAAAATATCATTTTCTTCGGCAGCTATTGATTAAAGGCTTATTCGCCATTTTCATCTTGAAGCATAACCTAGGGACTTTGTGCATTCACGACAATAGGCGAGATAGAAAACTGTGAAGACACTAATCGAATTTAAGAACAGCATTATATCCCACTTGTTAAAATTATGAAAAGAAGGTATACATTTTCATTTAATTCCTGTTCTTTGCAATTTACCCGGACAGTTTTTATTTGGCATAAGGATCCGCAGTCTATACGCAACAGCCTTTCTGTTTTAGCGTTCAGCGATTTTAATCGTACCGCCGAAAACGAATATCGGTGTTGAATACATAAAACGTAAGTTCTCAGCAGAATTAGTGAAAAAATTGCGAAAGAGTTCACGGAAAGAGAAGAGAGGCGTTTTAAATGCCAGACATGTAAAAGAAAGCCTGCGGTACCGCGAGTCGCAAAACCTTTTGAACGATATGCGACGAAAAATTGTAATCACTAGATTGCAGATCCTGAATGAAGATCCTAGCATTTGCTTGAACGATCCCGAAACTCTTCGAATACTGCTCCAAATTCCGTCTACTCGTTGCTGTTAAAATTGCATAAGTGTGTACACGGTTATTACTAGACTCTGGATGTTTATGCAATTCTCAATTTTTGTCGGCAAATTTTAGGAAAGTGGAAACAAATAAATTCTAATCTTCCGTAGTATTGATGTATGTAGATCCAAAATAAATAAAAATAGTACGAAATTCTGTGGAATTTTATGTTACAGCATTTTTTGAACATATTCAGAAGCGATAAATGCATAGAGATCCGCGGTCTAGTTATCATTGTACGCAGTAGCCGAAAACTGGTCCAACGAGCGCGGGAACGCGAGAAGCTGCCAAGATCAACGCACAGGGCATCGTTTCGCACAGGGTGTTCCGTTTCCAATTACGCCTGTTTACACCTGTCGACTGGTATAATGACACGATGGAAGTCGACACGAGATCCGCGGGATGATAGAGTGCGGCTATTATCGTAGTTACACAAAGCGATAGACACAATAAACGCTTCGATAAAAGCCCCGGCGGTTCGCAGGGTAATCAAATAAACGTTTACGAGAAGATAAATTTCTGTCGCTCCGACCTGCGGGACCGTTAAACGGCGATCATCGCCATTCGACGCTCCGAGAACTGGCATAAATTAACACCGGCCAAAGGTCCCCCGTGCATTTTTCACTTTCCCTCGTAAAACAGCCCGGCCGCGCGGCGCAAGATCGAACGGCCCTTGGATCTCCGTGGATCTAGCCCGCGGAGAGCAGCTAGATAGTTATCGGAAATCCGTTATCGGAGAGCCGCTTTCGGGCTTCGATCCCGTATCGATTTCGATTTCTCCTTGAAATTTCTCTGCCGAGACCGCCGATCCCGCGACCACCGGCTGGCTACGAGAACTGGCTGTCTTTACCTCCGAGAGACGGAAAGAGAGAGAGGTATACAGAGACACGGGCAGTGGAGAAAAAAGGATCGAGTAGGGAAAGAAACGTGTAGCGTGCGCACGTGTGCGTGCGTGTCGCCGCGACAACGCGCGCCAGATAGGATCTCTCTGGTTGGTATGCGCCAGAGCGGGCAATACGCGACACCCATACCGTGGTCGGAAACGAGCTGCAGGTTCCGTGACCCCGAAACCGGGGATACGATCTCCCGGTGATACCATACAGCCGATTCGATCCTGAAAGCCACGGCGACCTAGTGCAACCGCCCAGGATAGCTCGAGTACCTACTAAACTCGCCTCCGCTTCGGACCCTTCGATCGCCTTCCAAAATTCCAACCATTCGAACGAAAAGTGTCGTATTTATTTCTACCGATTTTACAGGTACCGATTTTTCTCTGTCGCGTTCCAGGCAATCCTAATTTGCCCTCGAATAACTACATCGATGGAGATTCGATTATTTTCAGAAAGAATTTCTAACCCTCGTATGCTTCTTGGGTAATTCCGGAAGAGACGCACGATAGGGTAAGATGCACCAGTTTTTCTTGCGGCAATACTAGACCATTCTCAAAACGAGGTACGCGTACACGTGTACTATATTATTTACGTTTTTTTTTTGCTTAGTGGTCTGATGAAATATTTTTATAAGTGGTCAGTACAAATGTTATTACATTCTTATGGTATGGTTTTAATTATCGGTATCGACTTAAACATTGACAATGGTTTCTCTTTTACGATTTTTCATTGTGTTTTGACAACATTTTTTGTACCGGTTCTTGTCTTTATACAGGTGCGTCTCTCCCTGAATTTAGGAAGAGACGCACCATTAATGTATGTAAACGTACTAGGCAGTCGTTTTTATAAAAAATTAAGCACCTTTTTTTTAATTAAGTAAAAAGCAATAAGTTAAACCTGAGATTTGACCTTCGCGACACTATTTGTGAACATATTACATTTTAATTAAGTGACAATAATTATTTCATATTTATTGCTCTGTAATTAAGTGATTAAACCGAAGATGTTTCACTTTTGTCAAAAGCGGCTGGCTAGTAGATTCTAATAATTGTCGTATTGAATGTTTAGAAGTTTAGAAGTAGAACAGTTAAAGTAGATTAGATTTCTTTATGTTCTATTAGATTTTTTTATGTACTCCTTTGTGTAATATGTAGTAGAGGAAAAAAAAAGAATACAAGTAGGGAGAAGAAGGTATAAACGAAAGGAATCCACGTATCCTATTTAAAGAGCATAATAATACATTAATATAAAAGTTTTACTCGTTTTACATTATATTATCTTAAAGTTATTGAAATAAAAAATTTAACTATGCCTGTCTAGTTTTTCAATTGTTTCCAGTGAAATTTTTATTAAACAGAAAACAAAATGTGGCGCGTCTCTCCCGGAATTACCCTACACAGTAACCGCATGGAAAATACTTGGCGCTTTTAAAAATTATACCATTTTCCTCCTACGAGTCCTCCTAGGACTCCTACGAGTTCCAGGCTTAGTTCTGCTCCACTGGGAACGATACAAACAAAGTACGTGAAAGCCATTCAATGTTACAGAGAGTATAAATAAATTAATAAGAAATAATAGCTTTTTTACTTTATTCGTCCTACGACGAAACGTCCAGACAAGTCGATAAATCTCGAATTTATTATAGTTCTTCGAGAACAGGGGATAGCATCAAGATGCATAATAAAGCTTGACATGTTTACAGCACGTGAAAGTCTCTACAGAAATTGTAGATTTACTTGAAGATAATGTAACTTTGACTTACTTTTAACACTAAACCTAGCACGGTCAAAATAACCGGTTTTCTATTTCACAATTATTGAAATTATAAAAACGTTTTCATAGAAAATTACTGAATTGACTTTTTTATTTAACCACATATTATAATTAAAATCCTACAAAGTTTAAGTAAATTCAATCTATTCCCTTCTGTCAGACGTTTCACTTTTATATGTTTTGTGTTTGGTAGATTTAACGTTAATTTGTTGGAGGAAACGACGGAAAACATGGCCTCAGATGTGTTTGCGAAAGCGAACTTAAACTATATGAATTTCTATCGCAATATGGATTACGGCAATTGCTCTATTACCGTGGCATTGTACGTCGCATTGATGCATGGGGAAACGAATAAAATTGCCGCGAATCGATTAATCAAAATCATTCAACCCGAAGCTTTCTAGACGAGCTTGGGTCCGCGAAGAAAGAGTCCTCGCGCCGTCGAAGAAAGCCAAGATAATGAAGGAGGATATTTTGATTTTGTCATCGGAATCTGCCGAGTCTACGTTTCGAGGAGAAATGTTGCATCTGGGAAGAAGAAATTCTCAGACGGTCGTCACTGATGGTTGATAACGGAGTCTGTGGCAATGCTTGAACGACAGCGAGCCGAAGCAAGGCCGAAATCGTCTAAAAAGTCGAAGCTTCGAATGAACAAATCAATTTTCCCATCTGGATATTGCAATTTACAAGCCATCTAAATTTTAAAGGGCACAGGCATTTCACATCTTCGCGTCTTATCGATAATCTTTGCTTTTTGGAAGACGCATCGGAGGTGTAGCGAAGCGGCCATCTTGTTCCCAGCGAGAGAAAAAAAAAGTTGGGCGACAAGTCTGCATACTTTATTATATAAGCGTGAAGCGTGCGATGCATGATTCAGGAGACTTAATGGACTCGTTCGTTACGCTTTTTAGCGTCCGATTAAGAAGATACAAGCGTGTTAAGCGAGTGTGCTTCTATGACCACCTATGGAACAGAAGGAAGGATCCAAGTGCATTATTAGCGCAGCTTCAATTGCGAAACTCGAAATGCAAATTACTGTTTTCGCGGAGGTACCAATCAGCTCCCTCTCTCTCTCTCACACACACACACACATACACACGCGCGCGCGACCGTTCTAAAGAGAAGCGAAAGCGACACGCACGATTTTCGATTAACGTTCCCAGCCACGGAATATTCGCCTTCGAGCAAGAGAGCACGTCGCTCACTATTTTCAATATCGGCGCAAACTAATTATGCTTACACATTCCGCTCATTACGGCGTCCTTTACAACTCCGCTAAACTGCCGTAAACTAATTAGTACCCGCCTGGGTATCGTGAACCGGTCGCTTCAATGTCCACGATCAAAAACTCGATGTTTGCACACTCGGAAGCTACAGATCAATCGCCTAATTGCAGCAGAAAATGTTTACATAAAACGTCAATTTTTCATGCAGAATTTCTTTCTTTTTTTTTCTTTTTGGCGAATGCGGTGAACTCTCGAGCGGACTGTTCTAAATTAAAAACTTGTGGAGAACAATGAAGAACGTATTTCCCATCTCGCCAGGAACGAGCCGCGTAGAATTTGACGAAGAAAAAGCGATCCGTTCCGCCGGTTTTCGGCTGCGACGATGATCGTTCGTCGCGCGCCTAATTATTCCAGCAGCATCGTTAATCACGGAAGCCAGAAAGTTCGAGGTGAGCGTTAATCGCTTCGCCCTCGCTTCGGCAGCTCGGTAACGTCGTCGTCGTCGCCGCCAGTGCGTCCGCGAGCGCGCAAGATGCGCGGTAGATACAAATGATCAATAGGATCGAGACGAGCGCATAAATCATCGGGTGAAAACACAGGTAATCCTCAGATCGGGATTACTCGCGAGGAATCGCGGTTCCCGATTCACAGAGACACCTTTTAGCAAAATGACGACGGCCGACTGACGAGCATAAATAAAACCGGACGCTCGGTGACTGATTGACGAATTACCGCGGATGTCATTGGTGCAAATACGGAGATTAATTGTGCTGTTTTAGCCGTGAATAATTCTGGTCGCGAGGCGATGTCACATTAGCGTCGAGAGTCCCCTTTTTGAAACCCGACGTGGTTGGATCTCTGGTTTCACATTGACAACTTCTTCGCTGCAAGAGGGAGATTCTGCAATTATCTTATGCAATCCGAAACGCTTTTCTAATTTTCAACCTTCTCTTCAGCTACTTCTACGAAGGATTGGCCAAATCTCGCGACATTTCCAGCAACGATTTTTAGAGATCGTTAGTCAGACGGATAATAAGGAACAAGCAGGGTATTCAGGACTCGAAAACAGGATTCGAGAACCATGCGAGAGGGGTCCAGCAGTTGCCGATAAGGTGGATCCAGTGGTCCTCTCGGCGGAGGTCGAGGATTCGTTCGTACACGAGCGGCGTATCGTGCAACGAGCAAACGAACGGGTGATTTAGTCGCTTAGATCGAGGTCCGCATACCGAACGACTGTGACCGACTCAGGACGGATCGAGACCTCGTTGAGCCTCGAGGCCTCAAGGCCGGCGAGCTCGTAAAGCGAATTCGTGCCTCTCCCTCGCTCTCGCCGAAGCGGATTTTCATCGCGCGAGACGAAGACGAGAGGCGTTTCTCCGCGACCGGTGCCTTGTGGCCGTTGCAACCTGTCGCGGGTAACCCGGCTGCCACCTCCGGGAATATTCATCGTTAACATTAATGTTCGCAAATTATTGCGTTATGCCGGCCAGCGCCGGGAAATTGCAGGCTGCGAGCGCGCCTCGATCCTTTGTCCCCCACCCCGTAATTTTCAACGAGCAATTTCACTCGCGCATCGCCGCCGATCGCCTTTCGACGCCTCGACAGATTTCGTCCGCTTTCGATAACCCTCCCTCGATGTTTTACACTCAAAACGGGCGACCTCTGTCCATCTTGTGCGCCTTTGTCCGCGTAGCTCAACGCTTTCCGGTTAACTGCCCTCTTCGAAGCATCGCGGGAAATGATTGTGCTATTAAAAGAGTTCGATTCCTTCATTTTCGAGTGTCTTCGATGAATTGCTAAAAGCTTAAGTGTGGCGCCGACTGAATACACTGGATTACTTATGGATAAGACGAAAATGGTCGTATAAAGCATTCTGAATGAGATGAAACGTCTGGATTCTGGAATCGATATCGAGGTGAAAGGTTAAAATTCTTTATTGAGTCAGGTGTAATGGTGATGCTACTGAAAATATCGCTCTGTGTACATCGGGCTCCTATTACTTGGAGATGAAGCAGAACATATTCATTACGACCCGCAGTCTGTTAATTCTGATAAGATTTTTCAACAAAAATAGCAAAGAAACGTGATTTGCATTACTCGGAGGATTTATGCTGATTACCAAAATTTCGATTCATTCGCTGCTAGACATTGCTGCATTAATCCGTAGACGGTGAACATTCGCGTCAATAGTATTCGAATTCGTTCGTACACGAACAGAATTCTATCGCCAACAGGAATTCTCTTAACGCCGCATAACCGCTCGAACAAACTCAACAACTACCATAAATCCTGAAAGCGATCTAACAAGCCCAGAAACACATGTACTTCCCCACCCCCCCAGATTTATCTATCGACACCAAAGTCTCCTATTCTAAGAGACACATGCGAGCTTTCTTGGCTTTTGCCACCACCCGGAGTGATCTACATTGCGGCGTTTCCCCAGCGGATCGATCTCGAATGCGAAAGAAGCGTGTCTCGCGTCTAACGGCAAGTCGGCGAAGCGAGAAATAAATTATTTAAACGTTGACTGGCGATTGCTTCGGCCGAATATGCGAACGCCAGAGCCTTTTCGACAGGATACTACATTGGTGCCCAGACTTTTTCCGCGTTAAAGTCTCGGAACGAACGCTAATTTACCGTTGCCGGACAAGCGTTCCCGGTCCCCGCGGAAAGACACTAGCGCAGATTCACGAGGCAGATACGCGCGAAGGCGAAAGCACAGGCGAAACCGTAGAAAAGCAGAAAATGTGCGCGCCACAGGTAAATTGGGACACGTAGCACGATTCCACGAAATTTATCTGATCGAAACCGCTCGGGCAAATCAAGCCCAGGCAGCACACTCTTGACGGCGGATCACGAGCGGGAAAACAGAACGACAACACATCTGATAACGCCGCATCGACATACCGGCGCGGCGGCCGAGTTTCTGTTCGATCCGTTGTGAAACAATCAAATCAGGCCCTTCTCGGGAAGGACGCGTGGCTGATCGAGCTAGAATGCTCGATACCGTCTCTTGGACCAACCCCCCGCAACGATATTCCAAACGATCGAGTCGTAGGAGCCGAGAAATTGGTGAAAATCAATCCGAGACACGATCTCATGGTGTTTCCGAGACTGGAGAAGCGGAAACGTTCGCCTTGGTGCGTGCGGTTTATGTGAGGCTGAAGTTTCGAACTGGATTAACGATAGATTCTAGATAAACAACCCCTATTTTCTGTAATAGATTATATATTTCAGTGCTAACTAATCAGTGAAAAACAGGCTCTCGAACGTTGTCTCTTCAAGACACAATCACCGTCTGTAACAATAAATTCACCATTCTATCCTGAAGACAGAGAACTACCCCTATTTTGTGTAATATATGATATATGTCAGTGCTAACTAATCAGTGAAAAACAGGCTCTCGAACGTTGTCTCTTCAAGACACAATCACCGTCTGTAACAATAAATTCACCATTCTATCCTGAAGACAGAAAATTACTTCTGTTTTGTGTGATAGTAGATCGACCAGAAAGAAACAATATATTTGAATGATAGTATAAAAGATCAACGAAGGATAGGCTCTGAAATGTTGTCGTTACATGACAGAACTACCCTCCGTCATGTAAGGATTTCGGCGATTGAGGCCCATGCGGGCCGCGGCAGGGTACCATAAACCAAGGGCGCAGTTTATGATTACGGTGCGGACGTGACTTCAGGCTATTTTTGAGATTTAGCGAAACTTCTTGTTTTATGGTGATTTATTAGAGTCTTCCTTTTTTTAGCTAAAGATCTCAATAGTCGTTGACGTACCGTAAGACATCTGCAGACCAAATGCGGATCTTTAAGTTTTCCTCACCCCGTCGCCTCTTCGAGGGCGTGTAGTAATATTTGGCTATTGCGATTGGTCATCGAGAGGTAACCGCCTACCAAGCGGAAACCTTTAAAAAGGTAGAGCGATGCAAAGAGAGCGGTTAGTTAGTGATTAAGCAGTTATCGAGTTATTAAGCAGTTGTTGAGTTGTTAAGTAGTTGTCGTTGTCGTTGTTAAGCTGTCATTATTGTTGTAGTTGTCGTAGCGCGCACGAGGGCAACCTCTAGGACTCCGCAAATAAACAGACTTTAAGTATTCTGAGTGTAACCCCCCTTTTTTCCTTTGGCCATCCTTACAGTCACAACGAATTCACCACCATGTCAGGAAAACACAAACTCAAATTGATTTCGAGGGGTAGAACGACGTCCAGATTCCGAACAATATTTATAAATCAGCCGCCGGTTCGCGAAACGAGGACACCTTTAAGAGAGTCATCGTCTTTCACCTAGTTTCATCCCTTATCCTCGGAGAGGATTCACGCCTTTCTCCCAGGTCGCCCGCAATAAAATCAACAAATTCCCAACGAAAACCCTCTGCACAGTTCTCTCGCGTGTCCTTCTAAAAACATCGAAAAAGTGCGAGAAATAACAGAGAATAGAGGGATGAGACCATCCCTTGTGTTTCCACCTGTTAAAATTCGACGCTCGATAACGCATCGGGCTATCCGCTTTAACCGGCGGCCTTGCTCGCCCCCGTTAAACAGACTCATGTGCACACGTACACGTGCGATCACACCGCCACCCCTGTGTGTGTGTGGGTCGTCAACACATCCTCGGAGGTACGACCCCCTTCTCCTTTCCATCCCCTTGCACAGCTGCTTTCCACACGTTTCCATCCCTTGTTCCCACCAGCTGCAACGCGCCTCCCGACCGCCCTTCCCACACCCAGTTGCCTCATGACGTCATACTGCGACGTCGTCGATGACGTCATTGTTGTACCGCAGTTCCGTTCATCGATCGAGCATCCCCTCGCCCAACCCCTTGGAAACAGTGCAGGGGCGGAAGCCCGGTGCCCCCGCGCGTTCCCCCGGCTTCCTTTTTCCGCGACTTCAAAGAGCCCGGCACACACGTCCGATCTGTTTTGACGAGACTCATCGTCGAACACGTCTTCGACTCCAGACAGAGGCATCTCCCGTGTTGATCCACCGATGATCGACGGCCGAGACATAACACAGTCGAGTTTGCCTTGAATTCGCACGAAATTTCCGCTCTTCCGGAATCCGAGAAAAGTCAAGTTACAGCACAAGGTTGACACGAAGATGCTTTTCCTGTTTAATCTTGGTCTTTGACTGCGGAGATTTATTTAATAACATTCCTGGCTCTTGCACGGACTGGACTAGATCAAGAGTTATTTTCGAACTCTTTCAGGACCAAGAAAGATCTATGCCTCATCCGACGAAGGACAACGGAAGGGGAAGGGGGGGTGCATTATTCCTCTATGATCTAACTTTCGAACTGTATTAGTAGATTATAAGGCTTTCCAATGACCGCGTCGACGTTGCCGGCACGGCGAAAGTATCGCCGGAAAAATAATCCTGATCGGTAACGGTGGAACGGTGACGTTGTCCTTGACTCCTTGCGCGGAACTGGCTCGCTCCGTTACCTCCGTAACATCACGCTCCTCGATTCCATTGCCCCGTCACGTGTTTGAATAAGATTAGCGACACGATTATTATGCATCGGCGGAGGACGCTAATGAGTCGACTTTCAGCCGATCGCAGGCGAAGCTGCCCCCGGTCCGCGCGGATCGACGCCGTCCATAAATCAGCCGGTCGACAAGTCGCGAGATGGAACACCATGGAAATTTATTAGTGGTATCGGCGCTGGTTAATCGACAACTTTTCAAATAACTGTCCCGAGCATTCCGCGGCGAGGTCACGGCAAGAGGACGACAGCTTTCTTGCATGAAAATTAAATGACGTGTCTAGTGTATATGCGCAACGCGGCCCCCGTGCTTGCGGTTGGATTCAACTATTCCTTTCTACCGTGATCGAACGACCGAGCATCCTTCACCCTACGCGAGCATTGAAATTATCATCGCGACGGTAAACCCTCTAATTGGGTCGCGCGACTCGCTTCTGCGAGAGAATTCAAGCTGCAGGGGAATGGCCCTGGCCCTGGCCAGACGAGGACGTCTGGCTACTATAGGCGAAAGATGCCTTTCTGTGTGAGGCCGTCCAAAGAAAACACTTCCCTTCAAGACCGACAACACGAGACGTGTAACACCGCTAGTTTCAATTCAACGGAGGTTCTCGTGCAGAGCAGAAAAATACATCACAAAGATACATCCGAAAACTTGAAAAAGTGTTTTTGTATTTATCGAAAGGATAACAAATTTTTTTGAAGTTGGACAAATTGTGCTGGGATTGTTACGAATATATGACAAAAAAGTACGTTCGTCATAACTTCGTCATTTCGATGAATTTCAGTATACAATTTCGAGAAAGCAATTCCAGGTTCTATACTTTAGATCCCAGATCCATCCGGATCTCCACCGATTCTCGACTGTTCCAGATTATCTAGCAGGTCTACGAGCGTTTCGTTAGTCCCAGCTCATCTGCGTCATACCTAAACGGTTCCTTTCGAGGTGTGCGCGCAGTGCACCGAGCATGACCAGTCTCTTCGCAGCAGCACAACCTCCTCTCCATCTCCTATGATGGCTCCCGCATTTCTACTTGATGACATCACACGGAATCACTTTCAGACGGTTAAAAGTGCCGTTATATTTACGACAGTGAAATGTGCGACGAAGAGTTTGACCTTCGATCAATCAACGCCTGCGAAGTGCATTCCTGGAAAACTGATTTTCTTCCATTCATTGCTCACCTCTTCATAAGAAAACTTTCCTGAATAAATTTTCGAACGACGGGATTCATCCTTACGATTCTCCAACATCAATCCACACCACTCTGCGCCGTCCATCCTAATCTTAATCTGCGAATTCCATCGCGTGAATTAGCTCTTTCGTTCCTAGCACGTCGATGACCATTTAGCAGCTGTTTGGCGATCGAAGATTAGCAACAAGATGATTGATTATTATACACAGTGTTCACTCGATATACGTCCAAAACACGGGTCTGGCCAGGGACATATATCGGCTAGGAGATACTATTCTTTGATCCACGCCGAACGTAGAAAAGGAAAGCGAAGATCTAGAGTGCCACGGTCTATGGCTCCTCACGGGGTATACCTCTAAGCATTAGGGTCATATACAGTCGGTCACGAAAATATTCGGACACCACTATAGTTTTGACTATTATAGTCCGTACTTCAGAGATGCATGCAATAAAAACGAAAAGAGGTTTCGCGTATGTTACCATGCAGTGTATAGTTAACAAAAACGTAAGAGATATTTATTTACGATAAGTGATTACGGAAATAATAAAAGAAAAATGGAAAGTACGCTCATTTTCATGTCACGAAAATATTCGGGCACTTGCTATACTTATCAAGTTTCCAGGTGCCAGGAATCGACTGAAACAATGTTTGTAAATATATCGTTGATACTATGTACAGAGTATGTTAGAGATTGAATATTTGTCAGTCTTGTTGAGAATTTGTGCAAAATGGATCGGAAAAGTAAGAACACGTCGCTTGATATGCGACAATTAGTAATTTTTGATCGGGAAAAGGGTAAATCGATTCGCAAAATTGCAAATTTATTAAATATTAGTAGGAGCACGGTATGGGATATCGTACGACGTTACAAGAACGAAGATAGAATTGAATCTATTCCTCAAGGCGGACGCAAACCGATCCTCAATACTCGTGATAAACGCTCCATAATTAGGAGAATCAAATGTGATCCTCGGATAAGTGCTCTAAAGTTAGCAGCTGATTTAAATAATGACCGTGGAATATCAGTGCATCCGGAAAACATAAGAAGAGTGTTACGATCAGAGGGCTATAATGGAAGAATAGCTCGAAAAAAGCCGTATATTAACGCGAACAACAGGATGAAGAGACTGAATTTTGCAAAAAAACTATATTTCAAAGGAAAGTCAATGGTGGGAGGACGTAATTTTCGCAGACGAGTCCAAATTTAATATTTATGGACGCGATGGAAGAATTAGAGTATAGTGGAAATCGAAAGAAGAATTAATTTCGAGACATTTGCAGCCGACTGTGAAACACGGTAGTGGTGGTGTGGAGCTGTATTTCGGCCCATGGACTAGGCGAATTAGTTTTTATCGACGACATCCTCGATAAAAATAGGTATCTGCACATTTTGCAAAACAATCTTTAAAAAGTGCTGATAATATCGGATTTCAAAGTGGGATAAAATTTTATCAAGATAACGACCCAAAGCACAAATCGCGTATTGTGCAAGAATTCTTATTATACACGTGCAAGCATGACCTCCACCCACCACAGCAATCTCCAGATTTGAATCCCATTGAAAATTTATGGGATGAATTAGATCGCCGAATTCGAACAACTCCCATAAACAATAAGGACGAACTAAAAAGACGTCTGCAACAAGAATGGCTACGTATTGGGCAAGATTATTTAAAAAGAATAATTTTTAATATGCCGACGCGTTTACGGCACGTCATAAAACAAATGAGATATCCAACAAAATATTCATTTATAAGAACAAGATTTATATATAGTGTTATAAGTATAGTTTTGATAGTGTCCGAATATTTTCGTGACACGAAAATGAGCGTACTGTCCATTTTTCTTTTATTATTTAAGTAATCACTTATCGTAAATAAATATCTCTTACGTTTTTGTTAACTACACACTGCATAGTAACATACGTGAAACATCTTTTTGTTTTTATTGCATAAATTTCTGAAGTACGGTTTATAATAGTCAAAACTACAGTGGTGTCCGAATATTTTCGTGACCGACTGTATAAAGTAAACACTGTACAGTGAATTCTCGATATATGTCAACAACACGGATTTTGCCAGCGTCGTGTATCGTCCGTTATGTTTACACTCCTCGACGTCTAAGGCCTGTCGAGCTTCGTGGCCCCTCACAGGGTATACCCCGCGGTAGTGGGGATAATTCCGCGACATTTATCGTCCAGACCTTGGCGACATATATAGTGAAATCACTGTATCTAGTCCCACCGAGAAATTCGAGGTCCGAAGCAATGAGCTCTCTGACAAATAGAACTACCGAGCACTCGGACTATTAGGTCGTCTTAATAAAAATTCGCATCGTTTTTAATTAAGGCACATAATACGGATTCAGCAGCCACGAAAATGTTTGATGGATAAGGCGCAGAAGAGAACGGAGCTCTGAGACAGTTCGAAGCAGTTTCGATTATAATAATGCATGAAACGCGAGGCGCAGGCTGCGCTTAGGCGACAGAATCTTTTTCCGGTGGTCGGTCATTCACCAAAGACTGGCACCGCACCGGTATTTACGTTTCGCGACGCCGCAAAAAGCTTCGCGTCAAAAGCACGCGCACGATGCGTCGTCACAAGTCAGCTTTGGCACCGGTTACGACATCCATCTTCGCTCTCGCGCCGTTTCGGCCCATAGCAACGTCACGCGGAAACCAGTCGCGACAAGCTAATCCTGAGCTTCGGTCGTTAAATTTAACCACCACCACGCCGACGGTTACGCGACCAGCGGGCGAGGATCTCGCGCCGCGATTCGAACCTGCCCGCCTCGCTCTTTCGTTCTCGTCAGTCCGACGCGGTTTCCGGGAAACCGATTGCGTCCGTGTGCCCGTCACACCATTTGCAAAAATTACGGACACCACGTGACGCTTTCCAAGGTCGCGGCCGAACGGGCCAAACCTTCTGAGCCGAGCTTTCGGACGCTTTCTGACGACGAAATTCGCCGTCTACTACCTCTGTACCAAGAGATTTCACAGCTAGAAACTTTAAAGTTTTTTGGCCATATTTTTGGCTAGTTTTTGGAAAGCTCAACTGTTTTTATAAGAGCGCGAGTTTCACGGACGTGGTTGGACAATCCTCTAATACTTATGTCGATAACTACGCACTCAGTGACCTAGTTTTCATTTGGCTTTGAAATTTTCTTACTTGTTGACAGACAGACCAAAATTCCTATCAATTTCTACTCGCAAATTTCTTGAATAATCGATTGACTTTTAAGACCGAGAAAATTTTCATTGAAAATGTGTGTAACGTAATTTATACGAATGAAAAATTTTGCTATACGAATCGCAACAAACTGATAATAGAAATTTACTTTCTCAATATGTTTAGCAGGTTGATAATAATATAACAGTTTTCGAATGCTTCGAATGTTTTTACCGTTCTCAATTACATACCCACTGATATTGGTGTGATAAAATGCTCGTTGGCTGGCTTGCCAGCAATCAGGAAAATTCAGGTAAATATTTGTTCGATAGCTCGACGTTCTAAATACAGGGTATTTTCGGAACATTTACAGGACAAGAAAAGAGTTCGAAATGTTCTTTATAACGATCAGACAGTTGTGAACAAGAGGCGCTATCGTGTCCAGGAACTCCGCCAACTCTCTACCAGCAGAACACTCGTTTAACTTGTCAACAGCTTTTACTTTAAGAGCTGGGGGTAGTTCCAGCGAGAAGAGCTTATCCACTTTACTCCGCAGGTGTTCCACAATCTCCATAATATTTCAAACAGAGAATACGATTCAGACACCGGCATGATACTATAAAACGCGTTCCCAGCTAACAACATAGAAGCAGAATCTCTATAAACTAATCGGCCCGACAAGAGAGGGTAAGTTTGACGACAGAGCGTGCCAGCACTCGTTCCGACGAATCAATAAACACGCTGACAGACGGTACGCGGCGAAACTTTTCGCTCTGTTCGCACCCGCTCGTAACATTCGCAGTCCGGAATCGCCTAACCACGCGAAGACATAGAACACGGAGGGGAACCGTCGTAAGGTGACTCAATGTTCGCGAAATCGATAAGAAAAACGGGCGATACACGGCGAATCGATACGGACTCTCGGCGTTACCTCATTTCACAGGGTATCCGGGATCGAGGATTCGCAGCACGTGTCCTTCGTGGCAAACGTCCCAGAAAACGTCGGTGATCTTCATGATCGGGGGGGAAAAAAAAAACGGCGAAATTTCAAACACTCCGAAGTAATCGAAAGTCTTAGACACGTCGACGTTCTCGTCAAGCCTTCACTGCGTCATCGTTGCACAGTGTTCTCCGAGAGTCAGCTAGCTGGACAAAACTGCGTGTTTTTCAACCTTGCATTGAATTAAAAACAAAATCGATAAGGCCCTCGATGGCTATTTCTTGGAACAAGAAAGATAGTAGAATTACAGTGACAAATTTTACCAGCGATTACGATTTCATAAAGCGATGGGGAACAGACTTACAGAAGTTCGAAAGAGTGAACGAAGAACGAGTGGCGATTCGAACCAACCAGTAGCACGGTATCTCGTCGTAACTTGGTTCTGTCTAGTCCTATATCGAGCCAGACTTTACATAGACTCTCCGCGGAAATAGTTTCATGTTCTACCGATTCGCATAACATTTACCAACAACGCCACAGCGAACAGCGCGAGAAACAGCGTAATACTTCTCAACCGTTCTAGATTAATACACGGCTAAAACTATATGCGGCTACGTGATTGAATTATCAGTTGTGCTCCTGAAATCGGGGGACCACTCCGTGTTCCGACAGGGAGGAGGGGGAGGGGGGGAGGGGTTCAATTTTGTCCAGGCAGGTGCACTCGGATACACTGTGCCGCCTCGATGCACCGGATGCACTTGGACCGCGTGGCGGCTGACGGACACGCGTCGTCGTTGTCAGACGGTGACGCGGTCCGCGGAATCTCCGTTTCGTGACTGAGAACGAGGGACGGAGAATGGTCGAACGACGATATCGACGGACGGGGGCTCGCGACGTCGTTGTCGACGGCCACGTCGAAAGGAGGTGGCGAAGACGGCGGCGAGGACGGCAATGCATAACGCCCGAAATAGCGTCGTCCTTGGCGGTACGTGTGACGTCGTCATGCCGTCGGTCGGTCGATGACGGACGGGGGCGTCGCGGTGACGTCAGAGTTAATGCCGGGGATACAGGAGAGAGACGGAGGGAGGGAGAGAGAGAGAGACAGGACGGCGGTGGCGTCGCGACGCCGGAGTTTGCGCGCGAAACCGCCGCGTTCGTGCGTCAGGTTTGAATGAAACGACCGTCGAGGGAATACTCGCGCACTTCCCCGGCAACGCCGTTATGTATTCTTTCACGGTGGGGGGCACACGAGAGAAAGAGAGAGAGAGAGAGAGAGAGAGAGAGAGAGAGAGGGAGGGAGGGAGCTGCTTCGAAAAATCGATCGGATAGACACACGCTCCGCTATGCAAATTGCGCTTAGAATTACGTCTCCCTCTCTCTCTCTTTCTCTCTTCGGTTCGGTTTGTTTCTACGTGACGTAGCTGCCCGTTAGTTCCTGGTATAGACGCGTCGTCGTCGTCGCGACGGGAATTTCGAGCCGCGCGGTTTACGTAGGCGGAACCACCGAACGATCCAGCCGCGCTTCTGACGCGCGGAAGCACGCCGGAAACAAATCCGGTTGCTATTCTCGGCCGATAGAAACATTCGGTGTATCCTAGAACCGCGTCGATTCGACGCACCGCGAATAGATGCACTATGACGCAGCCGACTAATGTCGAACGCGGACGCTTCCACAGAACCTAATCAATTCACCCTTATCATTTTCCCCTCTCTGCGATTACAGGTGGACATTTTCTTTCGTCGCGCTTCTGATTCTACATTCTGAAAATCTGTCAATTGTCTGGGAAATTACGTGTCACCAAAGCGAATTAGATCCTTCGAATCTTGTCCATGAGCTCGCGAGAAGTAGGTGATCTTTAGGAATTTTTTCTGAGGAGGCTGTGCGAGCAATTGTTATAGGACTATTCAGGCGACAGTAGAAATTTTTCTAGTTGGAGGAACACGTTTGCTGCCGAGATGAAAATTGTTTTGTTGGAGAACAGACTCGTCAAGGCTCGACGAGTGTACATTATTATATGGACAGTAGCTCACGAAAGTATTCGAACGCTTCCAATCTACATCGTTAACAAATAAAATACACTCGTTAGGTTTAAGTTTTCAAAATAAGATTGTAAGTAAAGACACATAGGAGTCTCGAGAATGTATAAGTAAAATTACAAACAAATCTGACAACACATACAGGATTCACAGGGCATTGAGTATAAACATACCGTTTACGGACGTCACAAAAGTATTCGAACGCGTAGACAAGAAGCGTATTTCTAGTGATTGAAATGTAAACATTACACTTTAGTCGATTCCGAGACATCGTGTGGTTCATACAGATTTCGTAGAGTATAATCTTTCATAGTTATTCTAATCATGAGCACGAAAAAATCAGAAACCAGTAAATGTGAACGTGAATTAATATTGTAGTTGCATAATGAAAATAAATCTTATCTTGAAATTGCCAAATTATTAAATCGAAGTAAATCTACGATACATTATATAGTAAAAAAGTCGAAAACTGAAGGTAATATTACAAACAAGAAGCGTAAAGGACGTCCAAAGAAGTTAACGCCCAGAGAGGAGAAAATGATTATACGTGAAATTAAGAAAAATCCAAGCACATCTGCACCAAAACTTGTGGGGATTGTTGCAAATAATTTTGGGAAAGATGTATATCCCGAACTGTGTCGTAGGGTTCTGCGGAGTAATGATTACCATGGAAGAATACCACGAAAAAAGCCATATATCAGTAAAATTAATAAAAAGAAAAGACTAACGTTTGCAAAAATGTATATTGATAAGGATATTTCATTTTGGAATAAAGTTATTTTCTCGGATGAAAGTAAGTTTAATATTTTCGGTTCGGATGGACAGCATTATGTGTGGCGAAAGTGCAACACAGCATTGCAAATACAGAATATGATTCCAACTGTGAAACACGGAGGTGGCTCAGTGATGGTATGGGGGTGTATGGCGGCGAATGGAACGGGAAATCTTGTTTTTATTGACGGAATTATGAATAAGTACAAATATCTGAATATTTTGAAACAAAATTTGAAACAAAGTGCAATTAAATTGAACCTATTGGATGATTTCTACTTCCAACAGGACAACGATCCTAAACATACAGCTGGGATTGTAAAGGAATGGATCATATATAATACCCCGCATACACTACAAACTCCTCCGCAAAGCCCTGACATAAATCCTATAGAACATTTATGGGCCGAAATTGCAAGAAAACTTATGAATTTTGACATAACGTCCAAGGAAGTGTTAAAAACCAAAATAATAGAAATATGGAATTCCATTGAAAAAAAGACAACGGAAAAACTTGTATATAGTATGGAAAGCCGGCTAAGACACGTTATTGATGCCAAAGGAGGACCAACCAGATATTAACATCAAACAATTCAAGATTTATTCGTACGTTCGAATACTTTTGTGACATCCGAAAATGGTATGTTTATATTCAATGCCTTGTGAATCCCGTATGTGCTGTCAGATTTTTTTGTAATTTTACTTACACATTCTCAAGACTCTTATGTGTCTTTATTTACAATCTTATTTTGAAAACTTAAACCCAACGGGTGTATTTTATTTGTTAACGATGTAGATTGGAAGCGTTCGAATACTTTCGTGAGCTACTGTAGTTCAAAATGCGACCACCTGTCTGTGATCACCTATTTATCGCTACTTGCACAAGTTACCCCCTAAACCCGTACCCCTATTAAATTTTCTGTACATATAATTCAACAAACCCCATTCTATTGGGCCCGTGCTTCTCACAATCGACGATTATTTAAGTCAACCATCAACCAGTGGTCCAGTGGTTTGGACAACAGTCCTAGCATCGAGCGTGGTTCGCCTAAGCGTTGTTGCTCGAACGGCAGCGCGCCCGGCCAGCCGTGGCGGAGAAATTACGGGCTCCGTTGCACCGTGTCAAAACTCGCGCGCGGAATACGTTTCCGCGGTGAAATCTATTTCAGGTGAAACAAGGCCACGCGTCAGCTGGTCGGTCGCGTTACACATTTTTACTCGGTTCGGCCGAATTACCATAAACCTCTCGGGCATGCGGCCGCGGTCGCCGAGGCGACGCGACACGTTGTATGCATCGCCACGCCGTCTCTTTTTCCTTTTCTCCCCTCGACTCCCCCACTCTTTTCGCCGTGTTCCGTTCCCCACCGATCCGATCGATCGGAGAGCCAAACTCGCGATCCCTATCGATCCCACAGCGTCGATCAACCGTGCTGAAAACACAACGAATTAAGTCCTCCTCGATATTTATAGCGCCACCGTCTGACTACTGACCCTTTCACCGCTGGCACGCGCGTTCATATGCATCAACGTCACTTATCGATTCGAGAGTCATTATGCGCGAGAGTCACAATCTCATTACGCGGCTCCGGTAATCTCTTTTTTCTCCTCCGCGTCGACGTGCAGGCGTTCCCTGACGTTCGCGGCTCAAACCGGGTCAAAATCCACAGGAGGTTTCACCCGCAGCGAGCACGCAAGAGAAATTATCTTCTCTACGGTTTTTCTCTCCCTATCGTCGCGCCACCTGTAACCACCGAAGCCGCTACAGAGAACGGTACATGCGACTCTACGTCCGCTGATTCGCTGAGCTCTCCCACTCCTTCCCCTTCTAGACGGAAAGGAACGCCTACTGTGTACAGTCGTGGAAATCACGATGCGACTACAAAGACGTTTTGCCTATTAAGCATGGTCCCTGCAGACACCAGGTTAGTTTTAAAGTATGGCTCTGGCTGTGACGTTATTGAACTTTGTCAAATACAGTCTTCGGCTAAAAGATGAATGAATATTTAACACTAAACCTACCACAGTCAAGATGCTCGGTTTTCTATTTCACGATTATTGAAATTATAAAAACGTTTTCATAGGAAGTTACTGAATTGACTTCCTTATTTAAGCACATATTATAATGAAAATCGTACAAAGTTTAAGTAAACTCAATCTTTTCCCCTCTATAAGACGTTTTACTTTTATATGTTTTGTGCTTGGTAGGTTTAGTGTTAAGGTGCATTAAAATATACTGCTAACAAAACTGATCACTGGTCTGCGGATCTTTGTGCACAATAAGAGTTCTGTGTTTACGAATTGTACAAAACAGAAGCCAAATAGAAATGTCATTCTTTCTTCAACGATTTCAGGCGGCTGAAACTAGCACATCTTTGAATTCTGTATTTTATAAACTGCACTTACTCCTTTCCGTCATAAACGTATAAAATTCGCAGTCTATCGATCGCACATCTGCTCAACTGTCCCCAAAGATATGAAAAGGTATAGCTGTCGGCGCGAGGCATCTTCGATCAGGTTTTGGTGGAGATCGTGCTTGCGACACGGGTCTCTCGCAGTTTCAACGCTTCGTCAGCCGGCAGGCCTGTGTTCTCGAGTAGGCGAGCAATTTCGTGGTTGCGCAACGACGAAATTGCGATCGATCGGCGTTTATCGAAGAGGCATCGCGTTCGATTAATTATAATTATCGCGACTCGGAATCCGCGTGCGCGTCTTGTCTTCCCGGTCGCGGATACGTGCGCACGATGCCCGAGAGCCTGGGTTGCGCGCGTTGTTGCGTTCACCGAACGAAAGTTACACCGGTTTCGAATCACGGCCGGTGCATAATTGACGAAGCGGTATAGCATTTATGCAATATGAATCGACGGGGCCGCCCACCAGTATATTCCCGTATCCCGAGGCCCAGGGGCGGGATCCGATTGTTTCCTGATCGCGTGTCTCCCGCCGGAAACAAGAGGCCATTCCCGCGCCCACGCGAGACCGCAGCCTCATGAAAAACGCAGCGCCGCAATCGAGCAACAACCTGTCATCGGCTGCCTCCGTTGCGACGACGCCTTGATGTCCACGCACCATTGCTTCCCTCAACTTCCCCATTACATCCTCGCTCGGAGAAAAAAGTACCTACCCCAAAGGATCATGTTCCTACGGGAAGACAATTGCTAGTGAGATTGAACCTAGGGGTGGAGACAGCCTAAAATGTTACTAACTTGGTCCAAAGACGGACAGGTATTTTTCAGTGAATTACTCCATACCCTTCGACTTGTGGGAGAATTAATGAAAAATCGTTAAGAAAACCAGAGTCTGCAAAATGTCTTAAACATCCTAAAAAATGTTTATCAAACGTTCAGGATATTTGCAACTCTTAATGAAAGGGTAGATATCTCTTTGGATACAATTTCGTTACATTTACGTCGCTTTTTACGTCATAGAAAAATATGGTAAGAAAACTGATCAGTAATCACCACCAAGGAATGGAGATCAATATATAGACAGCCAAAAATATAAAGAACTCGGTAAAAGGGCAGACGGAAATTTTTAATTGAGTTAACGTTATCTATCGCATTCTGTGAAAATATGTGCATTGATAAGATGAATATTACTCGATTTAAAGCGACATTGATGTGAACTAAATTGATGGGACCTCTCAAACTTTTCGAGGAATACGTGACTGAAGAAATTAATCTAATACTAATCTGAACGAGTTTACCCTGCGAGTTCTCTCACCTCAGCTTCTAGTCAGAAGAGTTAATAAATCTAAATGTAATTTCGTATTTGTCAGGACCGTAAAATTGATACTAAATCGGGTGTCAAAAGTAAGTAACATATGGCGGCTTATAAAAGTGGGAAAATGCACTATATTTATTAGGTGTGCAAACTAATTCCCGGCCGTTGCCCCATAAATCACGAACCAAATTTTAATAGTATCTACGCGACGTAGGAATGTTTAAGAAAACCATTGTTATGATTATATCCTCACCTTATGATATTATCATCACCTTATTAACCTCTTAAACACGGCGCGTTCGTCCGCAACTCTGTCTCCCAGGAACGGCACGCCTTGCCGCGGATTGCACAAAAGCCGCTATAGTGGTGTTACCGTTCAAACTGATGCTATCCACGGAAGCCACTATAGTGGCGTACAGTGCTTAAAAGGTTAAAATCATTAAAGGAAGAAACAAATTTTGATTTCGTTCCAGTATATGATAATTCATACAGAAAATTTTTATTTCGCATAAAGGCTCGCCGAATACGATACACTTTGTCTTTTCTATCCCTGTATTATCGAGTTGTTCCGAATTTGCGTGTCTTCCACGGACATTGACTTAGTATCCAAGGTGTTAATAAAACTTGTAGGGTTTTTTTTTTATCACGAGATATGAAAGCGTCTTTATGTCAGCGATTTCAGACTAAAAAATGTGTGATTCGTCCGTTGTAGATCCCAGGCGTTAACTAGCTGGTAGATTCGTATTCCAGCGGAATGAGTATCGAGCGAAACCGGGGATGAATCGGCGGTCGTTCATCGTTCTAGCACGACAGAAACGTGAAAAGTGTAACGGCACGTGATGCTGGTCGTATTGGTCGTCTCTTTGGTCGCCTTTGTGTCCCAGCCAAGCAGCCGCGGATCGTCCGCCTCGCACGTATATTTAGTTCGGCCAGTAAAACAATGCAATTGGCCTCTAGGAAGCGCTGCCCGCCCCACGGGCGCTTGCCGTCAAAATACTATCCAATTTTATGATTCTGCGAACGATTTCGACTATTCTGTCCTCGGCCGCACACCGTCACCGTCGCAGCGACCATGCCGGTGGTTAAAACCCGCGCTCTAGACCTCCTCGTTACATAACCGTGTCAATTATCGTCTAAGAAAAAATTCGTACCTATGAATAGTGTCTTTACAGCTTGAAGAAGGTCAGCCGCGGATATTTTTATCCGATAATATTTTCATGGAAGAACTAGGACTTCCACAATACCGCCAATGCGTGAATTACACATTGAACCCCTGACTCTCGCTATAACCGTGCTACTAGACTCGCGTAATTGCAAAGCGCGAAATAAGAAACCTAATCGGACGAGTAAATTAACGGTAAACACGGTTTCCTGAATTTCAAAGCGCGACCGACGCGAATATGTTTACACACCGTTTTAAATCTTCATTACGATTTTTGTCCGTCTGCGCGGACAGAAGAAGACGTTTCTTGCCTCGCGATTCTTATACGAACGTTACAATTAATTCCGTATTTTGTCGGGCATCTGCAAAAGAAGAACTCACCGCAAAACGAGTAATCGACAGTGCTGGTAATTACTGATAAAGTTTAACGAGTTTTTTCTTTCTTTCATGTGGAACTTCGTTAGAAATGGAAAAAATGCCGAGTCGAAACCAGTTCCCCGTGGATCGCTGTGCCGACGTGTTTCTATTGGCATAAACGACGGTGGTTCGATTGCGTCTAATCGATTTATAATGTTTGCACGCGCGAATCTGCGGTAGACCGGCCGAACGATGATCCGGAGATGGCGAATACAATGTTATTACCGTAACCGATCGCACGACGACCCACATTCCGCGTTCCGCGTCTTGCCGATCCGATAATTATTCGTAATAAAATAAATTACGCTTCATTATTTCACGGAATAACCATACGAAGATTTTATCGTCGATTGCGTATGCAGGCGAGGATCGCGCGCCGCCGTGGAACACTGAGTCTCTGGGGAACGGTGCGCCGAGCGTTTAAAAAGAATTAAGTAGTTACCGACGTGCCAGCTCAGACGGCCGGCCACGATGCACGTCCCGCTAATGTCCGAGTCTGATTGCACCTAACTACTTGCGAGGCGAAACCGTCCGCCGCGCGATTACACCGGGGCCTATTAACATACACTCTCGCGAACGGGACGTGTCACTCTAACACGTGAGCGTGAAATATAAGAGCCATACAGTACAGCTCGTAAGTTTCGAACCACTTGTTCACCCGCGAACCCAGCCCCAAGCAATCGTCGAATGCGAAACATAGTTTCACCCCTGAAACTCGCCACTTTAACATTAGATTTACGGGAACCGTCAAAGTTCGAATGACGGATTTTAATATTTTTAAATTGCGAATATTGAGATTGTAAAAATACATCCATAAGCAATTATTAGCAAATTGATTATTTTTATAAAGTAATGTAAAATAGTCATTGTTAGTGCTCCGTAAATCTAGTGGTAACTATCCACAGGCAAATTAACTAATTCGCGGCGTATGCTTTTACAATTGTTCGTCACAGGAGCCACATACAAATTTCTTGTTTTGAAATTGTTTTAAAATCTCGACCATTTTAAATTGCACTTACTAATTTTTTTTACAGTTTAATAATTAGACTACACTACTGTGACGGGAATGGTTGGATTTTCTCTGTTACTTTAACTACTTTATGCTGTTGCATTTTTTAACGAAAATCCAGTCGAATCAATCGATTTAGGTATGAACTATGTCCAACAAACTATGGAATAGTGTGAGAACTTTTCTGAATTCGAAAACTTGTTAGTACTAATTTGTTCGTACTAATCTTCGTTCTGTAATTCAAAAGACACGCACGCTACTGAATAGGCGTCAGCGAGTCTGTCTGTCTACGACCATCCCTTTCTACTTGCGAATTTTCAAACACGATTATCTCGGAAACAGAGCCTCGTATAAAAAAATTTTATCGGGCATTTTCGACTCATTTGTTCACGTAGAATAACCCCCCCCCCCCCCCGGATTTAACCATGATTGCACATCCAGTATGTACATTACAACCACAATTATAACAGTACCTAATAAAGAGTACCTAATAAAATATATAGTGTGCCCACACTTAAATGTAAATAAACCATTGTCCTGCAAAATATCGCAGGTACCAGGAGAATGATTGTACGAAAATGATACGGTACCACGAAACTAGTGGATGCGAATCTTCTACGAGCCGTTTTTCATACTGGTTTTAAGGTACGAAACTTTGCCAAACACTATATTCTAAGAGTTAGTTTCTTATTTAGAATCGCAGAATATATCGGCAAAATTTGGCACCTGAAACCTGGGACAGCCTGCATACTTAACCCCTTGCAGTACGAAAATGTCGAGCAGATTACACCAAATATAGTAGTTACTGAATGTTACTCAGCACTCGAGCAAACGTAGACATCGAATAAAGTACAATCTTCCTTTCTCTTCCAGAAACTGATAGAAGTGCTAATCGTGACAGCTCTGGAAAAGAGTGTTATAAAAGGGAAGAGACAGAAGGGTTAATAAAAAAAATTCCAGATGGTGCTCGTACGAGTCAGCAAATTTCTGACAGAAAATTGCGAACCAGTACGCCGGATCCGTTGATCACGGGCCCGTTCCGAGATCCCTGGGACGATACCGTTTATCAGCCGTAGCAAGCATTGCTACGGTTCCCGATTTTTCCCGATGTCCTAAACCAGCGTATATCGCAATCACGTGCCCACGTAACGGTCAGACTGACAGCCGATCGACTATCGATAGCGAAACGGCCTGGCTAACGGGCCCGGGGACCGCGAGAAGCGACGCGCGGAGAGCATAACCGGGCGTTCGACGCGCGGAAGTCATAAGCGCTGATTTACCATTGTCACGGCCGTTAGTCTCGCGAACCTGGCAATCGGTTTTCGCAACTCGAGCAACGAGAGGACGGAGCCCCCGGTGGGGGGGGGGGGGGCCAGAACACACGAGAACCGGTGACCGCACCTGCACCGCACGCAGTGCGCGCACCACACGCACCGACTCGCGCGAGTTATATTTGTTCTCGCCGCGGTCTCTTCTTTCCTGCGACAGGTCTCGTGCGGGCCAACTATGCACGCGGAAAAGAAACGCCTACCTTGCCGCCAGCCAGCCAGCCAGCCTGCCTGCCTGACTAGCTGCCTGATCACCGGCCAGCCTGACTGCCGTGCACTCGGCCCACTGCCAGACTATATTTACCTTAACGTGCCGATTACACCTGTGAAACTGTCCTATCGCGCTGCAGCGCCCGAAAATAAGAGAGCCGCTGTTTATCTTTTACGTTTTTCCAACGCGACGAGCAACAAGATCGATTCCGAACTATACTGGCCGCTATAGGCGGCTGATGGGAACACTGCTCGACTTGTCCGTCCGTCATTATATTTTCGTAAATTTGTAAATTTGTAATTGTAAACAACTGTAAATTTATAATTTTATAAATATAATTATACAATCGATTAATTCCAATAATTGTAACACATAAAACTGGTCGTTCAAAAGAACTAAAAATTATAGAAAAAGAGCTAAAAATTATAGAACATTGATTTGAGGTTCAACTAGAAATGACAAACAAAGGAAAATATGTAACTTCAACGCCAGGTTTACGGAGCACTAAAAATTACTGTAATAAATCTCTGAATAGCAATCTTTTTATCCCGTGAATCTAATGTTGACCCTTTGCACTCGGCGCTGTTTTCAATCTAAAACTAAATTTTTCTTCCGTCTAACAATATTTTCATTTTATTCATACGAAACTGATCCGATTTCTACATATAGTATTGAAATGTTTAGCAGTTTATGAAATACAAATTTTCTAATGTAACAAATATTTAGTAATATATTTTGTAATTTCTTTGAAATAATGCCACAACAATTCCTAGTGGTGCTTCAGGGTCACCACTCGAGTGCAACATATTTTCGTGACAAAAACGGACAGTTGCAATTCAAAACATTGGAAATATTAAAAGAATTGGAGACTATCGACATATCATTTTCCACTTGCTATAGAATATTCCGCTTGATATAGAAGAGTTTCACGTTTTCATAGAGATCCGCTGTCTAATCGTTACTAGATGTTGCATTTACGACAGAAACGAGCAGATCGAATATGAAACATTGAAAATATTTAAGCCGTCTAAGAATATTGTACTTTTTCCATTCCACTGGAACGATTAAGAAAATCTATAAATGTCTGTATAGTCCCTGTATGTAGCAGTTGATTCAAACAATTTTTATTCTTCATAAAATCCTCGTTACCGCACTCGTCGGCAAACAGTGTATAATTATTTTGCGTGGAGCCCCGAATTCGACGCGATTTAAAAATCATTGCTATTACATTGTTCTTCAGAGCAAAAATATGAAAGATGAAAGTGGCCTCTCAATTTCCTTAGCCATTGTAAATCTGACGCGAATAGGGTCCCATTGACTACAAACCGTGTTTCATCCAGCACAAGAGCTATAGAAACCGTAGAAGTTTTGGATTCGATTGATTTCGAAGATCCACGAATCCCCTTCTATCTTCGGAGCCCTCGTCATGCTATTTTTCGCGTCTGGTCATAGCTGCGTACTCGCAGCGAGAAGACTGTGCCGTTCATTTCGGATTTATGAGCATAATAAGTTGAATAATTAAATAGAGAATATCTATTCCCGAAGTTTGAGTTGATTTTGAGATTATTTTGGTGGGCCGGTACATGCCATATTCTTGGCTGGCTCGTTTATTTTTAAAAAAGGGTACCGGAGGGTACCCACCCCTAACCGACGTGATCGTCCTCAAATAACGAATCTGTTGCTGGGCCGAATATACGGACGCGGTTGAATAATTTAGGGGACGAGCTCCGAGGCCTCGATCAACCAGAATCTGCGATCACTGTGTGTTCGATCGGTTAATTTTTCCGCGTTAACATCGCAGAGACGACGGTGACGATCCAGGGGTCGGAGGCGAAACTCTGAGCGTAACTCTGTTTTTCTTCTTTTTTTTTGTTTTGTTTTGCAAAAGAATTATATGCACGGTTCACATCAAAGCACGGATTCGCAAGCCAATTGCTGAGCCGCGACCTTTAGATCCTATTCGCAGCTGGGATCGATTGGTTGAGGAGAATCGAGAGGAGTGGGGCTGAAATTGTACCTTCGCTCTATCGTTCGCACCTCATCTCCTTTTCGCTCGCTCTTTCCTCTTTAATGCCATGCCCATTAACCTTTTTCGTTTTCCAGTCGCGAGAACGCACGCGACTTCGTTCCGCGCGCCATTGTCTTCGCCGTTTCGCTTCGGCCCGATTAAAAGGTCTACGCGATTATCCACGATCGGACGACGATCGACAAATTAAGCCGACGTCGTTTCCGTCAAACGAAATCGTACGCGACCAGCGATCGTTCGCAAAACCTCCGATTTAGAAGCATCATGTCTACCTTGTCTCAATGTAGCCGTGACTCTGACTAATTCATCCTAGCTTATCTCTATTTTATCCAATGCAATCTAGACTAACCGAAATCTATGTATTTACCCTTAATTCAAATCATCCCGGCAGTGTTTACGGTTTCTAATCAGGACAAACTAAAGAGCGCGCCTAATCCATCCTAATTTCTACGACAATACCTCGTCTCGATCTAGCTTTGTTTGCGAATCAACCAGCTAATCTAGCGTAGCTTAGTTTATCCTATCAGCAGACTGCGGATCTATATGCAAGACAATAAATTGCAAGAAACTAGAACCAGATAGACAGGCTTACTTTAATCATTTCAACAAGCTGGGAACAATAGATCGGCATTCTTAAATCATTTGAACCTATCCAGTGTTTTAAATTGCTCTTACCGTCGATCCACAATCAAAAGAAATTCCAAAAGCCAGTCTCTCGCAGCTTGGAAAATCCGATCGATCATCAATCGTTACGCCGAGAATTAGAAAACACGCGGAACAAGTCGTCGATCTCTCGTGCGCGCACGCGCGAGCGAGAGTAAGTGAGAGGGAGAGAGAGAGAGAGAGAGAGAAAAAGAGAGAGAGAGAAAGAGAGAGAGAGAGTGAGAGGTATCGCGACAATTTGCATAAAGATGATCAGGCTCAATGACCCCGAAAAGGCAGATCGATCCATCTCCATAATCGTTACCACCGTCAATCTGACCGTCACCACCACCATCACCACCACCTCCACCACCGTTCGCAACCACAACCTGACAGGTATCGAGCAGAGCGAGCATATATGTATGATATGCACTTTTACGATCATCCTCCGTGCACCGACGAGCGAAACTATAACAGGACGGTCTCAAGGTCTTTGATGAGGTGTTTCTCCTCGCTGCTGTTTTGGTTCAGGCGTTTCGTTTTTGTTTTTGGTTTTTTGTGTTCGTTTAAATTCGTCAACTTACACTTGTTCCAAAGATCGTGGCGTTGCGCCACGTGATGCTCGAGGTTCCGATGATGGTCATGGTTGTTGTTGGTGTCCGCCGCGATGGTGACCTGATGGTACGGTGTACCGGATGATGGCAGATGGATCGTCGCCGATCGATCTCGCTGATCGTGATCGAGCTCGTGGTTCTGATCGACGAGCAGATGCCTGCCGGTGGTAGCACGCTGGTGGGTGGTCGCGGCGTCAGCCGCCGCTGCTTCCGTGGCTGTCTCCTCCACGGTACGCATCGCACGTACGATCAGCACTCTCGCGCCTCGTTTTTGCTCGTCTCATTCACCGACCAGTCGCGAACCAGCAAGCGCTAACGGGGCCTGATCCCTCTCCCTCTCTCCCTCTCTCGGATCCGACGTCCCCCGCCGCACTCTCTCAAATGTCCCAGCGCGGACGATCGACGGCCGCGGCGATCGCGACCATCCTAAAAGACGGATCTCGCACTTTTCTCGTTTCCTTAGCCTTCGTTATTTCCTTCCGAGGTCCCGCGGGAAACGCGCAGACGCGCACGTGCGCGGGCGCGCGCTAGTTCGAAAAGCTACACGTGCGACGAGCAACCCCCAATCCCGCGCGCACCCTTTTACTCAAATGTACGGAAACAGAGTCCTCCGATGATAGCGGCGATCTCCGGATCTTCGGATTCCCCGGGAGATAATTTCCGAACAGAATGATTCCGAGCGAGTTCGAAAGGTTGCAGGTGTCGAGCAACGCCTAATACCACGCTCACCCTTATTCAAATCATGGAAACAGAGTTCTCCTGCGATGATCGTGATCCGAATCCTCGAGATTCCCCGGAGGATAGTTCGTGACAAAAAGCGGGCTCTCTCTCTCTCGAGCGAGCGAGCGAGTTCGAGAGGTTGCACCTGTCGAGCAACCCCCTGATCCCACGCGCACCCTTAGTCCGAATCACGGCGATAGTCCTCCGACGATAATAGCGAATTTTCGGGAGATAGTTCGTGGAAAGAACGGCTGCCGAAAACCTCCACGCGCCGAGCAACCCCTAAATTCCTTGCGCACCCTTGATCACGGTGCCCTCGGACGACGATCGCGAATCCTCGGAAGATGGTTCGTGAAAAGAACGGGTTTCGAGGGATCTATCGCGTCCGTAGCGGCGCGCAGAAACGGGCGAAAGTGAAAGGGGATGAAACGGGAGGGGGGAGGATCGGCGCCGACGAAAGCACGCAGTCGATAATTCTCACGGCTCGTGGACGCCGCCGGTTCTGCCAGTGTGGACATGGGATTTCTCGAGGTGTGTGATCATCGAGGCGAACACGAACGACCGAAACGAGGAAAACGAGACCCGGTGTGTCGGGTCTCGCGATCCACCCCCGCGATACGCGGCGGCTATGCACACACAACTCACCCACAACACACGGAAAACATATAAAACAGCGATGAAAATATATGTGTATATATATATATGTATCTATATATATGTGACGATGATAGTGATGCGATGAATGGCGTGGTGATTGATGATGATGATGTAGGACACACGTGGATCACCGACCTGTGTGTGTCGTCGTAGGGCTCGACGAAGCCTTCCGGACGTCTTCGGAGGTCAGCGCCCCATCAAGGAGCCCAAACACCTCTGCCCTGGGCACTCGCATGCAGGCTTCTCTGATCGGTACTTCAGGAAATTCCTAATTATCGTTCCTCCTTCAACGACATCATTTTCTCACTGTGTTCTCTACTTGGTCTGAACTGTGTCCGATATGTTCACGGGATCGTTGAAACGAAACGCGATGTACGCGTTATCCTGTTCAGCATCCGCTGGTACAGACTTCTGTGTGTGTCTCTTCGGCACGAGGCACTCGAGGAACCACGCGAGCTGCCTGTCGTTTCCTTGCCTCCTCTCTTCTGGTCACGCGAAACTCAAACACAAACGTCCTTGGCTGCACCACGTCTTCCTTTTCGTGTCCTTCTTCTTCTTCTTCTTCTTCTTCTTGTTCGCGCGTAATCCCAGGTCCTCTCACTAGTCCACGCGATCCGTCGATAATAACCGGCGCCGAACCAGGAAGAGCAAACCGACCGGACGGCCGGTTAGCAAATGAAAAACACGAGGCAAGACAGAGACCGTGAACGGGTTAGAAGCCTAGCGGTAGACTGACTGGCGCAAAGAGCAAGAGAGAGAAAGAGAGTGGAAAAAACAGCACGGACGTTTTGCAAGTAAGCGACACGCTCTCGCACGGGTGGCCGGCCGCCGCGTAACTGAGTCCGGATCGCGCGCGTTCCTCCGCTATATTAAAACCGTAGCGTGTGTAGCGACGGCGGCGGCGGCGGTGGCAGCGGCGAACGGCGAACGGCGCTAACGATGACGTCACTCCGCGGACGTCATAACCCAGGACACACGACAGCAGCCGACGGATCGATGGACCTGGCTCGAGAGAGCGCCCCGATTGGCCCACGCGGCGATGATGCCGCTACAATGACGTCAGCACACCACCCACCGGTCACCCGGATCCCCTACCACCTCGACCAACCACCCCACGCAAACAAATCCGATACAACCCGACCCGTCCCAACAGCGGCACGCCGACCACAGTTCATAATTCTTCTTCTTCTTCTTCTACTTCTTCTTCAGTGTACTCCTTTGCATCGTTTATCTCTTACTCTATTACACTAACTCCACCAGAACCGTACATGATCGCCTTTCCGTTTTGGACATGTAAGTACTCTACAGATCTCTCTCTTCCTAGAAGGTCATTTTCAGCGGCGACACGCAGTCTGCTCGTCAGGATTAGGTTTCTTCTTGGGCGTCTCCTGATTTTTCTAAGTTACGCTACTGTTGATGCTGACACGTGGATATTGTATAGTATTCCACGTTGGTCCATTCAACCGCTGCACAGTCGGCTGGAAACACATATTTTGTGGCGAAATTTCAAAGTTTAAAGTTATAGTATAGGGTAAGGGATCCAATTACTGTGCGGGTACCAATCAGCGTGCCTATATCAATTACAATTATTTTTAAAGCATAATGAATATTAAAAGGGAGATATAATTCATATATATATAATTCTAGTCCACGATTGTGGACCAGAATTTTAAAGTTTATTCCGCGAAATATTTTTATAATCATGTTTCCCTATATATATATATATTATATGTAAGAGTAGTATGGTTGAGTGACTGTCTTTTATTTGAGACATAGCAGGACAACAGTAACGGTACAGGGAAACACGATTACAAAAATATTTCGCGGAATAAACTCTAAAATTCTGGTCCGCAATCGTATTCGTAGTCGTTTGTCGGAATCGTATTGGTATCGGATCGTATTGTGTTGTATCGCATCGTTGGACTTCGTCGTGTCACAGTTCTTCCGCGATGCGTCCTTTTATACGTGCCTTCATCGCACGTTCTTAGTTTTTCCGTTTGATTTGGGGTCTAGAATAAAGGGCCTAACGCGTGCCGCTCGTTCTCGCGGTCGCTACCGTTTGTTTTTGATATGCCGCGGTCACACACCGTCGGCGGTCATGCAAACACGCACGCACTGACCGCGCGCGTCTATCGGGCCCAAGAAAGTTCAAGAATCTCGTTTGGGCGTTTTTATGCCTGTTTTGGCGTTCTCCCTTTTTGTAAACTCTCCTTTTCGCGCCCGCCTCCTACATATCTAATATATTACACATGACATATAATATATAATATATGATATATGATATATAATATATAATATATAATATATGACATATGAAACGTGATATATAATATATAATATATGATATATAATATATGACATATGAAATGTGATATATAATATATAATATATAAACTGATTTTAATGAAAAAAATTTAATAATCTAATTTTAATAACTTAATTTTTGTTTTTTAATATTATATTATAATATAATATAGGCACAGTAATTGGTACCCCCACAGTAGTTGGGTCACTTACCCTAGCAGGTCGTCGAATTCGTCTCGACACTAGCTAGCATATTATGAAGCTAGTATATTATGAGTGACCTCGATTTTTTAAGAAAAATTTATTTTGGAAATTGTTAATACCGCTAGAACAGACTGATCAATTTCTGTTGGCCATTCTCTTTTATGCAGCGAGGGTTATTTTCATCGTCGCCGTGCAGACTGCCGTTCAGAATTACTTTTCTTCGTCATCTTTTGCTTCTTCTTTGTTCCTCTTCCTTTGGCTCCTATGCACAGACACATAATGCGTCTTCCACTTTAGTCGATCTCACTCTTATGAAGATCATCATCTTTTGGTCGCTCCAAAGGATTATTTTCATCGGCGGCACGCGAACCGTTCGTGTTTCTTCTGTCTTCCCCCTCTTCAGTCCCTGAAGATACTGAGCGTATATAACGATCTTCTACTTTGGCCCATCTTACTGTTACGCGCGATCGTCCTCTTCGTTCCTCCCGAATATTATTTTCATCTTCTATCTTCGTCCAATCATCGCTATTTTGCCCGATTTTCACAGAATTAGCACGCGCGCGTGTAAGGAATGTTCTCGAGCTATCTGGTCGCCAGAACCGGATGATAATTAACCCTCTGCACTCGACTATTGTACCACTCTACTCTACATAGTACCTATGTCCTTTCGAGAGGGCATAAAAGGATCGATTACAACCGAGAGACTTGCGTCACTATTTGTTTCACAAAGTGTGCTCAAGTTGCTGCTGTGAGAGCTAAGAAATTCGCCGACAGTTAATTATCAATGGATCGGAAGTGATCTCGTCTTCTAATTTTTAGAAGATTTTGTTGGCTATACGTGAACAGATGTTCCAGTCACATAAATGGTGTTACCGCTTCGATTAGTATAGTCTATTCTTTTAGAATAGACTTCTATTCTTATTACGTGGACGGGGTTGCTACCCCTTACGATCTCCAACTCCATTTTGGCCATTTCTAATTCCGGTCTAATTATCTAGAATCTAATGATCTACACATTGAGCGTAATAGTAGAAAAAGCCTCCATAGAAAAAGACGATTACATTTCATGAGGGCTTTACCGTTTGTTAGACACACTGTGTATGTAGTTGTAGGACACGGCCGTAAAGGGTTTGACACGGAATCTTTGGAGATCTGTAAACTGTTTGTTTGGTGTGCTCCGGGCACGTTCTGCCGTTTGAGACGTTTTGAATTTGAAAAACAAACAAATTCGGTAGCCGTACCGGTGACATGTGACGTCACTTCGCCGGCGATGCGTGTGCTCGCGCGTTACGTTAGGTGAGTCGTGTATTAGACGTAGATTGAACCGCACGCGTTAGGCCAAGCGAGGCACATAATTCAGCTTCCGGTTATTTTCGATTCCGTGCTTTTTGTGTCGTTTCTCCGTCACTTTCGATTCCAATACAGATTTTCGTAGCACTTGCAGTTCGCTATTTGATTTTGCGTAGCAACCGCGTGCGTGTACCGCTTTGTTATCTCGAGGGTGAAAATCGTTCGTGCGTTATTTTGTAATATTTGTTGTTGAGAATATAGTTAGACTGCTCAATCGAGCTATTTCATAAAAATCTCAACTTTCTTTAACAAATACCATCCATTCTACCGAATCTCCCACTAAGGAAGGAATTCCTAGAGCATCTCTCGACCACCTCGCGAATTAACGAAATTCAGTTGATCTCCCTAACTTTCTCGCGAGGCTACAGGTTGAACACCGTTCGAGATGTTGCGAAACTAGAACAGAAGGTGTATCTACCCTCGTCTCATAATCTCCTGGTCCGTCGCATTTGTTTCGGCGATAGATTCTATAGCGCAACAGAAAAAGTGACGTAGATACCACAATTCGGAACAAAGAAACTCTGACGTCCAATTTTTACAGAGATAAATATGTCATAATTGGATGGAACGTGTGCAGCCTGTCGGTACAGCTGGAACGTGTACCGGGTATTGTAATGCGAAATTACATAATTCGGAGGATTTATGTACCGAGACAATTGCTCGATTAAGCCTGACAAGTTGAGAGACAGTATAGTTTCGTCAGAGCCCGCGCGGGTATCGAGCTTTCGTTACAGGTGTGTTTCCCAGTCGCCCGTGGGCGGTTCTCTAGAAGCATTCCAGGGATGTAGCCTTTCTTCATTTCAGTTATGATACCGTCTCAGGTTTAATGACAGATTCGCTGTCTCATAAATCAATTTCTATTATTAGCATTACACAATGGAGTCTGTTGTCGGATAAACGTAGAGAGGAATCGATACCCGAAGGGCCACGGTAAATTCACGATCGAACGGAATACGCAACGCTTCGCCAACAACGAGTAAGAGTGCCAGCTCGTCCGCGTCGTCGTTAATAGGTCGTGCAACTATCGACTCGCGAGGCAGGGATTATGAGCCATTAAGGGTTACGATGCCGGAGTCGCGGACGTCTCGCAATTCAATGTTACCCACGTTCTCGTATTACCAATCCTGGCACACGACCCCTTTAATTGAAACCGGCCAGGCCAGGTGCCGCAAATCGTCCTATCTCCTTTAGAGGAGCCCGTTATCCTCTATCAATTAACACCTGTTTATTTTCAAACCGTCAGTCCACTATGAGAAACTAATTTTCCACGGCCGATAGCCTTTCCCCGGTCACGCTGGGTCTATCAGACCCACCGCTGTACCATGCACGGTCTATTTACAGAGGGTTGCAACACCTCGCTGCCGAGAATGAGGCACAACAAATCTTAACGATCATTATACAGCCTGTCGAGTCCTCTTGTCGTTAGGAAAATTCATCCGAATCCTACTGAACTTCGAATTGTCAAATTTTGAGCGGCGATTGTAGGCCTCTGCAATCATTGTACGAATCCAGAATATGCCGGAATGATTAATACCGCAGAAAAGCATAATGTGCTTCTAAAGGAAGCACCTCAGACCTACGTTTGAGTACACTGTAGTCAGATTTGAAAGCTCCTACCAACGTACATACTTCAAACATCCCACGACTTATTTGTAGACCGCGAACTTCCAGTTTCACGAAACTTGGAACGAGACTGCTATTGATCATTGCATTCTGCGGATCTAATTTCATCCCACCAATCGTTGATAAATGAAGATTCTCTGTCTGATTGTGTCTGAGGTCTCCAAAGATGAATGCTTCCGGGTATCCCAAAGGTGGTAAGCGACTCCGCAAAGGATCAGTCGGACGAAGTCGCGGGGGTGTATGACAGCATCGTTATAGGTCGGAATGCGGTTGACTGACGTAATTCTAATTACAGTCGGAACGCACGAATGTTGGTCATCGCGGGCCTGGGCTCTGTTCCTCGGGGGTCAGGGGTCCGGAAGTGATGCCAATTAACCGCATCTTCTGGAACCTGCTGCCGTGGAACGTACGTCACGGTTTACCCTACCGTGGTGCTGGCTGTGCCATCGGTGCACCGATTCGTTCTTTGTATACGTGCGCGTGGATCACCAACGGGAAGTGACAACTGCGTGGGAACAAGCTGGATGAGACGGAGGATGGGGTGAACGGGGGATGAAAAGAGTGGGAGGCCGGGTGGTTGACGGGATGGGGAGAAAACGGGAACAAACCAGCGAGAGAGAGGGGGGTAGAGAAAGGGAGAGAGAGAGGGAGAGAAGGGGGAGAGCATAAGAGAAAGAGAGAGACGGAACTACGATTCATCGTTGCCGAGGGGTGCCGACGTCGCTCTCTTCTCCGCTCACCTCCGGTCCCCGACTTCCACTACCTCTGCAGCCTTCATTCATGCATCACTCGAGAGCTACCCCGCGGCTCCCTCCTTCAGCCAACAGCCACGGCATCCTCTAGACTGGTGACTAGTGCACGCGTGGTAGAGCGGAGGCGTAAGCCCGTGCCGACGTCGCCCCAGTTAATCACCCGTGAGACCTGATCACTTCGACACGTGACAAAACGGTTGGCTCGTGTCGCGTATCTTCTCGCCGCACCACGCCTCTCCGCAACGTCGAGTGTCGGCCACCTGTGAAACGGCCACTGATCTGGAAGAGCCGAGAAGGATAAGGTCGTTCGATCGCCACACGACTCGCTCCGCGTCCCTTTAAATCGCAGGACTCCGCGGAGAACCGCCACTTCAACTTTAACCCCCCCGCACCGCAGGACTATTCCGCTTCAGAATTCGGAACTTCGTCGACAAACAGCTACCGTTCCGGAAGTGCCGGCAAGGACAATGCCGTTCGATGGCTGCAGAACTCGTTCGACGTCAATTTAATCAGCAGGACTCGCCAGCAAAGCACTCCCACTCTGCCATTTCTGTTTCAACCTTCTGCGCTTCCGGATATGTTAACTTCAAAATTCGGAAGTCTCGTCCGAGGGATGTTCTTGTATCCTTTTGCGCTTGACCCTAACTGTGACTTATTTCAGCCCCCATCTAATAGTCAGCTTTCCTGAAAACAGATAGATTAATGATAAAAAATGTCTGCTGACTAGGTCTAAACTTAGGTACTAAAATACGTGGACATAAACTGAAAGGACTTAGCGGACGATGAGCTATCCTTGGACCAAGCCCAGCTATGTTTAAGAAATGATTTACATAATTCTTAGATGAAAGCTTTGTACAGATTGAAAGGAGGATATAGAAGAAATTTTCAGATTGCAAACATTTTGGCAGACTCCTGTTAAGGGCCGAGGATAGTTGCGTGACTTGCAGAGTGAGCAGATCAGTAACTGCTGCATAATTTCCGTTCACAGCGTTCAGACACTGATTTAAGATCCGTCTTGGTCTTGATCCGACGGGTCTTAAGTCTGTGACTAAACTTGTCACATTTTTTGCTCTGTATTATCGATATTATAAATTCTGACGCCAGAAACGTGCTTCAAGTTTTTAGCTTTATTTCGCAGAGAATCGAGACAAAATATAGCTCAATTCGTAGCTGAAGATATTTTCTAGCGCACGCTACCCTCGATTTCACACAGAGAACTTATCCGATGGCATAAAAATTCTTGGATTCCATCGTCAATGTTTGACCTACTTCTAACGCTTATATTACCAAATATCTACATAATGTCGTTAGCTCACGACCAGCGCGCGTTATATTAATCCTTCCTCTTGCGAACGAGCCTTGTCCCAGTGAAAAATATTCTCATACAAGGACGAATAGTTGAGGCATGTAAAACCATTTTTCGCCAAATTTTGTCGGTAACGTAGTCACTCTACCGTATCGTGAATTCGTCTTGGCTCTTAAGAATTGCAGAATACTATTAACGAATCACCGAACACCGATCCAGTCGTATTTGGGCTGTCCAGATTAGCAGCCTCTTCCAAAGGTCTTGCAGAAGCGTATTAATTAGTGAATATCCGACGCGACGTATCGCATTAAAAAAGAAACCTGTTTGCCTCCGGTGACACATCGACGAGCGAAACGATGGACCAGAAAGTGTCGTAGACGAACGAAAGCGTTGTCGAGTCGTGCACGAATATGCAATGTTGTCGTCGACGACGATGTTCAACCAGATTATGCTAAATATTCCGCCATGTCCCAGGATAGCAATACACATTCCGGGATAATGAAATCCTTTTTATATCGCGCGGAGGGGCATTTTTCTGGCAGCCTGTTTGTACGATCGGCCCCGATCAACTAAAACTTATTTACTCGTTTTCTTTAATAAGCTACCCGGCCGCTTTGTGCCAGTGCTTGAAGATCATTGTACCGTATAAACGTTCGCTCGGCGAGGCAACAGGACGCGTAATTTTTTATTAAGTTGTGGGATGACCTTTCTCCCGTGTAATGCGCCCCCCCCCCCCATGGAAAAGCACGGGATGCCAGTGAACCTCTCTCTCTCGTCGCATCCCTCCTCTTAGGTATCGCTCTTCAACGCCGTACATCTAGTTACGGCCGTAACCAAAGCTACACCCCAGAGTAATCGATTAGCATTCTCCACTTACCCTGCATCGATTCGACTCCAAGGGCTCCGTCAGCTCCGACACACGCCGACAATGGTCCTACGAACGGAAACCTTGAATCCTATCGGTTTCCTCGTTCTTTAAATCGCGCGCGATCATCCTGTTTCCCGAAATCGTTCAAGGCGATCCTCTACGGAACGTCTAGTCGTCCTTGTTTTAACGCAGTGTAGCAACGCAGTGTGTCAATCTCTCGTGTAGCATCGGAAAACATCCGCGCACAGTGATGTAAAGTAAACCTTCGCCAATTCGACGAGTTTTTCTGGGACCATTTTGCGAGAATTGGACACTGAAATTGCCTTATCGACTTGGGCGGACTTTCTAGTTGAATTTTAGAAGAGAAACCGTTTACTCAATCCGACGAGTTCTTATGTTTCTATTTAACCTGTAAGCCGCTATGGTGGCTTCTGTGGAAAGCATCAGTTCGAACGGTAACGCCACTATAGCGGCTTTTGTGCCATCCGCGGCCAGGCGCGCCGTCCCTGAGAGATAGAGTTGCGGACGAGCGCGTCAGGCTTAAGAGGTCAATTGAGCAGCGCTAGCATTGTCAGTTGTTACGTTGCTTCAACACAGGGGAAGGGTTGTCCACGATTGGGATGGGTCCTTGTACCGATCGGAGGAATACACACGGCACAACAGTTTTTAAAACAAGAATTTATTAATAATATATTCGCGTCGAGGACTTTCGTCGTACAAGAAACTGATTCGCTGGATCGAGTGTCCTTAAAAGGGTTCCGGACGTCTCGAGATGTCGTAGTGTTCTTGTTCGTTCTCGTCGTGTTCGAATTTACGTCAACTCGGTATTTTAAGGATTAGTCAGTTACTGTTTTGGGTAGGGGGGAATTGTATTTCGTCATTGGTCGTGGGTGTGTCTATTTCATGTCCTTAAGGTGGGAAATTGTCGATAGTTTAGTTTCGTCTTGTCTCGTCTCGTCGATGTCGTGATTTACAACCACTCAGCCGGTCGCAGTTTACCGTTGTGTCGCACGTGGTGTTCGGGCGTTTTGTTATCACCGTCGAGGTCCCTACGGAGGCCATCAAAATTAGTATGATTTTGGAAAGGCCCACGGCACCATTGTGCCTGTCGTGCAGTTATAAATCGTGCGTGTAACTTAAATTGCCGCGCTAAGGTTTCCGCACGTTCTTCGTCGTTGATGCGATCCGCGACGAGTGGGTCGGATGTAACATCAGTAAATCGAAAATTCTCTGAATAATCGATGGTCAATTCCACCCCCTTATAGTGAATTATGGTAGCAAAAGACAATCGCGTGATGCACACCTACATAAACTTTTTCATAAACGATTTCCTCGTAAAAATCTTACGCAAAGAACCGAGATAGCGTGGTCCAAAAATACAAGATCGGAAGCCGCAAAGAAAAAGAAAACTGACGTTCTAAGTTATCGATTCTGGAGCATCGTCTTTTCATACCGATTTGCAAAGGACCGTGCCAAGAAGTTCAGCTTGGAACCCAAAAGCTTGGAGCTCGGTTCGCGAGAACAGATGCGTTAAGGGAAAAGTGATCCGATCTGCCAACGGCGGATCACATTAGGTAGTTATGAGCGTCTGTTATCGGCCGTAACCGATCGGAATGAGGAAACCAGCTCGGCGGCGGCGGCCGAAACCGAGTTCCCTCACGCGAACAGGTCCATCGCGGAAAGAAGGATGCAGAAGCCGGCGGAAAGTGGCCGAAAGAAAAAAAATGAGGAAGAAGGAGAAGGAGGAACCGGTTGCCGGGATCGGTCGCAGTCAGGAAGAACCGGCGAGGGTGAGAGGTTTTGCAGGCGTTTATTACGCAACAGTGCTGGTCCCGGTGCACCGTCGGGTTACACGACGAAAGGAGAGTGTCGCTGCGGATATTCGCGCAACGAGAGTTTACGCACCGTTCGCGTGCCTATTTATAGACGTGAACGTTCACCTTTCGTTCGCCAAAAAAAAAATAAAAAATAAAAAGAGCGATCTGCGCAGAAGAGAGGACGCCATCTCTCGGTTAATCCGAGCGAGGAACATTTTTCATCCCGGAGTCCCGCTAGTCGCGCGATACGCTGTAATTATTATTTATGTCGCACGGTGGATCGTCCGATTCGAAGAAATCGTTCCGGCGGACAGGAACGAGCGATTACTATCGACCATACGAGAAACTCGATCGCTGCATCATCGTCTCGATCCACGCACCTTTGCTCCCGATCGCGTGAACTTTCTAATTGAATGTTCCGCCGTTTCGGTAACGATCCCAATGTCGAACCGCGAATGAGACTGCACTGCAGTCTGAGACCCGACCGGTTGGTCGATCGAACGAGAGGGATCGTCACGATCGGAACCTCCCCCTTATTACCTTAATCATAATACGTACGGACCGTGTATGTAAATATAATTATACCGGCGCGGCGGCGTTGCGCAACCGTAATCGCTCCAATTGGTCGTTTAAGATGATGCCGACATTTTGTTTACGATTGCACGGGTATTACGCCCGACGAACGCCTAATGCAGGTCACTTTTAATTGCACACCCGGTCAAGTTACACACGCGTGGAGTCGTAACCGATCCATCGCGTGCGACCGAAGAATTCCTGACGGTTTTTCAGGGATCCATCGGTTACGCAGCTGACGCGACGGCGCGCTAAGATTGTGGCTCTTGCCTTGGGAATTTCAGCGAGCCCGAAATAATATGAAATATTCAAATAATCTAGCAGAAGAAAATCATGGATTCTCCAATGTTATGCCGCCGTACTAGGACTTCGAAAGTGTATCAAATTAATGCGACTATGTTTAAGTAAACTGCAAGCTCGCGGACGTCACTTGTCTGTGACGTCGGTAGCGAACCCGTTGAAAAATTTCACTGCACTGAGTTGTTAAAAAATCAGCAGGTCAATGCAACACACACAAGCTCGCGTGCGCGTGGGCACACACCTCTTCCATCTCTTTCTCTCTGAATGAAACATTTCATTGAAAATGTCGGCCGGTTGTAGCAACGAAGGGGGTAAAAACGGATACCGCCCCGTCCCCGTGGTATGTAAATAAAAATCGAAGCGTAAAACGGTGCACCGAATGTCCGAGCGGAAGTGTACGCTGTAACGCGTGAATTCCGCGGGTATAATAATCGCGCTGGCGCTGGCGCGAGTCTGGCGTAAAGTTGCGCTAAGCGGAGCCCCGGCGTACGGAACGTTGTTAATGCAATTTTCTTCTACTCAGCTGGCTCCCATCGTCATAACGGGCCGGCGTTCAATTGGATCTTTCTTTGGCCATGAATGAAAATGTTCATAAAGCGGCATATCGACCGAGCATCGGCGGCCAATAATGCGTTAACGCGGCGCACTTTCATTTTCACCGAGACACATCGACATTTCCCTCGGCGCAGAGCGTTGCAGCGCGGCGCGGCGGCGGCGGCGGCGGCGGCAACGGCGGCGTCGTTGCTGTTGCTGTTGCAGTTGCAGTTGCGGGCCTGTGACAGACCGCGTGGGCGGCGGCTCTTTAACGGAACCGCACGTGGAACATTGTATAATATGTATACGCGGGCCGAGCGGTCGGCTGGGAGAGCTGTCAAGGAAACGCAAGACGGAAACGGTGGCTGGCGGATAGATCCGTGTGTGTGCACAGTGTCTGCCGTACACTGTCGCGCAAAACTACAGACCACTGACACACATTGCAAATATAGAAATCACGATAACGGCACTTATTACACCGTCGAACACAGTATTTTTGAACGAGTTTAGTATACGACGCCGCGACGAGGGAAACGGCGTTCACCGATAAGAGACACTTCTCGCGTAATGCAAGTAAATTTTTAGAATTTTTTCTCGGAATAACTATTGGACATACATGACTAGATCTTTAGAGTTTTTTTTTTGTTTAATTCCTCGTATTATTTATTGTATAATATGTAAGTCTTTACGTATATGTATGTCTTTAAAAAAAAATCCTTAAGAATCACCTGTTTTCACTGCTGTTTCCAAACTGTAAACCAAATTTTTAAGTTAAACACTCGACTGTTTAAACAGCGAGAGGCTAATTCAAACGAACTGATCGTAAAAAAGGAGAAAATCGGACGATCGATGAGTATTGATTTCAATTCGATTAAATACAATTCAAGAGAAAATATTGAAATGATCCTTTCAAGAAAAATTGTAAAGAGACTGCGAGTATAAGGATATTGAAAATAGAATTACGCGCAGGTGAGTCTTCGCCTGAATCTGTTTGTGAACTATTTTTATCGGAAAAGAAAAATGCTAAATGTATTGATTTTGAAGAAAGTTGAAGACCGATACCGTTCGATCAAACGCAAAGAGAAAATATCGAAACGAGACAAAAGTGGTAAAAGGGCGAAAGGGGATCGAGGATATTATCTGGCAGAATAAATTCTGCGAAAGACGAGTTGGCAAAGAGTGATTCGCGCAAATTAAGCGTCTATTAAAACTGCCATGCTAATTAAACCGCTGACGAAGAAAATAAATTAGTTGAATTCTGAATGAAAGTTGTATTATCGACGGGGGCCGCGGAGATTTGTTAAATCTGAATTAAAAAATTCTGGCCCTATCGTGATGCTCCACGGGAAGAAGATCACTTCCATTTTAGACCTCATGAAGAATGCACAGGTGGAAATCCAATTATCTGCTAATAATGCTAATTTGCGTCTAGAAAATTTCATTTACATCCGAGCTTCGCAACTGGGTCAACGAAATCAGATCAATAATCGGTTTCACCGAAAGACGTATGTGACGTCTGTTTTCTTGTGAGAGGGAGTCTCCGAAAAAAGAGGATAAAGAATTCATCGGTTGTTTCGCAATCGAAAGCATCCACACGGCCGAGAAGGAGAGAGAGAAAGAGAGAGATAAAGAGAGAGAGAAAGAGAGAAGATCACTTCATTCATGTTGACAGTTTGAATTAATTTGCCTCGTTGACGTCTGCCGCCATCCCGCAAACTTATCTACCATTTACACTAACGAGCAAAACTGAGTCTACACTATTTGAAGCAACATAACTTTTTAAAAATTAGATCAAATGACTTGAATGTTATTGAGAAGTTAGGAGGATTAGTTTATTAAACGAGGTGTAAAAAATTTTTGAAAAAAATTTGAATTGTCCGGAATCGCAAAAGAAATAGTAAAAGTTGGTTTTTTCAGCTTTTTTATCTGAGCCTGTATTGAAAATTTAAAGAATGTATTTGATTCGCACGAATAAATTATATCTATGCTGAAAATTTCACCCATATTGGTTAATTCGTTTATGAGTTATAAACGATTAAAAGTGGAAAAATTGCCATTTTTCACGTTTTTCGACTTAAAATCGCACTTTTAATCGTTTATAACTCGTAAACGAATTAACCAATATCGATGCAATTTTCAGCATGGACACAATCTATTCAAGCGAATCAAACATATTTTTTAAATTTTCAATACAGGCTCAGATAAAAAAGCTAAAAAAACCAACTTTTACTATTTATTTTGCGATTCCGACCAATTCAAACTTTTTTCAAAAATTTTTTACACCTCGTCTAATAAACTAATTCTTCTATCTTCTCAATAACATTCAAGTCATTTGATCTAATTTTTAAAAAGTTATTTTGCTTCAAATAGTGTAGACTCAGTTTTGCTCGTTAGTGTAGATCCCTGTTTGAAAGTCCTGCCCATATGTTTCTCCGGGAACGTCAATCGCAGAATGACGTCTCGCGTTTCCGTCGCCGTGGAATTTCGTGATCCGCCGTTCTGTACTGAAAAATTCGCAGACGGCTGTGCATTTCAGATAAACGGCGCCTTCGAGTTTCGGCGCCCAGAGCATCGAAGATTGTGCTCGGAAATGTTTCAGTGGCTGAAAACATAACACCGAGTTAATTAGCGACCTGCAACAGCTGATGTTGGACGCTCTAAAGTTAGTTGTCCGCCAATGGAAATCTAAATGAAACTATTCGAAAGAAACGATTCGTTGGCAGTCTGAAATTCGATCGAAGAAACGAAAAATTATTAAAAAATCATTTTACCCACTGTAAAGTGACAGAAAAAATGTCTGTCGCTTTTAGTATTTAAAAATTGCTTTTTTCAATATTTTGTCTAAACCGTGGCACGTACCTCAGAAATTAATGCCTGCCGCGAACTTCTGCAGAGTGGTTGCGATGAACCGTATTCGATTATACGAATTTACTAAATTGAAGCGACGACTGGTAATATCGAATCAAAATTCCAGCATAAGGAAGCAAAAGTATAAGGTGCGCCAACAGTTTCGAGCAACTGTATGCACTTGATCCTCCATGCAAAATATTAATCCCATCGATCAGCGCTTCCGCCATTAAACGATGATCCTCGAACCACCTGCACGCGATCGTATATCAAGAGGGCGACATACATAAGGCGTCCGAACATGTTTGCGCGTCGCCAATAAAAACAAAAAAAACAAGATCGCCCATCGCTGGTATCGACATTTCGAAGTACAACCAGCGAGCAAGCTTTAACTCTTAATTTACCACCTCCACCTCGCTCCTTCGCAAACAAACGCCTCCGCGGAGCGAGGCAATGGGTATCCAAAAAAAAACCAAACTTTTGCATGAAACATTGTTTCCTGAATCATTGGTTCATTGTACCATTGTTGATAAGGAGCGGGAATTAGGTGAATTCAAGACTTAATAAAAGATATACATGCAACCTACGCCTAAACGTAATCAAAACATTGTCAGCTAACTGTTGGGGAGCAGACATGAAAGTACTTGCAACCACGTATAAGTCCCTAGTAAGGTCAAAGCTGGATTATGGATCAATTATCTATGGCGCTGCTAACAGTTCAATCATTAGGAAACTCGACCCTATACACAACTCGGCTCAGAGAATAATAGCAGGAGCATTTAGAACTAGTCCTATAATCAGCATCCTAAGGGAATGCAATGAACCTCCTCTGAAAATCAGAAGAACCCTACTTAGTATCTCTCATGCTATTAAAATATCAACCACACCTAACAAACCGACATATAATAATACCTTTTCTAATCGTCTGATAGCGAAATATGACCAGCATAATCGCTTACCAAGGCCCTTTTATTATAGAGTTAATAAACTAGAACAAAAATTAAATATGAAATTCACTCCTACTATACCACGGAGACTGCTCAAATTCGCACCATGGACCCTGCATCATCCTATCGAAACAGAAGAATCACTATATATGTACAGAAAAGAGGACACAAATCCAGAAGTATACAGAAAGCTATTAATGGAAATGATCGAAAAGTATAAGGACTATACAGGGTTGACAGGGACAGTCAATCCATCGATACCTCCATGGAAGACTAAAAGAAATCTGATGCACCAATGGGATCTTGAATAGAAACGACTAGCTTCTGCACACTCCAAAAATATCTATGACTCCTTTTTTGAAGATAAAGAAGTAAGGCAAGTCCTAAAACGGAGGGAGCAAGTTACCCTATCCAGAATTAAAATAGGCCACACTAAGGGAACACACTCGTTCCTGATAACAAAGGGGCCAGTACCAATATGTGAAACATGCAGCATACCGACATCAATTAACCACCTGATATTATCTTGCCCAAAATACAATACACTACGAGAAAGATTCAAAATAGGAACAACACTGAAAGAGAATCTTGACGAAGATAAAATAAAAGATCTACTAGAATTTATTAAGGAATCGAAAATCCAGGAAGTTATACTATAATGATACACCTGTTCGTCGCTAATAACCATGCAGTTGATGCGACGTAAACCCTTGATGGAAAAAAAAGATATACGTTTACTAAAATATATTTCAATAAGGGAGATAGCGAACACGTTAGGAACTCTATGGATCAGAATAAAAATATTCCATCTGAACAGGAGTCAAATAAAAATCTCTTTCTTTATACGATCCTAACAAATCCGAAGTAGCCTATTTTAAAATTGTTTTAGTTGGAGTGCTGTTTTGAGCTTCATCTACTCGTATTTGCCATGAATGCATAAAATCCGCTCGTAAAGGATATAAACAGAAGTACACCGAAAATAATCCTCGTCGTCAAAGGGGTTATTATTAACGAATTCCATTTAGCAAAATCCTCTGAAAGCAGCTTCGTTGCAAAACAACAGCAACGGCTTGAAAGAGAGCGAAACAAGCGGGAAGTTTGCAGAATCCTAGAGGCCGGTGGATCGTCGCAATTATGATTTCCCCCGCCCACGCAGATCGCCGGCTAGTTGAGGGGCAGAGCTCCGTCGAAGAAAGTCTGATCCGTGCAGACGGTTTTCGGCTGGCCGTAGCTTCTTCTCGCCTGGCCGGGCCAGGAGGATCTCGTTCTCCGTCTACCTGTTTTTCTTCTCCTCTTCCTCTATGTCTCTTGCTCTTCCTGTCTATCTGTCGCTGTCCCGCCAATCCGCTTGCGCCACGTTTCTCTCCCTCTGGCTCACAGAGCCCTCCCTCTCTCGCTTACTCCGCCCCCCTCCCCCCACCAAATAGATCAGAGAACGATAGGCGATTAGCGCCGCGTGTGAAAGGGAAAGCGAGCGGTCGGCTTCACGGAGGAGGACGATCGACCCGGCACACGATTCGAAACGACTCTCTCCTCCGTACGTAATGTATTCGTCGTCTCTCCCGCGCCCACTCCTTTCTCTCCTTCTCTCTCTCTCTCTCTCTCTCTCTCCCTCTTTCTCTTTCTCTCTCATACACGGTGGTCTCTCGTCAACCAACCGTGTTCCCGTCTCTCTCTCTCCCTCACTCGCGTTTTTCTCTCGCCTCCTCGAACGCCCCTTCTTGACACTCTGGACCAACTTTTTAGAGGATGATTTAATTGCCGAGTCGCCTCTTGCCCTCACCAATCCGAGGATCCAACGGATCTAGGTCACGATTCGAGGAAAGCTGATACTCGATGCCGGTTCGTGCGAAGAAAGTTCTAATGAGCTTCCTGCAGAATCTTCTTCTTATTAGACCAACACTGCTGAAATACACACCATTTGGAAATGAGATTTTCAGATTTTCCCAGAAATTCTGCATTCCAAGTTTATCCTTTTGCAGATCGTTTTCTGAAAATAGCTGAAACTCTAGATAGACTGAATCTTCTCATTTGCATAAAGCCACGTGTGTGCCAACCACACACCATTTGGAAATGAGATTTTCAGATTTTCCCAGAAATTCTGCATTCCAAGTTTATCCTTTTGCAGATCGTTTTCTGAAAGTAGCTGAAACTCTAGATAGACTGAATCTTCTCATTTGCATAAAGCCACGTGTGTGCCAGCCAATTTTTCATGCTCGGCAGGTTTAACGCGAAATATAGAATCGAACAGATCAGAAGAGCACAGCAACGTTAAGAAGTAGTCCGCACCGTCACCGTTTGATCAAACCGGAAGTTCAATTTTCCTCTTCGCCGGGCAGTTTCGATTTGCGAAACTCTTTCCGAAGAAATCATCTCCGTGGGTCTTCTCCGATTTCCCCGAAGCGAGAACGCGTCCCGACGAGAGGAATGTCGCGAATCGCAGCACGCGCCCGCAACCGTTGGAAGAATCTGAAGAGCGTCCGACATCCCCGAGACACGCGGGGACAACTGTTCGTTCGCGTCCGTTTCCACAGGCTTAACGATTGTCGATCATCGATCCGATCCAGCGTGAACACGCGCGCGGAATCCCTCTGGCAAAAGCGGATACGAGCACGCGAGTGCAGTGCGTGCGTTTCCGCGTTGCTATGCTAATGAGAGACCGTCGGAGACCATCCTTGGACCGAACTTCGGATCGAACTTTAGATCCCCGGATTCGGAACGCGCAGTGAACTTTACGAAGCGAAACATTGTTAACGTTTTAGGGATTTCTAATTGGTCGTGGATCGCTGCTGATATTTCCCACAATGTGGCTGGAATTATTAATCGCCGGGAGTTGCGAGCTGTGCTGGTTGGCGCACAGGTGTTGGTTAGGATGCAGTCATTACGTGTCACTTTGCCTCTCAATCAGACTTCGTTCATCAACGGTCGACGGTTTATTTGCAGAGACGTTTCGATGCCGCGACGCTGTTTATTGACGCCGATGAATACTTTAATCAAAGCTTTTCTAATAGCCTAGCAGACAACCTACTTTTTCATACTTTCTGTATTAATTGTCTAACTCGTTATAGATAGTCGCCCGACGCTTGCCGTGGAAAAGCGCCATTGAAACCCGACGAAGTTGTGTACGGTCAGACACGGGTGGATTACTAAATTTAGATTAAAATTAATACATTCCGATATACATATCTGACGCGCTTAGCATCATTGATAAATGATCGAAAATTCACTTCTTCACAATCGTGCGGACGAGTGAATGATGTGAAATAAATGTGAAACACAAATCATAACACATTATGCTCGAAACGTTCAAGCAGATGTGGCCTACCGATGATTATCGGCAGCGTCGGAACCGTCGTGATAAATGAATTTATTCGTTCCTCGAAATAACTTTTGCCCAACTCTGGGCCAAATGCCCCGTAGCGCGCCGGAGAGCAGCTTCCCGGTCGGCAGCGGCGCGGTCACGATTATAACTCCATATAGAGAATCGACGTGGAGTCGTGGGGTCACACGCGGGGTCGTCCACGGGTTGTACCACCGTTCGATCCCCGCCCCCACCGTTCGTTGATCCACGAAGAGAGGAAGATGGAAAAGGAATGGCCCTGTGGGAGAGTCGATATACGAGCCGGAGCCCGAGCACCGTTTCGCGACCCGATCTGCGCAAAGTCGTTAACGAGTCGTCTCGTTATCTTTCGCCGTGGATACAACCGCTGCTCTATGTAGAAGCTGCATAGGTGTGTGTGTACGAATGGCTTACACGTGTGTGTGTGTGTGTGTGTGTGTTCGTCTTCAGGTGCGCACACACTGGCGAGCACACAGCTGCCTAGGCGAGCAATTGTTGGGTGAGGGCAATGAAAAAGAGAGGGCGAGGAGAGGGAGAGAAAGGAAGGAATCGCGAGATGCAGAACTGGAAGGGGACGAAGAAAAGAGAAAGACGCGATGTACACGACGACGGAGAACTGTTGCGGGAAGGTCGTCCCCCTTCAGCCTTCAAAGACACACAGGTACTTTCTCCCATAGTTTTTCGGTGTCGTCTTTTGCATGCTCTCTGCACCGAACGCGCCGCGCCGAGCTTCGCGCAACGCCTCCGCTCGCTCTACACACAGGCACACACGGACGAACGCTCACAGAAACAGGATCCCGACTGACTCTCGCAGGATGGTCTTCTTCCTGTGTGTACTTGTTGTACCCGGGATTGTTTATGCCGGCCTGGACAGTGGTTACGTCGTCGGGACTATGCAATTCAAGACGAGCCCGAGCCCGTTTGCTGCCGAGAGACTCCATGTTTAGGTGGGTCAATGGTCCGTGGCACACGGAGAAACTTATCTGCGATAGCCCCGAGAAGAATCACATCACTAGATTGTAGGTATATCTGGTGTATGTGTGTGTGCGCGCGCGTGTTTGCTGTATGCGTGGCAGACGGGGTGTATTTATTGTTGGCTCGTGGATACCGCTATCGCCGATCCGATTTCGCGATCCTGGAAGTTGAATGGGACGGAAGCAATCGGCCGAGGCCCCTGCCGTGAACGTTCTTTCGTCTCCCTCTTCCTCTTTCTTCTCTCCGAACTGCCACCACGTGTTATATCAGATACAGCAACCTCTCCGTGTATGGTGCACGGACATGCCAAAGGAACGGTAAACTGTTGACAAGCGTCACTCTCAAAGGCGCTTTTACACACAGAGAGGCTGCCGAGAAGGTTCTACAAGGGATATCTCTCGACTACGCAGGAATATCCATTATAGTGTGAACCTGTGCGCTCCCCAACTTCGATGCACGTTCAGAGGATCGAATAGAACCTTGCGTTTCTGGGTCACACTCTTCGACATCTTCTCTCCGGCCTGTTCCTCGCTCGCTTCCTCTGTTATAAACACCCGGGGAAATTTATGGCGCTTCGAACATTATATGTGCTCTCATAGGTTTAAGTACCCAATTATACTTGCATCGTCGAACCACCTATTCTACGATAACGCTTAACAATTATTATTAATATCTAGCGGAGGCAGATACTGTTACAAGAACTTGAAACACTAGCCCCGTCCTTACATTACGCATCACATTTTTCTCCGGGCGATGGATATTGGAATAACACGTGTTCGCAGAGGCCAGTCTGTCTTTTCTGACACTGGTGACACTACGAATAGTGTAAGAGAACACTCCCACAGCCAGCTTCAGAAACGGTTACCTGCCCCACAAGCTGCGTCAACATTTTTCATTTTTTTCCCAGTGACGAAATTAATTGGAATATTAATTGTCGGAATTCCTTCTTTTTTCTACGGCTACAAACACAACACGAGGAAAGCGCTTTCACAAGTAATACGACTCACCGAAGCAACCTTTTTCTTCGGAATGTAATGGTACAAACACACGTCGGAACCATTGGTGCCCCATAGATTCTATCGTAGAAAGTTTATGGAAATGACAACGATACTACATCTAGCAATCCAAACATGGCTAAATTCCTCGGCAAGCTTTACCGTCGTCGCACACTAAATACAAGGAGGAATCCCCGTTGGAAAGACAAAGGAAAACAATATCGAACCGCAAGAGAGGAGGATCTATAGATTTTATATTTTTACCGAGCTCGGTTAGCCATCTTCGTGCGAGCCCGATGACGGCCATTTAACTTCACAAAGCGGGAGGTACGAACCCTGAAGCCTATCGTATCCTAACAACGTCTATAATACACGCGTTTCATAAGTGAAGATCTCCCATATGATTATCAACGGGTATCGTTAATAATTGTTTTTATCTATGTAATTATTTTCAATAAATACACAGCATCGTTCTGGTAAAGCATTTAACAGGCACGCGGGTGGTATTCGCGTCATTTCCACGCACACACGATTCCACGGCCCCTTAATTAATCGCGATCTGTGAGGAGGCAACGGATAAAAATCATCGGCGAGCATACACCGCGGGTTTCTAAACCGTCTCCTCGTAAATACTCGAGAAAAGGATTCGAACGTCGAAGAAATCCGGCGGCGTCGCGTGACTGAGTCGCAAGAACGAACGGTCCTGGCCTACGGTCTCCGTCTCCCTGTTTCTAAGTGTGCGAGTTTTCTGTCCAAAGGAGGGTCTTAAGATTCCGTTACGCCACTGTGTAATTTCGCTGATTTACGATCCACTCGAGAGACTATCGCCCCTGCGTTCGATCATCCAACGGAGAACAAAAGGTTCTGCGACCGGTCGCTACCACTAGACAACGAACGGAGGGAGGAGAGATCGCACGAAGAAAATGCCCGTTACCGGTTGCGTGAAATCGCAGATATATAGGTTTAGGAGCAACGTGCCGGTGCACCACGAGGGAAACGACAAACCCGAGCTCCCCGGGACGAACCGGAGGAGAATCTTGGTGGTGGGTTCGCGGATCCACGTAACACTGGTTTCATCGTGTTTGACGGATGACTAATGCTGAATCGGCGCGGCACGGCGCAACAGGCAAACGGCTCCTCGAGTCGAGTCTATCGCGCTCGCCGACAGCTTCGCTTGGCCTTGGTCAGGAATAGTTAACGGGCATGAGGGATTTTTTTTAGATTCCGTATCTACTTCCTGCTGTCCACGTTCCGACTGAGCCGCGCGCGCCACGGTCTGTCATTGTCCTCGATCGTTTATCCGCCATCGATCCCCAATTATCCGCACTCGTTTCCATCGGAGCGTCTGGCATACTCCCGCCGACGCGTTCGATGCAGTATCGGTATCTAATTCCGCGAATTAGATCGTGTATCGGAGCCTTTAATGCTGGCGAAAGGAGAAGAATATGTGGCTTTCGTTATGCGACCAACATAAGTCGTTTGTGCGCATTTTTAGAAATTCGATTTCTTAGTCCCGATGTTATCAATCACTTATTATACGGTAATTCCGGGAGAGATGCACCACATTTTGTTGTCTGTTTATAAAAATTTGATTGAAAACAATTGAGAGCGCAGGCAGGCATAGTTTAATTATTTATTAAAATCTCTTTAACACTAAACCTACCAAACATTAACAGTATCTGGTAAATATTGCCTTATAACAATGGTAACCCTGAATTTATTCAGATTGTCCGCAATTTGCAATATAATAAATGCTTGGACATGGAGATTTATTCTAATATTTTCCGTAAATGAATTTTTATAGTTTCCATAATTGTAAAATATAAAATCAGTCGTTTTGACCGTGGTAGGTTTAGTGTTAATAATATATAAAGTAAAATGAGTAAACCTTTTATTTTAATATCTTAATATGCTGTTGAAAAAAGTTCAATAAAGTGCATTTCTCCCTAGGGCCTGGGATTAGATAATAGTAATAACATTTGTACCTACAAAAATACTTCATCAGAAGTTTGGAGCACCAAGAAGTTTTTATACTTCTGTTACACGTAAATACTATAGTACACGTGTTCTTCGTTTGGAGATTATTGACAAATGTTAAAATGTTATAAACGATAAGAGAAAAATAGTTGAGAATCGTCCAGTATTGCCACAATAAAAATTGGTGGAGTTAGACGAATACGATAAATATATTTCAAAAGGATCTGCTAAACAGGAAATTACATGAGGTTCCTGTTTTATCGAGATTTAAGCATAAAAATAAATCCTAAAAATAAAGCATAAGAAACATTGACCAAAAAATAGACAAAACAACCGACAACATTATTAACTACCTCGTAGTTCATGCCAATTCAACGGAAAGAGTATGGAAATCTCTGCGTTAAGATTGAAGTCAGTAGTTCTGGACGTTCATGGACAGACACGATATCTTGTTAACGATATCCTGCCTTCACCTGCCTTCACCGGATTCTACGATCAATTGTGTATCATAAGAGGACAAATAATTCTCGTCCATCGGTTACAAGGATCAACAGGGAAGAAAGTTTACGGTTTCGGTGCCTCGTCCGTGTGGCCGCGGTTAATTATTAATTACGACCGATTCGATCTCTCGGAATGCTCGATCGGATCGTGCGTATTCCTCGGTCCGTCGAACGCAGAGATAAACAGTGATTTAACAATAATCACGGTAGGACGGGGGCCGGGCGTCGAGCTCGCACGACAGATTAACAATCGATGATTCGATCGTCTATGAATTTCCTGGTGGCGCGGCTGTTGGATTCTAATCCAGTCGGGGGGGAGGGGTAAAGATAATCTTCCGCTTGTAATTAGAGAGGCGAAAGTGGCAGGTACGCGCGCGTCCTCGTAAACGCATAATTACCGCTTGTCCCTTGCGTAGTCGGCACGATCAGAAGTCGCGAGGAGCGCGCCGACGGAATCTCTTACGATTACTTAATGTAAAGTAATTGGCAATGGAGCAGCAAGTTAATATTACTTAACGGGGCTGGCGGCAGCGAGCGAACGAAAGAACGAGCGAGCACGCGGGGCCCGAGGGTCCGCTGCTGCGAGCGGGCCTGCCTTTGAACTATTTGCGACATGAACATTTGAAACGCTATGTTATATACGTTAAATCGATAAACGTTGACACGCTCGTTGCGAAACCGTCGCGACGTGTGCCCTCGCGCCGGGTATCCAGCGGCGGGCACTGGAATATTGCGTACCTTGCGCGCCGAGGAGCCCGCGTCCGTGCCATTTAATCGTCTGTTCCACGGCTAAGCATTGGGGGATCCAGTCGCTGCGAGAGGAAATTTAGAAAGATCCCGACGCATCGAATTAAAAGAAAACTCACCGAGCGCATCTGAAACCGCGGGGTTCTCTCGGTAGAAACCAGCTAGATCTTCCGCGTCTCATGGCAACAACGTTAAACCCACCGAGCAGAGGCTCGAATATCAATTTCATCCTGCTACCACGAATGACAGACAACTTTTATTTCGCAGAAAGATGCGCAGCCTGTTAATTACCCCGTAGATGCGACGTTCCAGTCGCTCATGGCCAGACTCGTCGATCAGGGACTCTGTAACAGCTCGTATACGACAACTATTCCAATGTTAAGGAGATTGAAATATTCTCTTGGTTCATCAGTGACCAAAAAATAGACAATGCCACCGATAACGTCATCAATTACCCCGCGATAAAATTACTAATATAGAGAAAGCGGACGAGGAAAGTCAGCGTTAAGATTCGAATCAGTAGTGCCGGACGCTCATGGCCAGACTCGTTGTCTATCAGGAATTTCGTAACAGCTCGTACACAACTATTCCAATCTTAAGGGCCAAGGGTAGTCACGTGGATTTTGCAGAGTGAGCAGATCGGTAACTGCTGTTTAATTTCCGTTCACAGCCTTCAGACACAGACTTAAGATCCGTCTTGATCTTAAGATCCGTCTTGATCTTAAGTCTGTGACTAATCTCGTTACATTTTTTGCTCTTTATTATCGATATCATAAATTCTGACGCCAGAAACGTGCTTCAAGTTTTTGGCTTTATCAGAGAATCGAGACAAAATATAGCCCAATTGGAAAACTCATCCGATGCCATAAAAAAGCTTACACATCGTCAATGTTCGGCCTACTTCTACCACTTATATTACCAAATATATACGTAATCTCGTCAGCGCATGACCAGTTCGCGTTAGATTAATCCTTCCTCTTTGGAACGAGTCCTGTCCCAGCAAAAAAAAATTCTGATATAAGGACGAAAAGTTGAGGCAAATAAAACCATTTGTCGCCTAATTTTGTCGGTAACGAAGTCCACACTACCTTATCGTGAATTACGGAGTCTTGGCTCTTAAAATTGGATTCAGTGGTTCCGGACGCTCATGACCAGACCTGTTGTCTTATCGGTAACACCCAAACGGGTGTGTATGATGCGAGTTCTAATTAATACGGCGGTTGCAACCGGTCAAAACAGTCGGGTTATATAACCAGACATCTTGTACGATATCCGGAACAAGAAAAGAAAAATGATCGACACGACACCGAAACGGAGGTCGCATTTCACCCTGATTCATACGCGACATTTTCTAAGGTAGTGCACGCTGTCGGACACACTGGATAGGGTACCCGAAGCGGTACTATATCACGATTTTAACACTTTTCCATATCGGAGAGCGACTGGAAACGCATAAACCCCGCACAACGATCGATAAATTATATTCCTCGGATCTGCGAGCGTGTGTCGTTAACGCGAAACGACAGATTTTTCCGCCGACTTCGGCGGTGTCTGTCGCTGTACTTACGTTCACTACGGCGTATGAAAACCGGCAAAAGTTGTCCCTCGTTTTTGCAGGCGGCGGTGGCGGCATAGTGCAGAGAAGCCTGGCAAACGGTTTCTCCTACGCTTCTGAAACATTCTCATCGCGGAGTACCCGATCGGTTCTCTCCTTTTCTCCGGAATTAGGTATCCTCGGCGAATGGTGCACGACCTCGCTGTCCTGCACGTATAGGTCGTTTCACCTGTCACCTGCACAGAAACGAAAGAGAGAGGACGATTGCCCCGGGGCGGCAAACGAAAGGACGCGCAGACACCAGGATCGACCGGAATCGGGGATGTCGCGGCTGCCTGCGCGATTACCTCTTCTTCCTCGGAGAACCGCCAAGCGTGAGGGGTCCCGAATCAAGATTTTCCTGCGAGGAATCGATGCGGTAACCTTTTAGGAAAGCTAGACCACTCGGGCGGCGTCGGTCTTTCCGAAAATCTCGATCGGTAATCGCCAAACGTCAGCGGCGTTTTATTCGTTCTGCGCCGAATAATCGACTTCGTATACCAGTTCGAAAGCCTAAAAAAATTCTGTGGTACTAGGATCAACGTCCTAACCACCTGCCATAATGTCCGGATTGATTCCAAAGACGTGGAACAAGATTCTGCATACAGTTTCCGCGGCTTTCCTGCTCGATAGGCTTAGACACTGCGCTGCTACTGTTTCCGCGAAAGAAACGTTTCAATCTCGGCGGAATTATTCTGATCTTTATCCTGACTCCGTACGAATTGCAAGGTATTTTGTACCTTGTTGACAACCTGTTTCGGCAACCTGTTGTCTGTACCGAAAATGTCATTCTAACCTTTCTCTTTAGAAGCAAGCAGAAAAACGAAAAAATTAATGCAACTTTTCAAAACTTGCTACAAAGTGAATGTTCGAATATGTTTCAACCCACTTGCTAATGAGCTAAATACAAGAAAAATAGTATATAAACCAGAATAAGATCACGTGTTGAACGTTGGACACGAAAATCGAAATGTATACGTCCTATCCAATTCCCAAACATTCTCTTTTTATTAAAAACGATGATCTATATAAGTTTGTCGAAAACTGATCTTTTCCCCTTTCGACAGAAAATCCTTAGCAACATCGGCAAAGATTGATTGGCCTAACGAGCATAACGAAGATGTCCGAAGGTGTAATGATTTCTGGGGAGAGAGAAACTAGTGGATTCTCGCTGTTTCTGTCCCGGTGACGCAATCGAGGGCAATTTCCATTCGAGGAACATTTTCCATCCTCGTGTCGAGTCCGAACGGAACATAAGCTCGCGTTTCACGGTAAGTTCGGTGCCGGGGGTAAGACCTATTCTCCGGTATTTCGATATCGTGTTCGCGAGGCTGGCTTGCGTGGGACTGGGTGGAAGATCGCGGTGATTAATGGCGATTAAACGGAGAAAGAGAGAGCGACGGCGCGCACGGGGACGACGGGGGCAAAGCCGTGGTTGCTGAAACGGCTCTAGGAGCAACAAACAACGTCGAGCGTCGCACCCTTGCGTGGCCCGCGAAATCACTCTACGCGGTATGCGTATTGTATGGTAATACCGCCCGTGTACCTACTCCAATATTTATTCCCCGCAGTTATAACGCGCTTTTACTCCAACCGACGCCATCTATCTTATCCGGCCGCTGCTGGGCTCCTCTCCTTGATCTATAGATCCAAGCACCCGTCTATGAGAACGTCCGCGGATTCGCGGGAATATAGGCCCCGTTTTCATTCTCACCGCGCATTCAATGCAATTTTCGGTTCAATGTCGAATTTACTTGATCAATAAGACTCGGATCTTTTCGAGCATCTTTCTTTCCAAGGAGAATTCTTGATCTCAAGGTCCTGTGAAGAAAATTCAGATCTCATTCGTGCTCGTCACCGAGCGGAATTCATCAAATTATTTTTGTTAATTCAAACCCCCTGACTTGGCGTGCTCTTGTCGACGGAGTTACTTTATTGTTAATAGACTGCTGGTTTTTCATGTATGTATAGCAAACATTAATCAGTTGATGAAACACGAAACTGTGAATAAGAAATATATATTTATATTCTTCCCAACCTGCTAATTGCCCATTGCTGAATGTTCATTGTAGATCGACATTTTTAGTAAAATCGAGAAGCCTGTTTACTAAAGTCCATTCCGAAGATTCCGAAACGGCCAACGAATAAGTAAAAAAAGCTTTTTCAGAAATTAAGCACTATCCTCTACAGTTTTGCAACCAATGATTGCCCGCGTTAAGGATGGAGACATCCTTTGGAACTTTCGCCAATTTCTAGATTCTCGAACGGGGTGAAAAATAGATTGCAAGCGCCGAGTGGTCTGAGAGTTTGAGATTGGCAATTTTTCCTTTGTCTCAGAGATTCCCGTGATCTCCTAGGGGGCGCAAGAATGCGTTATTGTCCATACACGGTATTCACCGCGGAGCACGTGTACCCGGGCGCATCCTCGAGAATCCCGTAACAATATGCACCCGTCTCGAGCGGTCGTGTAAGCTCTTGGAATGCAAGAGACGCGCTTACGCGTCTGCGAGCACAGCCTCCGTACACCGTTGCGCCGCGCAGCTGCGCGACTAGTCACCTAGAAAAATCCTGGCAATCCTTATAATAGGTGTACACCGACTATCCGGTATTTCCTTAACAATCTATCGACACACGTTTTACTGATTCTTCAAACCGCCGACAGTCCCCACGGACCGATTCCGATAAAATGACTGTATATTTGGCGTGATCGACTACACTCAACGCGTTGTGTTCAGTTTGACGTAGGCAAAAATCCTCTTACACAGGCATAGAAGTAATGTCCGATTCACAGGAGTCACTTTCGATTTTTTTCGTATCTTCGACAATTTTTAGGTATCCTGTAATTCATTTAATCTTTCTGCTTTAAATCCCCCCCAAATGCTCATAAATACATCAAATCCGCAGTCTGGCTATCAATTTTTAAAACAAAATAAAATTCCGTTTTATTATCGTTGCTAATCAGTTATTACTAAACTGCGCATTTTATACATTTAGAAAAAAAAAATGAGTCGTAACTCCAGATAGAAAAAAGATTAAAAGAATCGAAGACTATCGATATATCGCTTCGAATCATCGAAAATTGTGCAATCGATGCAGATCATTTTCATTTTCCATAAAAGTCCGCAGTCTGTTCATTAGAGAGCCAATCAATAGACATCATTCGTCCTTTTAGGAAGTAATAAACAGCAAAGAAGCTTTAATCATTGCAACTGTAAAGTAAATCACCAGCGCAAGGTGTCAACGGATCGACGATTTTTCGCGATTCCGGCATAACCGATGACTCGAAAATCGTGTCAGGAGCGACCCGATCGCGCATCTGTCCGTGTTGTTAGATCCTGTTGGCCCGTCTTTTACAGGAACGAACGAACGAACGAACGAACGAACGAACGAACGGTTGCATCTCCGTAGAAAAAGAGAAAGACAGAAAGCGAGGAGCCTACAGAAGAAAGGTAAAAAATCGCAGCGACAGAGCGCGGCTCGTCGAGAACGAGAAAGAGGGTAGATAGACTCGAGGAGAGGTGGAGAAGAGTGAAAAGACAACGAGAGATCATGGAGCAGTAAGAGCAGCGAGAGGTGAGAGGCGAGAGGATGGAGGACATGAGGTGAAGGGCCAGGAGGGGAGTGGGTGAGCCGACCTCTGACCTCGCGAGGGGCGGCGGGGACCTTGCGGCAACCATGCTGGCATAGCTCAGGCATAGCTCAGGCATAGGCATAGACATAGGCTCAGGCGAGCGCTAGCATAAGCGCCTAGCGTGCTCGCCAACCGACTCGCCCGCCTTTCACTTCGAAGACGAAGGCGAACGTATATAGACACAGGACCCGCCGCCATGGGGAGTGCCTCGTGCTATTATCATATTATGGCCAATTCAACGTTGCCGTGGCGACGACGCCGGCGTCGTTGTCAATCCGACTCAAAATTCGTACAACGGCTACACCCCTCCGCCCCTCTCGCGGAACACTTTATTTAGCGAACCGATTACGCTGCAGGGTACTACCGACGGATTACGAGAAGAAATCCGTATAGGAGCCGAAGGACTTCATGTACGGTAAGGCTACCCAGGGTTTCTCACACTTTTCAGTCTTTGGCTGCTAGAGTGTTCACGCCGCCGCCGTGGGAAAAGCAGGGACTGCGGTACTACCTCGATACTTGCGATCCTCTCCGCCACGCGATGGGGATGGTTCCATTAATCGATAAATCGATACGGTAGACCTTCGTTTATCAGCATTTTCTTTTGCTTTGCAGTTACATTAAGCCACACGTTGACAGATCTCTGTTATACGAACTGTGTTTCAACATGAGAAGAACGCAGACTACGGTACTGCCTCGTTACTTGCAGAGGAACCTGGTTTTGTGTCAAGCGGTGAGGACGGTTTATAAAATAAATAGTTTGTGCTCCGTTTGCACTGCATCTCATGCTCTCTGTTGTCTAAACTTGTGTTTTAGAGTAGAAGCCCAGACTGCCGATGCTGCCTCGCTGTCTTGTAGACGAACCTCTCCGCGCCGTTCGATGGAGATGATTAATCTGGTAAAGCCTTTATCGACACTTTGTTCATGTCAGCGCTCTTCTACTTATATTTGCTGGATCTCCTGATTGTGCCTCCGTTATCCGAAGTACGTGTCATATGTATATGTACTTTCAGTTACGCGAACATAGGCGCAGGTAGGCTAACTTTCAATGAACAGCTGAATGTTTGCGTACAGTTCTCGCTGAGTGGGGGGGCTTTCAGGTGCAAGTCCTGTCCCCATGGAGCCCAGTTCTAGCTTCGTCGAAGATCAGAACGTCCGAACTGAACTGGGCTGGGTTCTGTCGCTCTTCCAAGAAAAGTCTCGTGCTCCTCGAACTACTCTCAACTGAAAACCACAGAAAAAATAATCAATCTCAGCTCGAGGAGAAGCACCCCTGGCCGAGGGTTCCGCACCTGCAGATTCACCAGGCTCCTCCGCGATTCCCGGGTTAATCGCATCTGGCGATCGGCCGGAGCTCATCAGCGTTAAAGACTACTCCTACGCGGGGTCACGGGGATCCTGTTAATCGAAATCCGCCCCGCTCGACGATCCTCGTCGTCCATTCATCGAATGACCGGGCCGCCGCGCCGGATGATGACTTTTCCAGCCCGGCAACCGTACCTTCACCCCCGTTATCCGAGTAGGCTCCACTCTAATCGTTCACGCAGTAATCGTTTGTGTCCCACTTAACTTGGATAGCGTGGGATAGGCCCTTGGGAGATGATAATTACACGTCGCGTTGCGGGTCGACCTACGGGCATGCCGGCACGACCGTATCGTACCGTACGTTACGGCCGTGCACTCTCACCGGTACTCTCTGTCCTCGCCTCCTCTAGCCTCTCTCTCTCTCTCTCTTTCTCTCTCTCTCTCTGTCCCCCTCTATCTCTCTCTTTCTCTATCTCTGGAAGCATGCAAACGGTTCCTTTTCTCGTTCCTTCGAGAGCCTAGGACAGGAGAAGGCGTTCGACACCGTGCGGTACTCTTTTTCTCTATCTCTCTCTCTCTCTCTTTCTCTTTCTTTCTCTCTTTTTCTGTGCGGTGCTATCATCGTGGAGGATCGGGCCCGTGTCCTCGAACGCGCGGCTACGACCTCCGTATCGCGGTGTCGTCGGGTCCTCGCGCGAGTAACGCAGCGATTAGCGCCGCATAATTCACCACCGATGCCCACAGACGCTTCTTCGCGGAAACGTTTACCATTGGTCATCGGGGAACTTGCTCTTCCGCGAGAGCCTCGAACGTTCGAGCCTATCCGGGGACGAATTTTCCAGAAACTCGTCGGACGTACGATTTCAACTTCCACTGTTATGCTACTCTTTCAGTGGTAAAGCTTGTCCGATGCTTTGCACGCGTCGCAACTTGCTTCAGCAGAGGAAGACACATCAATACCGTACGGAGATTGCAAATTTACCTGGAAACTGAATCACATCGGAGGAGGAAAGGTGAACCAATTAATCCCCTTCGGGTGCCTCGTTTACTACATTGTTCATAATAGACTGCGGATTTTATACGTTTACGAGAGAAATGAGAAACTAGAACAAAATTGGAACTCGCCAATTTGTGGATACTCTGATGAATTTTTTTGGAAGAATAGCAAGACCAAATGGAGACCTGGCAATGTTAAAAGAAGAAAAGTAGAAAAAGTGAAAGTATATGAACGCAAGAATAATTTTTTCTGATAATGGCTCTTCCCGAGTGAGAAGTGGTATAATTCCACGACCGTTCGCGACTTAACGACGCGACGTCCATTCCAGCTGAATGGCCGTCCTGTTAAAAGCTTAATTAACCGATTAGATGCGAGATAAACCGGTGGACCCGGTCACGATGCGAATCCACGGGTCGAGGCGAGTTACGCGAACACCCGGAAACGACGCGCGAAACGCTCGATCGAGAAGACGAAAATCAGCCTTCGATTGCGAAACCGACCGTGCGCTGCGTTCTCTACGAAAAGCTCTTTGAGAGAGCGTATCCGCCGCGCTGATGCAACCCGCCGCTATTTATTTACCACCGGTGTAAAAGTAACACGCGAGCGAAGCCGAACACAATAAGATCGTTTAAAGAATATCGGCCGCAACAACGGAGGGCGGATCGAACCCGCGGATCGAACAATGTGTATAAGCGTTCGCCGCTTAACGGTTCTCAGAATAGCGTCGTCGATGGGACTTTCGAAGCCTCTAGCCCTTTGAATTTACGTAACGCCGTGGATGATAGGCGTAGCTCGATTCGACATCGATCAACGACGCCGAAAGATGATCGGGGATGGCACACCTGTGCGCGAGAACACGGTGACATTAGGCATATTTCTCGACTACTTCTCGTTGACGCGCTACTGACGTCGATTAATTATTTAAGTAACAAGAAATTGTTAATGTACCACTAAAAAGTATAAAATAATTTTTCCTACCTCCATACAGATAGTCCCGAAAATTTGTGATTGTAAATTTCTAATAGCTACGAAAATTCAGATTTAAGACGAAAAACGTGGGGCGCATGGGATAGATAATTGATGCACAAATAATTGACCTGAGTCACTAACAATTTTATTGCTTTGCGAATGATACGAACTGTTGTGTGAGTTTCAACGGCAGCTACTCTCTACACTGCTTACTATTATCTTGCGCCGCATGTTTTCCGTTTTAAATCTTACAAGTATTTTCATAGCTATCCAAAATTCACAATCACAAACTTTCAGAACTATCTGTATAGAAAAATTATTTTATACTTTTTACTCTGCCTTAAAAACGTGGTATACTAGACATTTGTTTATTTAAATAATTATTTTCTGCTTTTTAGTCTTGTGTGTGTGTGTGTGTTGTCATTCAGTTCTGAGAGTTTCAAGTCTCTATTCCATCGGGAAGTTAGTTTAAAATGAATTGCAAAATTTGTACCGAACAGACAAACAGACAGACAAGAAAGCGAGTTAATAAAAAGTGGTAAAATACGGTCTACCGAGCCCCGAAAAACTGTTTCAAACATTCATCCCAATTTTATAAAAGACCGATATTGAATTTGCAATACGTAGATTGATTGCTGCCCCCTTATGGAAACTTCCATTTTTATAGGTTATTTCATCAAATCAAATTTTTATCGATTTCGTTGCACAAGTATACACTGATTTAAGATCTCGCGAACGTAAATCTCCCTTGGTTGTAAATATGTTTGAATTATTGGTCAAGCTGAAACGGTTTAGTTTGAAACAGGAGAGGTACGTACTATTTTTCCTTACAACGGGAAGATAGATGAGAGTTTGAACGGTGCGTTTCTTCGTTTAGATTCGTGATAGCTGAAGCGTGAAATTTAATTGGTTATGTGGAAAACGATCGTGGATGTTCGATCAGAGCTCAGATGACCGGTGCCAGATTGCAAAACACCGCACGCTCGACGCTCTGCCTTTCGTGAAAGTCTTTCGAGCTCGCGTTTGACACGAATATCGTGTCTAATTACAAGCACGGTGGTTCGGGACGATTGTTAAAGAACTGTGATACGTTTAAAGCCGACGATCGCGCGGCTACGGTAGGTGGGAACCATCGGGCAGAGTCGTGCACAACGTTGGTGGCCGCCACCCGGTGCAACAGAGAGACTAGTCGCTAGATTTCCTTGCGGGTCGTACCTTCGCGATCTATCCTCCTCCGCAAACGAACCGGCGAATTACCAAAAACAACCCCGACGGCCCACGAACTTCCCAATATTTCTATCGAAACAGATATTTCAATTCTGAATTCCTCATCTTTTTTTTTTATTCCAAATGTATTTTTCTACACTACAGAATAATCTAATATTAGACTTCCCTTATTTCGCCTAGATGGTATGTCTTCAAAGAGAGAGTTTACAAAGTTAAAGGGTGTAAATAGTCTGTTTATGAAGAATTTTTTTGAAAAATGAAAAAGGGAAAATTGGTTTAAAATTTGAGGTATCATTGTAATGAGGTAATCACGTTATAATGTAAACAAAAGTATTTTTTGTAAATTGTAATAGTTGATATCAATAGTGCAGTGGCGACTTGACAATTGTATACTGGAAATGCGCCGTGCTGCATACAGTGCTCAAAAATGATTTAAAACCAAGCAATCAAAATGGAATCGTTAGTTTATGCAAATACACACAACATGACATTCATCTTTTATTAAAATTTGCAAAATTGCAAAAATGGCGAAGTTTAAAAAAACGGATTTTCTGTTATTATTTTCTGTTAATAACAATGTTTTAAATAAAAAATTAAAAATTGGAGCTTGTCATGTTGTGGCCAATTATTTATAGAATATATATATATCAAGTTTCATGAAGATCGAGTAATCAGTTTTTGAGCCACGGGTGAGAACCCTTTTACGGATAATCTAACGAGCTCAAATTCATTTACACCCACAAAACATTGCCTTGCCATTATTGGGATTATTGGAATCAAATAAATATTGCGGTAAGTGCGTATAAACCAGGGCCCGAAACTTTTATAAGATACCAGTGGCTTTTAGTGCGGTGTCCGTTCAGTGTCGGATCGTGAAATCTTTCATTCCCAGTTCTAATGAGCAATTTTAGCAAAGCCGTTTGCAACATTGATCGCGAAGACGGCCACGCTGCCAAAAAAACCGTTCTCAAATTAAGAGTCCGCAGGGGAATGTAATTAGAACGACTCGCCGTGACGACTGTCCGGTTAATCCCCTGGTCCGATTGTTTTATTCATCGAAAAAATATCGAGGCTGGAATAGCAGCGAACGTGAAACTTTAAGTATGCTGCTGATTTCCCCAGTTTCGGCTGATGTAATCATGTTATCTTAATCCATCTAACTACAAAGAAAGATATACAGGTATATACCTGTCCCGGCTGCACCTGTCGACTTTCGTCGGTCGGCAACGTCAGACTTTTACGTGTACAACCGACACGAGCATGCACAATTATCGTTCTTAATAATTTGCAAACTCGACTCACACACACAGAGAGGGAGAGAGAGAGAGTGAGAGAGATACACGGTTGTCCACGCGAGAAAAGACACTGTTATTCGTGGTATGCATACACAATTCGCAGCCATCGATTGCCGCTTGCTCGGGCCGAAACGATATATATAAAAGTTTCGAAGGATACTTCCTACGATCGGCGCATAATCATTTCATCCTGACTGGCTTGGAGGACGTTGATCTTGTCGGCAGTCGATTACAAAAACCGATTCCATCGTGTTCGCGTGTCAGTATGCTAATCGACCGACGCTGCGCAATCATCTAGCTCTGGTTCTGCGTAGCGAAGACGCGCCTTGCTTTCGTTGCGTGCTTATGGGGAAACGTGTAACCATGGTGGAACACGAACCACCTAAATCTGTCGTGAAACGGGACCTGATAACTGGGACATGGTGCGTAGGGGTCGAACATCTCCTGTCAGGACACCGGCTGGATATCAATAGTCTGTGCGAAATAAAAGTCCTCTGTTTGCACGGCGATCTAGGACAAACGCTAACAACGTTGTTACAATTAGTTGGACTACTATCCGGCTACTCTCGTTCAATCTACTCTTTTCTAGAAGAGTAGATCATACTGTGATCGTACAAGTGTACAGTGATTTCTCTATATATATCGCCAAGGCCTGGATGATAAAAGTCGCGGAATTATCCCCACTACCGCGGGGTATACCCCGTGAGCGGCCACGAAGCTCGACAGGCCTCGGACGTCGAGGAGACTTAACATATCAGGGCTCGGGTATGTCTTCTGGATGATACACGGCGCTGACAACACCCGTGTTGTTGACATATATCTACAAATCACTGTATCCCTTGAGTGTCTACTCGATAGTACTTTGATTCGATAGAGTATCCACCTAATCGTGAATTTGGACATTAAGAAGAATATCGACAACACTGGGATCTCAAAGATCCTTCGACTCCAGAAAAATAATTTTTTGTCGTTTCGTCGCCCAATTGTCTTTCGACTGGAAGGATAATTGACTTTAACGTGGAGGAAAACATCAATTACACTAAGATCCTACAAAGTAGCCTCCTTGGATTGCTAAAGGATAATTCGCTTTGAGGGTCAAGGGTGGTCACGTGACTTTTGCAGAATCAGCAAGTCGGTAACTGCTGTATAATTTCTGTTCACAGCGTTCAGACACAAACTTAAGATCCGTCTTGGTCTTGATCCGACGGGTCTTAAGTTTGTGACTGAACTTGTGTGATGACATGAACATGAATTCTGACGCCAGAAACGCGCTTAAGTTTTTCGCTTTATTTCGCAGAAAATTAAGACAAAATATAACGCAATTTGTAGCTGAAGATATTTTCTAGCGCGCGCTACCCTCGATTTCACACAGAAAACTTATCCGATGGCATAAAAATGCTTGGATACCGTGGCACGCACATCATCAACGTTTGACCTCTTCCTCTTTCGAATGAGCCCCTTCCCAGCGAAAAATATTCTCATATAAGGACGAAAAGTTGAGGAACGGGAAACGATTTTTCGTCTAGTTTCGTCGGTAACTTGGTCACTCTAGCTTATCGCGAATCTGCGAAGTGTTGGCCCTTAAAGTGAACACGAAAGCCCAAGGAAACGTCGATCGAAAATTAACAGGAAGAGCGATGAAAGCTGATCGATCGTGTTTCGAATACATCGTACCCTTCTCTCGAAACAAGGCAGCCGCGATTTCATCACGAGCAACGAAAAGTCCAATGATCGGGAGGATGATTCGCCCGGAGAAGAATACGAAAAGCATCGGAGGCATCGGTCGTAAGGTTCCACTTTCGATTCGCGTGGAACGCATCCTTGTTCGTCCCTGTTTCTCTTCGTCACTCAAGGAAATGGAATATCGGAGCATCCCAGGGCGAGAAGGGGTCGACGATACACGCGGTGTACGCCGCGCGATACACCGTAGGCAACTCGCGTCCTTTTTCTCGCAGCGCACGAAAGTTAGAGACAATAGGTACGTGGGCGCAGCATCGCGAACCCTAACCTTAGGTGATCCCATATTCCGTTCTCTGCCTTCTCTCCTGTTCAACGGTTGTGCCCTGTTCCCCCGTGTCCGTCTTACCCAGGCCAGATTCTCTCGGCATCTCGCTCGCTCTTCTTCCCCGCTGAGACTCCTTTCCAGCCTAGGTCTACCGGCGAAGACTATCCTCCTCCTCCGCTCCCCCTCGCCCGCCTCGTTCAGCCTTACCTCACCTGCACCTTCTCAGGTATTTCTCTTTATCTCCGGAGTGGCGAGAGTGCCGCTTGCGAAATCCCAGAAGTCTGCGGCCGCCGCGCCGCACGCTGCGCTATGCGGCCGCCTCGTGGCGTGCCACCAGATGCAACCCGAGGGAGGGAGCTATCAGAGCCGACGATCGCTAACCCTCGGAAAAGCCGAGATTCGAGCCGGATTCAACACCATTTCCTACCGTCGCACACTGGGCCGGAATCGCGAAGAGATTAGCAAAATTCATGTCTCTATTAATTATACACTTGACTACCTCCTAGCCGGCTCGCACAGAACTGCACCTCGGAGCGATTGGCCGGTTCATCCAAATCATATTGTATCGAACGTTAACGAATGGCGCTGGTTTGTATAAAAAACGTTCTAAAAAGGCGTAACAATAAGTTTAATAACAAACAATTGAGAACGCACAAGTTCTACGCCAAGTCCTAGGCAAAGGTTACATTGTTCAAACCGTACAAATGTTAAAATGTTCTTAACCTAATGAAGGTTCGTAGCGTTCTTAGCGTTCTGCCCTAGTCGTCCTGGAATTTCCCTACCAAAGCTCGGGAAGAGATAATTTCCTTGGTAGGGATAACTAGGGGACGAATCACCAGTTTGGGGCGTAATCAAAAAACTGTGCAACGCCTACAGATTCCGTGGTTTCATTTTCTCACGGAGCCTCGGAGGATGCCGCACAAAGATTCCTTGTTTCAAGGATCTTTCCCCGAAACTGGTGTCGCCTTTCCGCTGAGTGTGGGCCTGCGATGCGTCAATTGTCATTGAGTGGGGTACAGCTTGTCTGCTTTTCCATTTCGAAACAGGACACTTACCTTTCAGCCGTACCCAAGTCCGTAATAAATTTTTATGGTCAAGCACTACCAATAAAGAACTCAAAAATGACAGTGTTCCACTCGATCGCAGCGCAGACCCAGACACGATGTCTAGACAATTCTAGACACATATACATATACAGTGGATTCGAGAAAAAATATTTGAACATTTCCGATTCTCGAAAAATTGTCGATATTTAACTTCTGACGATTTCGTAAAAACAAATAGTACAACCACCAGTCTGGACTCGTTTCGAAGCTTGAATAAGAAACAGCCCTGAAGGAGTTTAGAACCATTTAAAGAAACGTAAGGATTTTAGTGGAAACAGGACTACACAGTACAATGAACTCTCGATATATGTCAACAACACGGGTCTTGCTTGCGTCGTATATCGTCCAGGAGTCATACCCGAGCCGTGTTATGTTTACACATACCCTTCACAGGGTATACCCCGCGGTAGTGGGAATAATTCCGCGACGTTTATCATCCAGGCCTTGGCGGCATATATAGAGAAATCACTGTACCTTCGAGGCAATGGACAAGGCAGCTTCTGCAACAGGAAGTCAGTGTGCTGATGTAAATCCTCCGACCCGAATCTAGCGTTTCTGAGAGTGATACTGATGCTGACACTCCCATATTTCTAACAGTGATTCTTCTATTGATTTATGCGAAGAGATCTGAATTTGAATCTTAATGAAAACAGGACTGCAAAGTATGTTCCTTCGGGGCAAAGGACAAGGTAGCAACAGGAACTAGGTTCTAGCATCGTGCTTCACACTTCAGCAAAGTTCTCAGGGTATCGATGATGCTGAAGATTCTGATGTAAATCCGGGCCTAGCATATCTAAAGCTGATGCTCGATCGTTTCTAGCCGCAGTTCGGAGTTCCGTCTTTGGAAAGCGCGCATAGTTTCTGGGAGCCGGGGGATGTTGCAGTTCGCCAGGTACCGAGGATTCCACTTTCCTCGAGTGAGTCACGACCCGACATTGTTGCAAACTCGACCGGGGGTTATCGTGTCAATCGGGGTGCCGTGTAGAACCTTATATCCCCGGCGTATTTGTCACGGAACCAGCGTCACGGCCAATCCCTCCACGACGATCATCAATTGTTAAACGCCGAGTCTAAATTCGATCCGGTGTGCTGCGAGTTCGAGCTGATACTTAGTTTTCCCTTTCGGCCTTATTATGCAACCAGAGACACAAGAACCATGTATACCTATCCGCGGCTCGAAAACAAGTGTCTTATTTAGAATATTTCGCAGCCTCGGTAATTCGATTATCGTTGATCGACCGTAATCGCGCCGGTCGCCGTTACAACAATGAAGGGTAGCCAGAGCTACGAATGCGGGCCACGGGAAAGCATTGTTGCGTATTACATTTCAGCGTTGGGAATACTTCGATCGGACATTCTCAGACAAAGGAACCGGAACCGACTGCGAAAGTTAGACCCCCGTACGCTCCGGAACCGAACCACCACTTGTCTCACCTGGTATGCACCTCCGAATCCGACGGTATAGTGTTCCTCGTAGCCTGCAATCAGTTAAGAACGATTTATAGATCCTCTAAAACAATCCGAGTCCTTTGCAAATGAGGACAAAGTCGAAAATAGAGGAGAAGAAGACAACGTACCCTTGGTTATTTAACACGTTTGCTATTATTGCGAGCCGAGAAGATTTCACTTGGAAGGAATGCGGGTCCAAGCGGTCGGACTGGAAAGGGCACGCCCCGAGTCACACGTATTTTCGGCTCTAGCGAAACATTGGCTAAAGCGTTCACACATACTGTCTAGCATGTGCCATCAAAGCCTGAATATAGGAACTACGGGAACATCAATGGTGGGGATAGGCGTGCCGAGCGAGGGACCCCATTACCCCTGAGCCGTCGCAAGTGAAATCTTTTCAGCTCGCAATAATACCAATGTTTGTTTTGGCAGCAGTCTCTATAGTCCTACAGTATCCTATTAAACACAAAGTATCTTTATACGAATCATGAAGTTAAGTATTACTGGTAGGTAAAGAACAAAATGGCTCAGCACCACGTCTCCGTAATCAAGGGGGCCCGGATCATCCCTGCTCCAAGCACAAGAAAAAGAATTCATCCAATTTTTCACCTACATAAGAGGACTATTTCATGAACCATTTTATAGCAATGTAGTTGGTTTTCTAGAGGCAATTTAGACACCTAAATAACACCTGTCGGAGCAAAAGAGGGTCGACCAAAATTTCGGTTCTCACGAGGCTCGATCAAATGCCACTACTGAACTATTTGCGGGGGTGTCTGGATCGAAACGAATCGATGATCCCCCTCTGGCCGATCGCCGTTACGTTCCGCAAGATGCAATTGTGCAAAGGTAACGATCGGTTTTCTTTCCGCGTGGAATGCCGCGGAGAAGGTGCATTCTGAGCGCACCCACCTAAGCGCAGAGCGCGCGCAACAGAGCACAGACACGACACGACACGACACGACGTTTACGGGACGAGACGGGACGCGCGTCGCGCGACGCAACAAGGACAATGATACAGGACAACAATATAGAAATCGCGGCGCGAGTAGACGAATGATTGTGCGGTTCGGTGGTGAGATCCGGGCCCGTTTGCCGTCGCAAGAAGAAGGAGCGAGGATGATCGCGATAAAGAAACAATCGAACCGCGTCCCGCCCACGGGTCCGCCAACATTCAATTGTGCCTTTTCCCTCTCTTTTCCTAGCCGTGGTTCTCTCCATCGCCTCGGACCCGCACAGACACGTCGTGGTTCTCTTAACGGTACAACCCCCGCAGAGACTGGACCGGCGAGCTCTCATTGTTCCAGTCTATTCGAGCGGTTTTTAATTCGATAACAGCTAATCCTGCTTTTTAACCGTGCAACTGCCGGCTGCGCGAAGAACCCAATCGAAATAGAACGGAAATAGAACTGTACAGATAAGAGGATCTAACCAGTGAACAGATATGAGATCCTCGAGCTGATTTTTTATGAAACTTATGGGAGAAACAGTTCATAGAAAAATACATGTCGTTTTTCACTGGTCATTATTCATACTGAAGATGCGAAAACAGAATGCTAAAGAATTTCAAATTTTTAATATATTGTTTGCACAAATTAGTTTTTCTTTTTTAATTTTCTTGTACTACTAACGTTCCCATTCGATACAATTTTTTAAAAAATTTGTAGATTCTGAGATATCCAAAAAAATGTTTTCAACCCCCTTCGAGAGCTGTTGTTCGACGTGACGTCCTCGACGTGGACGATGGCTATTAAAAAAAGATTATGACAAATATTTTTCTTAAGACATACTCGGGAAGTTTGATCAATATCAACGCTTTTCCGGCGGGCGTCACGTATGCGTAACTTTGATTTTGGGCAGTCCGCACAAAAATTCTTAGTCAAAATAGGCAAGATACCCAAGAATACAACAGATCCATAAGACTACGATCTCTAACTGGGTGGATCACCGTGTTGCGCAACCCCGGATGACTCAGCACGGCGAAACACTGTCACCTCGACATGCAGCTTATTCGAACGTGTCTATTAAATAGAATGAAAAAATTGAAGAAGCGGGGAGTGGTCGATTCGTCGGTAAAACTGTGTCCCTTCGATTTCGATTCACATTCATAATTCACAAGTCCGCATTCGCGAGGCAGACAGCATTCGGTCCTCGCTAATGGCAATCCAAAATCTCCGTTTCTCAACTATTCATCGGTGCTAAAATGGTAAGAAGAAATCTGTCCATCACCTGTTCCTTTTACAACTACGCTTTGGGTGGAAAACATGTTAAATATTTACGAGTATCAGTGACGCGTGACTATCCCCTACCATATTTTCCTCTCGTGTTCCTACTTGAAGACCGATTGGGGAATAATTCTCGTGACTTCGCGTCCCTTGTTTCCGTTAAAGGGCCTCGTACAAGCGACGACGCCTCGGTCTTACACGGTCGAACGAAGGGGAACGTGTTCCTCTCGGCCTTCCAGTTGTTCTTCATCATTATCATCATCCTCCTCGTCCCCGGCGTCCCGTCCCGACGCGTCTTCCGCCGCGGAGAGGAGAGACTTTCGAAATCGACCAGCCGCGTTCGATTCGTGCCACTCGCTCGCTCCTCACGGAGCATCGGCGTTTTCCGCGACGTGCAAAGGTCACCGCAACAGAGAGCTAACGCTCCCGGGAAAGAAGACGCGAGTCACCGGCGCGTACTCTTACGAGGGGAGGTCAGCTAAGGTAACTGGTAACCCGGCTCTCTTTCCTCTTGCCTCTCACCTTCGCGTTTTATGTTGTAAACTAGTACTCGTCTTTAGTAATACCCGATGGTACCCTATGCCTCTCTAGATCCTACTGAAAACGCGTTTACAGCCTCGATTCCCATCTCGATGGAAGCCGGCTGGATTAATCTTCGCAGGAATGCGGCTTCCAACCTGCCGAATTTCGACACGGAATCATAGCTAGGTGTCAGTGATTGAACGATGCCCCGCGGTCTTCGACATCGTCAAACATCGTGTTTAGAATCGATCGAAGAACCAGCAGATTTCATCGATGATCAATTTTAACTTCGTCTGTAGCGTTCCCAGCCGAGGACTGGCTCGCCAAACACTGGGATTGAAGAAAACTTCGTTGATGTCTTCGACATCCTCAAACATCATGTTCACAGACACCGAATGAATCGAACAGCCTATAGTTGCAAGCTCATTGCATCAGAGCTCGTCCACAGCTTCGTTGTTTCGTGTTTTTAATTTAAAACCGTGGTCGAACGAAGGTGTCTTCAACGTCCTCGAACACAGACTAACTTTAATCGCCGAGAAGTGATTGAAAAAAAAATGTACGTAGGAGAAAATTGATGCACAAGAGTTTGGAATGGATGTAGCCACAAATAAATAGCGAGGAACATTCCTCGTTCAAGGGTTAATATTTCCAACTCAGAATTAACTAGCCTCGTTCAGTGGTTCGACAAAGCTCCCTAGTGTCCTCGTAATCCTTAAAACACCGTGATTCCAAGTAATCGTAAGAACTAGAAGGATCAAGTAGCCACTAGTTGCCAGTCAATTCCACAGAGATGAACCTGGACGGCACCTGCTAACGAGATACCCCTGTTGAAGTATTCAACAGGGAATACCGAAGGTCCTGAACGATTCGTGATGATACTCTTCAGGCCGCTTCACCCTTTCTCGACGATCGTGCTTTCCGCCTATCGGGGCAACGATGGGTCGAGGAAGGAGCAAATAAGACAGAAAGAGAGAGAGAGAGAGATACAAAAAAAGGATCGAGAAGAAGAAACGGCGTGATATCGCGATGCAATCATCGCTCGTTGGAACGACGATGAATCTGCATTATTCAAAGGCACGGTGAACAGAGAGTACAACGAGCCTCTAGCACGTACCCGCGGAGAGCCCGGCACCGTCATCCTTAGATCCTAGGCTCCATTCTACCCACTTTGCAACCCCCCGCTGACCGAACGCCTTTTTTGATACCGATTATTGCGCCGATCGCACGTTCCTGATGTAAGGCAACCAGGATAGGCACTCTCTGATGTGGCACGAACGCGTGGGAACGCCTTCCAGTTACGTCCGAGGCTTTTCTTTTCATTCATTCCCACGTTTCCGCGACGGTGCATTGACGAATGTTCCGGTATCCGATAATCGCCGATCGGCCACGAGCCACTCCACGGAAGTAAATGCGGCGTTTATTTTCGACGAGTTCACACCATTTCCATCTGCCTAAAGGTGCGAATACACTAACAAATAATTTGACATTTTAGATATAGTCATTGTGGATCACACTAATAGGCTACCAGTAACCAATGTAGTTTTTGGTTCTTCTTCATTTGAAGGAAAGTGTGAACATGTCGAAACTAGTCTTTCCAAGTGTCGTAAATGTTCTCGAAGGATCCTCTCTCTATTCTTCTCTACAAAAACAAAATGGGAGAATGGGGTAGGCTTGCACAAACTGAAAAATGGCGAAGATTGACGGGCACGGTGCCGGGGATTTACGCGGAAATCGCGATCGCGGCATTATACACGTAAAATATGAAACGCGGGTAGCGTGTAGGATTGGTGGTACCGGTGCAACAACTTTCTAGAGTGTAGTGGAGCCAAAAAAGAGCAACCGACACACCAATGACGGTGGGTGCACACCGGCTACCTGCCTTCTCGACCGGTGGAAACGATTTCTTTGAGAATATCTAGACGTTACACAATCCGGGCCGCGATTGTGCATATTCAGCGTTTACAATGCGGGACGGTCAGAATCGATTTCATAGAGAATTACTCGGCAGGCATGTCGGGGGCCAACACCGACCGCCTTGCCGGGTGAAACACACCGGGCATACCTGGCTGTCCGCGATTTTTCTGACCGGCGAGGATTCGATTTGCGTGACGCAATGCTTCAAGGCAGAATCTCCTCGCGCGGATTTTTCATACCTGCTACCCGACCGATGCGATACCGACACCCGGTTTGCTTTCACGCGCAATCGAAGCCGCTCATTTCGAGATCACCCGTTCCTCTTTGCTACTTTGTCAGTCCTGGAACCGATCATTGCGCAATCAGATTGCTAATTTCGGAGATTGTGGGACTTCGAACGCGGTACGAGTCGTTGCTCTTGGAAGTGTGAGCGATAATAGGAGAACGGGGATCTGTTTGTTGATCAGAGTTGAGGGTGAATGGCACCAGTCTCGGAATCGACAATTCCGCAATCGAATCGTTAATTTCGATTCCGCGGGGCTTCTGAGTTGTTGCTCTCAGACGGTGGTAATAGAATCCAATAAGTGGTAATAGAAAAATGTTATAGCTGCGGATCTGTTTGCTGAACAGAGTTGAGGCACGAAGGTGAATGGTGTCGGTTTCAGTTGTAAATCGGTCCCGGAACTAACGATTGTTAATTTCTAAAGTTAATGTAAGTAGTAACAAGGGAATGATGGGAACGGTGTCGGTGGAAATCGTTCGATGACAAGGGCAAAGAAAGATTCCTGTCGTTTGTGTTAGGACGGTAGCCATAGCGTCCATAATTATTATTTTTGTACAACAGAATAATTCGTTCCAGCGGGTGAATGCTGTGTGAGATGAACACCGATGAATCAAATACACGTCGTTAGAATCTCGTAACTCTCTCGATGATGGATTTTCCTCCCGTGGAAGGTGTCCCTTCTAGAAAATGCCAGTCCGCCTTCTCTCGCACGCGGCGGTCGATTATTGATTAATCGAGTTGTTGACTCCGCGCTTGCTTCATCGAATGATTCTTCCGATCGAACGGACAGAACGCGTAGGTAGACCGAGGTATACTTAGGGTAGGGACACAGGTGCTTCCTTTGAGGCACACTTCCTCCTTTATATAATACGATTACGAGGTAAAACTAAGTTTAAAGTACTGTCGATCGAGTCTTCGTGATGGGTGCTTCGTCATTGGCGGTCCCCGCGGGGCTCCTTCGGGCGCTCGTTCAGTTCTCCAAAAAGGACACGAATTGCGTGAGCTTGCGCAGCTGGTCTTCAGTATCATCCTCGTTGTCGAGGATGCACTCTTCAGTCTCAATCTTACGCGGCTGCACCATCAACCCATCGATGGTCCAACCTTTCTCGATGGCGGCCTGGCGCGCTTCCTCTTCTGGCAGACCAGTCATCGTCGCGAACACGCTCAAACGCAACGACGAGTACGCCTTCGACACTAAATTGATCGCCCTCTCTCGAACGTTATCTGAAAACGAAAAACCATGCACACTCATCAGAAACACGGAAAGACGCGATTGAACCATCAGACACTGTCTTCAACTGGACCCTATCCTCAACAACTTCATCGGACTCGTCAGCGAATGAGAGCTATCTTTAACACTTTAACGCTAGCCTGTTAATCCTAGAACAGCTAAGTTATTTATTGTCGCAGATGCCTTCGAGATTGTCTACTTAGCTAACTTCACTAGTTTACTTAGCAAACTTGGCTAAGTGATGCATACTATGAGTTCGGGTCTATGCTTCTTCGTGAACAGAATTGGCTCCGCGAGATTATATCCGCGAAAAAAACAATGAATTATCTATAATGATATTTTTGGGTATTTATGCACGCCGATGATCAAAACAGTCGGCTCTTTTTCATCTTTATTTCGATCGCTTGCTTGCATACAAAGTCCAAGTCTTGTCTACCGCTGAGATCGTAATGGAGACCAACATTATACGCATCTGTTTATCATTTCTCGCTGTTCCGTCCTTCACTCTTTTTAATGACTAAGTTTAAAGATCAAACCGCAAAACAACATATTCTATAATTTGATCGCCTATTTTTCGATATTACGTTATCGGTTCTTCTTATCATCTACGTTCAGGGACCGAATCTTAAGACTTACAGACTATGAGTTGCGTTACGCATTCTAGAGGTATACCTTTCAAAGCATTCATAATGTTTGAAACGTCTGTGCTCCATTCGGCGTTTAGGGCAGCGTGAACAGCGGCCCAATCCCGTAGCCACATCCATTGTCCCACAACCCAGATCTGCTTCAGTTCCGTGTTTTCGGTCTTCACGTCCGCTGGTATTCGCTTCCATAGATACTTAGCGTTGCATCTGCCGATTAGCGGTGCATTTTTCGATCAGAAAAATCTGTTCTAAGCCTAAGAATCACGCTAAAAAGTATTCGAGCGAAGGATCCATGGGAAATGACGGTCGATCGTAAGGCGTAAATCACCCCACGACAGACCCATAAAACGAGAAGAAACCGCGAGGCGTGTAGGGAACGTTTTCGTTTCATCAACCCATAAAGGTGGATGCATGGAGACGCGATTAATTAACAATAAATGGAGTTATAGCAAACCGTGCGCCGCGCAATAAATATAATGGCGTGACCGGCGTAGCTTGCAATAAATCACGTGGTGTACACGTTATACGTAAACGCGATAAAAAGCAGCATGCAACTAAACTATAAATCATCGAGTTGACGTAACAGATAGACGATATAAAAGAGAAAATCACATCGACCGCCAGAAACGCGCAGAACGCAAGATCTAATCCATTAAATCGATAATTAAAGGTGTACGAGAGAACGCACACCGCAGTAGACGATTCAAATTTCGCGCCATTTGTTCGGCAATCGAAAAACTGTGTACCGATACCGTCATTAGTTTAATTGAGTAAAGCCATGGATATTAGGATTACGTAACGGCTAATGAGAATGATTAATGCCTAATGATCTATTGCTAATGAGTAAAATTAATAAATTTCTGGAACATCGGTTTCGGAGTTACAGATGGCGCCGGCAAGGTATACACAAATGGTTATTTCCTCGCGAAAATAGCATAAAAAAAATGTTGTTGTGTTTTTGCGATAGTGTTGTAAGTATTATTTTATTTATTTTTTATTTTTTATGCGATGTATGATTATGAAAAAATATTGCGAGTTGAACGTGCGGGACTTACAAATCGTTCTGGTAAAGATATACAGCTAACAATTGAGCGTAAGTCCTCGCGGTGGTAACTCCGCTGGGAGCCTGTAGAGGAAACATATTAGAGATCGTGTTTCTAATTATCTACTGATTATGTTTAAAGAAAGAAAAAGTAATTGCAAAAGTCGGCATAACCTATACCAGGCGACTGCTCGAACGGCATACCTCCAATTCAGCTTTCTCTAGCTCGCGACAGAATGCATCCACGTCGTTCAATACCATGACGGGATTTCGTTATTTCTTCGGCGAAAAAAACGACTCAGAAATGGCTCTGTTAACAATACGCACCAACATTGAAATAACGAACGTCAAACGAGAAATCTAAACAGCTGAAGACTACATGAGACTACATAAGCACAGCACAAGCATCGCACGGGGACTCGAAGTGCGGACCTCCTAGGTGGCGCCACCGAGTGGGCCATTTCAAATTCGTGTTACACGACGTCGATATTAATTATATTTTTAAGTTCTAGAATCGTTAGTTTCTCTTCGGGATAATGCAATATTAATTCCTTGTATCGTTCAGAATTTTTCAAGTATTCAAAAATCTATTACATTCACAAGGAACTCAGGGAATCCAAATTGAGCTTGAAAAAATGAAACTTTTCGTAAAGTTTAACATGTCGAAATTCCCATAAAAGATCTTCGGTCTCTGGACCCGGTGGGATCCAGCTGGACACGAAGGTATGTTGCATTTATTGCATTTGATTTGATTAAATATTACACCTAAGAGTAAAAGGGTGCCTTACCTAATCGATGTGAAATGGTGTTCTATGGTAATAGCATTTTATGAGCCGTTACTGGTGTAATATTTCTATTTTCACGACTGTCATCGTGCCCATATCAGTGACCATGTAAAAGCAAACGGCTGGATGGTTGCGTCGTCGTAGAAAATGCATAGAGGCACAATAAATTGTTGTTACTGATGTTGCTTCCGTATTTCTATACAACCGGCGAAGTGATATAAGCCAATCATGGCTACTGTTAAAGTAACCGAGCAGAAAGTCATTCTGTGCGGGGAATACGGGGTCGGAAAGACTTCTATATTTAGGCGTTTCGCGAACAATACTTTCGTAGCGAGCAGCGATCGAAAATCTACTCTTGGTCTCGACAATATTGACAAAGAGTACGTCGTCGAAGACAGACGAATACGGGTAACGTATCGATGCATACATATATATGTTTGCAGTCCTTGAAGTTGTATTTATGGCTGCAATTTTCTATACGTATAAAAATCGTACGTGGGTGGGAGCACACAATCAGAATGTTATGCGTTACCTTAGTATTAATCGTTTAATATTTCAGTTGCAATTATGGGATACAGGTGGTATGGAAAGGGTTGCATCCGTAACGTCTAGCTACTACAAATTCGCAGAGGCTGCTATCTTAGTATTCGCATTAGACAACTCCACATCTTTCCACCTTTTATCTCAGCATCTGTTGGACATTGTAACATATGCTGAGAATGCAAAGATATTTCTTTGCGGGAATAAAAGTGATCTGGAAAGTGTGGCGCCCCAAGTTACGGATGCAGAGATGGAGCAATTCTGGTAAATCTAGCAGATATTGTTAACATGCCATGCTGGCTACGCAACAACCAGTAACGCACTATTTATTATAGCGAGCAATGTCACAACTTGATATCAGGTATATATAAGACATCGTGTAAGACTGGGGAAGGGATACACGAAATGTTCGATGACATAGCTCAACACTTGGTTGAGGCTAACAGATCACGCATGGAATTGCACGAAATGGATAAAGACAGATTTAAAATCTCCTACATGGATGAAGCTGCTGACCCATCTTGCTTATGTTAAGTAATGAGCATCGAAACGTCTCACAACGACATTTTTATAACATGACAAACTCAACACACACACAGTAATAAAGTGTGGTGGAGTAAGGGTATCTTTTTTGTATGGAATAATTTTTAAAAATGACTTTTCTATGAGGGAAAGTGTCATAGTGGTGAGGAAAGAAAGGGAATATCAATACACAAATTTATATAAAATTACGAGAAACTAGACTTTTCAAAGGTAACGGATTTTAAATAAAAATTGATTACACATCGAGAAGTATTTTACTTAACTAGGCGCGATCTATTTCTTGCGACTTACAGTCGATATCATTGTACACTTAATATCCATGCTATCTACATAGTCAGATAGTCCAGGAACAAAAGTTGTCGCTAGTGCTGAGTCCACTTGATCGTTTTCAGATCGATTCCCTCCTCAACCATTTCCCACAATGGGCTGCATGGAAAACAATATCGTTTAAGTACAGCGCATGATATTTAACGTTAATACTCGATAACAAATCATCAGAAACGTCCGATATTGAATCTGTTCCCTCCGTTTACTATAATCATGCATTTACCACTCACGGCCAAATATACATAAATGAACTACGATAATCCTGCTTTAAATAAATAAATATTCATATCGTAACTTAGCCAGCCATACCTCATTTCCCGAAGTCTTTTAACATGCTGGATCGTATTCCTTGCGGTGAAGTCGATCTCCTCTATCGTTGTGAAACGACCAATACCAAATCTGTATCAACGAAGAAAATTAGCTATAAAAAAACTGCAGTATTTCCTCCCTAACATCCTCTCGCTACTGTAAGGAGAAAGTATTGGACACCATTTTGGAAAACGGAGAAGCGTGATGTTATGGAGGAAAAGCTGTAAGTATTAATTAATATACAGCATGGCAGATATCTTACCGAATACTGGAATGTGCCAGATCTTCTGATGCTCCAATTGCCCTAAGTACATAACTAGGTTCCAAACTAGCGCTGGTACAAGCAGAACCACTGCTCAAGGCCACATCTTTTAGAGCCATTAACAGGGACTCGCCCTCCACATAGGCAAAGGATAAATTAACACAGCCAGGATACCAATAGACTTCGTCTCCGTTGCGTATAACGTGTGGCAAATTTGTCATTATTTTTTTAATCAAGCGGTCGGAGAGCATTGTGATATATTTGTGATCGTACTGAAAAATATAGAATATAACGAATCCAGCAAACAATGCGATGTCTAATGCGTCTGATTCAATTTACCTCCATCTCCGACTTCGCTAACTCGCAAGCTGCACCCAGACCTACTGCTAAGGGTGCAGGAATAGTACCGCTCCTCATACCCCTTTCTTGACCACCCCCGCTTTGAAGGGCCTCGACACGAACTCTTGGTCTTCTCCTCACATATAGGGCTCCAATTCCTTTGTATTGCAAATATTCGAATAGTAAAGATAGCAACAAAGCAGAATTCAAATGATCGGGCGTAAATGTTACCTTTAGGACCGTATATCTTGTGTCCACTGATCGACATTAGGTCGATATTCATAGCATTAACATCAATCGGAACTTTTCCAATCGCTTGAGCTGCGTCCGTATGAAAAAATACCTTTCTCTTCCTGTAAAATCGAATTACTATGTATAAAAGTTAGATTATTAGTTTGATCATATTTTATCCTTACCTACAAATAGCACCAATCTCTGCAATTGGTTGCTTCACACCTATTTCATTATTTACCATCATTATAGAAACCAGAGAGGTTGCAGGTGTGATTGCTGCTTCTAATTCGTTAAGATCAATAAGACCATTAGCTTTCACTGGTAGGTAAGTCACTTTGAACCCCTCTGCCTGCAAAGCCCTACATGAATCTAATACGCATTTGTGCTCCTGTATGAATAAAATGATTTTCTGATTACATAGAAACACAAATTTGAACTGTTATTTAAATTCAAGCAATATACCGTCTGTGTTGTCACAATATGATTCTTTTTTGCTTTGTAGAACTTTGCTACCCCCTTTACAGCTATATTGTTACATTCTGTTGCTCCTGATGTGAATATTATTTCCTTTTTGTCTGCACCTATTATATCTGCTACTTGCTGTTGGAAACATAACAGAAAATTAGTGTATCTTACAATATGTGTGACAATTGTGCAACAATGTTGTACAATGTTGTGAGACTAACACTGCGTGCAAGCTCTACTGCTGCTTCAGTTTCCCAGCCATACATATGTGTCCGGGAATGGGGATTTCCATAATAAACTGTCATGTAAGGCATCATTTTATCCAATACACGTGGATCCTACGAATAAATTATAAAGAGGGTTCAATTCTAAATTGAAAAACCCAATTACATAGTTTGTTCTGGTATACGTACCAATGGAGTGGTTGCCTGAGCATCCAAATAAAGCGATCTGCCATCAGTAGATCCTCTTTTATATTCATCAGTGATAACGGCTGTAATTCCAAACAATGCACATGTTCAAATCAACGGAATATCAACAGCAACACATAACACCACTATATGCAATACTTACATTCATATTCTACTTCCGCTAAATTTGGCAAACTAGTATGCAACGTACGACATTCTTTGACGCGATTCAATGTCGCTAAGAGGCTCCTCGCCGGCCGGAACATGTTAATTTTTGGAAAAATACAGACACATTCAAATCATTCATAAAATTCGGATGTCGGCATGTTCTGAGCTCAGCTAACCTAACAATTAGAATGGCCGATTTTGTTTTCAACATTCATTGAGGTCTTCAAAAATGATCTACATAAACTATGGAAAACAATTCGTTTCTTTTTTCCGCAAACGAAGAATAAAATTTATGTAAAATCTCTGGGAAAAGACACCTAGCCTATCACTACAGATTCAGAGACTAAATGTAAGAAACGGAACTTATACTTTGCAACTATGAGAGAAAATGGTGCAACTCTGTCATGACGCGGACTTATTACTATATATAACTGTACATACAGAGATACAAGTCCTTTGTTCAGAAGATTGTGCTATCTGCAAATCTGTATCTTGGTAAACAATCGAAGACGAATAGGGTTAATTAAAAAATGTTTATTTATTAAGTACGGTATATGCGTAAAAATGATCGGTTTTGAATTCGTTCGAAGTTACAAAAAATAACTTAATCCAAGTAGAAACGTTGTACGAGTTGTATATGTAAGTGCTCGAGTCGATTGCGTTTATACATATACAGCCGGTTAATTTCAGACGTACAATATAACATATAAACATACAGAAATAATCACAATTGCAAAATACTGATTAAAGCGACAAATTTATTGGCGGTCCTTGCAGAGATTCAGCGAGTCACCAATGTCGCTGGACTGTTGCTTCTTATGCAACGTCGTCATGTCCAGCATCCCTCCGAAATCGGACTTTACGCTCGAAATCGACAGATCCTCGGTTCCCTGATACTCGTTGGATCGGTTTAGTTTAGAATTATCATTCTGCAAATCCATTTTCTTTCGATCGGTCGAGTAATCTTCGGGAAAGTTCCTGCAGGACTCGGAGGAACTGGAAGTAGTTTTAAATGGCGATTGAATGGGATCCACCATGGTAAAATCGTTCGGCTTGCGTTCGTTGCCCTCGATGTCCCTTGCAGGAGAGATTTTACCGAGTGGACCGAATAAATTAGCAATATTTCGCATGTATGTAGACGGCGAAGGGGACGGCGTCCTTGTGAAATCTGCGATAGAAAATCCTGAAAGCTTCGCTAGGTCCGCAGTCGAGAAATTAGCTAGCTTCGACAAGTCCGAGAACTTCGAGATTTGCTGCGTTATGTCGGCCAGGGGAAAATCCGGTGTCGCGGACAAACGTGATTTATTCACACCATTATCCGCCCCGAGTGGATTCGATAATTTCGAGAAATCGGAGGGCGGATAATCGTAGTCGCATTTCGTATTTTTAACTGACACCGTTAGTTCCCCGGACTGAAAGCTGGGCATCACTTCTGTGGGCGACATGTGTTGCTTGGATGCCGTCGCGTTACCATCCTTTATCTGCGTGATCGATGCAGAATCTGTAGCTAGAATATTGTCTTTTTTAATACTATCTCTAGAAGTGGATGGCTGCATTACAAAAGGCTTTGACGTGGGAGTGATTATGGCACTATCGGGTTTAAAGTTCACAGGAGTAAGGAAAACAGCTGCGTTGTTGGGGGTGAGCCCAACCCCCGGCGGAACTGAAGGAACTAGCGGTTCTGAAACTGGTACTAACGGGAATTTCACAGCAAGAAATTCTGGCGACGTTCCGTCCTCGGAACCGGGACAAATCATTTCTCTAATTACGTCCCAGTAGGAACCATTCGAGCGGTTTCGGCCGGGTAACTTGGACGCGAGAGAACACTGTCAACAAAAATTGTAGTTTAGACCTATTTGAAATTCTATATGCTATTATTATCAGTAGACTACGGACTTTATACATGATAATAATGGGTAGATCAAATGCAAAACAGTAAAGACATTTAAAGAATTTAAAAATACCTTTGCGTTATTTTCAACTCCTTCAAATTATTAAAAAGAAAACTAAATGTCCATGTGGATCCTATACCTTGCAATTAATCCGAACAATTTTTATATTGCATAAAAATTCGCAGTCTGATTATCAGTCTGCAGGTCTTTAAGCACTAACACAATGTTCTGAAGTATGCATAAAGATCTGCAATCTAGTCGTTGTAGATCGTTTACTGTATACTTACTCTTAGACGTTCGAGATAAGTAGTATTGTTGTTAAAATTGGCAGTAAAGTCAATACCCCCTTCGCTTCTATAGTACTCTATACACCTCCTCTGCAATGAAAAATTTTAAATAAGTCCGGGAAGGTTCCAAAAATATTCACTTCATTTTTAAACGAGTAGCATTATAAATTGAAAAGAATTATGCTTACAATTTCTTCTAATGTATCTTGAGAGAGAAAATGTTCTTGAGACAAGGTGTAACTTAAGAGCATTGGTCTCGGGTACTCATGGGGCCGATTTTCAGGGGGTGGTAGCGACCAGAATACATTGAAGTTAGACTCATAGCAACTGCCATCAGTATTATAGGGAGCTAAAAATAAAATAGTCATTTTGCAGCCTATTAAACTTGTGGAAAATCGTGTGTATGCTTACAGCATATTAATCCCACGCAAGGAGTATATCCGTTATCACTGGGCCCCTTCATTTTAATCTGGTAGTCTAACTGAGAGTCAACATCTCTTAGTGAGGGTGATGCGTGGGACCTGGGATGAGAATGATACCATCCAACCAGAGTAACCCTTTTCCATTCCATAGCTCTTGCAATCTCAGACTCTACTGCAGCTGCAGCTGATTTGTCTTTGCCAGAGTACCGACATGGAAAAGCAGTTGTTATTGATAAATCTGAAAATTACCATTTTTTTTAGCTTACCGCAGACAGATATTGCTTGTTCAATGTTTTAAGCATAGTTACTGTGTGAATTAATGTCCCAATGTCCGCCTAGATAGCCACAGACCTCTTTGTCTGTTAAATGACAATGTAAATCTACTAGTAGAGCTGCAGTAGTTGTTATGGTGACTAAAAACGGCTGTATCTTGCCTAGTGTACTGAAGGAAGTGAGCTCCACCATGGTACTCATATCCCTGAAGCACAGATTGTTCTTAATATAGTTAAAAATTTCTACTTTCTTATTATTTCTTGCTTACATGGCATGACTCCTTATTCCAAGATTCGCATGCTTCACCGGTACTCTTACTACTTGCACCAGGGGACTGGTTTGCACTTTCTCAGGACTATCTTCCATCGGCTCTGAGATTGTTGTTTCCATTTTATTATTTTCTTTTTTTTTATTTAGCGGTACAGAAGTCAATGGACACAACAGAGAACTAGTTTGTTAACATCACACCATAATTATTGACTACAAAATACACTACATTGCACGATAATAATACATAAAATTAAACTAAGCAGAGGGAAAAGGATGTAAATACTGTATAACAGTCATAATTCTGTGTACTGTTGTTGAAAATCTAACTCAACCTTATGTGTACTGTTATTATTGATGGAAGGCCTAACACAACTTAGGTTAGGTGCTAGTGATTTCCTCAGAGACTCTAACCACGCCAGACCTCACAGTCCTAGACGGTCTAGGGATAACAGTATTTTTTCCCTATGAGCAGATGGAGTTAGAGGCCACTTTAAATGACGTTCACACACGGACCTACGTTCACATCAATACTGTACAATGGCGTTCACCTTGTGGACTCTTTTTGAGGCAACCTTGCTCTGTTTAAACGCCGTTTGCGTTCTGAACGAGGAGAGGTTTCTGGCCAAAGGTGCATCTCTTAAAAAAGCTTACATTAATATTTCTTGTCAATTTATTTAAAAAGTTTTTCGATGTTGGAATAACAATACTCATAGGTTATATTATTTTGTTGTGTTGGCTTCCCAACATTACAATACCCATTCTTTTCTTTATACTACAACAATTTACTTCTGCTATAATAAACCTATATGTTCTATATTTCACTTTTTAGTTGGCTGGGCATCATGGCAGAATGTTCAAGGATTCGGTGAGAACCCCACAATGAAAGCACAACTGTTGAACCTTATTAGGTCTATAAGGACAGTAGCAAGGGGTATGTTCAATTTTTTATTTTTGTGTTTTAATTACAACATTCACTACTGTGTTCTTCAATCTGTTTTCTTTTCATTTCAGTACCGCTGATATTCGTGAATATTATAATAATGATTATGAAAATAGTGCTAGGGTAATTCTGGGTGTAAATAAAAGGGCAAAGCGCTGTGAAAAGTCAAAACCAGAGGTTTTGAAAATGTACATAAATGGTAATTAAATTCCATTATTTTTATCTTTTCAAGAAAACTGAAGTAATCCATTCATTATCAAGCAGGAATCATTCCTTTCCGAGTTCCTCTGGTGTCCACCAAGCCATGCACCTGTTCCATTAAAAATTTCTTTGAAATCACCACTATCCTTGCTTGTTTAAGTTTCTCTGCTTGTTTATTGGACTTTCGCATTACGAGCCACTTCCGTAATTAATCAATTTCAAAGTCTATTTACATTTTTAAAACGTGCCGTGCCGTTTATCGGCGTTTTCTATTCGAAACAATTTCCTCTGTTTCTTGATAAACATTCGATTCTTGCTTCGTTGCTCGAGACCCGCGCGTCCACTCGGCTTCCGTTCGAGGATGGTCGTTTTTAAAATCCTGATTTGTTCTCCTAGGCGCAATTTCAATCATAAATCGAACGACCGGCCGTGTTGTAAATTATGCTCGGCCGCATGGCAAGGTGTAGCTCGTAACTTGTCTTCCTCTTCGAGTGTTTACGGACAAGGTAATCGCGCTCGGACGGGAAACCGATGATTTTCCCGTAACTTTCTCCCCTTCCTCGCTTTCTCAGGGTAGAAGCATCTCCCGTGTAATCGATGGCTGCGCTAAACCACGATGCATCTGGATTCTGCACAGCATTTTCTCCCCGAATCAGCTTCTTTTTTCAAATAAGTTCCGCGATAAAAATCTACCGACGACTAATAGACCTGTTTCTTATCGCATTCTCATTTCAAACACGAGAATGAATTATTTCCGTAATTTCTGACGGTCCCAATTAGATTGTTCTCCTTCGGAACTATTATCTTTGATTGCCTGTTAACATCTATTGCTTCACATCGAATATACTTTCATTTTTATGTTTTATTACTCCCGATCTTGCTGCCCAAAGCGGTCATACGAGGTCGACTTTCTCTTGCAAAAACTATTCAATGCTTCCGATGCTTGCGAACGCATCTTCAAGCAAGAGATTACAGTAGTAAGTTGAGGGGTCTGTCTCGTGTAAATGGGTCAATAAATTGATGCTTCTTTTTATTGTATTTTTTATAAGTATAAAACCGAATTCATTGAAATAACAAAGCTATGACGATTCCAGGAGAACGATTCTTCGGAGTCCGGTAGATTTTTTTCTTAAATTTCCAGAAAAAATGTGAAATTTCGAAACATGCACTTAGCATTCGCTATTTTGCTAATTTTTGAGATAAATTATGTCCTTTGCTAGAGGCGGTAATGACAACCATGCTGATTAAGAATTTGAACGAAATTTGAAAAAATTAATAAAAATTAATGAATTAAAAATAATTTTAAAAATGAATGAAAAAATTGATCAATTTTTCAGAGTTTACACGAGACAAGCCTTAATGAATTTTACTAATAATAAGAAAATTACCCTGATAATGGTAAATTGCTCAGTCAGCGTTCACGGCGCTTCAAACGGCAGAGAGGCAATTTTCCATGGTTAAATCAAACAACGCCGTGCAGAGTTCGTGCTCGCGACTAATCCTCGGCACGTTTGCAGGAAATTAATTTGTTACCATCATCTGTGGTACCGATCGGGAAAAGGTGTATCATAACGGTGTGCGGTCATTCTCTCTTTCGCCGCAATTACGATCGAGACAGGTAGATGCTCGAGTTGTGCAACCGGCTCGTCCGATTTACACAATTTCTGGCCACACGTACGGACCCCTTAAAATTACGGGGTCTGTTTTTTTGCTCCTTTGACACAGCTGCAACTGCGACCTGCATTCCCCGAACTGTTCCACGCAACTTTTATCGCGTTACATAAGTTATCCTCTCGTTTCTCTCATCTTTCTTGTCCCGATTTTCGTCCCCCAGAATTAATTCCGTGAAATTCCTGGTTCTTGTGGGGCCACGCGTTGCACAAGCCCCTGAACCCCGTGCACGGAAGAGATCGAACCATCCTGAAGCATTTGAAATTATTTTTTGGCCGAGAAACTGAAGGGAATTACAGTTTTGGAAACACTACTATGCATTACAATATTTGTCTGTTTATGCTATGTGTGTAGGATAGAAGAAGACGTGTCTATTAGCAAAAATTAACTGTGCGTTATTGACTTACCTTTACCATAAAATCTTCGAGTAAGACATCCCCTTCACCAGACTTTTACAAAATGAAATAAAAGTTGTCTGCATTAATCGCATGGCACAGAAGCTAAATAGACATTTATTACTTTTCTTAATAGTTTTAGCGAGTTAAAGATGATACAACAGTGCTATTAAATTTGTAATTGGCTTATTAATTTTGTCATAAAATCCGCAGATTATTGATATTGCAAGTAGAAATGGCGCAACCGATGTTTTCCAGTGTGTCAGTGGCTGGAAAGGTGTTGCAGCGGTGTTCAACGATAGTGGAGCCGTTAAATAACGAAAGACCCCGACGCACTTTGCAGCGAAGATCGTTAGAGGCACTGTAGATATAATTAGAGAAAGAGAGGGGGGGGGGGGGGGGGGGGGAAGAGGACATCCGTGGAACTTTCTTCGGCGATCGGTAGGTTCCCTGTTTCCTTTGCCTTTCCAAAAACCGTGAAAGGATGACACGTAACCACGTGGGCCGTCGTAGTCCTTACGCCCGAGGTATCTCATGATTAGAGCTCGCGGAAGACGCCTAATTGACCTAATCTAATTGACGCTCGGGTAATTGCTGGCCGGTCCCATAATTACGGTAGAAGACGGGACGAAGCTCGCGCTCCTCGCCAGCCTAAGCCTGTTCGTTAAAAACACATCCGTCCACGGTAACGAAGGGAATACATGTTAGGCAACCAGCGTTATTCCGGTCAGAAGCTTGCGGCCACGGAAACGGGATTAGCGAAAGTACGGTAGGAGCCACACGGGGGCCATTGTTGAACCGAGCAGGTTTTACGAGCCAGCCGGTGTGTGTGCCTCGCTCGACAAATCCTCTTCCCATAATTGGCCGAGCGGATCGCATTGTGCGTCACCGTGCCCGCGTTTTTCTCTCCTTTCACACGACAACGACTTCACCAGTGTGCTGATGCCTCTTCCGATTACGTGCACCGCGTGGAAAAAGTCGGTTATACATTTTTTTTTAACCCTCGGACGACCACCGTTGCTCTTTTGTCTTTGCCTTATCGACCGCGAGTAATTACGATCAATTCCGTCCGCGGATTTCTGAATCTGATCTAATCGGTTCTTGCCTGGTTTGGTGCAACTTTCTTACATGCGCAGACGCATGAGCAGCCAAAGATGCTCATCAAAATTGCACGCTAATCTTTCCAGTATATACTCGTTATGAAACAAATTATGTTTCGTTAACAAGTATGCGAACTCTCAAAATTAAATAACTTGAAGACAGATCTTGAGAAAATGTTGTTAATCCTCCTACGATGATTGCAGGATGACTAGGATCCAGCCGATGGGTGTTGATAAATTGGATGCAAATTGCTTTCACCTCAAATCCTGCGAGAATTAAATTTGATCTCTGGCTAAAATCTTTGCGCCAGGTTCTGAATGTTGATCCTAGAGTTGAGGCTCTAGGCAAGAAGATTGGAGAATTTCCTAGCAACGACAATACATTTCGTGTCTGAAGAACCTCGACTACTAACGTCCGTTTCCACTTAACATTTCAGTGCGTTTCTATAATGCAGAATAAAAGAGTTCGGTACTTAAAAGTTACCAGCAGGGTAGAAAGCAGATGCAAATGAGATAGTTCCAGGGCAGAGGTTGGGACGATAAACTCGTATAGGTAATCTGTATTAGGTGTACCTTCGATAGATTTCATTCGGTGGAATTGGAGCACGGAGCCCCATTGCGTGCGTGCGCGCGCACAAGTTTTTCTCCTTTCGCACGGCTTCTGGCTGGCTGGCAGGCGTGTTTATGGATTATGCGCGGCTCTTACAAAATTCCACGGAGAGTCTCACAGTTCCTCTTCTTCTCTCCTTTCCCCTTTCTCGACCCCGCCATCCCTGCTGGCGAGGAGTCGCGGCACTTTCCCCGCTGGACGTCGTACATACGTAAGTCTTTTAGAATGGGCGAATCGTTGATAGACCGATTTCCTCGGTGTTCCGAGAAACAACACTTTCCTGAATTCAATTATTCGATCCTCGGTCAGGGGATTCCTGTATTAGGGACGAGCCGTGTTTTTGCGTTCCGTTAAGCATCCTCGGGACGTTGAAAAACTGTGTTACATCCCAGTACTCGAGACTCTGCATTCTTTAATCCTAGGGAACCGATCTGCCGTGTGTGAATGCCCAAATAAACACACTAACACGACTAAGCACGATCCAACGATAAACTGATTGTTATCACAAGATTCGAATGTTTAAATCGTCGTTTTCATGAATGGTTACTTACTCGATTCCTGTTAAAATTGTAGATTTTACAGATTAATGTGTCGAGAAAGCGACAGGTAGATCTTGGAAAATAACTAGGTTCGTAAGTTGTCCCAAAAGAGGTTCCCTTGAGAGTAAAACTAAACGACGTTGTCAAATCGAAATTATAGAACGCACGACGCTAATTTGTTGCAGGAGCGAGAGTACAATAAGATCGCCAAGTCATCTGAGAAGATCGCTTTGTTACAGTCAATTTTAACAAGACGCAGGGCTGCTTTGACGACACAATTGAACTATGTTGACAAGCACTGCGTCCCACATCCTAAATTCACCGGAGCGGTTCGCTTGCTCAATCAAACGAAATTGTAAAACGCGGTGGAACGCCGTAATGATTTAATTTAACCGAGGCGTAGGTACCAGCTCAATCTACAGCACGATTGCACCAATCTCGCATTGTGTGCCCAGGTTACCCAATTCCGGGACTCATTACTCATTTTCTAATTGCTTCTTCAAATCTCCGTCCATAATCGAATTTCACGTATACAATCATCCCTGCCCGTGCAAATCGTTTTCACCTAGGGAAACGATTGAACATCTCCATCCCGACCATTACCACCAACGAATCTCACGAAGACAATAGCAATCAACCTGGTGGGCTAATCAACGTATCCCCGGCGATAGTGTATTCCTAATAAAGGAAATTCCCTGGCGGGGCTCTTAATGAACGCGTTATGTACGTTGGTGTTTGTTGCGTCACCAACGAAATCTGAACATGCGTAAGCGGGGATTTAACGCCCCGTAACATAATTCATTAACCGGCCTGCTAAACGTTTCCCGCCGTCCGATAAAACCGGATGACCGAGAAAAACGATCAACACGGCAGATCTTGCGCAACGATGCTTGCTTTCACGGGGAAAAATTACCGGTGCGTCCGAGAGAGGATACGCGTGGATCCTGGGGATCGAGATGATCGACGATCGGAATCTCTCGCCCCTTCTCTCGAAGGAAGAATGCCTGGCCTCTGGCCGGCCACTTTCAAATCTCTGACCACTGGTCTCCTTTTGCAAAACCTCCTTGCTGAACGGTGCTGCTCGGCGAGGCTTTTGCGTCATGCCGCGCCGCGCCGGAGATGATCGTGGCCCCCGGGGGCATGCTCTCGGTACGATCGGCGCAGTGAAAGGAGAAAGGTGTCCGTTCATCGAGAAAGAATCGACGAATAAATTTTCAGTCTGTTCACGGAGAAGGAAGCGCGGAAAAATGTGTCTGGGGGATGGCTAGGGTCACGCGGTCGGAACCTCGGGAGATAAATCAGGAAGCAGAGGAGGATCGTCGAAAAGAGAAATTAGGGAAGTGAGCAGACTCCGCAAGAGACTGTAGTAACATCGCGTTGAAAGTTTTTGCGTTGTTACACCGGTAGACGGTAAAATTGGCCACGCAGGAAGGCTCAACGGTTGAAGATTCGTGGATGCGTTTGGTTCCTGAATAGAATAATGCGATGGTTTTTAACGGTGGCGACGTTTTTTTTTATTTTTTTCTACAAAAAAGCCTTTATACAAGTATAAAAAAGATGCGTGGTTAAGAAGTAGCGTTCAGAACATATAAAAAAATAGTGTGTATCTCTGTACGTGTGTGTACGTGTGTATATTCCCGCGCCAGCGGCCGTCCGCACGCTTCGAGATGTTAATGGTCCCGTTTACCCATGGTGTTCGCTCCTCCGGTTTTCGATGTCGGCCAGGTCCGGCGAAGGCTAGTGAATGTCCTCCTCGAAACGGGATCGAGGAACGCGCGGCGGACGCCGTGGAAAGCGTGTGTAGGTATCAATTGTATTTACAAGGCGCGTGATCCGCGCCGATCACGGCTTCGACTTCGACTTCGGCTCCGGCTCAACGGTTTTTGTCTCTCGCGAGTCTTATAAATCTACCGGCGGGGATCCTTCTTCTGAGGATCCTTTCGATTGAAGCTTGTTTTATTTATCACTGTGAAGGGGTTTCTCGATCCCCCGCGGCCACGACCGCGACGACGACAGACATTTGTTACGACGACGGACATTTGTGCGACACCTCGTCGACACCTCGGATCGTTGAGCTGGCTGCCGTCCCGACGTTCAAGTTCACCCCGTAGCCCTGGCCCATTGGAGCGACGACCCTTGATCTCCAACGAGCTAGCGGCTCAAGGACCAATTCAGCATCAGCACGCACCTCCGCAGATTCCAAAGAGGCTCGTGGCCCGTTGAAGCGACGACGATTGGATTTCAACGAGACAGGAGCCTGGGAATCCTCTCCCGATCTCGTCCTGTACGTGCACCTCGAGACTTCCTAGTCTTCTCTGTCCCTCTATGAACTTTGATACGTCGGAACGGCGACCTTCGATCAGTGGGACTCTTTCCCTAACGACGATTAGCTTCCTCGACGATCTCAACGATCGGTCCTTGGTGTGCGACGATCTTCCGAGCGGCTTTTCCCTGGAACGTGTTTCACTTGGAAGTACTTCCCTCACGGCAAGTATGAAGCATCCTCTTGTCTACAGGTAGACTCTTTCCAATGAACACCTGCGGCATGGGTTAGGCTCGAAAGATGGTCGCGATGATCGACTGGTGTCTTCGCTCGTTTCCTTTCTCTCTCCCTCTCTCTCTCTCTCTCTCTCTCTCTCGCTCTCCCGACGTCCAACCTCTGCTCTCTTTCTTTCCTTCCTTACGATGACCGTTTAGTACGGTGCACCATAGCTACCGCTGGGCCTGCTCGGGGCCCCGTAGCTGGTGCTGGGCCCGCTAGGGTAGCCTCCAGGTCCGTGGCTGATTTGGTTGAACTGGGCCACTTGGATGGCCTGTCGGATTCCTTCGAGATCGATGCCTACCACGCGAGTCTGGTAGCTAGGCACTCCGTACGAGGAGCTCGGTACTCCATATTGAGAAGACGGAGCACCATAGCTGGAGCTAGGAGCGTAACCACCGCCTCCGAATCCTCCGGTCTGCTGAGCCTGGAGCTCCTCCTTCAACAGGATCTGTCGGATCTGTTCGAGGAGGGCTCCGTCGACGGATGCACCCTCGTTGGTTTGGTATCCGGTGGACACGGCGGTGTATCCGCCGCCGCCGCCGCCTCCTAAAGAGTACCCGCCGCCACCACCACCTCCTCCGCCTAGAGAATAGCCACCACCGCTTGGTCTGCTGTAGCTGTAGCCCGAGGAGACTGGTGGTTCGGCCAGGGCGAACCCTGCCAGGCCGACTATCATACACTGAAACAAACAGAATTTATATTATAATTTTGTCGGGTACTTTCCAGGATATAGTGGCTCTACGATTTTCTTGGAAATCTCTCGGGAAGAACAAGGTACCCTTTGGGACTTCTTTAGACAATATGCTCATGCAATTACTCTAGGATTTTCTTGGGAATCATTATGGATTGGCACATTTGGCGCGTTTGGAAGATTGTACATTGTAAAGAATCCGCTTTGACTACAATGATCGACAGTTTCTTAAATAGTCCGAATACGTTTGTTTCTTTTTTGCCTGATCAATCCCTCGCGGAAGAAAGAAACCTCGCAAAAGGAAAATTAGTGTACATCAAATACGATTTCCAAGAGGTAGAATTTCGGTTTCAGCTCGGTGAAAATGAAAAATGAATAACTAATATTTAGTAGGTTTTGTTCGAAATCTCGATCACGCGGATATTACGGAGCAAAGGGTTAATTAGCTCTTCGATCGCCGGAAGAAAGCCGCGATTCTCGTTCAGTTTCACTCTCTCGCATCGGTTCAAGAGGAAACAGGAAAAATGTTGGTACACTGTTCATCGAGGCGTGGTCGAAGTTAAATAAAAGCCGAAAGGGAAAGTGGCCAGTTGCCGGAAACCCCAAAAAATACAAAGAAAAGATGGAGGTATCCGAGTGAACTTCCGCTTAGAAAATTGACTGGGGACACTCTCGATCAACTTGTTTAGACTGTACACTGAGGACACTGTACACCGGTGGTCAGTCACTTCGTCAATCTCCACTTGATCACACGCACACACACACACACACTCTCACTCTCACTCTCTCTCTCTCTCTCTCTCTCTCTCTCTCTCTCTCTCTTTGTCTCTATACGTTTCTAGGAGAATTCGTAGGTGAATTTCAGCGTGCTTACCGCGATCAGAGGATTCATGTCGGCTTCTGCGATGCCGCTCGGTTCTGTGACTCTGTGCAAGGTAGAGCAGGGTCCTTTATACCCCCAAAGAGAAGCAGGGGGATACTTGGGGCCCCCACGAAGAAGAGACGGGGGCCTCTCGAGTGAGAGTAATTCAGCTTGTGAGACGATTCTCTCCTCCTCCTTCGCCTCCTCCCTCCCTCGTCGTCACTCTCAGCTATCCTTTCGATTGTGCGAGCTGTCTCTGTTGCTCAGCTGGTCTCGGTAAAGGCTTATCCTACTTGCCGGCGATCCCCGGGGCCTGTTCCCCTACGGGGAACAACCGAATTTGGTGACCGGTTGCGAAACGCAGGCTTCTTCTCGCTCACAATCGGCCTGTGGGCCCCATCGTGCGTCCTAGACCTCGACTCCTTTGCGCCCTCGATCCTCTGGATCCTCAACGATTTCGTCAGATCTTCTTTGACCTGCAGCGATCGCTACCAACTTCGATCTTGGCCCGGGAATCTTGCCACATGGCGCAACGGCCACTCGAAATTATGATAGACGCCTCTTTCTATTTCATGATCGATCGCTTTGGGATTCCTCGGCAAGATCATGAAATTCCCTTTCTATGTTGTTTTCATCCTTGGACGGCGGGATCCGGGTCCATTTTGACCCGGTATTTTAAAGGCATCGAATTTCAATCGAAAGTTGTGCAACTCAGCGCGATAAAAAGACCAGTGGATCCTGAATAAAATACCGCGACAAATATATTATGAAAAATTGATGAACAAGCGTCTTCGAATTGAACACGGGTCGTGTATACAATCATCAAAATTATGCATCTTAGAAGGCATGAAAATCTGTTGCTTAGGTTCGTCCACGTAGGACCCGGTTATGTACGAATTTCGTGTATTAAGATTCTGTATACATATTCTTGGTACGCGCGTGGGACTTTAGAAGTGGACCGTCGGTACGCTATTTTAGGTGTATTCGAACGTTTAACCTACTTCGTTGCAATTTGCTTGACGTCGAGAGCTAGAAGCGACATAAACCAACGGCGGTTTTTATCGACGAGGCTTTTGTCTCGGTTCTATGGAAAAAGTTCAGTTAATAGTGCAGACGGCCAATTAATGCTCCTGTGTTTTTACAACTCAGACTTGTTGCTTGATAAGACAGAGGGAAGTGATCGTAGTGGGACAAAGATGAGATGACACTCGCTGCACTCCATTTTGTATCTTCGTCCTAGCTTTATTTAATATGGTTCGAACAATTTTTATATTGGTTATTACATACAATTCATTAGGTCGACCAATGAGCAAAGACTAAGACTTCTATCGTCATTAATTTTATCTATTTATTCTTGCATATATAACAAGATCATTATACTGAGAAGAGAAACAGCAACGACTTTGTAATCGATCGAATACACCTCGACCCCAGCAACTTTGAAAATTGGATGTAACGATTTAATAACGAACGATCGTGATCCACTTCGTATCCCTTGAAAAGAACATGCTTCGCACTATGTTAGCGAAAATTATTAAGTAATTTAAATTCAATCTCTATTCCCTGGAACATAAATCTTTCACGACAACTCGCTTTGTTTGCTCAAACACGATGTTCGAAGCATTTAATTTAAGAGATCAAGACAGCTCGTGGCGATGTCAGATTTCTACCAACACTCGCGACAAAAATGCACGCCCATTTCCCCAGGAGCTTTGCAAAATTCGTTAACCGGAACATACTAATTCAGAGCAATCTTCCTCGCTCGTTAACGCCACGCAGCGTCGAAGATTTCACACATTTCTTCGAGCCCATTTTACGTAACCCCGTTGCGCAATACGACGAAATGAAAATATGTCGCATCTGGGTTGCGTCGACTGCATAAATCTATCTGCACCGATTTCGAGATCGTCACCCGGTAGATCGGCTTGATCCTTGCTCTCCAGGGGGAGAGTATCAGGAAGAAAAGTACGCGGTCTGTGTTGTATCATCCTCGCTCGGAGAGCTTCCTCTCGTTTCGAGAGTAATCGTCGTCGTCTACGCTCCTATTTCCTCCTAGCTCTCGGATGATCCGTGGATCGCGTGCGCGCTTGTGTGCACACATGCGCTGGAGATCATGCGGCGAAATATCGGAAGATACCGGACGCTGGCCAGGTTCTGGTTCGTCTGTGAGCGCTCGCGCGCGCGTGGCGATGGTGCCACGAAATGAGAGGGAAAACGCTTTCTTCGATGTGGAATTTAATTATCCGGCTCATGAACTCTCGACCCACTTCCCGAGACACTGTCGAGCAATGTTGCTGTCATCCCTCGCCTCTTTCCTTTCCTCTGCCGAGGACCTGCCTAGGTTTGCCCCATTTCCGGGCGGATTCGCGCGGTGACCCGTCGCAAAGTCGCCCCACGAGCTGTGCAAAATCGACGGAAGTAACTCTACTAGAAGCATCAAAGAACTGTCATTAGGGTGTCCGCAAATATTTGCTAACCCCTTCAGATCATAGAGAAAACAATTTGACTCATTTACGATTTTATCCCTATTCATATACAAAAACTTGAATACTGTTGTTGTCAAACATATGTATGGTTTTTAATAGAATTATGAAGGTAGATCACCCCCATTTCATACAATACCACCAATCTGTCAGAGGAATCACTAACTGACAAGATACCTTCTTTTTCATCCGACAATCTAGTGTTAAAGCGATATACAGTGATTTCTTTATATATGTCGCCAAGGCCTGGACGATAAACGTCGCGAAATTATCATCACTACCGCCGGGTGTACTCCGTGAGGGGCCACGGAGCTCGAGAGGACCCAGACGCCAAGGAGTGTAAACATAACGCGGCTCGGGTATGTCTCCTGGACGATACATGACGCTGGCAAGATCCGTGTTGTTGACAGATATCGAGAATTCACTGTATCTGACTTATGGAACAAAATATGAAAACTGATTTTATATTACCTATAACACGTTAACGCGCAACGCGCTATTGAATTGATTCCGGTCGATTGATTTCTGTGTACAAACTAAATATTGTAACTGTTAAACCAACTTGTCTACTATCGTTTACTATAGTCTGTCCTTTCGCTTTTCCTCTGATGCTCACCGTTTCTAGATTTCCAGTGTACCTAGAAACGTGGAAAGTAATAGCTCGCCATCGCCGGTCTAATCGTTCAATTGTAATTAGAGGAACAAGGAAACACGCCTTTAATGATTTCTGTATTCCGCTTGGTTCGATAACATGAATATTCAAGCGCGTAAACATCTCGGTGTTACGAAACTGGCGATCCTTCTACGATGGGAAAACCAACGATCGTGTTTCTCTTCAGAAGATAAATGGCTACCGGAGATTTTTGTTCGACGCACAACCCTTACCTGGAGAGTTCTGTCGTTTGCTCGATCAATAAACTTGATTTTTCCCAATACCGTGATACCCGCCGAAAAAAACTATATAGATATGGACAGTGAATTTTCGATATATGTCAACAACACGGATCTTGCCAGTGTCGTGTATCGTCCAGAAGACATATCCGAGTCGTGTTATGTTTACACTCCTTGGCGACCGAGAACTCTCGAGCTTCGTGACCCCTCGCCGGGTACACCCTGCGGTAGTGGGGATAATTCCGCGACGTTTATCATCCAGGCCTTGGCGACGTATACAGAGAAATCACTCTAAAAATACTGTAATGTCGCGTGTTGTCCGCATAATGCTAACACTTCCATGTGATCGATCATTGTAACAGATACTAATCGGAAAGCCACATTTGGTCTTTTATAAGCTACTGTACAAGGCTATAGAAATGTAACTATTTAATCTCCTAGGTCTCCACAGCATTTCTATCTTTGCTAAATTTTGCTACATTTTTCCTTCCCCTTCGGCGAGGAAAACAAATTCAATAATAGTCGTATTTCGAAGTTTTATATTTCACATTCAGTTTTACAAATGCTTAACAATAAATTCTAAGCAGCTTCTGTATGTAAAATGTAGTCTTATGGAATCTAATACATCGTCAGATTTTTATTTATAAAATAATGTTTGATGCTTTCGACAGGTTTTGTAAGACCTGTTACCAAAGAAGATCTTCCTTTCACGTTGCTCAAACTTTAAGCAAATCGTGAAGAAATACAAATTTTCGTCTACCAAAAATTTCGTTACGACACCCGCCCGTTTCTCGAAACGACTTGCTTAGAATATTCAACGAAGAGAATAGAAGTATTTACGACGCGGTGGGTGTCAAACGACTGGAATCCATAATGGTGACGAGATAATGCCGTGGCGCGTCGCGCGATAATTTATCACGCGCGACAATAAATAAATTCGTGTCGACCAGGAGAAAGCCGAAGAGGCTGCTGCGGAGGTAGACGGGCGTGACACCTTGCTCTTCATCATGAAATTACCCGTTGTATCGAGGCAAGGTGCACCCGCACGCGCACACGTACACCCATGGGTATCACATCTGATTTTGCAACGATTTCGAGCCGTCGCCATATATAGGGAGCCGCGATCGTTTCGCGACGTGCAGAAATTCCTTAAATCCGCGGGACTGTGGATACATTGCAAATCGTGCGTGCCGTTCAAATGTCATCGTTTCACCGCGGATCGATGTTCTTCCTTTCGTCTCGCTTTTGCAAAAATCCGCGATAACCTCGGTCTACCTTCGTCGTACGAGTGCTCCTCGGACACAAGCATCCAGGCAGAGATTAACGGGAGATTAACGGAGGTCGAAGACCAGTCGCAAAAATTTCGATTTCCTCGATCGCGTATGGGATTCATCGAGACCCGCCGCGATCCCGATGACTCGTAATATTCCTCGGGGGCCCTCGGAGTCACGTCTTGCTGTGTACTGCATCCGAGTTTCTCGGATATTAATGTTGCAGGGTCGCGAGGAAGAAGGGGAATCCGTGGGCCTGGGGCTTGACTTTCGCTCGGCCATTAGCTTCGGCTTCTCTCGGACCGTCCTGTTCCTCTTCGACGCTGTCGTTCGACTTCTTTCTGCTTGCGGAACGATGAAACGCCTCGATTGCGAACGCGATCATCTATCGTGGTCACGGAAATTCGAGGAACCGACCAACCATCACTCGATCCTCGGATATCTTGCTTTGGGACCTTTGACAGCGCTCGTTACCCAAAATTCTGCATCGTTACTCTCTGTCCGTTTCGCAATTTTAATACATTCCCAGTCTCGTGTGATATAGATCGTGATAACAAGTAAAAAACAAAATGGCATAAGTCGCATAGACGAAGGCAACAATTATTGTAAATAAAATCAACCTGGAAAGGCCTGTTTGAAGCTAATGAAACCAGATTGATCACCAGACTGTGAATTTTTTTATACAATGTAGAAATTGTCTGCGGTAATTGCATGCTACCAGGATCTGTATAGACATTCATTCTATAGACAGATCAAGATAACATGATATAAATATGTCCTCGAGTCACCCAAATGAAGACAATAAGTGTCACAAGCAAAATTAACCTGGGAAAGCCAGTTCGAAATTAATGGAACGGTACAGTGTAGTCTATTTAAAAGAGAACGTAGCTTATCACTTAATTATGAATTTTTATATAACGTATGACATTGTATTAATTTCGAGCCACTGGGGTTACATAGATGTTCTCTTTTTTCTTTTTTAATTGATTCTAATATGCTGAAAATAACGCAACAGTCTTTTCCAATCTACTCGATGCAGACCCTTCGAAACATCCAGTGCAGAAAATTCGAGAATCCCCAAAAAATTTTAAATCAAAATCGAAAGATCGAATTTCGGTGTTACACCCTATCCCAAGGGTTCACAGCGCCTTCAGCATTGTCTCGGCACAGGTTAGAGTGCTCCGTACCAGCGGAAGCGCTTTTGGGAAGCCACTTCTGCTTCGTTAAGCAGCGCATCACTCATTCCGACTTTCCTCGCAGATACAAGATAAAAGCGTCGCCCGTGTAATTAAGAATTTTACACAACGGCTTGATCACTCGTTTGCCTAAGCAATTAAGGGGAACAGCGAGAGAGGAAGCTCGGCTCTCGGGTGCCAGCGGTCGCAAGATTTCACAAAGTTATGCCTTTTTCGGAAAGAATTTCGCGTTTAGCTTGTCCCCGGAAAAAAAGAAACGAAAGTGTTAATTCTCCATCCTGTATTCCAGGATCGGAAATTTTCGATTGCGCAAGTATACTTGATGCTAGGTGGCTGATTTCTCGCCTGTAGCAAATTTGAGCCTCCCACAAACTGATTACATATTGCAGTGACGTGGAGAACGTTCGTGTAGGTACTAATATTTTATTCAATTTTTATTTCGTTCGTGGAATACTATACCTGTGCTGGGGAGGCGCAGAATGATCTTACTAGATTATGATACCACGTTATACAACAGCACATATTTCAGTATTGTAATATTCACAAATAGCAGATCTTCCGGCAAAATTTAAACTTCATAGATTATTCCACGATGCAAATTAGTATTATATCATAAAGGAAATTAGGTTTCTTCTGCAGGATTAAAAGCAAACCATATGTGTTCTACGCGCATGTTGTAAATGCATAAAATTGCGCACTCAATTAATAAATTATCATATGCTTACCTGTTTCAGTAGATCTACGTCGAATACACAATCAAGGTTGGCCGTGCTTCCGTTTATTACCTGGCAGGAGAGGAAGATAATGAAAACAGTCATTATCTGAGCAACGTGGAAGTATGACAGAAGAGGTGGGGGGGGGGGGTTGAAGAGGTCATTGGAAGAGGTCAATGGGATGCAGACAAAAAGATGTTCGAACCGCGAAACAAAATCCTATGTTACACTGCGAAGTGAAAGGCTGCGAATTCAAAGTGAAAGGTGAAAGGAAAAATGATTTTGTGCGACCGTTTAGATGATTCGGAAGCATCCGCCGCGCCGGTCGTCCATGCTTATTACGGAATCGTTAGTAACGCGACCGTTGCATCGAGCGCGCTCGTCCGTTCGCATGGTAAAAGGTCCATAAACTGTGCAAACAACACGGTCAACGCTTGACATATTACCGTGCTAACGAGGATGTGTGATCGGCGTAAATGTTTACCGCTCGCTGCTGAATAATACGCGCCTTTGCGAGGCCCGGGGTCGGGCGATTCAGAGGGCGCAAATTTATAGCGACAGCTGATAAAATTCATGAATATACACGACCTCAGGCGACGCTCTAAGGAAGATTTACGTGAAATCGCGTCCGGGAATTGTGCTTTGGAATTTTCTTATTTAAATGCATGCTTTACGGACCGGATCCAAAGCTTGTGGACCCTTCTCGATGCTTGGTAGCCTTTAGAGCGTGAAAACTCGATTCTCTGACGGGATAGAGTCATACAATTCAGATCAGGTTAATACCCTGACTCCGATTAACCCCTTGATACGCTATATGGAGCTATGCACACTCTTGATGGATACTTCAAACGTTTATGACTCACAGATTTCCAGAAAAATTATTTATTAGGACCTTGAATAAGTTCTCGCTGTTTCTTTAAAGATGGCAGGAGCAGTACCCCGTTCGTCAATTTCGAATGGTAACACACATGCAAGGAAGTAGTGTATCTAAACTTAAATTTCAGTGTATGGTAGTTCACTTTAGTCTAAACAAAGTAATTTTTTCTTAGTTCTGAAAATGTCCACTTTTGTGCCAAATAAAGTGTATTTGTGGGGAATTTTATTGCACTACTTTATTCAAAAGAAATCTGCAGCTGAAGCACATAGAATTCTTGTTGAGACTTATGGTGACAATGCTTTGTCGGATACGACATGCAGAGACTGGTTTCGACGCTTCAAAAATAATGATTTTAAACTTGAGGATAAAGAACGTTCTGGCGCACCGAAAAAATTTGAAGACGAAAATTTGGAGGAATTACTCGATGATGACCGATGTTAGACGCTAGCAGAACTTGGAGAAACATTACAAGTAGATGAGTCAACGGTTTCAAAACGTTTAAAAGTTTTAGGAATGATCCAGAAGCAAGGACATTGGGTACCGTATGAATTGAAGCCGAGAGACGTCGAACGGCGTTTTCTCACGTGTGAACTACTGCTTCAACGGCAGAAAAGAAAAGTGGATACACTACGATAATCCAAAGCGTAGAAAATCATGGGGTAAGCCCGGCCATGCATCAACATCGTCTGCAAAACCAAATATCCATGGTTCGAAGCTTCTTCTCTGTATTTGGTGGGATCAGGAGGGTGTAATTTATTATGAGCTGCTCCAACCGAATGAGACTATCACGGGTGAGCGCTATCAACTTCAATTGATGCGTTTAAGTCGAGCCTTAAAAGAAAAACGGCCGCTATACGAGCAGAGACACGACAAAGTGATTTTGCTACATGACAACGCTCGGCCTCATGTTGCAAAACCAGTAAAAACCTAACTGGAAACGCTTCAATGGGAAATTCTACCCCATCCGCTGTATTCACCTGACATAGCCCCTTCTGATTTTCACCTATTCCGTTCGATGGCACATGGCCTAGCTGACCAGTGCTTTCATTCTTATGAAGAAGCTAAAAAATGGATCGATTCTTGGATAGCCTCAAAAGACATGTCGTTTTTCCGACGCGGAATTCATACACTGGCAGAAAGATGGGAAGAAGTGGTCGCTAGTGATGGGCAATACTTTGAATGAAATGTTTTTGCTCCTTATAATTTAAATAAAACTTTTATTTTGTAACAGAAACAGCGAGAACTTATTCAAGGTCCTAATAACATAATTAATGATTACTTATTTATTAATTATTTTTGCTTTATGCGATGTTTAATATTAATTTTTGCTTCTAAAAGAAGATTTTCAAGTTCTGTTTAAAAAATAATGCCGAAAGAAACAATTGAAGTCCGTACCCGTTCATTGTTAGTCCGTGTTTAAAATTGCCATTGTAATTCTGTGGGCAATACTCGGGTGAAAATCATAAAGTTTAAAATCTGTTAAGCAGTCGGAGTAACGTGTTAAGTATGACAGCTACTCGTTTCTTTCGTGGCAAAACAAAATGCTGTTCTTTTGCCGGCAATATTTTAAGTAAACGTAGACGTATAATAACAGGCATCGCAAGACGTATAATGAAGGCTGTTTTGCCGCTAATGTTAGTGGCAAGTTCTAATGTGAAGGGGTTAACAGAATCCCCAATGGCGGCATGGAATTCCTGATCGTGGGAGCAGCACGCACTCGAAACCAGTTTGCGATATCCGATTCTCGATGGTGTTATTAAAACACCGAACTCGTTCGTGGCAGAGGCTCGATAAATCAAGGCGACGATCCTCGAAGGATGTAGCTCGCAGTTGATACAATGTCTAGGTTCTCGGGTGTGCTGATTCAGTGATGAGTTCCACCGAGTAAGTGCGAAACTAAAATTTGCGGTAAGTGAGCAGAGAGCGCTCATTAGTGTTGTACGGCTAGCTATATTGCGCAAAATTGCTTACGAGAAGCGGAGCAGGCACTGCGTTTAGCTGGACTGTTGCGTAAGAGAGGATGCCTCCCTCCTCAGTCCGACGGCACATCACTTAAGTATACTAGCACCGTGAACCATTATAGAGTGTGAAATCTGTCGATTATTATTTCAATCGCGACCAGTTGTTCCTGTCAGCTGATTCATTTCTCGAGTCTCTGGGTGGTCACTTACATCCTTGTCACTTCGCCAGCCTGTTCACAGGATCTTAGCCTTGCAGCAGGATTAATGGCCTCGTAGATCAAGGCTCGAGACTTTATCTTCTTCTACGCAGATTCGGGTCAATCTTCGGAGCCTCGGATCTCGATTTTTGCTGATTTCTTTTCTCCGTGGTATCGAAATTCCCGAATCTAGGTTAGCTAGAAGATCTTATCGGATACAAATAAAAAGTGGGACAGACAGTATGTCGATTTTTCTACCATTCAGTGGTACGGTGCTTATAAATTCTCTCAGGTACTTCGAAATGTTCCTAAAAACGCAATGATTCAATTTAATTATATTTAACATTCGTGTGTGTCTGGAAACTCGATACAGTGATTTCACTATATATGTCGCCAAGGTCTGGATGATAAACGTCGCGGAATTATCCTCCCTACCGCGGTGTATACCCCGTGAGGGGCCTCGAAGCACGAGAGACCTCAGACGCCGAGGAGTATAAACATAACACGACTCGGGTATGTCTCCTGGGCGATACATGACGCTGGCAAGACCCGTGTTGTTGACATATATCGAGAATTCACTGTATTTGCAGCTATCGTATGATACAGCAGCTAATACAGAAATTTGAAGTAGACTGTGAATCTTTATGCAAAATAAAAATTGTCCGCATCGGTTGCAAGAGACAAGAGCCAGATACACCTTACGCTCTGGAGTTTAATAATTTTAGCAAATTAAAAATAATATATTAACGTTTTTAAATTGCACCTAATCATGTTTGCCATAAATGCATATCATCTGCAGCCTAGTCACGGGAAACTCCAGTACACCGATAATCTTCTGCAGAACAAGAAAATGTTCTTTGCATGTTTTATCGTATTTCTTGCCAGTACTGTGTTTCAACGAGCAACGTTATAGCGGGAAGTTGAAGAATAGAGCAGCTTCTGAAGGAACCACGGAAATCGATGATGAAAGCGGCAGATAGCCAACGAATCGGATTCGTCGTAGAGCAATCAGCGGCGTCGGTGCTTTCATGGTATAAAATGATCTCATCGCTGAGAAATTGGTACAAGCAGGTAGTATCACTGTGAGAGCAGAGCGAGCGCCGTCGAGCTCGCAACAGTCTTAATGAGAGCTGTTGTTGACGTATCTCGGCTATTACATCGTGCGATGTTTATCGAAATAATAAGAACGGAACCTTTCTTGTCCCTGTTGCAGTACCAGCGCCACGGAAGGCCAACGCACGGCACACATTTCAACAATAAAACCACAATTTTTCCATTGACTTTTATGCTCGACCCCTCGACATACCCTCCGGCGAAAACTGACTATCTTAACCCCGGGCTTGCAGCAACAAAACTCGCGATGCTTCTTCAACTTAACTTGAAAAGTTCAAAGTAATGGGAAGAATTTCTTTAGGATTTCCTGACCTTCAATTAGTAGATTTTATGGATTTATAAGAAAAATGGCTGACTGATATTTCTTTGAAAGGATTGGAAAAGATCATCTGTATCTTATCTTCAACTTTATTAATCTTATTTTTACAGACTTTATTAACCCGTTGCATTCGAAGCTATTTTAGCTCCAAAACGAAACACTTCTTCCGACCTAGAATATTTTCCCTTCTATATATTTCTTTTTTTGTGTTATACATACGAAAATATAAAAAATGGTGGAATTTATTCGTACAATACCCGAAATGTTTAGTAATTTATTAAATAAAAGATTTAATAATGTAAAAAATATAGTCGCCTTTATAATCTAATTGCCTTATAGTCGCCATTCGAATGCTAAGGATTAAAAAAGGGACTGTACGGCCCCTAAGTCTTAGAATTGAAGAGGACAATTTCTGTTTTGCATAAAAATCTAGTAATTAACGTTTCTAAACAAATTGACCACTCCGTACGAATTAACAAGACGAATTTATATTTTACATTCATACGAAATATGTGAACTATTTCCAAATTTTTTCGTCGAATCTGTCAATCGACGATCGACGACAAGAGACACTGATTTCAAGTGACATTCTTCGATAAACATATCTGAATATTTTCCAAGAAATGGAAAGTGGAAACCTGTTCGAAGGTTGTACAATCAGCAATTATGACTTTCGATTTTGAGCCCTGCCGCGGTCCCGCGTCAGAGGGGCGCATTAAAAGGAATTAAGAAGTTTCCGTGGAATTTCTATTAATACATCCTGACGACCACTTTCACTGTTCGTCCACCAGCGTTCGTCCACTGGAGTACAGTTCGCGAAGGATGTCATACGAGGTTCTAAGCGGTTCTTGTGAACCGTGGATGTCGTGCGCGTTCACCGGCCAAGAAAAGAAAAAAACGTAGTAACGGTGGACGACGATGCACACTCGTTGCACGAAGTATCAGAGACCGGTATTATAGCCAGACGTCCTAGAACAGCGTCATGAACATCTTCCCATGTACATAATTATCACTGTGGTATGTGAAAACTGGAGAAACGCTTCCGGTTGGTTTATACCGGTCGAGACGGCGCGCTGAAAGACGAGCTACTTATTTTTCGAACACCCCTCTGGCCACGACTTGTAACCTTACAGCCGCGGGCTATACTCGCAGAATTTCGTTTGCCATTTTTATGCCCATTGTTTGGACTGCCTTTCTACCGTTCAAAACCGTCGACTCTCTCCAGAGTTTGCTCGGTCCAAATTCGATCGAACACGATCCATGTCACTCGGTTTATGTACTTCAATTTATAAGCTTTGTGGAATCTGACCTATGAAATCTTTGCCCTCGTGACTCGAACTGGCCCTAAAGTAACTGCTCAAAATTTTAAAGCTACCTACTGATATAGTTAGGGAAAATATTTTTAACTTGAATTATTGTTACCGAAATCCAACTACTGTCTGTTATTTCGACTGTCTTCGAAATGGTCCCTAAAATAACTGTTGAGAATTTTCATTTCGAGGACCAGATTGCTATAGTCAGGGAGAATATTTTTATCCAGTCCAGCCCGCGCTTGGATCGTTTTAATATTCGATCGAATCGAGTAACAAAGTTGCAGTTGCTTCAGCCACGACTTCACTTTCTTCGCGCCTCTTCCTCGACGAATCTTTCTCGCCTAATCGAGCGATCCATGCTCGAAGCTACTCCGTCACGTAACCGTGCAATTACCTCGACATCCGTAGAATCAAAGTCGAAGACACGAAGAGAGAATTTAGAAAATGTCAACGAAAGTGTTTAGACTGCGACTGGGGAGATGAGGTAGAATCGTTGGACACGTGTTTGCTTAACAATTGACCAACTTTTACTGTGCAAGGTGACAACGATCGGTAGCCATTCGTAACTCGAAATAATCTCCGACACGCTTCGCGGTTCATTTATCATTTCTGAAGCGCGAATTTTCCTGCAAAAATGCAAATTTTCTGCGTCTGTTGCAAAAAACAGAAGCCACTTGGGAATTTCTTTAATAATTTGATAGATACTCTTCGACTATTTTCATTTTTCTGCTGTGTCGCTGTTACTCATTTTCACCATAAAATTTGCGATATGGATATAAAAATTCATACTGGCTTCTTGTTGAGTGTGATTCCTGTGATCGTAGTTGCAGATTTTTATCAGAGAAATGGCATAATTTGATTCGAGAGTTTCTTTTCCGTGGAATTTTTAGTATCGGAATGTTTGCCATTTTTCGAGGAACCATCCCCGTTTTGTTATAAAGCGGCGCTAAATATTCACGGTGCCAGTAGGCTCGCGAGAGTTCGTTGTTTCGCTCCTTTCGCTTCTTTCTAATCAGCTTGGCACCGTTTTAATCTCTCCGCTTTCCTTTCCGGCTCAAATCGCTTATTTGGCACCGCGTAACGTCCATTAAAATCCTCTCCTCGTTGTCTTTTTTACCGTGCCGCTCCACTTTGCGTTCCTCTGTTTTGTTTCTTTTTTTTTTTACGTAAACCTCGGTTGCGTAACTATGATTACCGAACAGCTAATTAATCATTAATTGGCCGCATTTTCGCATCGGACACTTGTTCGTAAAATTTTCCCCTAACCGTTTAACCAAGCGTTCAAATGTGTGTTGAACGCTGTTTCATACTTTCAATTTTGATTATTCAACGGCATTAAGCCGTAAAATTTAAATAAATTAATAAAAAAAAATCTGTAAGCAATAAATACATAAAATTTGCAGACCACTTACATAAAAAATATACAAATAAAAATTGTTGTAACATAGGTACGGTGACAATATTGAATAATTATGACAGTTAAATTAATATCCTAAACACGTTATTCATTCGATCACAAGCATAAAAATTACAGTCTGGCTGCCATATTTTTGAAGTTCGTCTTCAAAGTCGGAGGTTAATAAGCTTTGGATCATGACGAGGAATTTTTCAGCATGATCTACTGTTGCGGATCGATGCTAATTGCAGATATTCCCATGATTGTCCCAGGAGGGAGCTGGATGAACGTAATTATTCGTTTAGCCCACTGTTTTCTTATCGGATCACTTTCTTCGAGGTTGGCTTCGAGTAGCGACCTTTGGAGAGGTCGGACAGACCACGCTCGAGTTTCACCGGCACGCTCGTCTTGTCCGCTGTTAGGTTCGCCGTTACCTCCACAACTGTACAGCTTCCTTCACTCTGAGATCGATACCGGCGCACTTCCTTCTTCCTGAAAGCCGTGCACCATGAGAACCCACGCTCCCGACCTTACCTACACGACCTCCTTTGACGATCCATCGAAAAACATCCCGGTTCACGGAAACACGAGACCCGCTGGTTAATCAGAACCCCCCGGGGGTAATTGGGGATGTCTAGGACAAAGTAATTGGCCATTTGTACCCGAGGCTTTGAACACCGTTTCACGGGTAACATCCTTTGTAGTCGACGATGAAATTGTTTCGAACCCGATGCTCCACGCTTCGATCTACTCGATCGATCCTTTACACTGATTCAGAAATTGTCTTCTGTGCATCGATACATTTAACCTTTCTATTTCTATGGAAAAGCGCGACATCTTTTAGAAATTTTAACTTTCTAGTTGTTACATTTTCGTGGTTCTGAACGTGTTCAATTGGACGGTAGACACAACTTAAAACTGTGGAAAGGATAATTACGAATGGCAATTTATTATTTTTACCTGGTTAAAATAGTTAAAATCGTTGTTCTACTCCAGTCTTTTGATCCAGACAATTTTTATTTGGCATAAAGATCAGCGGGACAACAACATTAATGATCTAAATGTTGCTAATTTATCCGGTCAAGTTACTTAACCCGCGTATTAAAGCGTGCAATAATGATAATCGACGATGGCGATTTCGATTTAATTTTTTAACGCGTTCGCCGCATTGACGAGCGAATCAATTGCGTCTTGCCGAGCAAAAACCGTCGTTAATATTTATTGAAGACGGCACCGTTATTCAACGCTAATTCAACGTGAAATGTGACATGTGCGGTTAGTTTATTGCGTCTACGGCAACGCTCTCGTACAAACGCGCTGCATGATTTACCGCCTCACAATAATTCCCGCTTCTTCTCACGGTTGCCCAGCGCCGATTCTCGATTCTTCTTCCTGCTAGTCGACGAATCGAATCGTACATAATTATCAGCATTTCCATTTCTAATCATTGACACCTTCCGCGCCGCTATCTTTCAATTACGTAATTACCGAGAGATCCGTCGCGCCGTGCGTAAGAAAAGAAGATTAAGCTTCGTGGAATCTTGTAAATTAAAGATGCCGAGGCGTATTTTGGATTGTGTATCGTGTTTCGCGGAGATACGATCCTTTATCACTGACAATTCAGCGAATTTTCTCAATAAAAAACATTGGAACTGATTCCGGGACGTCTTTTAACGCAAAATGCGAATTTGAAAATCGTTTTCTTACGTTACCCTTGGTAGTTTTTTGTTTTTTGGAGAACACTTTGGAACGAAGGTAAAATTTTTTGCTTCAAGAATTCTGCCTTTACCCTTGCGCTGCCAAGCGAATTTTTGGACTTGCACCGGTGGGCCACAATACAAATTTCATATTATCAATTTTATATTGGCTAAGTAACAGTACAATCTTGCCGATAGCACATTTTTCTTAGTGGTGGTCACCCGTGATACTGTACAGTGAATTCTCGATAAATGTCAACAACACGGGTCTTGCCCATCTCGTGTATCGTGCAGGAGACACCCGTGCCGTGTTATGTTTACACTCCTCGGCCTCCGAGCCTCTCGAGCTTCACACGGTTACCCCGCGGTAGTGGGGATAATTCCGCGACGGTTATCATCCAGGATTTGGCGACATATTTAGAGAAATCACTGTATATCTTTTTAACAAATCTCAGAAATGATTGAGAGAGATTGAAAAGTGGCGGCCACCCGTGACCACCATGGCCCGAATGAAAAGACAAGCGCCCGTCCCGTGGGACCATCTTGGCAACGAAAGGGATAACGATAAGTGATTCGTGTACAGAACGATTCTGTACACTCTTCCAGATACGCAACAGTGTATTTTTTTTTTTTTTTGTAACAGTATAAACATTTGAACACAGTGGGTGGAACATGAAAAGAGTAACAACAGGTGAATTTAACATTACCGGTATATTATTGAGGGTATTATATTATGAGGAGTATTATTTACAAAATTATTGAGGGAAGAAATCAATTTTTACGGGACTTCCTTTTCCTGTAACTGGTGCAGACAATTTTTATTTTGCATAAAGATCTGATTCATAATACATATCGGGACATTCGTAGGTCGATGAAACATTGATGCACAAGGATGCGGAGTAGTGATTGGCAATGCCATAATTTTATCCGATAACTTCGCGAGGACGCTGGCAGAGTCGGGTTTCTATTTGATCGTACAGGCGACAACGTTTAGAAGACATCCTCGAAGCTCGGCGATAGGCTATGGCCGAGGACGAGCGCAATCAAAAGCCCGATAATTACGGACGATTACGCGGCTGGATCGTCCGTGATCGATCGGCCAGATTGCCCTCGGATAGTGCATTCAGCCGTCTATGAAAGAACCTACGATGACCCGGGTCGCTCTCACGCGTTTGTCTCAGTTGTTCACTTCCGCTAGTGAAAGGTGCATGCACACTCACCTCCGCGGCAAAACCGCGCTTACATGCACCTACGTGCATCCCCGGTGCGCGCATCGCATCGCGTCGCATCGCATCGCATCGCGTTGCATCGCGTTGCACCGACCGAGCCAATGCACGCCTCCTCCTACGTCTTGAAAGGCAGGCTTGGGATCGACGCATCACTCTGATTGAAATTCTAACGGGTGTCTCCCGATCAGAGAAACCTTCTTTCCCCGCGGATTTCTCTGCGGAACGATCGACCGCTCGGGTTCGATCGGAGAATCGATATATTTAGCCGATCCCACCACAAAGATCTTTCGTATCCGGTTTTATGAACTACGGGGTTTAACGACACGTTCGTTGCCGACTGACGTTTATGCGACGGATCGCGGTGTTGCGCTCTTTATCCCCTTTTCTGACAGTATCTTATTTCACCGGGACCTCTTCTTTTGCTCCCGGCTACCGTGACGGTAAACCGGGTAATCATTATGCTTTGCTGGTTTATTGGCAGTTACGTGTCTACATGGTCGTCTAACGCGACGTTGATGAGGGAACTTGTCGTTCGGAGGAGCCGTGATCGAGATTTGTGGGCGATAATTTGATGAAAATTAGGGTCTGACAAATTGAGGTCACAGCAAATCGGATCTTGAGACATGGGAACTCTGCTGGACCAGGATATTCTGGAATATAGGATCTCGTACACTTGGAGTCCTGCGAAATTCGGCCCTCGACAAATTTCAGCTTGTTATAGAGGACGAAAAAGTGGAAAAAATGATTATTAATGGAAGAACGTGTGCCCCAATTTGTAGAAAATTAGGGCGGCGAACAATTCGATCTTGAGAAATTCGAACTCGATGGATCTAGGATCCTAATATTAGGACTTGTACAATTAGGTCCTACAAAAATTTGGGTCTGTAGTTGGGATGAAATTGAAGTGTTGAAAAATTATAATTAATGGAAACACGCGTGTCCCAATTTGTAGAAAACTGGGACTGTGAAAAATTGGATCTTGAAAAATTCGAAATCGATGAATCTAGGAACCTAGGGTTAGGACTTGTAGAGTCGGGCCCTAGAAAAATTTTAATCCCTAGAATTGGGACGAAATTGAAGCGGGAAATATAAAATTGAAGGTAGTGCCCCGATTTGTAGAAAATTCGTACCGTGAAAACTCGGATCTTGAGAGATTAGAACCCCGGTGACCTAAGATCCCGAAATTACGACCTTTTCGAATTAGTACCCCAAAAAATGATGCTCTCGAAAAATCGGGCTCTCCACCATTATCACGATACCCGAGCTCCAGATGGAATTACAAATTCAATTTATTTTCAACGAACACGATAACCTGTTCGCGCATAAGCGAATGTCATCGTGAGCAATTAAATGGAATGCACGTGTTCCTTTGAAATTTAATGTCAAAGCTTACATGAAATTCGATCGAAACCGTTTGTTCTGTTGGATTTCCAACAGATAAAGCTGAGAGTACACATTTTATTATTCTCGGTTCAAACTGTTTATATCCGAGTACGTATCTTCGCAGTACTTCGCGTTTCCACGCAAGCATAGATCGAGAAGTTTCTTGTTTAGACGTTCGCTAGTCGAATCACCGCTCAGTTATCTACATGGAAAAACACTTCGCGGAAATTTTGGTATGCGGCAGATAACGCGATTTTTCGATCAGCCGGAGACTAGACGAACTGTGGTTATGCAATCGTTTACATAGCAGTCTTCTCTCGCTCCTAAGCGTATCATGTAAACTCTCGAACACCGGGTAACGATCGATTTTAAGGAGAAAAAGAGAAACGCGGAAAGACGAGCGGGTCGAGCGATCGTCCAAGAGAGCGTTGTTTCGCGACGCTTCTTATCGCGTGAGAACGTGTCGACTGGACTCGACCATTCACCATCGACGACATCACCAGATACAACCATTAAACGGCACCTTTAAACAATTTTTCCGACCTATGATCAAATTCATTTAATCTTTCTTTTGTCTCAGATGGTTTGTCTCTTTGTTTCCACGAACACAGAAGGCTGCCGATCATTTTCCTGGAACACGGTATTCAACAGTACTTATGCAATCAGAAATGATACCGGCAGAACTGTCTCTTATTTCTAACTACCACGGTCGAACGCAGCAAGGCCGTTCATTATCAACGTCTTGCGTAAATTTCGCGAATTGCCTTGCGAATTTTGGTGTCACTGATGGTGACCTTCGATGTCCGATGCTGACCTGCATCACTATCTTTCAAGCATTCCCAAAAACGGCGAGGAAGACGACGCTCTTGGCCGCGTTTCGAGAAGCTTGTCGAATGAAGAAAGAGACAGGTGGCATTTTTTTTTAATATTGGAGGATCTTGACGTGATAACGACAATTTCACGTCCTAGAAAAATCGGACAGCGAAGGTGGCAAACCGATTCTATTCTTAACCCGCTATCTCGATAACACCGTGTACTTGACATTTCGTCGCGCAATTTATGCAACCATTACCTTTTTATGCCCGATGGCCTCTATAACGGCAACGACAACGAACACAAAATAAACATTTAATTGCACGGCATTCTTTGTCGAAGCATCGGTCGATTATGCGTGCAAATGCGGGCTCGATTGCGGTCGAATCTTCTCGAAGATGTCGTGAACGAAATCGGAACGGAGTTCACGTAGTCTGGTCATGCGTGCTTTTGTAATTCTAATAGTCGGAATTTCTAAACCATTTCGTCCCGACCGATTTTACTTGCCAAGTCGGACTCTGGGCGACTCTGATCTCGAACCGCGATTCACGTCTGGCCTAAATCCGGTCGAAACGTAATACTGACTGAAGAGCTCATTGTACCGATCGGATAGAAAATGATTAAAAATAGTATCGTTGCTATTGTTCGAAAAAAATTGTATAAATTCATTTACTGTTCCTTATGTATTCAAGATTGATACTGAATCATTGATCTTGGTGTAGCGAAAGTGTTACCAAAAATATCGGAAAGCAACACTCGAGAAATGCTCGAATACCTTCAAAAGTATGATGGTGCAAAAAAATATTACAAAGAAAAATTGTACGATGTAAGAGGGATGTTCCGAGAGTCGCCCAAATATCTGGAAAAATATGTGATCGTACGAAGAAATGTTTCGAATAAAAATTGTACGATATCAAGAGAGATATATCATAATCTTATTTAATACTTTATCTACAGGCGACAGCTCAAGAGGATTTCTGAACACGTTCGGTGCTTCTTCCAATCACAGCCTTCATACTTGAAACCTTTTATTGCGTACAACGTGTTCTCTCATACACAAACTGTAAATTTGATGGAGTTACGTCAAGAATGAATAGCTGAAATACAGAACAGTGAGAACATTGCATGAACAAACTTCTGTGTATTACAATGAACTCGGACAATTTTTATTCACTGTGAAAGATCCACATACATAATACACGAAAAATATATTCTCGCGGTATAAAATTAATTTGACATTATTTGTCATGCATACGTGTAAGACACTGGCAACGAACGCGTTAATTAATCTTTCAACAACAATGTCAATTTCGTTCGTAAACAATCCAGAATATTTTGAGCAGCACAATTTAATTTGCTACATAAGCAAAGAAAAAAAACATTTGTTTTGTTGTGGCACAGTTATTAAGGAACATCTTCATACGTTTCTGACAAGTCAGGTTAAGAAACATCCCCTTGCGCAACGTTTCTCCGACCAGTAGAAGCGGAGTTATCGTTCCCCATTGATATGCGAATATTATAATCGGCGAATATGCATGCGAACTTATCGCTTCGAATGGTGGACATTGTGCTGTCTGTTAAAATTCCGGACGCAGAGACCGGTCCCACTCGGTTCCCCATCGTTGTTTCTATTGTTTTGAAACCGTGCTCTCCCCGCAAGTGATTCAACCGCGGACAGCTCCATTGCATAATCCGAATTGATACGCTCGACACCGAGTCAGATAGCGGCACAACTTTATCCGATATCACTGCGGTCTACAAAACCAATTGATACAGACCCTGGTTGCTCCCTGTGATCCGTAAACAACCACTCGAACAGCTACTCGAAAGACAATCTGGCCTCGATCACAATGCAATGTGATTATTCCATAATTTTTAAAAACCTATGATTCACAGCTGAAGATTTCCCAAGAAATTCTTGAAGAGCAGCGACCGTTTCAATCAAGCTGGCCCGAGGAACACGATCCAATCATTTCGTCCATGGTTCTTATATGAAACAAAATTTCCAAGATGTTTTTCGATACAATTATTTTCCTACCGGCGCTCTCTAGAGCCACAAGCGATTCGTTGTGTTCGCTTATCAATCCAATTCACTTACCGCTACGGGGAAAGTAACAATCGCATTATCAGTAACGTGTTATCAGTGTCGTTGAGTATCGGAACGTTTACGGGCGTTTAAGACTCGATTATTTAATAAAAGCGTTAATGTGAGCCGAAGAGAATGTCAATAGTCTACAGCAGTTAAAGAGTAAATGGGCTTCCGGTAGGCAAACATGTAAAACAAATGAACAGGTGCCAGGAACAAAATCGTCTGGACATTTTTATTGTTGCTATCAACCCGAGCTCGAGCCTTGAACTCGCAGACATTTTATCGTATCAGATATTCCTCGAGTCATGCTTCCTCGAAGACCTCACGTATATTAAGCGTTCATAGCATTAGCAAAGTCAATCGGCAGGCATAATTAATCACCTGCGACGATTCGACAGCAACTACGTATCGCACAAAAATCTCAAAACCACTCAAAAGTTCTTTAAAACACAATCTGACAATCTACCGAAAGACAAATTAATTTTATACACTTTGTTGTATGAAGTCATAGTACACAATACTCAGAGAATCCACGCCTTTTTTCTGGTGGATTGATCGAACGTTTCCTAAATAATAAAACATTTCAATAAGGACAACGAAACCACCGCTGGTAGCAAACACGTTAATCCTTTGAGAAGGGCTGTCGTTAGATTTACGATTTTAAGTCCATGTATTTAATTCCTGCATTTGCAAACAAATAATTAAATCGCCGTAATAACAAAAAGTTTTCATAGAAGACTTTGATATAATAATTAGCTTCCCAAGGCGAATCTTCTTCCTCAAAGAGTTTTGATATCACAGTGATCCTTATCGCCTGCATTTGGAGATGTTAGGTAACGGCTTGTTCTTGCAATTCTTCAGCCAGCCGTTCCAGACCTTGAACCCCTCCCTCTCCATGATGGTGTTGGCGCAGACTATGTCATCCTGGATGTCGTCGTCGGCGAAGCTCTCGCAGCGTTTGTTACAGATACCTCCTGCGTGTCCTCTGGAGCACCATTTCGCGCTGTTGATTTGAAAAATGCCAAAGCTGAAGCTGGAAGCTGTCTTTGGGCCGGTGATCAGTCTAGTGTTCATGCCGCTCTCGTTTTGCATCAGGCAGATCCAGCTGCTAACGAAGGTCCTGGAGATGCCGGCTCGTTGAAGCTCATGCGTCGCTTCGCAGTCTGTCAGGATCCTAGCGTGCACCTGTCCAAGCAACGACAGTGCTGTCGCTGCAGTCGCGATCAGCCAAAACGTCTTCATTTCCTCTCGCACGGTTTTCGCTGTCGATAGACACGGCGACGCTTCGCGCCTAACTGTTGCGGCACACAATTGCGACGCGTGTTCCGCGATTAAGCATGTGACGTTTTTCTTTGCCTCCTGGCGTCGTCGCACTGCACGCCACGCGATAACCTCGAGCGGCTAATTATCGTGCAGCTTGAGGAAGCACTGCCGCTCCGATATGGTTCCTTTTTCAGACTGCAGCTTTCTAAGATCTTTCGAAGGTCGTTTCTTTTTTTTCGAGACGCTAGAAACAATGATTATCTGAAGAGCGGTATCTCTCGATAAATGATAATGACGAGTCGAAGAATGAGGGAGTGATAACTGATGTGGGTGGCTTGGGCACGAATGTTGAGATTTTGGAGGAATGGGGTCTGTTTACGAATTTGCGAGCCCTGCAATCCCATTGGTTTTTGATTGTTAATCGTTTAAGCTGTAACAATGTTGCGTGATTGTTGAACTTACGTTGTCAGTTATCGAATTGAGTCGACGACGGAGGCTCACTTTGTCTGTTCCGTCGGATAGAATCAGATAAAATCTAAATGCTGATTTCCCACCGTGCACATTTGAGCGATACTGGATGTTGCGAGTGACTTGGGGCCGCTATGGTGATTGAAATTTTGGAGGAAAGAAACCGAGAACCGAAGAAAGGTCACTTGAAAGGAATACGGAATGACATGCCCGGAGTTACACGTATTTTCGGCTCTAGCGAAGCATTGGCTAAGCGGGCACACATACTACATAGCGTGTGCTATCAAAGCCTAAACCAGGCCCAGGCAACTTCTTCCCCGCTGTGGCTTCACGACTACCACTACCAGCGTACCGGTCGCCCACGATCAACTATTTCATATTGCCTTTATCGTGCTTTGTCTCGCGACCACGCGTAACTGCGAATGTATGCGAATTTGGCGAGGGACTCAGAAAAAAGTAGAGAGAGTAGTCGTCTGTGGCTCGCGAGCCGCGAGTTGCCCAGGCCCGGCCTAAACGAGCGAGAGATTCACCTCTTTTCAGTTCCTAATAGCACTGAACTGTTCCTGAATTTGCGAAACTTGACAGTTTTTGCACTTAATTGTACAATGATACATATCGTTTGGGATTGTTAATGCTATGGTGTGGGAGAATGAGGACTAACAAGCGTCCTTGAATGAAATTGCGTCGAACAGATAAAATGTGAATACTAATTTCCCAGCAGTCAGCTTAAACTACAAGATCGTTTTCAAATTAAACGAACACCCTTCACATTTCGAAAGAGAATGTATAGTAGAACTGAATAAAATTTAGAGAATAGTTCTGGTAAAAACAGGATATATTTTATGTAAAAACATACGAAAATAGAAACTTGTACATATCATTGCCATGGCTAAGAGAATTATTTGCACTGAGATTCACAGAAACCGGGTATAAAATCGCACCATCATCGCCGTGATCATCATCATCATCAACCGAGCTCAAGATCGCGTTCCTATCGGAAACAGTTGGAAATGTTAGGCAAAGGTTTGTTCTTGCACTTCTTCAGCCAGCCGTTCCACGCTTTGAATCCCTCTCGATCGTAGATCATCTTAGCGCAGGTGATGTCATCTTGGATATCATCGTTCGCAAAATCCTCGCAACGTTTGTTGCAGATGCCTCCGGCTCGTCCTCTGGAGCACCATTTGGCGCTGTTGATCTGGAAGATTCCATAACTATAGCTGGATGCTGTGTATGGTCCACTAACAAGCTGAGTGTTCAATCCGCTCTCGTTCTCCATCAGACAGATCCAGTTGCTGATCAGACTCCTTGAAATTCCGGCTCTTTGCAGCTCTCTAACAGCATCACACTCTTCCAGGATCTTTCCCTCGATCTGAGCTGGTGTTAGCAGGACCGTCAGCCCTAGCAGGACCAATAGTGGTCTCATTTCGGTCCAGTTCGATCGCCGATCGTCTTTCTGATAGAAGAAGTGCCGCCAAAAATGAGAGACGCGATCGATTTTCGTGCAAACGCGTTCGCGGTCAAATCGTTGCGAAATGCGAGAGACGACTAGCTTGGTCGGAGTCCGGCACGATTGTGGCGAACGATATGCACCGGCCTTGAGCTTGAGCGATAAATTATGACTTCCTACGAGTCGTAGTTGGTCACGGGCCTGGCCATTCACGCATCTCGCGTTCCTAGGTTTGTTACAATGGGAGCTTCGATCGTGCTGCGACGCGGTGACAAACAAAGATCGCAAAGAGAAGCGTGAGGCACGAATGCTCTCTTCCCTTTAACGCCAATTACAGCTAATCTGAGTGTCTGCTCTCTTCGTCTTGGGGATTTTCCGAAAAGGAAAGCAAGAGGATCGACGTTGAGGAAAGATTCGCGGAAATCTAATTGCTATCATCGATTAATTGGATAGTTTCGACACGATCCTTAAAGGGACCTTCAGCCGGGACCTTATAAGCCGAAGACACTTTCTACCGCGGGATATATGGCGAACGTTTGCGCAGGTGGATTTATGAAGTATACCCATAAGCGTGTTCTTCTTAATACACGCTAGTAGAGCGCGCGATATGTGCTGTCTGTTTGCTGGGAACAGTCTGTTAGGACTATTTTCGGCGAAAGAACCGCGGGGAAGATGGCGGCTCGAATCGGTTGACGAGCATTAGGGGACACGTTTGTTCCGAGACGCAGCAATTGACGCAACGCGATTATTCAACAGAGAAATTTTATTTGGAATTCGATGAAATGTCGAAGCATCTCGGCGAGCGAGAATTGCATAAACGATTATGCAAGTGGATGGTGTGCTCGCGCGCCGGATTTTCACAACTGATCGCGTGTAGGTACAAATAGGTACGATAAAGTAGGCAGTACATAAAACTCACAAATAAAAGTCTATACAAGGCACGATAATATCACATGTACTTACACAACTGATTCCGCGGAACGTTCTTAGGAGTATTGGCATCTCGAATCGTCTTGTTCGCGGTTCTCTCGCGCTGACACTTCTGTACCATTTTTCTTTTTCTTTTCTTTTTGGTGAAATATAAAATATCGCGAGAGAGATGAACACGCGCGCGACTATAGTAATCGATAAAAATTAATAATGGACTCTCCGTCGCGAGCAAGAGAGCCATTCGTCACTAGAAATAATCTTTACACACGTTTCTAGCGCGAATAATGCCGAAATCATTAACACACAGAATATCAATAAAATCTCGTACGCCATCAGTCGCGGATCCGTACCTTACAATATTACAGTAACATAATCGTTCGCAATTAAATTAAATCGGTTGGTCAACTCGATTTTTTGCGATCTGTTTTACCGGTACAGCATGCTACCATTACGAGCGTGATCACGTTCTTAAACTTATACAGCAATGGCTTTGGTGAATTCATGTCACTCTTATTCATGTCCATCTGGTACACGAGGTACCACAATCACATCGTGTATGTACAAAATGTCCTAATTCTTCAAAAACGTTCATGCACTTGGAAGTCGGAATTCCTTCCTTATCGACGGGGGTAATGGGATCCGCTGTCAGCTATTTCCTCAACCGGCAGAATTCGTCAGGTTAGCTCTTTTCGCTTTGGCGAATCGTAGGATGTCAGAATTCTGGTAGATCATTTTAGCTAGAGTCTCCATCCCAGCATAAGTGTCGGCCTTAGTGCCCAAGCACATGGACAATTGCACGTCCGGAAGGTCCTTGCTGCACTCGACCTCATGATACACGTGAACGAGTCCTCTATCAGCAGCTCGGAAGATCTTGATGTTAGACTTCACGGCTTTCTCGAAGAACTCCACGTCCTCCTTGCCCCAACCTTGAATGGACAGATCAAAGCCGCCTACAGTTCGATAGTCCTGTTTGTACAGCGAGACTATACCAAAACCGAACTGCCTCCAGTAACCGGAAGTCTCGTCAATAGCAAACGCGTCCCGTACTTTTCCACCTACAATTTTCTGATCGTACTGGCTGAACACCACGGGGAAATAGATCTGTCTGCCTAAAAGAGTGTTCGCTTTTATCCTATACAGCGCGGGCTCGGTGAAAACGATGTCCACATCAACGAAGAACATCAGATCGTCGTTGTTCAACCTCGAGGCTGCTAGATCGAGCGCTCTCGCCCTGGAAAACGATCCTGAAGCGGGCAGAATGTCGATCCTAGCGCTCCTATACTTGTACTTTAGTTGCTCGATCAGATCTATCGTTCGATTGAAGGTATTCTCGGTTTTGTGGTGGTAGAGGACGACCAGCAGAGCCGTCCTCTGGTCGCTGGTCAAGCAGATCTCCTCGTAATTTTGTAGGAATCTTTGGAAAACTTCGTGCCTGCCGGCCAAGGGAAGCACGAAGTGGATCGGCTTGCTTCTGACCGGATCCTCCTCCTCCTCCTCGGAGTTGAAATTCAGGTTCAGGAAACCACCGCGGAATATGTTCTGCAGCGGCTTGTCGTTTTCTAGATATCTTTTGGTCTCATCCACCTCCTCCCCGTCCACTGTTTCCCGTATTTCCAGTCCTGGAAGCGGAAAAAGAGAAATGAGAGTGTGTTGCCGCTGGGTGTCCTAACATAGTATATCCTTTCATATTGATTCGGAAAAGATTTCCGCAACGCAAAAATGGTGTAAATCAACATTATTAAGCATTTGTTCTTTCCGCTCAGCTTCCTTGTTCAAACGTCCGATCGTATCTCCTTTCGAATATATTAAAACAATTTAAGGAGGGTGTTAGTTTGTCGTTGATTTACACCGATTTTGAATTGAACAGCTGGTTTATTTCTTAGTCGTGCGAGCAGAGAGGAATAGAGGAAGTGTCCCAGTCGTTTTCAGCGATTCAGGATGTATGATTTTAGTGTAAAACGGTACCGGTAAAGTGCTGGTGGAGGTATACGTGTCTCCTAACTGGCAGCGTGACCTTTCGGCCCCGGTACTTCCGGTACACCAGCAGAAGATCCAGTATCGTGTCAGCGCCGTAAGAATCCACCCGTCTGTATCCGTATAGGGCCGACCTTTCCTCGACGACGCGGCCACGTTGCCGCGAGCACGCGTTTATGGAGGCCATTACTTCGCGCGTGATGTCCTCCAGACCCTCCTTTATGTCACTGTGGATCCTCCTACGGGGATTCGAGTCCGCTAAACTGTACTCCGACCGGGAGAGAAAATCCCAGGGAATTACGTCTCGACTGGCCGACGGCTTGAACGATTGCAGACCCATCGGAACACCTGCGGCAATTCATGCTAATTATTTCCAATGTCGATTTCGTCTTCAATGCCACGTCACACTGGCTATAATATCCTAAACCATAGCACGCCGATGCGATGGAACATGCGGACGGAATAGAGAAACGTCGCTAGCATCTCAAATTTTCGCTGTTTCGAACTAATGATTTAGCCTTTGACGGTTTTATTAAACCGTGCTGGATCGGATTGGAAACTGAATCCAATGGACTATGCAAATAAATCAGATAAACCTAAATCGCCAGCATTCCGAATTATTACTGTTGGAATTTATTTTATAAATGAAACAAAATGAATCTTTATTTTCTCTAGAAGGAGGGATCGTTTATATGATCGTTTGAAGGATCGCTTGAGATATACATTGTATATTGTCCCAGGCATGGGACCCTCGATCCTTGATGTTTATATTGAACTGTTCCTCCTCTGTTTCGTTTTCTTGATTCATTCGCGACGTTCCTCTCAAAAGGTAAAGACGCATCTCACGACGTGCTTATTAGAGAACATTTGAAATATAATTTCGATTCTGTGTTTTATAAGAGAGTGATCTTTTATTATATATACACCCATTCCCAATAATTACTTTCCAGAATAAAAATTTCAGTTGTTCACGGTTTTGTTCGGGCTCCGCTTTATTGAATTAGATTGAATTATTGAATTAGAAAATCTATAAAATCGTCAAAGGATAATATTCGATCGTCCCGCGACGGACATAACGCGGTATACCACTTTATCCAGTGATCGTGCTATTACACGTCGAGAGCGATCACGGTGCTAACTGCAGAAAATGGAAATGAGTCGAATCACGATCGAAATTCCGATCGTGACAGTTGATGGGCTGAAACGAATCGTCCCGGTGTATGTACGTCGTTTCAGCGCCGCTTAGTCGGCCCGGGCTCGATCAATTCGCACGAGTTAATCATTTTAAGTGGCTCTATTAATAACGCACATCCACGGAAACGCGATTGTTCTTGAAACCGACGACGATGTCCGAGTGACATCCCAGCGCAGACGTCTGCGTTATTCGAGAGCGATTCGCAAGGACGAGATCAACCTTCTCTCTATCGATTCTGCTAATTCTCATTTTCGTGCTGGATACGCGAGCGGATTAATTGCCAGCTATGTGGACGATATTACGCAATTAGCTCGCTCAATCCACAGAATTTGCTCAATCTACTGGCACCAATCAACAGAACATTTTCTAACAGCCTCTCTAATACCTTAATTTTTTTATCAATTCTGTTAATTCGAAGACCAAGCAATAATTAAATTAAGAAACTGAGGGGTGATTAGCCTTAAAAAGAACGAGTTGGGGACTGTTTGAAAACGTGATTTTTCTCTTGTCTCGAATATTTGAAAACAATGATTGTGCGTATTTATGATAAAAATGAATTGAAAAACTGTTACATGCTTGAGAATGGATCCATTCATACTAAAATATTTTCGCAGAGTTAAAAATTGTTACTCTTTCGCGTAAAATCCGCAGTCTAATGTAACTCCTATCAATCTTGTCTTACAAACAGATCTCGAAAGAATAATTATTAGGTATAGGAACCGATGCTCGTCATCAACGAACAATGATTTTGCAGAACCAATTGACAATTACCCAATATTTCCGTGTCCCCGGGGTACTCCATCGAGTGAGGATCAACCGGAAACAGCGGCACGCCGTCAGCTATTTGAAAGCTCTTCAAGTTCTCGACGGCCATGCCCAGCTGCTTCGCCATGGTGTAAATGTCTCTGTGCAGATTCAGCCTTTCCTGTTGCAAGTCCTGTATACGAAGAGCCTGCAATGGAAATAGCATCTATTGCGCCACACCGATAGGAGTTGATTGCAGGTAATATTACGCGAAGTGGTTACCTACCCTCATGTAATTGTGCAGCCGGTACATATGCGGCGGGCTTTTGACAGGATGCAAAGTAATGGCACGGTGCACTTCTTTTTTCTTCAGGTTTCCGGTGAACGCCTGCGCCCCGCTGCTGTTGTGATAGAGAATGGACTGCATCTGCAACAGTGAAAGCATCCGATGCACGTTCGAATCGCCGGCGTGCTATTAAGACTAAGAAGACAGACATTAATGACCATTGGATTACGACATCCTCGTCGGATCCGTTCCCCCGTCCATATTTAATTAAAATGCACTCCGATTCATATTCTTTATTAAGCTTCCAATTGCAAAAACGTTTGCCACTGGTCGAATTGATTCGCTACGAACGAGCGCAGTGAAATATTTATTGTTCTGCTAAAAGCTTCGCCATCTGTCCCATTAGGTCAATGATTGAGATTTTGGAGCTGTAATTAACGATTAAGATAGCCGATCGTCCGGGATTCTGGGTTTGAATTCTTTATCTTTCTTGGTTATTGCGTTGCTTACAATTAAATTTATCGCAAAAACGTGTACCATTTAAGACAGTAAAGAAATTAAGACGGTCTAACGACGTCGATATATTATTCTCCATTTATTCAGATCACAAAAGAAAAAAATTAATCGGTCTTCTGGTTCTTGCAATCAATCCGAACTGGACCCGGAATTTTTATAATGCATAAAGATCCGCAGGCTATTTATAATTATTGCTGCAATACTTGACTTCATATTGCAATTTTAAGTAAAACCATCATAGTTCTAGTTCCCTTCTCTTTCATTCCTAACTGTGTAAGAAATAACGATCGAAGATATGCCAAGAAGAAAAATGATTAAATCAAGAAGAGAAAGTTAAACTACATATACAAGTATTAAGGATCTGGATTATATGAAACAGAATGTGCAGAAAAATGATTTCATAGAATCGTTTGAATTTCTATTGTAGAATCACGAGTTGAAGATAATAGAGCAATTATTGGGATATGGGTATATAATAAAACCACGCTCTATTATTGAATACGAAATAGAATTTATATATTAATAGCTTCTATAAAATCACGTTGTCAGACACGTCTTTACACTTCGAAAGAAACGTCGCGAATGAAACACAATAGATTGAAAACAGAGGAACAACAGTCCAATATGAACAACTAAGTATCGAGGATCTCATGCCGGGGACAACATGCAATGTATATTGACTGTAGATACAATGTATGCATATACAGGTCAAAAGCCGATTCAAATGATCCTTCCTTCTAAAGAAATACCAAATTAATTTTGTTTTATATTTATGAGATAAATTCCGACAGCAATATTGTTAAATTCTTTACTGCGCTTTTTACTGCGCTGCATTTGACCTACTAATTTTTGTCACGAGTACAATCTACGTTAACGTAATGCAATACTGATGTAATACTGCATCCTAATGGGATCCACGCAACTTGTCTAAAGTACCTGACGCTGCAAAGGAGCGTCATTGCGTGGAACTATGGAAATTTCGCGAACGGTACACCCAGGCGAGCCTTGACAGACGGCAATTGGCGCAAACAGAACCGGAGTTAAGGTTAAAGTATGAACTTCCTGCCCGCGTACGGCCAATAATTATTGCTATCAGAAACGCGTAGACGCATCTTAGTGAAACACCGGCCCCGGCAGAACGGGTGTTAATCAAGCCGTGAGACCAAGTGGGTGTGGTGTTCTCCAGTTACACACAGAATCGTTCGAGCAGCGTTGCGTCTCGCTTGCTCCTATCTCATGCGACCGTTTCCCTTGGCGGTTTATTTTTGCGATTTACATGTCTGTAATCGAAAACGTGCGGTGCTCGTCCGTGTGTGTTCCGTACCGGATCGTCTCGATCGTGCGAACATCGTGCGGTTCGATCACGGTAGAACGTGTGCACGACGTCGCAAGCCGATAAGGGAATCGCAAAATCCTATACCTTGATCGATCAGACGTTGCGCGTAAAACATGCGGAAAAACTGCGAGCAAACTGTTAAGTATTTCGATCGATCGCGTTACACGGTTGCGCGTCGCAGCGGTAGAGCTACATATTTAAGTGTTTCGACCTTACGAAGAGTGTCAAGACGGGAATGAATGGAGTGGCAGTAGGTTAGCAGGGTACGATTTGTTCGTATCTAACGAGTGACATCCTCCACCGTGCGTTTTACCTTTCAAACGAGAGCCGTTTCAATGGGATGCACGCGGTGCAAGACACTTCGGTGCAACCGAAGTGCAGCCACATTCTCTTTGGCGTTCGACGAATGTTCTCTCTCTCTCTCTCTCTCTCTCTTTTTTCTTCCTATTATTCACGAAATCCTTGGGAACGATGCGCCCATTCGTGGATCAACTTTTTTCAGGGGAGAGGGAAGGGTCGATTTTTTTTTCGTTCAGGCCCGGTTTTATTAGGATTTCCTCAATCCACAACAATCCTTTTGATTGGATCGTGTTTCGGGCCATGCCGTCGCCGGCGATGTGACATAATAGCGAGCGTGCACCGTCGCGCAACATTGAGCGCACACCGGCGTGCAGTTCGATTAAATTATTCCAAGGAGGTCTAAACGTAGATTCATGCACTTCGTGCTGCAAATTGCTGCTGCCTAACAGCTCCACCGCGGAACACCGAGTGTCAAGATGGAGGAGAATCACTCGATCTGGTCATTGGGTTAGCAGGGTACTATTCGCTTGTACTTAACGACTAACATCCTCATCTGTGCATTGTACCTTCCGGGTTAACTCGATGATAACGTACCCCGTATACCATGCAGACGTGTAGCCCGCGTATTTAAATCTGTCGCACCGACCTGCGTTTCGAACAGTTCGACACGGTCCTCAACAGAACTATTTTCCGGTCAGCTTCCGTTCCGCTCGTTCGAACACGCCCCATATTATTCGAATTAATCGTTCCAGGAACCATGGTTAGAATATTTATTACATTGTAAGAAGCAGAGAGTGCATAGAATTCTTTTTTGTCATAAGAATGTTCGTCGAGCCAAGAAGAAAGCGAATAGTTCATGAAAGGCGACACAGCAAACTCGAACCTTCTCACTCGTCATCCTCCGTTAAAAAGGTTAAAGAAAAAACGGATTTCTATTTGGTTTCTATTTCCTGCGATCGATGCAGATTTATCTTGCGCAAAGATCTCTCCTCAGACTGGTTATGATTATCAAGAAGATGCGTAAAGATCCATTACAGAGCAAGTTGAAAATATATATCTCAGCAAACTGCGATCGTGGCGCGGTTTAACATTAAATAGTGAACATTTCCGAACAGTTAATGTCAGGATGAATCTGCATGCCACAGGAGCGTGTAGCGTGTTAATTAGCCAAACGATTTTCGACAGAGCGGCGCGTCTATTCATAGGCGAGGCGTTAAACTCGAAAACATCTCCGGGAGAAAAATGAGCAGAACGATCGTAAGGAACGAAGATTGTTTATTTGCACGCGATGTATAGTGGGATTCCTCGACAACTCACCGTTACCCGGAACGGAGATTCCTCCGATGCATCGCTCATCAGGTAACGCGTACGTGTAGAAAGCGGTAACGCGTACGTGTTGCGTTCTGTGGGATAGCCCGGCGTTCTAATGAACCGTGAGCTTGTGTCGATCAACAAATTACACGCGCCGTGTAACTTACGCGACTGTGTGTGCACGTGGACAGAGGAAGAGAGAGAGAAACGAAGAGAGAGAGGAGACAGAAAGGGAGAGCTAGAGAAATACGGATGGAGAGAGAACGGGACAGTAAAGGAGGACGAGCGAAAATAGATTTAATGTTATGTGAACGACAGCGGAACACGCCAAGCAGCTGGACAATGCAGGGACACGTACACGGAAAGAATATACCTACTGAAATAAGTTTGACAAGATCGAATCTGAAAAGGTTTGCTCCGGTACTCGCCTAATTTTCTCCCGTATACTCCTATTCCCCTCTCATTCGCTTTCCAAGAGTAAGAAATTGAGCTTTAAAATAGATTTGTACTCGGTAGGGCGAAAGAATTAAATTCTTGGGAATCTCATTCTTCGTGAACATTTTGTTTTTTTTTAAATTCCATTAAAATATTTAAATAATTATGGAAGTTACAGAACTGAACGCAACCGAGTGCATCGTTGAACGAAGAATCCGAGATACGGTACTAGCACCACACCTAGATACATATCCACGAATCCGGATTAATAAAAGAAGAAAAAAGACAAAGACGACGAAGATCGAATTGCAGTGAGAATTCTGTATTGGCCAACAATTGTGTCGAAGTCGTTTGCAGATGTTTTAAGTCATACGTTTGTGCAAATATTGCGTCGAACTTGTTTATCTTGAAACTACACTTTTAAGCACAGCGTGCCGTTGTGTTTAGCTACCTAAAAGCAACCATTGATTTTAGCTATACAATGAATCGTGTAAAAGTTGTTCAGTGGTGCTTTCAGTCACGTCCATAGAGAAAACATGACCTTGAAGTTTGTCTGTGTGGTCTTGGAAACTAGACTTTCAGAACACAACGTGCCATTGTGTTTACCAGTAACCATTGATCTCAGCTGGCCAATAGTCCCGCGTCTCCTGCAGCCGGCAAAGCTAACGTGCACTAATTGATAAGAGAGTGTTACCTCGTAGCTCCAGGTGCAAGGTATGCCGGCGTACTTCTGCACGCACCTCCCCAGCTCGACATCCTCGTGCGTGGTGTACAGATGTCTCAGGCAGTACTTGATGTGCGGCACGATCATCCTCAAGGTCTCCCTGGAGAGAATAACGCCAGGCCCGCCCATGCAGAAGTTCTCGTCGTACTCCAAGGATAGCAAGCCAAACTCCTCGGAGTTCCCTCTGCCAGCTTGACCGATGTACATGGCCTTCCTCGAGTTGACAGATCGCAGAAGTTTCTCGAGACGATCTGTCCTCACGTAAACGTCATCGTCGGCCCTGAGGAACCACTCGAAACGGTCGCCGAAATTGTTCCACATGTACTGGAGCATCATGAACGACTTCTTCTGAGGCGGATAGGTGTCGTCGACTCGCGGCAGGGCCACCAATGGCAGATCGGGACAGTTCTCCGGCACCGTGGAGCTCTCCGACGAGAAAAAGGCGATTTTACCTGGAAGGTCCTTACCCCAGGTCTCGTACACGGCCTTGGCTCTCGTGTCTAGGTACTTGCTGGCCGTCATCACGCCCACGAATACCAGGCTCGTCGATGAACTGTTTATCTGCTCGTCGTCCGTCAGCCTGTTAATGTTTCTCGTCGACAATGGCCTCGAGACGATGCGTGGCCCGGCCATCGAGGACGCGTAAACGTTGACCCGTTGCTGATGGCTCGACGACAGGATCCGGAAACTTTGGATCAGCAAACCTAGGAGAAGGCCCACTATCAGGCCCAGAACGGCGCTGGCCAATCCACGTCGTTTACGCATCACTGGGTGATACGTCACCTCCTCCATTGGTACTCTTCCGGGGTCCCTGGACCACCGGCTGGGTTCATCGTCATCTTTCTAACGATCGCCGACGTCGTCTCCAACGATTCGATTGTGCTAATTCGCGAAATTCCCGGGAATTCGACCGGGCCCATTGCTTCCGCTGGAAATGAGCGCGGGCTCCGATTAGACCTGCGGACCAAAAACATCATGCGTTAATCATTTCTCACGAGAATGGAAAGTTTTGTACCGGTAAAGAAATTAGAACCAACCGTGGCGCTCATAATACAGTAGGGTAGACCGGGGCAAGTTGATACATTTCTCAGTTTTTGTTCGAATCAATTCCCTAAGAAAAGTATGCGAAAATATTGTTTGAACCGTCCACTTTACATATTGCAAGTGAAACTTTTAGAAACATACGTATGAAAGATTTACTTTTAAGCGACTCTTTGGGTTGTTTCGCTTTCCTCGGATTTCTGCCTTTTCTGGAGAAACTGGAAGAATGGAATTCTTTCAGAATCTATCAGAATCAAACATATTCCGTCCAAAATCGCACTAAACGCGACCATAAAAATCGTTAAACTGTTCCTGGCTAACAGTACATGCATTGTGCAGATTCTACAATATCACCTACTGTATGTGAATCATAAAACATTCTCAATAAGCCATTGTCCACGCGTGGTAGCAAGCAGAAAGGCTCAGGAAAGGCGACTATTATTTTAAACAGTTTCTTGGCTCGACAGAGACGGTACACCGTTCTGACTGAGTTAGGTGCCCAAAGCGACTCCTCTCTAGCCTCCGCTGGACCTTGATCCAAGGCTGTTTGACGTTTAAAGTACAAACTTTGTCTGTGTGTTTTTCGTCGTTTCTCGGCAAGACTACAAAGACGATCGTTGTTTGTCGAGCCATTTGCTTTTACAAGAGAGAGTGTTGACTGAATCGAACGGGTCTCAGCTGCGTTTTATCAGCGGCGGATTATATTTGCTTATGACGTAAAACAGGAATATTGATCGTGGCTAGAACTTACATCGAATCCTTTCGGTAGTCCCGGCGACTGCATTCTGCGGAGCTTGCTGGTAAACTGTCCCGGAGTTTCCGAACAACTGACGTGTCTAGTGTCCATGTTAATCTGAAAGGAACACAAGAGAGTGTTTGATAACGATGCGAGCCAATCGACGATTCGCCGACAAAAATTGATACGATCAATATCTGCGAGTGGCTCCTCGGAAGGCTTGAGGTCGCACACGTGCTAAGAGACACGGCAGTACGTCAGCGATTAATATTCGGCGAGGGTTTGTTCTTCGTCCATTGGTCGAACGTTTATTTCGCAATCGATAAATCGTCGCGTTACGGTTCGAATTCAACAGTCGCGTTCTCAATGATGCGTATTGTTCAATTATCGATCGCGACGATCGAAATGTTCGGCATGTCGCGCAATAAAACTGATTCAATTGGGGCTATCGAACAATGCATACACGTGGTTGTCACGTTTATTGACTCGACGTGCTTTTTTCATTTCTGTACGGTTGATAACTAGGCTGCGGATCTTCACGAGAAAGACAAACGTTCTGCACCCATTCCAAAAGAATGAAACATGCATTTGTTCCTTAACATCATTAATCGTTTTTAATCATTTAATCGTTTTTTATAACGTTGCTACTTTATAACGTATGTCACTTGTTTTTTTCGATAAATGCATCGAATCCGCAGTCTATTGATAACGCTCCCAGAAACTCTCAGAGTCGAAAGGCACAATGCTGTTTGTACAGCCATAAGCAACAGCCCGACACGCCGTTATAAGACGTTCTCAGTGAATTAAGCGTGCGGTTACTGTTACCTTCGCAAATTAGACGGAGGAATGCATATACTACACGTGCTGCTAACCAGAAGCATTACCCAATTGTTCCAAACTGTGTGCCGAGGCGCACAACGGACAATATTCTGTACCTTTCCTTCGAGACGCATCGTTCAAACTAAATTACCGCTTTACACGTACGAGTTATTTTATAATTATCAAATTGATAAACACCCTCTCGTGGGAAGTGATCGAAGCTCGTATTGTGATAAAAAAATCGTGCGAGATCTACGGTCTTGGTTTTACGAGATGATAAAGACGCTGCTGTGGGAAATGAATGAATACGTTCCATTATTGAAACACGTATTCTTGTAAAAATTCTGTAAGATTCACAAATACTTCTGCGGAGAATGAATGAATACGTTCCATTATTGAAGCAGACATTAAAATAAAAACTGTATAGAATATAAGCAAATGCGTTCGCAAGATTATAGAGATCCTTCTGTAGAATGAAACACTTTATCGTTCGAGCACGCATTAAAATAAAAACTGTGCGCAATCTAAGTAAATATGTATTCTTGGTTTCGCAAGACTATAAAGACGATTCCGTGGAACATGATCGAGTAGAGGTAATTACTGAAGAACATGTTGGTATAAAAATCTCACTTCTATAAGACAAGACACACGCCAGCCACCTTTAATACTTGGTAGATATACACTTTGTAGATATATTACTTCGTAGATATTACAAACATATCACAATTATTTGTAGATTATGGGCTCGTGTTCGTAAAATACTCCTTCGTTTTCGATTTTATAAATGATTTTCACTTTCGAGAAACAAATTACAGGCAGCTAGAACGCAGCTACTTATTAAATATTTTTCCGTGTGTCATTAAGTTTCATTAAGATTCCCCGCGTACTAATTTTCCGCCGACGTGTCTAATTGAAGTGTACTCGTACAGCTCTCAAAAGACACTTCGGGCACTCGACGGACGTTATCTCGTCCATTAGAGTGGCTACTCAAATGTTTTCCGAGCTCGAAGTTATAACCGCGCCGGGGAGACTCTCCCAGGAATTTTAGTGGGACTCTCGTCGATGGTATCTGGCCGGCAATGATGCGAGAAAATCACTGTTCCCTTGGGACTCCTGCGGCCGGTTGGCCGAATATTTATTCCCCAAATCGGCGTAGACAAAGGGACGGAATTGTCCCTTGGCGAAACCGGTTCTCTCGGTCGGCTGATGTACATATCCGAATGCGGGCAGTCATCGAATCTCGGGGCTGGCGTAATTTACTCGAACGCCGATTAAAAGAAACGATTTGAAAAATAAACTCGACGCACCGGTAAAAGTTAACGGCGGCAATTAGAAGGTTAACGCTCTCGTTAACTGTAAATTAATGATCCCGGCCGCTGTGGTGTAAGGCCGCTGATGGTCATCCATGATTGTTTCCTAGCCGCAACCCATACACGCGTTTCCGTTCTCACAATCGTGGCAGGATTACGCGGTACAGAAAGAACCGGAGATTCCGTTAATACGATTTATTGTGGCCTCGAACGAACGAAAGCATGTCGAAAGGCAGGCAATCCGTAGATATAGTATTTCTTCGCGCCCACAATCTTATCGGACCCGTAAAAAAGATTAGTCGGAAATATGTCGCGGGGAAGATAATTCGCAGAAAAATACGAAACCTCGCTCTCCTGGAAATTCGTGAATTTTCGATTTCGCTGAATCGAGGCGCTGCGAAAAACGCGGAAATGACCTACATCGTTTGCAAAATTTTGCTCCCGACACCGTTAGAGACTCGTCCCCGTGGATCGCTATCGCTGCCGGCGACCGGCGTCGTTGTTGACAATCGCGATTACACGGCTACGAATCCACGAAATCCCGGTTGTGTTCGTCCCGTTGAAGGATAGGCTACGGAGTGACGCGCTGCGGACGAGGACGTGGACGAAAGACGGGAGAAGAACCGGTTTCAGCCGAAAGTCAGTTCCAGAACGCTAGTTCCCGCATTCACCGTCTAGTTCATTACTGTGAAGAAGACGGGAACGAGCCGGCGACAATGAGCCGCGATCCGAGTTCGTCGACTCATTGAACTCTATCGAAAATTCTCCTCGCGCTCCGAACAACCTGAACAAATGACCCCAGACTTCCCATAGTGATCTGTAGAACCTCGCAATATCTGCAATCTATACCCATACAATCCCCATATTGAAATTCCGCGAGGAAACAGCATCAAATCGAAATAACCATCCAAAGAACTCCGTTAATCGATCTAGGACTTTCCAATGAACGATACAAGACAGTGACAATGAGCTCGAGTCTATTCGAGTTCGTCGACTCGAAACTCTACCCAAAAATTGTCTTTTTGGATCAAGAACTTCGACAACGATCCAACGCTTCCCAAAACCTTTTACCACCAATCTAACATGCTGCAAAGACTTCATTTTGGGTCAAGGGTAAAATATTTTAAACCCACAGACGGTAAAAATTCCACGAAGCACCTGAACATAAAATTAAGATAAATACGCAAGTAAAGGCCGGCGGGGCAATGTGGTCTTCGACCTGAAGTACTTTACACTCTCCAGAACCTTTCCAAACAACCTCACGAGCCGCGAAGACTATCAAAGTAATTTGGGACTAGGGTAAAATAACATCACTGACATTTGAAAAATTTCAGGAAAATGCTTGCCACAAAATTCGAAGAAACAAGGCAAAGAGACTACTTACAATGAGCTGTTCAAGCTTAACGCTAAGCCTACCGAGCCTTAAAATCAACTGATACATGTTGTCTTATAAAAATTACGAGATTGGATTTATTTAGATTTTCCGCGGTTTGTATTGAAAGCAGTGATTGTAAAATAAAAAGTCTCAAACCGGTCATTTTGACCGGCGACGGGTTTAGTGTTGAGAAATTTGACACTTGCCGGAACCTCTCAGAGTAGACCTTTATTAATTTCCAACGAGGAGTCCCAATTTAAGATTCTCCGAAGGATCCGATCATGAAATTTGAATGAAACGACCAATCCCGAAGCAAAGCCACTGTTTCCACTGGCAATAACAAACAGGTTCTTCGGAACCGATTGTGGTTATCGACAGGCATTAGCAAGTCCGAACGGTCGCATTCTCGCCGGACTGACCTGACCGGCAGAGACCCGGCCATTAGGAGCTGTTACGAGGAACGAGGTCTCCGCTAATTGTTCCCACAGACGGATCTAGGCAGGATCATCGTGGCAATGGCACGTCTGCGGGACAGATTTGTCGCGGTCGTGACTCGACTCGAAGACAAACCTTGTTGTTCAATCAACCGGTAGGAATCTCGAGTCATCGACACTTCTGGCTTGAACACGGTCTCATGGGTAAGCAACTCACGGTTCTAGACAAGGATAACTAATCAAACTCGTCGCGCAACGACTCAAACGATTGTTCTCTATGTGTCCACTGTATTTCCAATTCGAGCACTTACTTGGAACTCAACAAATTTCGGGATCCACTGGTTCACGGCGCGCTGTTCACTATCGGAAATCTCGATGAATCCACCCACGAGATTCCGACGTGAAGATCACTGTTCGCACAAGAACGGCGTTCCATTCACGACTTCCGATACACCGGTTTTAATTAGCGGCCCCGGGCAGGTATGAGACGGTAAAGCATGGAGTTGCCAAACTCCGATTGTTTTTTCGGGGTTCCACGTGGTCTACCCGGCGCCGAAAAGAGCCGCGGCTGAGCCCGGCCGAGTCCCTCGTGGCATCACAGACCCATCGGTTTAGATAATCACAGGCTCAGTTTAGAGGATCGGACGAGAGAAACGTGCAGAGGCTCCGGCTCCAGCTCCGAGGCCGCAGAGTGGCACCGGCCGCGGACGTGTTGCGAGCAGGATGTCGGGACAGCGACTGAACGAGAAGAGACCGAGACCGTGCCGGCAGTCAGGCTCGCTAGTAGTCAGGCAGCCGAGCAGGATGTCGGGCAAGCAGTCAGCCAGGCAGCCTGTGATCGGCTCGCTTGATCGGTCTACACTAAACTCCCTTGCGTCCCCATCGGCCGCGGACACACGAATCCTCTCGGTTTCGTATAAAAAGTCAACGGACACGCACGCATGCCCTACGTCTTCTGCTCCTGACCTCGGCAATCTTCGACACCCTTAGACCTTTCCCCTTCTCCATGCTCCCCCCTAAGGCCAAGGATTGGCTTTGACCACGCGGTGGTCGACGGATTCCTCGAGATTTCCAGATGCACGTGCGCATATCCACGGTGGAGATGAAGAATGCTTATGCAAGAAGTTACGGTATCCCCTAACCGCGTTTCTTCGTAATGTTTCAGCGGGTTCAGAATCTCGGCAGATGGGCAACTTGCTTATGCCAGCACGCACGATTAGCAGTGCCCAGCGTAGCCTGAAATTATTAGGCTCGCCACTCCGCAGAGATGATCTGTGGACGCTTGGGTGCTCGCTGGCTGGGATGTTCCGATTGTTTTTTCAACCGATTTGGTACTTGGTTCGCTGCAAAATGTTTGTTTCCATTATTTCGCTTCGTTGTCGAGACGTTTTATCAAGTGCAATGGGTACGTTGTTCAGGGAATATTGAAACTGTTTAGTAGACAAAATTTGTAGACTTTCTTTGGACATTGGGCTATGTACTACGGCATTAGACAATGAAGTGTATAAAATTAATTTTTTTGTATTGAAAGAAACTGTACGATTTTGAGATCATAGATGGTTGTGTATTATCTGTGTTATCGTGTTACTTCTTCTGGAGCTGCAAGAATCGCGCAAGCCTCGCAGAAAAAGACAGACGTTACTTATTCGTAGTCTTTGTTAGTAAAATTGCTCGGTGACTAACGCATCAAATATGCTCTCGCTATTTGAATACAAGTTCCCCGAGGTCCTATTTTTATTGCCCTATGGATTATCGATACAGACCCGATTACCTAAATTTTGGAGCGGGACCCGCGATCGAACGTGCGCGTGGTCTAAGTTTAGAACTCGTGACCCTCTAAAAATATTCTTATCTGTCGGAACCAGCGTCGAGTGTCATGAAAGACTGGCGGAACGAGCGACTGTCTCCTTTAAAATTCATTAATCGTGTATCTATATTCCTCTGCTACTGTACATCATAAAAGAACACGCAATCGCGCGGTCGCCTTTTGTCAATAGCAGATCAACCGGGGAACAACAGCCTCGCCTTCGAACGGAGTTCCCGGTATCCTCTCCAGGCAATTGCTTCCGATATCGTGTTCATTCCGAATCGTTTTGCACGAATAGCACACAGCTGATCTCGCTATTTTGTCTTCGTTCTGTCCGAGGCTTTCCGTTTCTCGATCGCGTGATTATAGTCGGCGCACACGTGTTTACTCGTGCAAAAGCGAGAACGAAGCAAGATGTGTGTAGCACGCGGGCAGAGATCTCTTGTTGGCGTGTTGTGTAACGCTGCCGCGTCGCGCCGTCGCGTGCAGCGACCGTTGGAGAAACACCTACGGGAGATCACGTGTACTCTCTGCGAGATGTGCGACTGCATGTGCAAGGCGTAGGAGAGAACTCGCATGCTGAACAAAACGTGCTGGTTGGTAAGAACAGCCGAAGCTGAGACACTATAGCCCGGCGTCCGTAAAGCAGGAACTTCCGTCGAAACAGAAGTGAATTGAACTACCTTTACGCTTCGTGAACTTCACATTATCCCTCGTTCGACACGCTCGATCCTTGCCCGACCGGAACGATCGGATTAAGACGACCGGCGACGTAGGTGTGCTCGAAAACCATCGGGAAGATCTGAATCATTGACCGTCGATCGGGACTTTACAGATTGCTCGCCGAAGAAACGAAGATCGACCTCCAGCTGGAGAAATCTTCGTAGTTACGAATTGTGTGGTTGGCGACTGACATGAGATTTTTTAGAGGTACCGACCGAGCCAGCTGAAATCATCATTCTAGATTAAATTTTTTCTGGATTGTTGCGACTTTTATTTATTTATTTTTTTTTTTTGGGAATTATTACTGTAAAATTGTTGTAATGCCAGTTCTTTCCCTGTCATTTCTAACAACGTGTGAACTGAGAGCGATTAGAAAAGTTAAATCGGATTAGATCTTATAAATTCGTGGATCTAGAGCCATTCCGTGGATTATCGACCTCCAGCTGGAGATTTTTCGCATTCTCTGGCGTAAGCTTACAGGTCGATCATACAGGAAGTCTTTTTTGGCCCGCTTACGCCTTAGCCCGACGAAATTGATTCATCTGGACGGCTGAATGACTCAAAGGGGGAAACGCGGTCATAACGTGCCTGGTTGAAATGATCTTATTTTTAGCCCACGTGGAAATTCAGCGGCTGGAAAGCCGCAGACGCACAAACCGATCCCTGGAATCCTACACATGTGATAGCTTAGGTTGTTGGGGACATCTTTGTGCACGATTCCACGCGAACGACTCGGGTTTACAGTTTCCCAGGAACATGGTGATCCCTAACACATGGGGGAACAGACAGATAGATGAGAATTGTCTGGACGGCATACATTAACACTCCCTTGTTGTTCGTGCGTCGGATGTACGTTGTATTTTTTAGAATCTAGAATTTTGATTGCCGATTAATCTTGACGAATCTTGGGAAATAAGATTTCTGTAGAAAGTTTTGCCGCATCGGATGTTCGTTGTCTTTAGACTTTAGGGTAAGGAATTTGATTGTCATTGAATTTTCACGAATTTTGGAAAGCTATGGTAGCACGTGTTTTATGGAAATTCTGAAATTCGACGTCGAAAATGTACTATCGCATTATATCGGTTTTATCAGATAAGAGAGCTGACCTTTGCGTAGCTCGAATGCAAAGAAGCGAAGAACACGAAGTTAATGTTACAACGTAAAAATTATCAGTGGTTTTTAGCCAATTTTATTATCATCATATTAAAGCGTTTAATAGTGTGAGCATGGTACACGCGTAACGTTTCACGCGATATCAGCTCCGGTCCGGAACGTTCTTAATTAAATTTTTGCGACAAGAATGTATCAAATTACGCGGACTTAATGGCGGCATCGTTCTGCACGAATGCCTTATGAAATTATTACCGGTAGAAACACTAATGTATTGCACAATGCGTCGGTTCTTATGCATTATGCAACGTCTGCGAGATTGCTTTCTATTCAAGAAGAAAATCGTTCCAATCTTTAATAAGACGAAAGATCAGCAAGAGGCGTGACGCGTTTTTCACCTCTCGTAAGATTATTTTTTACTTTAGCGAGAAAATATTAACGTAATTGATAGTGTGAGATTGCATGCGATTCAAACATTGCCGCCAATTCGAGATCAAAATGGCGGGAATCAGCTATGTGACGACAGATCGTTGAACCCATATGCACTACTGTATTCAACTAATATATTATTTCTATCGTGTTCCCCTCCGATTTCTCCATATTACGATTCAAAAATTATTGTCGACCATCTGAATGATCATTTATTTAAAGTTTTAGATCAATGAAAATAGGTAATCCTATGCTCAGGGCCGTCTCAATGCGACGCTTATTAATGATGCATCAAAAATCGAATCATGTGAATTATGCATGTCGCTAGCCAATGCGTTGCTGGCCAAAATACAATTTTCAATTTTCCAGAATCCAAATTTTTTTCCAGAATCCAAAAACTGAGCAATATTCAATGCATTTAATGGTTAATAGTAACAATTAAAATATTCATATATATTTTCAGCATCAGTTGCAATTAATCAGTAAATGTTTAGCTGACTTCTTACATATATATGATTCAAATAAACACGAGATAAAATTATGCAGTCCGTAGACTTTATTAAAAATAAAACTGGGTATTATTTAATGCAAATAAAATGATTGTATATATATATTTTTTAATCAGTCAATTTTTAGCTGCTATTACAATGAATTCTTTTAAAACCCAAGCACCAATGGATTTTGAATAAAAGTCAGCAACAATGAATGATCAATGATTAATATAATTGCGACTTTTTACAGTGAATTTTTTCCGAATTCTAAACATCAATGAATTCTTGTTAGAAACAAGTAATATAATTAATGATCAACGATTGGAGATCAACGATCAATATTTACTGTGAGTAATTGATTAGATCAATTGCGATTTGTTGCAATAAACTTCTTGACGAATGTTATATCAATGAATCAAGAAAATAGAAATATGAACCAGTGAATTTCGGATTGCGATTAAAAACGACCAGAAACTCGTTGTTTCCGGTGGTTCGTAAAGGGCGCACAGCTTCGGTAAGTTCGCACCTGAGGCGCGACGGTCGATGGTTGCTGATTTGACTCGGCGGTCTGGCGGAAGTGACGCGATTCGCTTCGTTACGTTTACATTCTGTTCTCGACGTCGCGTTCATTGTGGGGAGCCATTACCCTCGTCCGCGCTAAGCATCGTGCCATATTCCCGTTCGCGCCCTTATACTAACAACATTCTCGTAGTTTTAAGTGAAATATTATGAGAGTGAAGACCGAAATGGACGACGACGAAAAGGGGTGAGTAGAGAAACCACGAAAACGGCGAGTTTTCCGCGTAGGACCGTTGGGATCGGGACGCGTACACGGCCCGACGGCTCGTATTGCGTGGGATCTCCATTTGCGTATCGCGCATCGCTCGCGTCTCCTCTCCGCGTACGTTAATTCGCGATCGAACCCGTGCGAAATCGCGGCTGTTCGACGACCGGAGACGTCATCGGGCCCTCGCGTTCCTCCCGAGGCAGCCTCGAGGCCAACCTTTCTTCCCCCCGCGGGCCGACAGAACCGTTTCGATGTTGGTAGTTTTTCTCGTGACGGGGGGAAGTGTATCAGCACCGCGGATATATTTCATACGAACACTTTCAAAACAGGGCCTCCGATTCGTACAACTAGAACGGCGTTATTAACAAACTGGATCCGCTCGAGGACGCCTCGTTATTATATTCGTACATCTTATTATTTTAATAATAACAACTTCCGTACGGGCTTGAGAGTTTCGGTCCAACGGTTCTTGCAGTTCTACATCTCCAACTAGAGCCCTCCTTTGGAAACCCCTCAAAACTAATTCACACTCGTAATTATTCACCGATGCCGGCTCCTCTCCTTCACCCGGCACGATTGCTTTTTCCCATCGGGGAAACCGTACGTTTGCCATTCACCCTCTCCTTAAATGCCATCTGCGACTTTCTCCATCCTCTAATTAATCATTGAGTCTCTGTCTCTCAAACAAAATTCAAATAACGAACCCAAGCGATGCTATCTACCCCTTGCACTTTGATTTTCCCTGCATCCACAATGCAAAAAAGCGTATAGACTGTATACATTTGTATTTTAAGTAACCGTAACAAAAAAACAGCATTTTATTTCGATTTGGAGGAGATTAATAACCATTCGGCAAATTCCGTTCGAAATCACGGGGCTGAATTGGCATTATAGCGCGGGGGTTGTAAAATCTTTAGGGGCGACTATAGCCGCGTTTAGTGCAAAGTGTTCGGCCAATGTTGACCGACTATAGATGCCTTTAGGAAGGAAAGGATTAATCCAGCGTTATATCGACGATTTCCCGGATTTTCCGTTTATCGTCGCTGCGCGAAAATACACCGCCGCCTCGCGTTACATCCTTCGGTTCTAGATCCCCTATTTTATGCTCTATATCCTGAACAGCGTTTTCGTGCTCTCTCGCCGTTGTGCTTTTCTCGCACACGCTCGACCGACCAGGAACATTATGCGGCCTACTGGGTTTTATTTCATAGTAACTTTAACTGTACTTGAAAAATCATAGATCGTTTGTATTAATCAGCGTTATTTTTTTTTTTATGCATTAGCAGCTTGAATATTAAATTATAAATTTAAAAGCTTCATTTAGGCAGTAATTAAGATAAATCAAATAAATATCTGTGATTATGAATGGAGTGTAGAATCAACATTTGTATTTATGGCCACTTTGCGAATTTCATTTCTAAATGAATATTAATTATGTAATCTTGTTGTTTCTCCTCTGTTGCTGCAGAAAGTTGTTCGTGGGTGGTTTGTCTTGGGAGACAACACAGGAAAATCTACAACGCTACTTTGGCCGTTACGGCGAAGTAATTGACTGCGTTGTTATGAAAAATAGTGAGTCCGGTCGTAGTCGTGGCTTTGGATTTGTAACATTCAGCGATCCAGCTAATGTCCCTTTGGTTCTCCAGAATGGACCTCATCAACTTGATGGGCGCACTGTGAGTATAGCTCTTGTTATAAGGAAGTTTCTTAGCTTGTTTCCTTCAGGTTCTATTGATGCATTGATTTGAATGATTTTGCGGCTTGCAGATTGACCCGAAACCTTGTAACCCACGCACTCAACAGAAACCAAAACGTAGCGGAGGTTTCCCAAAAGTTTTCCTTGGTGGTTTACCAAGTAACGTGACAGAGACTGATTTGAGGTCTTTCTTTAATCGTTTTGGCAAGGTCATGGAAGTGGTGATAATGTATGACCAGGAGAAAAAGAAATCAAGAGGTGAGTACGCTGCACTAATTATCTCTATTTATGTTACAGCATTGTTCTGTGTAATTTCCACATGAGTCAAATAAACAGGTCACTAATCATTCTAATTTATTTTTTGACGATTGTGGAAGCTATAAAAAACAATGTATCACAAAAATGGAAAGTAGTCTATTTTTATCATCTTATTTATTACGTGACCAAAATTACAGTCAGAATTCTTGAAATAACTTTTTTTTACACAGATAGCACTGTTATATCAGTAAATAAATATGTATGTTACAAAAAGAATCAAATTCTGTGTATAGAATTAATCGTGGTATTTTTGATAATGACAAATAAAATCAAAAATTCTGACTTGAATGCAGCACACCCACTTGAAGTACAATCTCAAAATTTTGTCGAGTTCTTAATCTAAAAATAATGCATACATACTAGGACTAGCAAATAATTACTTAAAAGTTAATCACAGTTCTATGCTTAAGCCAATCAATAATAAATGGTCATTGAACTTCGCCTGCTTGATTGCCCTTATTTTTTTTTTAAATGACCCTGCTCTTGCTTCCTTTGATAATTATAATTAATACATCCTGATTCATACTCTTCTTAATTAATATTGTTTATTTTCGATATGTATATATATATACATATGCATATATATATATATATATACATACACACATATATACGAAATACTTTAAGCTCCCATCCACAAACTGAAACTTATATGCATTATACTTATATAGTTATTTATGTAGTGTTTTTATCCTATTTTGCTACTCTTAATAATTCGCCTTGTCTTACCTTAAAAAGAAGTTAAGATAATTATTTATGTTACATTAAATTACATTTAAATGTATTTACACATAATGTGATTTTGGCTAAGTTTTTATTAAGAATAGGTTATTAAGTACATAAGTTAAATGTACATAAAATAAGTTGAAGTTAAGCTATTAGTAAGATACGTTGTACGTCCTATTTTTTATTAAATTATATCCACCTATATTTGTCTTGTTCGATTGGATAATAAGGTCAATTACTTATATTTATCATTAACCGGCATATATTATATAAAGAATTAATCTTAAATATTAGTATACAATTTATAACTAAAATAAACTTAGGGTATCATTAATTTCTATGGCTTTTTAGTATAGAATAATTTTTGCCTTAACATTGGTGTCCTTGTGGTTAAACAATTTAGTAAATACGAGATACACGTTTATATCTTTCTTTCTTCTTCAAATATTTACTCATTTTTGGTGGCTGCATTCAAGAAGTTAATGTGTTTTTATAGTTCAAGTGAATTTTCGTTTTTACTCATCTTATGATTTTTTTTAACAGTGTGGATTGCTTTGTATAATAATCTTTCAATACCATAACTAGAAAAAGCTATTCTCTCCGGAGAATAAAAACATCGTCGAGACAATACTAACAGTTCGACAAAAATCTCTCGTGATTTTCGATTTACGTACGATCGATTCTATCTCTAATCCGAAAAATATATACTATCAAAAATAAAAGCTTCTTAAAAACAGCCATCATAAATTTTTTAGATTAAGTACAGTAAGCTTTATGTGCACATATAAGATGAATAGTAATAATAAGTATCTTAAAACTTCTAGAGGATGCATGTTTTTAATCGATATTAAAATTGTAATATTAAATTATTTATACACTCAAAAATACTCCAAATTAAGTCTAGTCACAAGTTATATTATTAACATAGCAGAAGTAACTAGATATAATGGACAGTTGAACACGTAATTAATTGTACGAACAAGCTGTAATCTTCACAAAAAATTTCGAACGGGTACATAAAAATGAGAACAAAAAGAGTAAAAAAAAGTAAATGGTGTATTTGTTGTGTAAATATATGGGGCAATTTTTGATATACTATCACGTTTGGACGGCAGGATTTGGCTTTCTCAGCTTCGAGGATGAAGATGCTGTGGACCGGTGCGTCGTCGAGCATTTCGTCAACTTGAATGGAAAACAGGTATAGCATACCTACACACTAGCATATATTATATATATATATTTATATATACATATACATATATATAAATAACTTCTACAATATAATACATAATATCTCTAGAATAATGTAATGTAAAATAATAATAAGTACGATCGTTAGCATAATCTAATTTAATTACATACTCTTACATAGTCTTAACTATTAATCTTAGTTATAGTACTTATTTTATTTTACACTATTTTTTCGTACTATGTTAAATGCTAAACAACTGTACGCTTAGTTATTATGTAAGTATCAGTTAAACAAAAAGAAAAAGATCCAGAAAATCGAAAAAACAAAAAAAAATTTACACGATGCGAAGAAAAACGATTCGAGAACTGAAAAATTTAGTATATAAATATATCTAGTATATTTATGTAAGACTTGGCGAGTTTTCTAAAAGAAAAAAAAAAAGAAAAAGCTTCGATCATTGTAAATGAAGTTAAGGCAACAGGTGGGATGTTTTCGGTTCTATCTGTTGCATTATCTCGGAGACCTGTGTCGATTGGCGAGGAACGATCTTTATAATTCGGTTCGGGTCTTCTTCTGGTTGCAGGTTGAGATCAAGCGTGCAGAGCCGCGTGACTCTTCCAGTAAGATGAATGACAGTCATCAAGGACAATGGGGTCCGCCACAGCCTGGCGGACCTCCGATGGGAATGGCGGGGAATATGGGACCCATGGGCGGGCCCAATGGACAAATGGGTGGACCGATGATGGGAGGCCCGATGGGACCACCGGGAAACATGATGCAGCAGTACCAGAGCTGGGGAACAAGTCCCCAGACGGGTGGATATGCTGGATATACCACTCAGTATAATTCTCAGGGGTGGGGCGCGCCTCCTGGACCTCCTCAACAACAACAGATCCCACCACCCCCTCATCATCAATGGGGTAGCAGTTACAACGTTCAGCCTGCAGCAGCCACTCAAGGTTACGGCAGCTATGGTGAGTTCCCCAAAAGAATCTTCTCATCTGGCAAAGACATTTCAACTAAGTTTGACTCCATAGACGATTGAGACTTTTCGACAGAGTCGGAGAAATTAATTAATTACTTAATCCACGACATGGAACATCAAGGATGTTGAATAGAAGTTTCTGGTACTGTCCATGGCTGAAAAGAAGGCACTCGGAATGGCACAGGGGCAATAGGTTAATCCATTCCGAGTTCAATTGATTGACATTGTCACCTCGGCCGTTAACTAAATCATGTGTATCTATTTTGGACTTTGCTACAACATCGTATCGTTCAATTATAACGCCCGAGAAATTGTGGCATTACTGACGAATGTAATGCAGATCAGAAAGTAAATATCGAATCTGGCTCGACATAGGGGACCGGAAGGGGTAAATAACTAGTCTGCGGATCTTTATGCGAACTCTAAATATCATGGCTCACTTCACGAAATCCAGGATAAGGAACAAGTTCAATTTATCAGCTAGAAAGTTCTTTACAGTAAACATAGAGCAAAGGTGTCACTAATGTTTGTTACTCTGCATGTTTTCTTGTATTTGAGACGCGCGCGTACTATAAACGCATAAAGATCCTACTAATAACCAATCAGGCCCAGGTCCCTTCCCAGCTGCCTTCTTTACAACCACGGACAATACGTTTCCTTCGAGTTGCTCTCGAAAAGTTAGCGTTTCGCAACTCGTTGTTTCTGTTTTCGTTTGTTTATTTAAGGACAACACATGATAAGGTCATAGTTATAAAGATTAACAATAACTTTGATCCTGTCCTCTCCCCCTCCATCCTCCTTGGAGATGTTAGGAGAAGAAAGAGAAAGATATGAACACGAGAAATGATTAAAAAAAAAAAAGAAAAGAAAACAAATACCTATAGAACGCGAGATTAATTATCTTTATTTCGATGCCCCCTGGAGGTTACACGCCATGGAAAGAGAATATATTAGGACAATCATGAACGAGTATCTTGGATTGATTGTGTCGGTTCGGACTTTGATTTAATTGCTTGCCGATACGTATACATTCGCACGTGGTATCTTTTTGCGTGTTCACCGTTGCGTTCATCGTTTCAACTTCTACCGTAATCATCTCTCACCATTAGCGGGGAAAGAACGAATTCGAGACGACGCTTCCGAAACATCCGACCTCGTGATCATGCTCTTTTTTCCCTCACGCAGTTTGCGCTCGATTCTCCTTGTCATAGGATCAAGCGGAAACAAATTCGTGAGACTAAAAAGAAGTGAAATACGTGTAGGAACATTGCTGTTAGTAAACTTAACCCCATTCAAGTGCCAAGACTGCAACGAGCGAGCAAGCTTTAGTTGTTCCTTTAAATTTTCGCCTTCATCACCCTTTAGAAGAGAGAGAGAGAGAGAGAGTGAGGGAGAGAGAGAACGAGAGGGAGGGAGAGAGAGAGAGAGAGGGAGAGAGAGAGAGAGAGAGAAATTACTATCATTCCATTATTGTACCGATTTTCACATGTTTTCAGAAGAGAAGAATCTCGGAGGTAAGTTCTCACCATTAGCAATCGGAAAAAGAAAACGCTTTGGAGTCTGTTGCTTAAAGTTCGCATCTTTTTTACAGCAATTAATTATGGTCGCCGACAGATCGCGGCGAACCGCTGGTATTTTAAGCATTTTCCTTGAAGTCTCATGATTTCATTAAAACACCGCTTATCGGTGCATGCTTGGCACTGAAGTGGTTGACCAAGTAGGCTACGTTCGCTCTGCTGCCGACGCCTTTGATTCGATCAGATTTACTGATTACAGCGAAATTGCATTTACTCGAACAACGATGGTTAACTTTTTTCGGGCCAGCATTGCTGAGGGTAGATCGTAAGGGGTTATTGGGGAAGAGGGGAGCGCAGCAGAGTGAACGTAGCCTGAGAAAACTGCATAACAAGACGTCGGTGGTCGGTGACACGTGTTTTGTGTGGTTGATGATCGCAGGTGGGCCGGCGGCGGCCGCTTCAGGGGGCTACGGGCCCACGGCGGGTACTGGCGGGGCTGCGGGGGGCGGGCCCGGGGGTTCCTGGAACTCCTGGAACATGCCACAGAATGGGCCACCTCCAGGGACCCAGCCACCACCTCAGCCCCCTCAGCCCAACTCCTCGCAGCCCAACTCCAACTCGAACCCCTCTGGCCCGCAGGGTGAGTCTTCAAGCTCAGTCAATCAACGTCTTTCCTCTTTCCACCCTTTCGCATCGTACAGCTCCAGTACCAACTATTTGACTATAGTTAAAGCCACCTACTGTTTCCTTCTCTATTTCTGTCTGTTTAGTTTAGTATGCTGTCCCACCCTTAGGTTCTCCTCTTTTTCCATCTCGATTGGAAAAAGACGACTGCCTCCCCACCCCCTACCCCTTCTTGTCGATGTCGATTTCGAATAGCTCGGTCTTTTATTTCCTTTTTTTGTGATTGTTAACCCTTTAATCGTTTTACTTTAACCCTCTATGGCTCCGTGGAATTTTCGAGTTGCATACTGACGTGTCAGTATTTTCGATTCTTATGTTTAGCTTCGGTGTGTGACAAGAGTGGTCTTTTGTGTGTCTCCTTTTTAATCAATGGATCAATGTTACGCATCGCTGTTGTCGATATACGCTTTTGTACACGTCTTGACTAAATTCGATTATTAGATGAACGGTATATTTGTTGTTAGTTTGTGTATAGAGGATGATGATATTTACTGTTTTCACACTGCAGAAAGTTGTTTATATTCGTGACAAAAATTAAGGCTATAGAGGCTATTAATCTTGAAATCGCACGCATCTGTGCGCACGTGTTTTTAAACGTTGACGAGTTGGCTCGACGAAGTGCTAATGAAATTGAAAGAGAAATGACAAATTCTTCTAGTCGATATTTTGAAGAACTGATTATCTTCGTAGCCCAAAGATTAGTCATAATTATTTAATAAATTTTTTATTCGGTTCATTCGTAAGATCGAAAGGGTTAATGTTACCTTTGCCAATGTCCGAGTCTCCCGGGTCGTGCCTAATCGTTTGTGTCTGATCAGGTTTGCGGAAACGCAAGAGCTTGTATGCATCGGGGTCGGAAGAACACGAAAGCATTGTACTATGATCAACGAGTAAATTAATTAATTATTTCTTAACGAATCAATTGTTCGATCCCTTGCGACGATGTAATCCCGGGATCCCGGAAGTTCTCTCTCTGTTTTTCCATTTGTTTTTTTTTTCTGTGAATTTGTTTGTTTTCGCTTTTTGGGCCGTAGGCATGCGTGACCGTGTACGAGCAGCCACGAAATATCGTACTGGAAAGTAAAATGAGACCGTTGGTTAGAAAGACACGATATGGATGTGATGACTCTATAGACTATGTAGTAGTGAACCCTTTTTTGTTTGTTTTGTTTTTAAGCTGCGCTTGTCCATAATATTTACGCTTTTCTGATTGTTAGCCGGCAACAGTAGTAGTCATCCAAAATATCGCACTTCCTCATTCATCGTTTCACTGTTTGATTTTGATCGTACTTTTTTGAACTCTTCCTTTAGTTTTATTTTTGATTTTGTACCATGTGAACCAATACAAGTATTTTCTTTCTACTTACGTTGGTTGTTTTTTATTTATACTCAAACATAGTACCTCCTAGATATAACTAGTGATTACTGATTGGCGCCTTATATAATTAGACATAGAAGTAGTAGGTATTTGGAGAAACTAGTTTCGTATAATTACAATTTGTTTGTTTTGCTCGAATCGAATGATATATCGAAATTTCTCATTTTTCTTTTTGGTTCTCAATTGATTAGTGATTCGCAAGTAAAGTGTGATGGAACAATCCTATTCTCACTCCTTCCATTTCCTGTACTGTCTACCAAGCAGAGTTAGGCGACGGATTCATGTCTATTTTCTCTCGTAATAAACATTTTACCGTTCTGATTTATTCATTCCGCGAAAAAAGTAACAAACACATGTTTTTACTAGCAACAATAGACATCGATTCGCGCTCCGTGGAATCCTGAGATCAGTATTATATGCCAGCGCTCGGCTTTCTCCGCGTGACTAGTTCTTTCTCTCGAACCCCTTTACGAAATTCCTTTTGCAAGAGTGGCGTTTGATTTGTGAATGTCTATTTAGTAAATACCACGCCGGAGAGCGAAAGCAGAACACGCTTGAAACGCTGTCTATACTGGTCTCAGGATTTTATACGAATACAACTACGCTATCTCCAAACAGACACTAACACATTCAACTGAACGATTGATGGCGAAGATACATTTTTAATTGCTACGCAGATCCACACGATTCGACTCTCCCGTTCATGTGACAGCGACATTTACTCTGCTATAATCATTCTAAATTAACATATTCGCTGTACTAGAATTCTTAATTTTCTATTCGTCTTATTGATTAAAGCAAATTCAATCATAGCGACGGGGACAAGAGCTTTTAATGGCAGTTGTTAATTATTCAGTGGGACAGTTCGTACTGTGTATTGATTTTGTGGTAAAAAATAAAAAAAAATATTGTACGCTGCAAAATTTGCATTTCTATCAACTCACTTTTGTCATAAATGCATAAAATCCATAATCTAACTGTAAGTGCATATGTGATAGTTTACGAGTAAAAATTATCAAACGCAAAATCGCCGTTTCGCGTACAGGGGCTGTTGCTATTGTTTTCTGCCTACTCAAGAGAGGTGCATAAAAACGCCAGTAACGATTGTAGAGTAATAATACATCAACTAAATTCATAAAAGATATGTTGAGACGAAAAATTGGTGTGCGAACGTATAGGGACTGTTGCTATAGCTTGTTGCCGACTCAGGCATGTTAATGAGATAATCGTGAGTGGGAAAATTGGTTAGTTGGCCCGCGGGTGGCAATGAGAATGTATCTCCGACCGTCACGTACACAGTTTTTCCCGCTTCTGAATAAATGAGGCGCGGTAAGTGGTGACGGTTCGATAACTCCACGTTGAAAAATCAATGTTCCAGGTGACATGTATTCGCGACAGACCACCGGTTCAGGTGCACCTGGGTCCAGTAGCAGTTCCGCCAAGACACCGGATTACACTGGGTACTCCGCATACGGTAATTACGCTGACACCAGTTATCCACAGCGTTCATATCAGGGAGGAGAAAGCAACCAAGGTGGGTATGCCGCCAGCGCCCCTAAACCCCAGCAAGGCTTTGATTTCAAAGAGTGGCAAACCTCATGACCATTTTAATTGACCCGTGATGGAGAGATGCGCTGAATGGCTTGGCCTTGCTCGTGGGTTATTTCTTATTACATAAAAAAAAAACAAAATATATATATATTCAGGGAAAACAGACAAAAAAAAAAGAGAGAAACAAAAGAAAAGAATATATACGCAACGTCTACAAATTGATCTTGATTCTGCGGACTCGGGGTCTGGGACATTCTTTGTAAACCGTTTACGCATGAAAAACAAACAAACAAAGAACGATAACTTACATAGTGATGAATCGTTGGATAGACTTTGGTTCTCGAAAGAATTAGCTAATCAATGTTTACTGGCATCTCGAAACAAAAAAAAAAAGAAAAAAATAAGCGTTTCCAGAGGGTGTTGTGTACTGCTGTTTTGTTTTAATATACACTTTGGTATTCGTTGCAGGATCACGTTGGAATTAAAAAGTATGTTCCATTGAATTTTGCCCTTCGGTTGCTGGGTGACACGATAGTTCGCATCGACAGGATCCGTTCTCACACGCAAAGAATGTCCCAGCCGAGACAGCATGTCGTTCGCGAGCGGTCGTATTCGCAGTTGATCCGACACGATTGTTTAACTAACATATCTTTTTTCTCGGGATGATTGAACCGTTTGAGATTGAGGGTTGAGAGAGAGAGAGAAAGAGAGAGAGAAAGTGAGAGACAGAAAGAGAGAGAGAGAGAGAGAGTGAGCGCAATCGAGAAAGGGTGAGAGAGAGAGAGAGAGAGAGAGCCCGAAAAAAGAAAAAAAGTAAGAGAAAAACGGCACCTGCCCAAAAAAAAAAACAGTTTGTAAAATCGGAAGAGTCACGGGAGAGAAGTGGGTGGTTAGGTTTGCCTTCGGTTGTTGTCGACGCATTGATTTCATTGATCGCTCGCGAGAACGGCCCATGATCTTGTCGGGTTTCGAAACGAAATGGAAACACACAGTTTCAGACACACACATGTTTACGGTTATCGTGCTCGTTCGAGAAAGAGGTAATTAATAATGTCTATAAAGCTGACAAAAGGAAAACAAATCGAATAACGGTAGACGAGATTCGACGATTAACGAGAAAATAATAACAAACACACCCATGGTGCAAGCGAACTCCATTTTTCTTTTGTGTATGGCACTGGGATAGAGGGTAGGAAGCGGAAAACATAGAAGTATTTTAAGAGTATACTAGAATCGAGAGAGCGAGAGAGAGAGAGAGAGAGAGAGAGAGAGAGAGAGAGAGAGAGAGAGAGAGAGAGTTGAAATTAAGCGAACTATTTAACCGATGATCGAGAAAATCGTAAAACTGAACAAGGATGCAGTAAGAAGCGAGTGTAAAGAACAATCAAACACACACACACACACGCATATACACTGAATGCTGGGAATCATTAATTACTTACACAGCATTTACTAATCGACAGGGGTGGTGAACGTTGGTGTCGCGAATGGTTTTTGAGAAACCACTTCCTCATCCGAACGGCACAAATATGTTCGACGCTCATTCACCTCTTTTTACTGATAATTAACAGTTAGTGAACACTCTTCGGAAAATTCGATACTAAGAATAGTAATGTGTAACAAAAGAATGGAAGCTCTATTGTTAATCGAATGGTCTCCGGTGGGAGATCGGCCAGCGAACTTGGCCTTCGAACATTCGAGACGCACCCGTCCCTCCACGATCTCGTATTTATTAAAAAACAACATAGTTGTTATATGCTTGGCAACAGACGAATGGATTCTTGACGAATTTAAGAAAAATGAAATAGAGAGAAAGGATAAATGTAACGACGAAATAATGAGAAACTGAACGAGAGATAATTAAAACAAAACGTAAGAGGTGTTCACTGCTGAAAGAGAGAGAGAGAGAGAGAGAGAAAGAGAGAGATAGACACACAGATACCCAGGCTGATTTATATACATAAACTACATAAATAGTGTAAAATAAAACAAGATGGATCTTTTTAATATGATGTATGTATAATCTATTATACTTTGACAACAGGGTGCAGTTTCCTTAAGCATCTTCATTTACCATTTCTTAATTTTTTTTTGTTTCCATGTCATATCACTGTAATAGTCTCGCCTTCAGACGTTTATTGTCTATATTCCCATTCTCTTCTTCTTCTTTTTTTTTCGTGTTTATACTCTGTGCCGCTTTTTAGACTTTATTTTGGTCTCGTCGTCTCAGTCCTCTTCCGCTTCCGACCTGCGAAATAAAATTCGGAAGGGAACGGGACGAGAACGAACGAACCATACACACATACACACACGCATACACACGACGTGTAACGATAATGATGAATTTTTTGTTCCTTTTTTTTTAACCATGAAAGGAAAAGAAAAAAGTACGTAAACGAATTGTATAATAAGAACTTCACGGCCGACAGACGGGTTTCTGCATCGGCTTGTATCGCATCAAATCATGTGAAAACTAGTTTATTTTTTACCTCGGATTTATAATAGTTAATTATTAGGCACGTTTAAGGCTACAATTATTGTTACTATTATTAATTACTTCTACGATATAATTATTACTATTATACTATTACCATTATAAAATGAAATGGAAAAAGAAAAACTATTTACCACTATTTACTGTTGCGACTGCTCTCCTACTGCAACCGCTATGATTGCACTAACTATTATTAAAACGAATCATACACGTACATGATACACATGCACATATACACACACGGATAATTACAGATGTACACACCGCTCTATTATTACCGTCTATGATAATTACGAATATTGTACGATGATGCTTAATAAGTGTTTTTTAAATTTTAGATGATTAGAGACATGAGATCACGGTATCTAAGGATGGAGGGAGGGGTAAATTATTTGTGTAAACAATTTGTGTGCGCTTTTCCTCGGCGGGGGGCGTCGATCTGAAAAGTCTACCTGATTAAATGTATAACTTAATTGTATTTACTCTGTAGGATTTACCATAGTTCTAAACAAGAAAATATTTCGGAACGAATGCTCTCAAATAGTAAATATGCTCACGTTTGAGCGGGTCGCGTTGTGTCTTACTTTTGTCAATAAGGAATCGCAAGTATTACGCTCTAATGTAATTTTTAAATTTTTTACAAGGTCACAAGGTAATTAGTAGGGTTAACAAATAATAAACGGAACCAGCAATTTGTGTAAGCTTCCTCGTTATGATCTCAATACGATTAATGTATCTCCTCGTAGCGACAATGTTTTTCTTCTACGTTGTCTTTCTTTTCTTTTCTTATTCTTTCCTTGAAATCGTATCGCAAATCACGTTCATTATCACAGTGTTTGATTTCCTCTTATCCTTTTCACCGTTTTCCATTTTTTTCTTTCTGTACACCTTGAAAAAAAAAATCGATGTATAAGTAACAATTGATACTTCTTTCTGCCGGTTTTGCCAATGTCAGCAAAGAACGAGGGTTTTTCGCCATTTGATTATCGCTGTCCAATCAATTATTACGTGGAACACTTGACATTCACACACTCTCACACAACGCGTACACTGTACTTATTCTGTATATACCATTCATCGAACATCTCGCGTGTCTCAATTCGGTAGAGGAGTTTCTTGTTGATGTTTTTCTTGTTATCAGTTCGTTCTAGTACATAAACGTGCTCGAAACACACATTCACACATACACACACGCGCGCGCGCGCGCGCGCGCACACACACACACACACACACACACACACACACACACACACACACACGACGACGACGACGACAGGGATACTACTTCGCGAGGAGAAAGCATTAGCGAACGCGATTCGTGGAAACTTCTGGGATCAACGCAATAACACACATACACACGTTCACTCGACTAGATAAACTAAACGCCAAGGAGAGAGAGAGAAAGAGACGAGTTAGGGAGCTCAATCAAACATTCGACAACAATTTTTCTATGCTAATCGTTAACGGTAATTTACACGAGACGCACGCGTCATCGATAAACACACACGTCTTCGTACTCGCTCGATGATACATATTGTGCACACAGTAATAAACACTTTTACCCGAGCATAAACACTTTTACCCGAGCATAAACACTTTTACACACCCATAAACGACGGATTAGGGACGATGAACAGCTGATTCTCGCACGGGTCGCAAGTTGTATCGTTCGAGACCGATTAAATAGTGAATTTCTTAAAATGCTAAATAGAGTTAACGAGAATTTACACAAGTGTCGGTGACTTTGTGGTTGTTCTAAATCATACGTTATTTAAATACCTACTTGAGAGGCGATATGTAAAGATAGAAAGGGAGAGAAAGAGAGCGAAAGTTAGTGTGGGAGAGAGAGAGAGGGAGAAAAGTTTTATCTCTACGGCTGTTTCTCAGAACTTAATTTGTAAAGTAATATAATGAACGAACGTAAACAAAAACCACTAGTAATATCGATTATGATTATAATTATTACTAAATAACTAATTGTATTCTTTACCTACTATATTGTCGATTTTTAAATAAAGTTAAAGCGTACGGATAAATTTAAAACCGTTTTTAAGTGTATGGATATATAAAGCGCTTAGGAGGAAGTGATGAATATCGAGTAACAATTTTTCATTTATAGAATCACGTTTAACGATATAACTAATAAAGTTTGTTGGAATTTGTAAATCGAGGTATATTAATTTTGTATTATAATTAACGAGTCTCAGAGGGATGATTAAATTTACTCTAAGCATGTAAAGAGGAGATAACGAGAAAGGTCGAGAGAGAGAGAGAGAAAGAAGGGGTGAGAAAAGTCAAAGCGAGAGAAGAGGATAAAAGAAACTATACAAAGCTTCAAAGATTATGGCTGCCTTGCCGCACTGTGTATATACGTATATTTTAGGGTACGGTTCGGAAGTATAGTATCGAGGATAACAAGCGAGAGTGGTAGCAATGGGATTTGATATGAAGAAAACAAAAAATGAAATAAGTAAACACATAAATACATAAACAAGGACAACACACGACGACAGTAAAGCGGGGGAAACTAGCGCGGGAATATTGGAGAAATAATTGACGATTAAACTAATTGTAACAGATAATATATTTATATTTAACGCAATATTATTAGTATTTTTCAATAAAGAGTATTAACTGATCTAATTAAAGGTAAATACGTAGGCAAATAGGGAAATGATACTTTCGATTCTAACCGTTGTTACTACCAGTCGCAAGATTCGCGGGATTCTCTCGCGAATGATCGACTTGCTCTCAGGGTTGTTACTGGTCTTTGTTTCCTCTTTTTGTCCACCTTCCTCTGTTTCCCCATTCACATTTCCTCTACTCGCACTCATACTACTACCTTTTTTTGCTTTTCAATTCCCGTTCTTACATTTCGTGATTCGTCTCGTCACTTTTAAGGTAATCCCCTTTATGTTGTCTTTTCTTTTTCGTTGGCATACTCTTTAACCGGTTCTCAAGGAGTCTTGAATTTTTTCTTTTTGTCGTGTATTTATTGTACTTTTAGGTCGATTGTTGTACGTTTCTCTAATTTTTTTTTCTGTGGAGTAAAGACACACACACAGACACACACACACCGGTGGCTCGATGGTGTTCGACGAGGACAACTCTTTACAAACGTTCTCGCTGTCGCGTCGAGCCGGAATCCTTTAACGATAATTTAGTCTTGAATCGATATATAGGACTGACTCACTATAATTGTACATTTTAAGGATTTAAGTCTCGAAAACCGCAGACAGCACATAGATATACTTTTTTTTGTTATTTACTGTAAGACACTGCAACGGGAGGAGAGAGAGAGAGAGCGAGAGAGTGAACCGTGGGAAAAAACAAAACAGCAAAAGCAAAGTATATCGTTAATTAACGAATCGACTGGGATAGCGATAACTTTTTACACTTCTTACATACGTTTAGCAATTACCCTTCTTTCTACACATGTACATACACACAATCACACACACACCAAACACAAACATACAGGACACAGTGGTAGGGTCGAATTCAATGCGACACCGTATCCCCGATATTTTTTTAACGTGCATTTTTCGTGACGTTCTTCTATCGACGATCATTATCAATCTAATAGCGGTTTCCCTTTTGTTAGTTCGATTTTCCTTTTCGTCGTTAACTTCGTCTTTTCTTATTCTTCTTTTTTCTTTTGTTTTGTACGCTGGAATCGATTCCTTGACGACGATCAATAATCCTACGTGTAATTAAACTAAGGTAGAGATCATCATCATTGAGTGAATAACATTTTCGTTTCTGTTTCGTTTTAATCGAACTAGTATAAACGCATTCTCTATACGTTATAGGTTCTCGCGTCTAGGCGTTTTTCCAATATTTAAAGAACTACGGAAAACGATTAAATATGTAATTATAATAATTCCGGGGGCGTTGCACGTCTGTTTTCAACGTAGAAAAAACGCGCACGATCGCGTCGTCCCGCTCACTGAAGACTGGTCATAATAATTAAAGCTAATTATACTTAAAATACTTAACTGTTCATATTGTAATCTACGACGAGGGAGAGAGAGACAGAGAGAGATATAGAGATAAAGAAACCGTTTTCTTTTGTTTGTTCGTTCGTTCGTTCGTTCGTTCGTTCTACTTTGTTAATATTACGTATTTTTCGTTGTCTTCCTTTTATTGTTTTTTTTTAATTTTCTTTTTGTATCGACGTGTTTCAATACCGTTAATAATCGTATTGTGTAATTAGTTGCGTGTAAATCGACGACGACGTCTTCACACCGGCCACATTGCATTCTCTTGTATACGCAAGATTTGTTCTCGCCATCGTTTCGATCGGATATTGCATTCGACCTTGAGTACAACATTCGAAATTTCATCCCTTTTGTTTGTTGTAGAGCCATGGGGTGGAAGGTCCGTAGAAAGTCAGAAACCGAACAAGCATCGCGTGTGGGCATTTTTTCGAGGTGTATGGAATAAAGTTTGCCCATAGATTCCCGTCGGACGAAAGTAGGAACAATATTTCATCAACAATTTCATGAGAAAGAGTGAGGTAGAGAGAGAGAGAGAGAGAGTCAGAGATGGTGGAAGAAGTGAGAGAGAGAGAGAGAGAGAGACGTTCATTGAAGCACAAAACTAATCCGTGATCGGCGACGAGAGTAATCACTGCCTCGATTCTTTTTCTCATTTTTACAATCGTTCGATTAACACCCACCCCCTAAAAAAATATCACGATTCGTTCACGCGTTGTTTACAAATAAAAAGGGCAAAATCTGTCGTTCAAAATTTCCGGGAATTAGACAAATGTGCGTCGTGCATGTCGCGTGCGTAAATACGGTAAACAGATATATCCACAGAACACAGACACACGTACACGCACACAAACGACCCGAGGAATATTCTAAATTACGTTTACGTAGAAACAGTTAAGGAATTAAATTCTAATTGCAACGGGCAAAGTAATCGTGTTGTCTTAGATGAGGAGGTGAATAGGGGGGGGGGGGGTCGTAAAATATATTAGCGAGTGGGAAAACTGTAGAGGTTTGAAACGCGTGTGAAACTGCATCGCTGGTCGTTTTAAGATCTGCAACACGTAGGGGTGCAGTTCGATGCATGCGTGCTTTACATAAGAAAGAAAATTCTAAATGTACGTTCACGAAAAGTGCCCTGCTATAGTTGCGAGTACAAAGGGGACTTGATACGGAACAAGGAAGGGCGTGTTGCGCGCGAAACAGACAGACGTTCCGAAACTTCATTCACAACAGAGAAACTACACACCGGGAATAGCTTCGCGTCAGGAGTAAACTGCGTTGGAAGTGAAAAGGGGAGAGAACGGGTTTTTTTTGTCGGGGGATCGGATACGAGATGTGAGGATGGAAAATGGAAAACAACGGAAGCGATCCGGTTCGAGGTGTTAAAATCGTGTCTCTCCGCGGCCCCTACTTCGCTTGAGAACGGCCATGGAAAACCGATGATACCGAAAGGGGATGGTTCCGATAGGGAAATGGATATCTGGTGCGTTCACCGAATAGAATACCTACACTTTGGAATGCTTTGTCTCGTAGAAAAAAAAAAGAAAAAACAATCGGAAACGAAACCCACGGGAAAAGAGAGGGAGAGAGGTAGAATGGAAGAGGGACGATAGATAGATAGATAGATAGATAGATAGATAGAGAGAGAGAGAGAGAGAGAGAGAGAGAGAGAGAGAGAGAGAGAGAAAGAAAGAGAGAGTTAGAGGGAGAGAGAAAGGGAATCCGATCGATCGATCTACTTTTTAATCAATATTTTTAGCGTCGAAGCGTATAAGGTAAAAATAAAGAAGAGTAAAAAACTAAAAACGTAACGGGAGGGAAGCTGGTGAAAAAGGAGGTGTTGACGAGAATTGTGTAAACGATAATAAAACGAGAAAAATTGTTAACTGTAATAACATGACCTGTATACTTGTAACGCTTAGCATTATATTGGTAAGATCGTGCCCCCCATCCGACCGAGCCGAACGAGATTAGAGTTATACTGAATAGCGGGATGAATAGTTAAACGAGGAACAAAGGTTAACAGAAACTTAAACAAAACGGAGAACGTTGAATGAGAGAATTGGTCGCATCGACTGTGGTTTCATTTCTGGCCGGTCTCGAGGATTATGAAAGAGACGTGGAGAAAATGGATCGATTACGGAGATCGGTCAGGGCTTCGATGAAACCGAAAAACGAACGACGTATCCAATTGTTCATCGTGTTTTACCTCAGACATTAAGGGATACATTTAAGGAGTCTTTACGCTCGCACGCTTTCTGTCCGTCTTATTCCCAGTGCCCCGGTGATCATAAATGATAAACACGCACACATACACACAAACACACACACACAAACACACACACACATACACACACACATACAATAGAGAGACTCTCTGTATTGAGGGGGGTGTCCGACTTTCGACGACACAAACGGGTAAAGTCTGGGGACGAGGGCTGATATCTCGTCTCTGTTCGATTTCATGGGTCAGATCACACACATGGATCTGATCGCATGAGAAACGAATCGATGGAAATAAACTATCTGAAGGCTTTATAATCCGTAGTGAGGCGGCGATTCGAAGGAACAGTTCGAGGTTCGGGCCGGACAAAGTCGTACACCCCGCTGTCAGCACAGTAGCAGTAAAACGTGTACCAGGCCAGAGCGCATTGTCTCTGCTCTCTTTAAGGGTTTTAACCCCTTAAGGAACAAAAGAGATGTGTAGAGAGCCGGAGAAAGAGAGTGAGAGAGAGAGAGAGAGAGAGAGAGAAAGTGAGAATGAGAGAGAGAGAGAAAGAACGAAAGAGTGTATTGTGAAAAAATATATTGGTTTAGAATCAATAACGAAAAGGGAGAAAGGAACCTTTTGGGAAAGGATGTCACAAGTAGGAGTAATCAAGAAAAAGATATTCAGATCGATATACACTATTTAGCGAAAGAAAGGTTGAGAAAGAAAGAAAGAAAGAAAGAAAGAGAGAGAGAGGGAGAGAGAGAGAGAGAGAGAGAGAGAGAGAGAGCGTGAGCGATAGAGGATTTTTTGTCGCGATGAACACATTATAATATTATGCGCGTTAACTGATAGTAACGATTTAATGAACGATGATTATGATTATTATTATGATTAATATTATTCTTATTACTCTTATTATTATTATTATTATTATTATTATTATTATTATTATTACAGAGATGTTGAGAGAGAAACACATGTTTACATGCTATTCTATCATGTATCTATATTATTCATTGCAACATATATGTATGTATACGCACTCGTATGTCTGCTCGTGTAAATGTATACCTTTAACAAGAAAAAAAAATGAAATGAAACGCAGAAGGAGGAAATATACCGATATAGGGGCATACGTTATTATTTTTCTTTTTTTTGTTCGTTTGTTCGTTCAATTAACTCGATACCGAAGAAAAGGAAAATGTACATTACGCGTGCACGCGATGAATGGCCGTGCATGCGTATAATATACGTCGACATATATACGTATATGTATACCACATATACACACATTCTCCATACATACACCACCATTGTTTTCTTTTTTTTCCTCTGTTTGAGAGAGGGACCTGGGGAAGACTTGCACGGGGCTGGAAAAATTGAAATCGATAGGGGGTGTGTTTCGGGGAGGGGCGGGGGAAGGGGAAGTGAGCGCGACTCCTTGCCCCATGGCGTTTGACCTAAATTTGATAAACTGTTACACCGATTCCTTCGAATTTTACAGCTGAACGGAACAAAACCGGAATCGATTGCTGTTCGAGCAAATTATCAAGAATCAACAAATCGGGGGCGAGGGGTTGATAAAACGATGAATGGGCGTTAGGGGCGCGAAGGGGACGGTAACGGGCGCAGGGAAATAAAGAAAACGAATTTCGACCGCGGACGAGGGTGGCCGGGTCAATTAGGCGTTCCGTCGATTAGGGGAACGATAAAACGCGAGATCCTATCATCCGGCACAGAGGAGAGGTGAACGATGTAATAACCTTCGATCAATTGTATTTTGACTCTTAGCGGTAGACCTAGCCTTTAGTTGATTCGACACGCTATTCCTTGGAGACTGAACTTAATCTAACACAGAATATAAATTTCGATTGTTAATTGTACGTGTACGCATGTATACATGCGCAAGATATTCAGTTCCGTTTTAAGAGTAAACTCATTCGACTGCGGATTTTATAGAATTATGAAGCAGTGAAAACATTTAAGGAACTTAGAAATCCTATTGTATTATTTTCAACTCATTAGAATTGTTAAGAAGGATTTTTATTTTTCATAAGAATTCCGCAGTCTAGTAATCGTTGACGATGTTCAGGGCTCACGTAAAAATTTCGCACTATCCGCGTACCATTGTCAATTTCCCAACCGCTTCGGACTTTTCTTGTTGTCATCTGCCGCTTGTTTGCTCTGCGGTTGATACACGCTCCATTTTATTACCATACACGAGATTTATCGACACAATTTATTATCACTTATCGCTGCCCTCTTCGAATTGTTGTTCATTACACCGCCGGGGCAGTATCCAGTTTCTTGCTTCGTCGTTCGCCCACGTAAAGCGTATTATGCCAGCGACGGCAATGCCCGTAGAGGAGAGCACACATTCAGACGTATATGCACTCCCGTACATAAATCATCGGACCCTTACGTCGGCAAATAGTAGAGCAACGTCGCATCGATCTTACGAAATTCCGTTTCAACGTGCACGCGAAATACGAATCTTCTCGTGCACCACGAGTCATCTTTGACATCGTAATCTACAATATTTATTTTATTCCGAACGCTAATCTTTTATATTTACAATTTCACTAGGGGACGCTTCCCAGATTCGCGACGAACATTTTTAACAATTTTATCTATCAGTGATCGCATGATAATCTTTTACAAATCATAAAAAGGCATTGTCAATATCTTAGTTGTGACTTTCGTTCATAAACTACAGTAAAGTCTGGATCTAAGGCAAACGGAACTACACGATCTTAGTCAGTTCGCCTATTCCCTCCACTGGAGGGCATACCCCGCGAGTATATCTTCACCCCGATCGGGTATATTGGTGTGAACCACTACTAATCCAATTACAAAACTTCATTTTTCATTATCTTCTTAAGATGACACTAACGACGAGAACATTTGAACTGTATTGAGTGGTTTAATTGACGGTATGTAGTGCGCCACCGGCCGCGCGGTCTGTGTTTACACGCGGTCGACGCGGTCGCAACAGTAGTCCTACATGATATATGTCACAGCACGGACACGAAGATATTGCTTAGTTTAAGATCTTTACTGTAACAAGTTGTTTACTTGACTTCTTTCTGGGGGTTGCCGTTTAGGAATTATATTGAGTTGCTTTTTGCAATTAACGTGGGTCCATTGCGGAAAGTATCACACGTTTTTCACTGCATCACAGTTCAAATCAATTCTTTTGATAAATCTGAACGGTGTTCAAGAGTCCCTGTCCGACACAAAAGTAAAAGTATCTGTAGCCTATCTTTCAAAAGAAGAGATCTGTGATACACTAACAGTCTTAATAAATAGACCGCGGATTTTGTGCACTAAACATAAAAATGGATGGGTGTAATTTCAAACAAAAGAAAGGGTGAAAAAATGTAAGAATCCTCGCATACTATTTACACCTTAATAAATCTACTAAAGGGAGAGATACATTTCTATTTGTGTCTTGCAACTAATTTAGTGGTTCAGTAATTTGATTCCTGTGTGGTAACTATGGATTTCCAATATGACAGCTGAACGATTCAAATTTAAAGGGTTCCGATTGATCATCTGGGCCATGAATTAATTTGTACATCTAACAATATCTCTACACGCGGAACATTTGATTTGCGCCGGTTTTGAATGGATAAAATGAGAAAAAATTTCCGACTCGACGGAGAGTGTATATCAGATTGCTTCCTTTGGAGACCAGGCTAAGTTCGAAGGTCGCGTCCCGACGCGAAATTTGCATTTCTTCTAGAAAAGCCAAGTGTGTCCGGTGGCTTGTGAATGACGTGAGTATGGCACACAATATACTCGATGATTGTCGTCACATTTGCATGCGCATAATTCGCGCGATCGTCGCGTTCGTTCGAATTAGTGCCGTTTACGTTCCTTGCAAGCCTGCGATAAGTTTCAACGGATAAGAGTAGTCTTACAAACCCGCACCGACGAGTCCGAGTTGTTAGCACAGTTTCGTGGGAAAGCAATTAGGGTTTCTTTATCTATAAAATAACAGGGCATGAGATGTCGGAGAAAAATCTTAGGGAAGCTGCTAGCAATCTCTTCGGTCTGCAATCTGTTTTCGGCCACGTTTGTTAAAAAAAAAAAAGAAAATAAATCGGAAAAATCAGGGGGACCGAAGAATGGACCGTTCGCTAGAAGCGTTTCTCGAATAATATACCTCATCGCGATCGAAACGATTAATTGTAATCAAACACCGTGGCTATCGATAGCTGCTTCTCCTTTGTTCCACGAGTTCCTAAATAAGAGATTTCGAGCCCTTTCGTGATAATAAGTCCTTTTCGCATCGTTAGTTGATATATCGGATCATCCCCGTCGTCCACACCGACGATAATTATACTTTTTCCCCCGCGGGATGGCGAATCTGTACTATAAATCGAGTCGAGAAGAAGAGAAAGAGAGAGAGAGAGAGAGAGAGACGCGTGCGTTACGTTGTATTACATAACTAATTACGGTGTTATTCCTCTTAACGATAAAGATTTAACCGGTAAGGGATAACGTTACGAGTTTTCACGCAATATATAGTTAAGCACAGACGGGAGAAGAGAGAGAGAGGAGAGAGAGAGAGAGAGAGAGAGAGAGAGAGAGAGAGAGAGAGAGAGAGAAACGTGGACTCCGCCATTTCGATTGAATCGTCCGGGAGGTTCGTGATCGGACTGCGAAACTGCGAATTCGCGTTTACTATATAGACCAACTCACGGAAACAACTGCTAGACAATTTTATTTTATTGTTCTTTCGAACGCTGCGCTCGGAAAATAGCGTGGAATTGTCAATCATTTCAATTTTTATTGCGATACAAACACGTGGAGATCCTCAACCTAGAATCGTAAAGATAAAACGTCTATTTTATTTTAATTATTTCTTGCAGTTTTATCGATCATTTTGCATATAATATTTTTCATGGTGTCTCGCGTCTTCGTTGCCCCACCGTAACGTGGGCACTATATGGTGGGGATGGTCTTGTCTCGAGACAAAACTGCCCATCCTCGATCTACAAGCTTTTGTACTTTCTACCTCCAACCCCTTCGACGCTAAAATGCATTCGCTGCACTCATGTCATTCGTATAAACGGTCAAAAGTTATTCATAATCATTATTAGTTTATTATTATTATTTTTAACGTTCGTGAAAAATAGCAGACACCAGACAAAGCAGCCAAGTAGAATAAAAATTTTTCTGAAAGATGACATATTGTTCTTGACGATTATGAACATCACGGATTTTGATTTCTTTGGAGATGTTGGTGGAAGTTCGACGCGAACTTTCCGGGCGAGGCAAGTTTCTGCGAGTTTACTCGACAAATCAAAAGGAGCTCGTAGCCTAGCGGAACGATTTCCCGGCGGTCAGACTGTCGTTTGACACTTAACGTCCATTTTTCAGACCGACGCTTCCGTTTTCCTGCCCCCCACCGTCGATTTTCATGAAAACGCGGAGAGGCTTTCCGGGAGAGCGACGTTAGGGGTTGAGGGTCGCCGCGACGGACGTGTTTTCTATTCAGACTGAGACTTTAAAACGATTAAGGTACAAGATAAAACAAAACTTCTCTCTTGCCCCCTTCCCCCGCCTCCCATCTCGGCCCCCTACCCCGCGCGCACGGCGCAGGGTAGAGCAGGGCAGAGGTTTTAGAGCATGATTTACAAAGGTGTACCGAGTAATTAAATGATTTAAGAAGACGCGAGATATCCTCTCTAGTTAAACGTTAAAGTACAGAAACGAAATGCTGAAGCTGTCGGAAAAAGTAAACACCGTATTCTTAGATCGTTCTCTCTTTAAGTAAGTCAGTCTACTAAGCAATTCGGGACCCGAAAGAAACGTTTTCCAATTAAGTAAACCTAGTTAATTGTAAATCGTAAAACACGTAGAGATATCGGGGACATGGGCGGTAAGAAGAGTACGACGCAAGAGTACGAAGAAGGTGTGCGACGCATGTTTCGTAGGCCGGTGTTATCGCGAATCTTCGGTGTGTTCACGGTGGATTAATTAATGGGAAGGTGGTGCTGGGCAGAAGAATAATGGCGGACACGGGGGTTTCAGGATAAGAAAGAACCATAAACGAGCCTTAAATCGATACTGTTACTCTTTGTATAGAATCTTAACTGGTTAAAATATATTAGACGGTACGTCCAGGATCCGAAAGAGCGAGAGAGAGAGCAAGTGAGGGAGAGAGATAAACACAACTTATTAGAGTCGTTATTAACGGATATTAATTAATTAAGGGATTTAAAGTGTAATGGTTAATTGCCGAATTAAAGACGAGAGTCCGTTTTGCGGAGCCGAGGCGGCGTAACTTTCCCATTGAGACTACAGAATACTTGATAAGTTTAAGCCCCCTTCTTCCCCGTTGCATTTTCGAAAAAAAAAACGACGACGAACGCGATGATCGCGCGATTTTCACACACACACACCCCCATATGGAACCCCCAGCAGATCCCCATAGCGGATCTATTATGCAAATGTGACGACCACGATTTCCCTTTCGTTTTTCTTTCGGTTACTTTTTAATCATAGATTCTTAAATAGGCCGCGAACAACGGGAGAATAGAGTGTTCGGAATTTGTACACAAGCCGTCGCTTGGAGAACTCAATTAGGAGACACTTTATTCTTATTAGAAACGTATATGAGTATATATATGTATGTATGTATGTATATATATATACACACACATAATATATAAACATATATATACACACACATAAAAATACATTTAAATGTACACTGTTCGAATTAAAGTCGGCATACACGATTTTGGGAGACTCGAGGGCACGAGATACTGGGACTTCATCGTCGATGATCGCAGATTCTGGGAACAACGTTTGGTTTTGCACTGTTTCCGAATCGTAGTCTTTTTTAAAAATATTACAATTATTTTTGTCCAAGCTCTCTTCCTTTTCAATTTCCTTCCTTTTCTTTCCGTTCCTTTTAAATATTCCTTTTGGAAGACCGCTTGAATGACTGTAAAAATGATTTTATGTCTAGAACTCTTTCTCGTACTTTTTACATTTTTATGATTATTCTTGTGCAACAAGCAGAACCATTCACGAACCATTCATGAAAACGGTTCCACTAATATTTTTAGCGCTTTTGTGTCAGGAAATTCGATTCTCGAATGGAAGATAACAGCGGGGACCGAGAGATAGGTCAACGTTTATTCGAGCTTTTTTCTATTGCACTTCGTTGCCACCCCCCCGAAATTGCAATCAATGACTTTCGAAGACCCTGCGCAGCGTGCCCGGTATGCGTATGCACCTAATATTTACTATAGATAACTGTTTGTACTTTAATGTGTACTATTTAATGTTTCGATGTGCATCTATCAATATTACGTACCGTAGAAAACGAAGAAGACACCGTGAGGAGATGGATATCGACGAGAAATCTATAAATACATCTATTAATACATATTATAACAATATCAGGGTCGGCTGGTGGTTGGAACGAATTTTCAATGACCGTAGTCCGTGTTTAAGATTTTTTACATTTTAATTTTGCTAAGGCGTGTGTTAATTTAAATTAGTTCACGACGACTCGATTTGTCCCGAGCCACACACGACTGAATTTCGAGGGAGATAAACGCGCGTGTAAGAGAACTAACTATAGTGATCGCGAAAAGAAAAGAAAAAAAAAAGAAAAATAACGAAACAAAGTCTGAGATCGAATTCACTTTGCTCATTCCAAGATGCGTGGAGTCCCTTGAAACGGTCCTAATAAGACTGACCTTGTTCTCGGATGAAATAAGAGGAATAAACAAAATAACAAATAACAACAAAAAAAAAACATACACACACATACTAAAACGTAAAGGAAGCAGAAGTAAGCAAAACCGACGAAATACAAATTTGTACAGTAATTATATTGTTTGTAAATCGAATCCTACAGTAAGCTCTAATTTCGTAATTTATAAACGGTACTCTTAGCTTACGTTAATTGTTATGCGTACGTTCCGCGCGAGTAAAATACGTCCAACGACCACTGCCCTTCTAAGGAAAAAATGATAAAGAAAATCGAAGAGAACGACGATCGAACGAGAAAGAGGCTCGGGGCACTTTTCCGCGCAGGATATCAAATCATGGTTGGCCAGAAAGTCTTCTCGCATGTTTCATAGGCAAGATCCTCTTTATTAAATGTGCTTCATTATTAACACTTTACCTACAGGAAAGGCTTTCTAACGAGTGGATGTCGAAGATGCTCAACAATTTTATTTCAAATAATCATTTCGGAAGAAGTTGTTACACTATATGGAGTCTCCCTCCCACGACCTCAGTAAAATTGACTGCATTGCAAGACAATTGTTAAATTTCTTTCACTTCTTTTGGAAATTTCTGTAATCTCAAACAGTACATGTATTCTTTTAAATTTTGAAGATCTCTTAGACTACTCCACTTTAGGGTTAACTTAAAAAAAAAATGGAAGTTCATTGCGAGAACCGCAACTGTCGATGCTTGGTTATAAAAATGTTATTAGAAAATTGCCCGAGTGAGTAAAGGTGTTAAAGGTGAGCGAAACATAGTCTATTTTGTTCGAGAACGTTCTTGCTGTCTTGCAGCGTCTTTGTTTTGTTTTAATATCGCTGCGAATGACACCATCGATGAAAGGAAGACGCGGTAGGCGCGCGGGGGCTTTGTGACCAGCCTGATTGATTGATCGGCGAACGATCGGTTAGGCGAGGCCCCGAGCAGATCGAAAACGGGATTAGAGCAAAGCAAGTTCAATCACTGTAGATTAGACCGCGTTTTTCGGAAACGCCTCTGCTTTTTCTCCTACGAACAAGAGCACGTCGAGCTGGAGGTATTGGCCGTGGCTACTTTAGGCTTAGGGTTATTAAAACGTGACAAAGTGAACAAATAAAACGTGGATGGATAGATGGTTAGACGACGTTGGTGAGTGTGGGAGGAGGGCGAAGAGGAAAAACTATTAAAGATAATTGAAAAGTGTCAAAATACTGCTACGAGTTTATCGAACCTATTTACTACTATTTACGACTAGTACCACTTAAACGAGGAACTCTACTGTTGTTGTTACTATTATTTTCTATTCTAACTAATTAATTAATTAATTAACGGTCACGGATTGACGAGAAAACGGCTTTACATCTCTATGATAAATCACTATATCTACAGATACTTCTTGTGAGTACGGTGTCGAGAGAGAAAAAGAGCGAGTGAGAGAGAGAGAGAGAGAGAGAGAGAGAGAGAGAGAGAGAGAGAGAGAGAGAAAGAGAGAAAATGGGAGAAAAAGTGAGAACGTGAAAATGATAGTGAGAGGGAGAGAAAGAGTGAGCGTTATCAGCGGTAGCTTAAGTTTACTAAGGAGAGACGCCTTAGCGTTTAATTAAATGGCGTTGTGGGGATGAGTTGATAACGGAGGGATTAGGGTGGTTGCGTCTGAAAGGGTCTGAGTGAGATTGGAAGGAGAGAAAGTAGCATGAAAGGTTTGATTCTGTGTTTGAGAGAAAAAGGGAATGTTGTTGTTGAACGTCGACTCGTTATGGGAGAGAGTATGCGAGCGGATGCGGGTATAAAAGCAATACGGGGGCTGCAGATAAACGTAAGTGATTAGGGGAATGGATGGATAGATAGATTAAGAAGTGTAGTAAACAATTTAAACAGAGAATTATTACATTTAATGCACCGCGGCTTGGCGGCCGTGTCACAGGAAGTACTCCTCAACTAATTAGAAGCGAATCGACGCCGTTTATTAAGGTTATTATCGACTATCATGTTTATTGACTAAAGGGATAAAATAGTTAAAGGCTATCTAACGTTTAAAACGGTCTAGTTTTACTCGGTGAAAATAGATGAAAACCGCGGGAGCTAGAGCGAGAGAGAGACAGAAAGAGCGAGAAAGGGGAAAAACATTGTTACCTCCTCCTAAAGGTAGATCGTACGGGATCGATGGATCGTAACCGGTTAAGAGTGACTCGGTTAACAGGGGGGGACGAAGTAAACAAAACAAAATAAGCTTAAGTACTATGATACATAGATTTCACGGGGAAGGGCGGGGATAATATGATCAATAAATAATCGAAAGTACACCGAAAGTGCTACCAAGGGAGAAAAACAGTAAATCGAATCGCGTTTTATTCGGTCGATAAGGAGTCACATAGTCCTGTGAAGGGGTGAAAACTTTCATTTTCGTGCGGAAAATTTGTCGCAATTTTCATTTCGTCTTCAGAGTAATTTTTTAGTCGATTGTTCATACTATTTTGTGTGTTTCTTAAATCGTACGATGCTTCTTTCGAAATGTTTCGACGAAACGGCTGACTCTTTGACTGTGTCTTAATACCGCGCGATTAGTAATCGTAAATGGAAAGAAAGAGAGTGGCGTGAGAGAGGCAGAGTGACTGAGTGAGTGAGTGAGAGAAGAGTGTCGGGAGAGAGAGTGTGTGCAAGAGACGTGCGAATGAGAGGAGAAAGAGAACCCGGACGACGTGTGTAGGTAAACCGAGATACTTATTGATTAAGAGATAAGTTGTGTACAAATGTATTATAAATTAACGATTATCCTCAGAGTACCTTAAACGCTGAAAGACGATAGAGAGAACGCGAGTATGAGAGAGAAAGAGAGAGAGAGAGAGAGAGCGTGTGCAAGAAAGAAAGAAAGGAAGAGAGAGAGAGAGAGAGAGAGAGAGAGAGA